>CM019702.1:36330876-36940876 GCA_009760885.1 Achatina immaculata | reverse complement strand
TAATTAGTGCATAAATATACAACTATACAGGAAGCTTTTCACCATAATTAGTGCATAAATATACAACTATACACGAAGCTTTTCACCATAATTAGTGCATAAATATACAACTATACACGAAGCTTCTACACCATAATTAGTGCATAAATATACAACTATACACGAAGCTTTTCACCATAATTAGTGCATAAATATACAACTATACACGAAGCTTCTACACCATAATTAGTGCATAAATATACAACTATACACGAAGCTTCTACACCATAATTAGTGCATAAATATACAACTATACACGAAGCTTCTACACCAAAATCAGTCAAAATTTCATGGACACGTTATATGCTCATCTGGCAAAAATCAGTCAAAATTTCATGGACATGTTATATGCTCATCTGGCAAAAATGAGAAGTTTGTTTTACTTGCTATTTTTCTCTTTTTTTTAAATAAATAATTTCGAAGAAAAGTGTAAGAAATCATAACAGTTCAGAGACAGACAGACGGATGGATGGATGGATGGATGGATGGATGGATGGATGGATGGATGGATGGATGGATGGATGGATGATGGATGGATGGATGGATAGATGGATGGAAGGAAGGATGGATGGATGGAAGGATGGATGGATGGAAGGATGGATGGATGGATGGAAGGATGGATGGAAGGATGGATGGATGGATGGATGGATGGATGGAAGGATGGATGGATGGAAGGATGGATGGAAGGAAGGATGGATGGATGGATGGATGGATGGATGGATGGATGGATGGATGGATGGTAGGGCCGCATTAACAGCATTGTAGACCCTAGGCAAAGCAATGCACTGGGGTCCCTAACTGCCCATACAGGGGAACAAAAAATGTAAATATTCGATAGAATTAAAACTTTCTTCTTTTTTTTTTTTTTACATTTTCAGCAAAATCAATGTGCACAAACACAAACATGATGTGAAGGGAGAATTTATCAACAGAAACTTGTGAACATTATAAGCCCTGAAAAAAAAGACAAACATTTCAACGTGTAAATGAAAATTAATTGATAAACAGATCATTTACATAAATCAAACAGTGATAAACTCAGCACGCGGTGCCAGAGCGTTAAGGCGGGACTGAAGTCAGTTTTAGTTTGAGTTACTTACGTCTGTAGTGAGAGCAAGGCTTAGATTTCCAGCCCCACTAAAACTGGGGCTTTATTTAACCCACACAAAGAAGGCTTGCATCGACAATATTAGAATATTAGGGATTATGGGCAACTTGGGTCGAGAGGGAAGAGGAATGTTAAGGCCAATAACGTATTTAAAATTTGTGATAAGAACGTTTTGTAGGTTATGTACCCTTCCGATTAATTATCTATCTATCTATCTATCTATCTATCTATCTATCTATCTATCTGTTTGTCTATCTATCTAGTGGTCTGATCATCATTATTTCTCTTTTCACTTGTAGCTGGTTTAGCACTTCTTTGTTTTCTTTTCTCTCCATGGCATACTCCCTACTCTTCTATATATCAACATTTCAAGATCATCGAGTTTCTTTTCTGTTGTCTTATTCAAAACACAAGCTTCTACACCATAATTAGTGTATAAATATACAACTATACACGAAGCTTCTACACCATAATTAGTGTATAAGTACATACATATACACCAAGCTTCTACATCATAATTAGTGTATAAGTACATACATATACACCAAGCTTCTACATCATAATTAGTGTATAAGTACATACATATACACCAAGCTTCTACACCATAATTAGAGTATAAGTATACAGCTATACACGAAGCTTCTACACCATAATTAGTGTATAAGTACATACATATACACCAAGCTTCTACATCATGCAGGAATACTTAATATATGTTAACATTTTACGATACGTAATCTCAGCTGCTGTGATATTTGTTTAGATGTTAGGATCTTCCTCGTTTTTCTTGTCTACTTTCACTTGTCTGTCTGCTTGTCTACCTTCAGTTGTCTGTCTGCTTGTCTACCTTCACTTCTCTGTCTGCTTGTCTACCTCCACTTCTCTATCTGCTTGTCTGCCTCCACTTCTCTATCTGCTTGTCTGCCTCCACTTCTCTGTCTGCTTGTCTACCTCCACTTCTCTGTCTGCTTGTCTACTTTCACTTCTCTGTCTGTCTACCTTCACTTCTCTGTCTGTTTGTCTGTTTGTACATTTCTGTAGCTGTCTTCTAGCTCTTTCACCGTCCATTAAACTGACGGCAACATACTATTAGTCAGTTTTTTTTATTAAACTCTCTTCCTCTCTATCTCCCTCTGTCTTCTAAACTCTTAGCGCTTTTTAAAAAAAAAACCTTTCTAGTTTTCCCTTCTTCCTTCTTCCTCTAATACAAATTGTATGTTAAATTTCAAGCTAATTTATATCTACATATAAAACACATCACTACTTGTTTTCTACGTATGTGTAATAAAGATTAATTATTCTATTCATTTACTATACACTATTTATATATATTTCCTATACAGTATATATATATATATATATATATATATACTTTACACTATATATATATATATTACATCTTACATCCTTCCCGTGCCGTAAAACGTCACATAGGGCTCGCATAGTTGTTTACCAAGTTTTCCTGTTCTCGCCCAGTTTTTCCAGCTTCATCAAGGGATGTTATGCCCATTAAACTGACTTCTCTTAACAACGTCCTCTTCAGAGTTTCACGTGGTCGGCCTCTTCTTCTTCGGCCTGTTGTGTTCCACTTGATAGCTTGTTTTAGTATTCTCTGTTTCTTCTCATCACATGGCCTACATGTGTCCATCTTCTTTTCCTGATCACCCATGAGACAGGTTGTTGTTTACTCCTCTCTCTTATCTCTGCGTTGTTCTTAAATTCGTTCCACTTTATATCAAGTATTTTCCTGAGGCATTTGTTTTCAAAAGAACCTAATTTCTTATCTATTTTTCTAGTTGATTTTCAGCTTTCGCATGCATAAATGAGAATGGGTATCAGATTTGAATTAAATAATCTTAACTTGGTGTTTGTGCTTATAACTTTTGAATTCCATATGTTCTCATGATTTTTGACGGACGATGCTGCTTTTGCAATTCGAATCTTAAATTTCCGTCCTGGCGTCACCATTCTGGTCTATGTAGCTGCCAAGGTATGCAAACTGGTTCCTTCATCAACAGCTGTTCCTTCTAAGTATATTTCTCCTTCTTGATTAATGAGAAGTTTCATTATTTTTGTTTTATCTTTGTTAATTTCAAGACCTAGCCAAGGATGACAGGGAATCTGTTTTTTCCTGCATCGATTTCACATTGTTACTGATAAGAGTTGTCATCTGCAAAATCAAGATCTTCTATTTGGGTCCCATGTACCCAATCTATGCCGGTTTTACTTGTACAGCATATTTTCATTATAAAGTCTGGCAATTACAAAAAGCAAGGGAGATAATATACATCCTTGTTTCACGCCTGTTTCAATCTGAAACCAGTCGCTCATTCCTTCTTCTGTCTTGACTGCACAAACATATCCGTTGTAGAGATCTCTAATGATGTTGACAATTATGGTATTCAATATAGTCTTAAAATTCTCCACAGTCAATATCTGTGTATGTTCAATTGCCTTTTTAAAGTCTATGAAGTTCAGGATTAATGGTTTCTGCTTTTCAATTTGTTCTTCAAGTATTATTCCTAGAGTAAAGATCTGGTCAAGACAGCTTCTCCCTTTTCGAAATCCTGCCTGTTCTTCTCTCATTGCAGTATCCACTACATCCTTAATTCTATTCAGAATCACTTTACAAAGCAACTTTGACACAACTGATAATGTTACACGCTTCCAGTTACTGCAGTCACTGAGGTTGCCTTTCTGGGGTATTTTAACAATGATGCCCTTGTTCCATTTAGAAGGGACTTTTTCTTCTTTCCAAATTTTATTAAACATTCTTTGTAGTTGGCTCATGTTGTCACTGTTAATAGCTTTTAACATTTACTATATACTATATATATACTATATAGGGAGGCAAAGTTCCACGTGGGACACGGAAATGAATGAATGTACTATATATATAGTATATAGCAAATATATATATATATATATTTACTATACACTATATATATATTACTATAACTATTTACATATATTTACTATACACTATACATATATATTTACTGTACACTATATATATTTACTATACACTATATATATACATATTTACTATACACTATATACATATATTTACTATACAATATATATACGAGTATATATATATATATATATATACATTAGTTTCCGTGTTGTTTCAGCGTTTCTTGTGCAGCCCAACTTGCATGTTGCTGTGGCAATGCTATAAGACAAGAAGACGATAGCTGGCTTAGGAGTACGTCTGTGTTTAAGTACACCTCATCATCATGTGCCCTGCCGACATTATGTATAGTCCTTGGCATTTCGAATCAGACCAGTTGCCATTCTTTTTCTCAGCATTCCTTTGTCAGCCCGCTTTAGATATTTCTCTCTGTCTACGTTATTTTTTGTTTGTCTTGAGTTTTTCCATTCCTAGCTCGCTCTCACGACATTAAATATCTTTATTTGCAATCAGTATTACAGTTAACGTATGCCAGAATTGCTAACTATCATGACCCGAGACTTGAGCAGGGCTGGTGTGTGCAGTAGGAAGTTAGTTTACCGGCGTGTCGCGTGAGGGAGACAGTGGACATGCGGCAGTCTCGTGGCTTATGTACAGTGAACAAAACGCTAGTTTAATGTTTGATTTGTGGGACCGCGAATATAACAGCTACAGCTTCGTTTATCAGCGAGTTTGTAATCATTTTTTTGTTTTAACAACTGGAGTGAGTACAATGATTATAAGTTAATTTTGCTGTAATTTTTTCTCAGTGTAATATAATGAGATGTTTGTGCGTCTTCCGTGGTTGTGTAGCAGAAAATGACACGCAGACAGACAAATGAAAGTAGACAGGCAGACAGAGAAGTAGAGATCCAGACAGAGACGTGAAGGTAGGAAAACAAGGAGAAGTGAAGGTTGTACTTTTTCCGCTTGCTCATTCCTTGTTGCTTGTGGAGAAATTAACATACATTTATGCCACAGTTTTAAGTGTTTCGCGCATTTGTTAGTTTATACAGTGTTGTGCGAAGCAAATCTTAACATAAAAAAGTCCTCATAGGGCTACTGCCATATTGTTTATATTAGTGGTCTAGGAACGTGCTTTCCAAATAATTTTTATGATGTACCTTTAGATCCAGTCACTGAGGTGTGTGAATGGCAAATGTCAAGGTTGGCTGTCAGTCATCACATCTCAGAATGAAGTATCACATTACGGATAATTTAAACATTTTATAGGTGGAATCAATCATAGAAAAGTCCACCTTCAAGTTATAAACCGTAATATTGTTGCATTTTTCTGTCGGTATCTAGTTATTTGTCCATTATCATTTTTGTTATCTTTACGAAGTAAAGCTTGTTCTTATCAGTTCTTCACTCACAACAGTCAGCTTCTATCAGCTTCTGTCAGCATCTATCAGCTTCTGTCAGCATCTATCAGCTTATATCAGCTTCTGTCAGCTTCTATCATCTTCTGGTAGGTTCTATCAGCTTCTGTCAGCTTCCACGAAGTATTTTAATATCTTAACGCTTGCGGTAAATGTTGTGTTTGGAGCTGCCGAATTCTACTTCATTCATTCATTCACTCATTTGAATGTCCCTTGTGGAACGTTGCCTCCCTAACAGCACTCCTGTAGGCCTCTCGATTGTGAGCAAGATGGCCTGTTGTTGGGGCATCCATTTGCAGATCGTCAACGATGTCTTGCAGCCGTCTTTGTTTTGATCTTCCTCTCTTTCTTTTTTCCCATTATGTATCCTTCCAATACGATCTTCTCTAAATTATCATGACGTTTAATGTGTCCAAAATATTTAAGTTTTCTCTCTTTAATCCTCTTTACTAGCCAGCCTTCTTCAATATTAACCTCTTGCAGTATAGATATATTCCGAATTCTACTATTTAAAAAAAGCTGGAAGACTGGAAGCAAATCATGGACGCTGTGTTCTTTAGAATCTATTAATAAAAGATAGATGGACCGAGGAAAACGGTCTTCTTCTTCTTATTTTATTATTATTATTATTCAAGCTGCTTGGAACTGCGAGCTGGTACTCTTTGCATCTGATGCAGTGAAGATATTGAGACACAGCATAGTCTTGGCTTTGGGCCGGGTTATGGCAGCTATTTTTCAGTCCCTGAGTGCAGAGGATATGCAGTACTTCTTTACAAGACTCCACCACCACGGGGACTATGGCTATCCTGCGCCGTTATCCAGGCTGTCATTGGGGGTACCAACGGAGAGGTGGGACAGGGTTTTAGGTATGGTCTGCCACCCAGGCACTAGCATGTCAACAATGGATTTCTGACTGCCAAAACGAACAGCGTATTCGTCCCGGAGGACAGCGTATTCGTCCCGGAGGACAGCGTATTCGTCCCGGAGGACAGCGGTATAACTGGTTCTAGCAGAGCAGAGATAGTCTGAGGTATATGGTACAGTTTTGCAAGAAGGAAAAAAAAAGAAGTAAAGGTGACAAGGGATGGTACAAGAAGGAATGAGATGAGCACGTAGAAATGCGTAACAAACAGGAAATGAACATTTCGGTGATAAATGTATATCAAGGACAATGAAAGCAACGCAAAAAGAACACAAAAAATAGCACTTATCTGTCAGAGATGCTCTTGGTTAGAACATTACTTGCAATACTTGCTTGACGTCCTAAACAGCTGGGCCGTATCTCCGTAAACAAACAAAACGAATAATGACCTTTATAAGGCCAATTGTAAATAGCCGAGGGCCCTTGTGGAGCGCAGATGCTGGTGAATGGATAGAAAAATCGACTTGGGTGAATTGCTGAAATCCCAGGGCTCAAGAACTATGCAGGTTTTAAATGAAATGAACGTAATAGAAAGATGGATAGGGAGAAATGAATTATGAGCTATCATTAATAATAATAGTCCACATCCACAGTTTTTTCCTTGTGCATGTTGCTGGTGCATGTTTGTCCTTTGTTTAATGCTAAATATAGTATTATAAAAATAATATGAGAGTTTTTGTTGTATTGTACTGAGGACTTACATTGGTACTCTCATACTCTGGAAGAAAATGAGAGAAAAGAAGATTCATGTAGAGAGACAGATCTTGTGAGTATTAGAAAATCACAGACATAACTAATTTATTGTATATAAATCACAAAGATGCATATATAATAGAGAGAGAGAGAGAGAGAGGGAATGATACACGCTACATAGGAAAATAGTAGTCTCTTTAGTATTCTTTACTCCTCATTTATTTGTCTACCTTAATCGCCTACTACTACTACTACTACTACTACTACTACTGCTGCTGCTGCTGCTGCTGCAGCTGTTGCTACTACTACTACTGCTACTACTCCTGCTGCTGCTGCTGCTACTACTACTACTACTACTGCTACTACTGCTACTGCTACTACTACTTTTTCTTCTTCATCGTCTTCTTCTTCTGCGTCCCATGGTTTCAGCTTCAGATATCTATATTTATTTCTGGATAAGTTGTGCAGACCTTTGGAGGTCATACTTTGCACCTACAAGTTTGTCTTCCAGTGTAGCTTCCTGTGGCCGGACCTAGGTTCGAGGTTCTTGGTCGAGTTGGCAGCGCTACAGGATGTGCTTTGCAGTCTGCTCACAAATCAGGTTAATAACCTCAGGCATCTGTCATTTATTAGCTTCTACACCTTCTGTGAAGGTTTCTTGACATCGAACTTTGGCCAGCATCTGCTTTTCCCTTGGCGCGTTGACAATCTTCAACGGCTAGCGATCGTGCAGGCAGATGGTCTCTACTTTCGGAGGCTACCTAGGACTGGCGTGTTAGGTACCATTTTAAGCCCAGGTAGACTGGATTTCGCCAGCAGCTAGTCACTGACCCATACGCAGTCTAGCAGCTATTGAATAGCCTCCATGTGTCAGCTATTTACGGACACACTTGGTTATATAAGCTAACAATGCCCATTACTGTTTGCAAAGCAACAACTCCTACAGTTTCATGTGTGGTTAAAGTATACTCGTATGTACGTACATCTCAAGCAGCTTCAGTAACAAGAATCACTTATTACACTTTACAGAATCATTTGCAAAGTAACATGAATCATTTATTACACTTTACAATTTTCTGATCGATGGGCTGTCTGGCCAGTCTTAAGTGGTCTTTGTTGCTTTTAGAAACATTTCAGGATTTTTTGTTTCCTCTGTGTAACAGCCTCCGCCTGGGTCTTGCACGCCGCATTTAATTTGAAGCAAGCTTTTATGAAAGTCAACACCTGACCATGACCAGATCAAGATACAGAGAATAACGCCGTGCTCGTGCGCTTTAAGCACCGGTTTCTCGTGCAGGATACACGGGTTCCAATCTCCTTAAAGTCCTGGGGTTGATTTTTTTTTTTAATGTCCGAGGCAAAAGTAAAAATTCAGCCAGCACAGTCTATGGCTACTGCTCCAGGTAAGCAGCTTCAATCCCCAAGCCTCAATCCCCCAGCCTCAATAACTCCGGTCTTCCCTTCCCAGCGGACAAGAACACACCTTTTTTTCCCTCTGATTGGCAGCTTTAACAGTGAACAGACAACTTCACACAAAAAAATGGTGAAATATGGTTTCCTAAAAAGATAACAACAGCCATTTTAGCATCGGGGATCAATAAAATATAAGACAAAGAGACATTTATAACTTACTAAACAGAGAAATACGATTTGTAGCCAAGATAATATAAAACAGCATAACATAGGAGAAAATTATGGAAGGAAAGCTGGAACAAGACTGAGAGAGAATATCAAGGCGATTAAATACATTAGAAACAAGAAAATGAGAGAATCACCTAGTCAATTCAGGAAGATTACCGACACATCCAGTGCGCCACTCGATGCAGAAGAATTGAGCAGTTTAAAAGGCAAAATGCTGTACATCCGAGTAAAGCACACATGCTACTATAAAGACAGGCTGTAAAATTACTACCTGTGTAACAAAATCTCAAATCCACCTGTGCGGCAACTGGAAAAACTCCACCTTTACGACAGCTGAGATAAAGATCAGTTTTATGACAAATGGGATAGTGCCACCGTTGGGACAGCTGGAGAAATGCCACTTTTATGACAGCTGGGACAAGCTCTTTTTATTTTAATGATAAGTTGGAAAACATTATCATTATCACAAATGGGGCAGGCCAATCTTTTATAACAAATTGTTAATGAAGTAATGGTGAGAGCAATGCGAGTCAATCTTTCGTATGAGGATATCAAAGAGGTAAATGTAAATTTTTCATTTATTTTTAATGTTTTTATCTATTGTGTTGTTTTTAATATGTGGTCATTGACAAAGACCATTTGCCGAAATATTGGATTATTTTATGTTCTTCTTCGTGCTCATCTTACTTTCTGCCACTCTCGTTTCTGTTCATTTTTCTCACTTCTTTAGTCTCTTTGTAAAAACTGAACCATACCCTTTGTCTAATATTAATAATAAAGTAGGTGCTCCATACATCCTTCAGATATTGAATAGTATGTATAATTTTAGCTTTTCCCAATACGTTTCATCCCATTTTCATGCATATTTTCCTTTAGAAATCGGAGGTGAAGCATCTAAATTTGATCATCAGAATCTGTGGACAGGCTGTGGAACCTCGAATTGAAGTCCTCGTATAGGTCCTCCTGGTATTTTAACCAATTGCTGGTGTTTTAACCAAGTGCTGGTGTTTTAACCAAGTGCTGGTGTTTTAACCAGGTGCTGGTATTTTAACCAAGTGCTGATATTTAAACCGAGTGCTGGTATTTAAACCGAGTGCTGGTACAGAAACATTACAAGGACGCCTTGAAGAGGTTCTGTAGACACTCACTCACTGGACGAAAGTGCAAAGGACTGGACAAGTAAGGTGTGTTCAGAGTAATGACTAACGTGGGGCGTGTCAGTTGGATTATTTCTCACGTGACAGCAGACTGACTCTTCTGGCGAACTTACCGAGCTTGACGATCCTACAATAATCAGAATGACCTGCAGGAAAATGGTGAGTACCTGATACTGAATGTAATGCATCATGTTTCTACGTACATTACGTACGAGTTTAATTTTCTCTATACTCTGTATGACTTACTTGGTCGACCTTTGGCTGCTTTTGTCATAGAAAATGGTTTTGAATAAGACGGAAGTCAGCAGGTATACAACCCTCAGAGCATCATTTTTTTTTGCTGAATAGTCTCTGTCTCTGCTGCTCATGCTGCCTATACTTCGGGCCGTATTTGCTACCGACCATCAGGCCGTAACTCGATGTGGCCGCATATCGGCCTTTGCAGTGAGACGTCAGACACTAAGTACATTTCGCTACTATAACATGTTACAAGGTGAATAAACATGGTTACCATCGTTTTAAAATACTAACAGAATTCAAATTAGCGCAGTAGCCGTGTAGACATCGGTCACACAATATGAACTACAACGCGTTCAATAGAAAATCATACAGTAATAATATGACCCGCATAAATGTTCACACACCCATACACAATCACATACATGCATATGAAATATATGAGTGTATTATGTTGTACTGTATGGCTGACAGCGCGACTGAAGTCGATGAGCGTAATGCCTACGGTCGGAAGAAGCCCAGTTTGGCCATTTTCTCGATTTTTCCTATGGGACATGGGCCCTAAGTATGATGGTGCAGCACTTTATGTAAAGTCGCTCTTCCACTGACACAATCGGCCATGACAGGAAATGCTCAGAAGAGAAAAAAAAATGTCACCCACCAGTTTCCATTAAAAGCTGACAACTTCTTTCACCACAATTGCTGTCCTCCGTGACCACCATAGACATCCGCTCCGCCGTTACAACAGACATGAAAAAAACAGTTTTTTAAGCCAGGAAACTAATTAAAATTGTATATGACCTCCAGAAGGAAGCAGGACTTTGCTGTGGGCTGTTGTTTGTGAAGCTAACCATTCTGAAGCAGGACTTTACTGTTGGCTGTTGTTTGTGAAGCTAGCCATTCTGAAGCAGGACTTTACTGTTGGCTGCTGTTTGTGAAGCTAGCCATTCTGAAGCAGGACTTTACTGTTGGCTGTTGTTTGTGAAGCTAGCCATTCTGAAGCAGGACTTTACTGTTGGCTGCTGTTTGTGAAGCTAACCATTCTGAAGCACAAACTGATCTATTAAACTGGTTAAAATAAACGTATGAACATCATTATTAGTTAACGATCACACAGTTCCAACTGATCGGTTGATCTGTTGATCTGTTGGGGTTTTTGCATGAACAAGAAGGAATATATTACGGGTGTGGTTGGACTTTTTTTTAATTGCAAAATCTTGTATTATCTCCAGGATGAAAGTTGACTGTGATGAATATCCGGCTTGCTATGTCTCTACAACAAAATTATAGGGAAGCAGACAGCTCGCAGCCAAGCTGGTTTCTATCCATCTCTTGATGTTGTCAGACCATCTGTATCACTGCGTATTTTTTGTCTTTTTTTCCCCCCTTAAATGTTACCTCCCTCCCCACAGCGCACAGTCAAAGAAAATGTTCGCTCTCAGTTATGGATTGGTGAGTGAGATAGAAGAATCGCCTTGGACAGTAGCTCACGAAGCGCGACAATAAATCTGTGTCACTTAGGCTGGTTATTTGGCTAGCCACAGAGAGAAGGTTTTTAGCACGCACTTATTTCAATGAAAGAACAAGAAAAAATATATATCCCCTTACAAATCTTACACACACAAGGGCAGAGTCTTTCCTTGATATGAAATGGAATAGATCTGGGGGGGGGGGGGGTCTTGCTCTTCTTCTAACATGGAAGAGATTGAGGGATGGAGAGTAGATATCATCTAGAATTATGTATCACTTCTTAATATCAGTGCAGAGTTGTAAACACTACTCGGAATTATACACTTGGATTTGTTTATAAATAATCATAGTCACGTTACAAGCTATGACATTCATTCATTCATTCATTTGCATGTCCCTTGCGGAACTTTGCCTCCCTAACAGCACTCTTGTAGGCCTCTCGGTTGTGAGCAAGATGGCCTGCTGCTGATGCATCCATTTGCAGATCATCAACAATGTCTTGCAGCCATCTTCGCCTTGGTCTTCTTCTCTTTCTTTTTCCCATTATGTATCTTTCCAAGATGATCTTCTCCAAATTATCATGACGTTTAATGTGTCCAAAATATTTAAGTTTTCTCTCTTTAATCCTTTTTACTAGCCAGCCTTCTTCAATATTAAGTTCTTGTAGTATGGATATATTTATTCTTTTTTGTGTCCATGATATTTGAAGAACTATTCTGTAACATTTACATTCAAAGGCATTTATGTGTTTCTCAGCTGTTTGTTAAGTGTTCAGGTCTCACAGGCATGTGTTGCGATGGGAAAGATGCATGCCCTTAAAAATCTTATTTTTGTGGTTCTGTCTGTTAGCTATGACATACTGGACATAAAATACTATGACATAAAATAAACTCATGGATCGCCTGAACTTGATACTATTGTTTTTCTAAATTTTAACCAGAGTTTCTTTTTTTTACATTTTAAATTTTTTTCTGTTAGGTAGATGATTAGTAACATGGGTAGTAGGTAGATGATTAGTAATGTGGGTAGTAGGTAGATGATTAGTATTGTGGGTAGTAGGTAGATGATTAGTAATGCGGGTAATAGGTATATGATTAGTAGTGTGGGCAGTAGGTAGATGATTAGTATTGTGGGTAGTAGGTAGATGATTAGTAATGTGGGTAGTAGGTAGATGATTAGTATTGTGGGTAGTAGGTAGATGATTAGTAATGCGGGTAATAGGTATATGATTAGTAGTGTGGGTAGTAGGGTTAAAGATTAGTAATGCAGGTAGTAAGTAGATGATTAGTAATGTGGGTAGCAAGTAGATGATTAGTAATGTGGGTAGTAGGGTTAAAGATTAGTAATGCAGGTAGTAAGTAGATGATTAGTAATGTGGGTAATAGGTAGATGATTAGTAATGTGAGTAGTAGGTAGATGATTAATAATGCGGATAGTAGATAGATGGTTAGTAATACGAGTAGTAAGTAAATGGTTAGTAATATCAGTAGTAGGTAGATGATTAGTAATATGAAAAGTAAATTAATGGTTGGTAATATGGATAGTAATCAGACGATTGTTAATATGGGTGCCTGAATGGTCATTGGTACTATGGATGGCTGTTTTGATGTTGCTTGGTTAAATGAACTGTAGGTTGTTGGTTATAATATGAATGATGAGTTGATTGTTGAGAATTCTGATAATTGGTATAATGCATAGTTTGATGGGTGGCTGTACGGGTTGGTAATCACACAGAAACTGCGTAGTCATATCTTCTTACTTGCCCTCTTATTCTTGAAACTGTAGAAAGATATCTCAGTACTGGAAATACTTTTATCAAAAACTCTCCCTTGATCAAAACAGGGAAAATGCAATTATTGTGAGGCAGTGTTTTCATGTCAATGTCCTGTACTCTTATCTGGCGTTGCTAATAGCAAGCCAGAGAAGACTTGGATCGATAACTTGAATATGATTAAAAGGGTATATCAGGGTTAACTGATCGAGATAACCTGACTGCTCGCAGTTCACTCTCCGGTTTGGAATTGCCAGCTGTCATGCACGGCACATGAAGCTTGCGCGAAAAGTTATTTGAAAACAGTGTTTATAAGCACTTTTATGATAACTACTGCGAAGGACTATTGTTTATAAGCACGTTTATGATCATTACTGTGTAGGACTACTGTTTATAAGCACTTTTATGATAATTACTGTGTAGGACTATTGTTTATAAGCACGTTTATGATAATTACTGTGTAGGACGTGTTTATAAGCACTTTTATGATAATTGCTGTGTAGGACTATTGTTTATAAGCACTTTTATGATAATTACTGTATAAGGCTATTGTTTATACGCACTTTTATGATAATTACTGTGTAGGGCTATTGTTTGTAAGCACTTTTATGATAATTACTGTGTAGGGCTATTGTTTGTAAGCACTTTTATGACAATTACTGTGTAGGGCTATTGTTTATAAGAGCTTTTATGATAATTACTGTGAAAGGATATTGTTTATAAGGGCTTTTATGATAATTACTGTGTGGGCCTAGTGTTTATAAGCACTTTATGATGTTTACTGTACAGTGTAGGCGCACAAGTTTTATGCAATGGAAGTTGTACATCTGTTTTTACACAATAAGGTTCTACATCTACGCCCCATTATTTAAGTTGTGCATCTGTTTTGTATATCTCCTTTGCGCATTAAGGGTCTTGGTCAGCTGCGGTTCGCAAACTCTGACGTCAGAATATCAACTATGGCCCCACTGATTGCCAGATCAGTCAGCGTCTTCGGCCCACCCCACCTCTCCCCTCCTGATCTTTGCAAGATCGATTTTTCGATAAGGTTAAGTAAATGCAGTTACAGGCTTTGTTTTGAATTCCTCTCAATATGGTCTCCACCATTAGCAGCCTTATTTTGTTAATCTTATAACACATAACCATAATAATGTCAGTGAATCTTAACTAAACACTGACTCAGAAGTTATGACGTGTTTTGCCGTTAGTCACTGTAGTTTGTTATTTTATGTCCATCATGTTTTGTTTAAGTGGGACGGGCATCCAGATAAAGAACGATATGAGATTGTCATGATTTTCGCCTGGCTCTGTTTCTGTCAGAGGGCGCCTGCAGCAGGAGAAATTAAGTGGGAGGTTAATGTGCTCTCAGTAAATATTTGTACAAAATTAGAAGGTTCATGATTTCGCTTGAGCATAAATATATGATTTTCTGCTGCGAAGCGCTGGTGGGCAAATGAAGAAAGAATCTTAGAGGAGAAAGTTGTTTCATTCACCTTGTCAGTCACAGCAGCAGAGTTCAGGTTTCCTGTTATGAGCCACAGTAGCAGAGTTCAGATTTCTTGCTATAAGCCACAGCAGCAGGAGTTCAGGTTTCTTGTTGTTAGTCACAGCAGAAGGAGTTCAGGTTTCTTGTTGTTAGTCACAGCAGCAGAGTTCAGGTTTCTTGTTGTTAGTCACAGCAGCATAGTTCAGGTTTCTTGTTGTTAGTCACAGCAGAAGCAGTTCAGGTTTCTTGTTGTTAGTCACAGCAGAAGAAGTTCAGGTTTCTTGTTGTTAGTCACAGCAGAAGAAGTTCAGGTTTCTTGTTGTTAGTCACATCAGAAGGAGTTCAGGTTTGTTGTTGTTAGTCACAGCAGCAGAGTTCAGGTTTGTTGTTGTTAGTCACAACAGCAGAAGGAGTTCAGGTTTCTTGTTGTTAGTCACAACAGCAGAGTTCAGGTTTCTTGTTGTTAGTCACAGCAGCAGAGTTCAGGTTTCTTGTTGTTAGTCACAGCAGCAGAGTTCAGGTTTCTTGTTGTTAGTCACAGCAGCAGAGTTCAGGTTTCTTGTTGTTAGTCACAGCAGAAGAAGTTCAGGTTTCTTGTTGTTAGTCACAGCAGAAGAAGTTCAGGTTTCTTGTTGTTAGTCACAGCAGCAGAGTTCAGGTTTCTTGTTGTTAGTCACAACAGCAGAAGAAGTTCAGGTTTCTTGTTGTTAGTCACAGCAGAAGGAGTTCAGGTTTCTTGTTGTTAGTCACAGCAGCAGAGTTCAGGTTTCTTGTTGTTAGTCACATCAGAAGGAGTTCAGGTTTCTTGTTGTTAGTCACAGCAGAAGAAGTTCAGGTTTCTTGTTGTTAGTCACAGCAGAAGGAGTTCAGGTTTCTTGTTATTAGTCACAACAGCAGAAGAAGTTCAGGTTTCTTGTTATTAGTCACAGCAGCAGAGTTCAGGTTTCTTGTTATTAGTCACAACAGCAGAAGGAGTTCAGGTTTCTTGTTGTTAGTCACAGCAGAAGAAGTTCAGGTTTCTTGTTGTTAGTCACAGCAGCAGAGTTCAGGTTTCTTGTTGTTAGTCACAGCAGAAGCAGTTCAGGTTTCTTGTTGTTAGTCACAGCAGAAGAAGTTCAGGTTTCTTGTTGTTAGTCACAGCAGAAGAAGTTCAAGTTTCTTGTTGTTAGTCACAGCAGAAGAAGTTCAGGTTTCTTGTTGTTAGTCACAACAGCAGAAGAAGTTCAGGTTTCTTGTTGTTAGTCACAGCAGAAGAAGTTCAGGTTTCTTGTTGTTAGTCACAGCAGAAGAAGTTCAGGTTTCTTGTTGTTAGTCACAGCAGCAGAGTTCAGGTTTCTTGTTGTTAGTCACATCAGAAGGAGTTCAGGTTTCTTGTTGTTAGTCACAGCAGAAGAAGTTCAGGTTTCTTGTTGTTAGTCACAGCAGAAGAAGTTCAGGTTTCTTGTTGTTAGTCACAGCAGAAGGAGTTCAGGTTTCTTGTTATTAGTCACAACAGCAGAAGGACTTCAGGTTTCTTGTTATTAGTCACAGCAGCAGAGTTCAGGTTTCTTGTTATTAGTCACAACAGCAGAAGGAGTTCAGGTTTCTTGTTGTTAGTCACAGCAGAAGAAGTTCAGGTTTCTTGTTGTTAGTCACATCAGAAGGAGTTCAGGTTTCTTGTTGTTAGTCACAACAGCAGAAGAAGTTCAGGTTTCTCGTTTTTAGTCACAGCAGAAGAAGTTCAGGTTTCTTGTTGTTAGTTACAGCAGCAGAGTTCAGGTTTCTTGTTGTTAGTCACATCAGAAGCAGTTCAGGTTTCTTGTTGTTAATCACAGCAGAAGAAGTTCAGGTTTCTTGTTGTTAGTCACAGCAGAAGGAGTTCAGGTTTCTTGTTATTAGTCACAACAGCAGAAGGAGTTCAGGTTTCTTGTTATTAGTCACAGCAGCAGAGTTCAGGTTTCTTGTTATTAGTCACAACAGCAGAAGGAGTTCAGGTTTCTTGTTGTTAGTCACAGCAGAAGAAGTTCAGGTTTCTTATTGTTAGTCACAGCAGCAGAGTTCAGGTTTCTTGTTGTTAGTCACAGCAGAAGCAGTTCAGGTTTCTTGTTGTTAGTCACAGCAGAAGAAGTTCAGGTTTCTTGTTGTTAGTCACAGCAGAAGAAGTTCAAGTTTCTTGTTGTTAGTCACAGCAGCAGAGTTCAGGTTTCTTGTTGTTAGTCACAGCAGAAGAAGTTCAGGTTTCTTGTTGTTAGTCACAGCAGCAGAGTTCAGGTTTCTTGTTGTTATTCACATCAGAAGGAGTTCAAGTTTCTTGTTGTTAGTCACAGCAGAAGAAGTTCAGGTTTCTTGTTGTTAGTCACAACAGCAGAGTTCAGGTTTCTTGTTGTTAGTCACAACAGCAGAAGAAGTTCAGGTTTCTTGTTGTTAGTTACAGCAGCAGAGTTCAGGTTTCTTGTTGTTAGTTACAGCAGCAGAGTTCAGGTTTCTTGTTGTTAGTTACAGCAGCAGAGTTCAGGTTTCTTGTTGTTAGTTACAGCAGCAGAGTTCAGGTTTCTTGTTGTTAGTTACAGCAGCAGAGTTCAGGCTTGCGTTGGGTTAAGATTTCAAGGACGTTGTGAACGGCAGGTGAGGGCGCGAAGAGCAGACGGGTCCTGCCTGTGACCTGGGATATTACAGGTCTGGGTTGTCCACCTTCAGGCGCCTCAAGGGCCACAGCTTCCTGTGGAAATAGAATTGTGTGCCCCATCTAAATCAAACAAATTTGTGCCTGTTTACATAAACATGAAAAAGATTCTGACAGTTATGAAGAATACATATTTAATTAACATTTGAAAATGTTTTCCTTTTTTAAACATGTTCTGAAATAATTTAATCAAATAAATTACATTTTCATAATAACCTCGGGGGCTACAAAATAAGACTTCGCGGGCCGCATGTGGTCCGTGGTCCACCAGTTGTTTACCCCTGTTATATTTTCATGGTTAGACACGTCGCCCTGAAATCTACCCAGCTCAATAAATGAGTACTCGATACACGAGAGCTAGGGATAAAAGGCTCCGAATGCAAATCTATGCCTGCATGGCGAGGCAAACTATATTTCATTGCAACCGTTGATGTCTGCTAATGAATGGAAAATATGATATCACGTGACGTTTAGGCCCACGAATGAGAGATTGGCTGTAACATTCCCTGCAAGAAGAAACGAACTCAGACGAGAAAGAGGGCACTAACGAGGTTACAGATTCGTGTTTTGTTACGTCGCTAGCAGGAGGAACCATACAAGAGCAGACAGGCTCAAGAAGTCTACCTGGCCATGCGAACGACTATAGGCCTCATAGGCCTAAATAATCTCTCTTTGTTCCTTGTAGGCCTAAATAATCTCCCCTCGTTACAATGAAAGACGCGCTGCAGATATAAAACATATCGGTGATGTTAGAGCTGAATGGTGCATCTTTATCTAATAACACCCCCAGATGGCGCAATAATCTCTAGAAACAGAGCACATCGATCTAAAAAAAAAAACGTACTGAGAAACAGAAAACATACAGAACATCATTCTGTGGAAACAGAACATATATGAAACATCTATTGCTAGAAACAGAACAACACATAAATATCTACTTATAGAAGCGAAAACTAAATTGATAACGACTGACAAAGCAAATAAGGCAGCTGAAATTTGTATCGGTGAGGAAAAACTGGAAGAAGTGGAGAGCTTTGAATATCTTGGATCACTACTAACTAATAATGGAGATACAATGAGAGAAATTAAAAGGACGACCTATCGCTCTTCAGAAAGTAAAACAACTAAAAAATCTGTAGAGAGGAACAGACAGAACTACAAAAATAAGATTTTTAAGGGCATGCATCTTTCCCATCGCAACATATGCCTGTGAGACCTGGACACTTAACAAAACAGAAGAAAAATAAATATAAAAAAACCTTAAATATCGTTGAATGTAAATGCTACAGAAGAGTCCTTCAAATATCATGCACACAAAGAACAAATATACCCATTCTACAAGAACTTAATATTGAAGAAGGCTGACTAGTAAAGAGGATTAAACGGAGAAAACTGAAATATTTTGGACACATTAAACGTCATGATAATTTGGAGAAGGCCATCTTGGAAGAGTACACACTGGGAAAAGAAAGAGAGGAAGACCAAGGCGAAGATGGCTGCAAGACATCGTTGATTATCTGCGAATGGATGCATAAGCAGAAGGGCATCTTGTACAGCAGTATGAGGGAGATTTTTTTTTCTCCATAGAAAGGGCATTTCTCGCCTTATGAGTCTTTACTTTGAACGTTCGGGTAAGGATCGAGATCAGAAGGTCACGTGATTTGTGAATCCTGTGACTGGGATAGTGGGAGAAAAAAACCTGAGTGAGTTAGTCTTTGTTTGGATGTGTACCTGGGTGGATGATTTTCCTGATGTATCTGTCGAGAAAATGGGTGTTTATATCTGTTCTGGAGTTCTGCAACTATGAGTGGACGACTCGCATGCAAACCTGCCGGTGGTCAGATTATCGTCATCACCATCTGCATTTTTCATCCTTTCCATTAATAAATCCTCATGTCAAGTGTTACGGAGGACTGGCGTGACGTCCCTATCAGTGTTTTGCTAACCTTAGGTTTGAAAGAGCCTGAAAGTGAAGAATGGCTGGAGACAGTGATTAACTAATCCAGAAAAGTGAAGTTGATGGCTGGAGACAGTGATTAACTAATCCAGAAAAGTGAAGTTGATGGCTGGAGACAATGATTAACTAATCCAGAAAAGTGAAGTTGATGGCTGGAGACAGTGATTAACTAATCCAGAAAAGTGAAGTTGATGGCTGAGACAGTGATTAACTAATCCAGAAAAGTGAAGTTGATGGCTGGAGACAGTGATTAACTAATCCAGAAAAGTGAAGTTGATGGCTGGAGACAGTGATTAACTAATCCAGTAACATTCAGAAAACATGGCTTCAAGATAATGTACAAATGAGAACCATCGTGCGCATCAAGGCACAACACCGGCTTAACGAATGCCCCAATAACACAGTAAATACAAAGGCACAGATTCGTCTTCACTTGCTTATATCCGAGAGGCATACATGTTAGGGAGACAAAGTTCCGCAAAAGACATGCAAATGACTGACTGACTGACTGAGTTATAGAAGCAGAACACATATAAAACACCTATCTCTAGAACAGAACACATATAGAACATTTATCTCTAGAAATAGATCATGTATGTTAAGTCTTTTTCTAGAAACAGAACATAGATGACGCTTCTATGTCTAGAAACAGAACATAGATGACGCTTCTATGTCTAGAAACAGAACATAGATGACGCTTCTATGTCTAGAAACAGAACATAGATAACGCTTTTATGTCTAGAAACAGAACATAGATAACGCTTTTATGTCTAGAAACAGAACACACAAACAGAACATAAAAAAGCCAGATTACCGGGAAAATTCTATTCTCCGTATAAAGGTGGATGTATATTTTTTGAAAGACTCTTTATATGCCACGCCATGCTGCAAAAATGTAGCTATTTTCAAAGCTGATATCATGAAATCAATATCTGGTTATTTACGTTCTTAAAGATTCTATAATAGGTTAAAAAAATAATCACCATAAAATATAATTAAACCTGACTTCATTCTTAACATAGAGCAGAATTACATTAAATTTTTCATGTGGTTTATTAAAAATATTTCATATTGTTTTTTAAACATAAAAATGATATGAAAAAAAAACTTGTTAAAATGTAGTTCAGTAACAGATTAAAATGTGACGTGGACTTACGATTGTCTCGTTTTCCCTCAGCTTTCCGAATCTGATAACTGAAAAATATCTTCTGCTAGACTGTCTCTGTGATCTGCTGCTCATATCATCAGTTTCTCTCTCTCTCTCTCTTTCTCTTTTTTTTTAAACATAGACTCAAAGCTAAGAAATAAGCGAGAGAGGCTATCAGAACTTTAGTTCCATAGAGCTTCAAACTGTATCCAGCACAGCATTCCAGAGTACAGACATATAATAATAAATATTTAGGAGATGAGATAAACCTCGAATTTCGTGTAATTAGTCTCTCAGGGAGAGGCCGCTAGTTCAAGTCCAGCCCCAGGTAGTGAAATGGGTACCTGGCCCCTCTTTGGGCTGCGGAAGAAATGGCGGTCAGACGTGGTTTAGACCATTTTACCAGCCCCAAAGAGAGGGGGGTTCAGCTTACCCCTGTTGTAAGGGAGGCCTAGAGGACGCATAGTAGATGAAAACATAATGGCTAATCAATATAGTAAGGAGGTAGGGGCCCTGCATATCACTCTCTTATGTACAGACAGGTCAAGGAAAAATGTAGACAATAACTGATATCTCATGTTCCCTCAAATACCTCTGTGTCATGTTAGTGTTATATTTACTTTATCTTTTTTTTTAAACTTACTTGCTTGGGGCTAGGTAGTCCCCTCCAGTTATGATACCTTTTGTATCATCGTTGATAATCTGCAAATCGGTGCATTTCCAGGACATCTTGCTTACAACCGAGAGGCCTACAGGGGAGCTGTTAGGGAAGCAAAGCTCTGCATCGATTTTATCCCAAGGAAAATATGAGGACGAGTAACAAAGTAACCCAAATCAAGGGACGTTACCTTTGAAATGTATTGGAAAAGACTGACTTACCCTCGAGTCGTTGCGAGTTTTTTCAATAGTTCGTCCTTTAATTTGCGGTTACTTTGTTACCAGCCCTGGAAAACTGCAGAGAAGAAACAGAATTCTCTCTAAAGAAGCATTTCATGAAAGACATTCTGATCCAAGAAAATCGTCTCTTTCCAAGGAAAGGCAAACAAATGAGTAGTTCTGAGAATCGCAGAGAAAGAACCACTGGAGGTCATAATTATGTGATGTACTCAAAATAATGTAAAGATTGTTGTAGATAACGTAGTCAAAATAAATATTTCTAAAAATGTACAAAATGGTAAAAGGCATGAAACAAGGTGATGAAATGGTCGAACTTCATTCTTCAAGTAAAGAGTGGCGCAGATAAAAACCGAACCAAACCGACAGGGAACTACCTTGTCGTGCGTGTACACATCAACAGTGTCAGCTGTATTACCAGAGAAGTCTCAGCACATCCTTCGTGTGATCAACACGAACACTGATGATAGAAGGAAAATGTCCTTTACTATTATAAATAAGATAGATAGAGGTGTATGGTGCAGTTTTACAAAGTGAGGGAGGAAGTGAGTAAGGTGAGAAAAAAACGAATATAAAGTATGAGAATGTATAAATGAAAAACATGTTGTATGTATTCGTTTTTTTCTCACCTTGCTCACTTCCTCCCTCACTTTGTAAAACTGCACCATACACCTCTATCTATCTTATTTATATTAACCAGTTTTACTGCAGTCGCCATCCCTTTTATCCTTTACTATTACATCTGTTAGGGGTGTTGGTCGTAGATTTGCTACAGTTGTACGTAAGACGGCCGGTGTTGACATTCGGAAGAGAGCAGGTAGATCAATTAAAGAAGAGGTTGAGCAACTTCTTACAGCGATAACAAATCCTCTCCCGTGCACGATCCTTGACTTGTTTCTTAACAGACAAAAGGATATTAAAGATGGTTGCTACACACAGGTGCTCGGCAATGCTCAGGATAACAAACCTGGCGAGGATCTAGAACGACTGAAGAAAATCCGTGCCCACAAAGGACCCAGACACTACTGGGGCATACAAAGATAACAAATTTAAAATAAAAAAGAGGCCCCAACAAATCAAGATGGCCAAACACACAGGCTGGAGCCCGACGTGCAAACCTGTATATCACAATGAACAAAATTTTTTAATGCTTGGAGCTTGGTGTGATAACAGGGAAAAAGATGAGAAGATAAGTCGGGAGAAATTCCGCTGCCTGCTCGGAACGCTTTGTTCATTCATGTGAACCACGGCTTAATATTGTAAGATATACATGTGAAGGTGTTATTCTGTCTTCTTTCTTTCTTTGTCTTCGTGCCTTCCTATTTCTTTCTTTCTTTCCTTTTTTCTTTGTGCCTTCCTCCTCTTCCGTCTTGCTTTCTTTCTTTCTGTCTTGTCTTCACACCTTCCTCCTTTCTTTCTGTCTGTCTTTCTTTTTTATCTTCTTCTTTCTTTCTTTCTCTCTTTCTTTCCTTTGTTGTCCTCGCGCCTTCCTCCTCTTTCTCTCTTTCTTTCTTTCCATGTACTCACGTTCCTCCTCTTTCTTTCTTTCCATGTCCTCGCGCCTTCCTCCTCTTTCTCTCTTGCTTTTTTTTTTTTTCCTTTTGACTGTTGTTTACAGACTTCTGCTCCTCAAAGACCTCACGCAAGCTCGTCCACTAAATAGCTCGCCAGACCTGGCGCCTGTAACCTGGTGGCGATCGAAAATGTCGTAAAATAAACACTGAGAGGTCAGGGCGACCGAGGAAAGTAGAGTCCCAAAAAAAAAAAAAACAGACTCACGCCCCTTCACAGCACGGACGGCTGACCTTGTTGAAGGCTACTTTCACGCCTCAGTGATTACGAGAACAGAAAAGCTGCCTTCAAGAGCAACTCGTAGACTAATCATTTCCGACTGAGCAGTCCCGAAGACCCCTGGTAGTCCATTAGCTGATCCTTGTGTTGAAGTTGGGGGACCTGCTGCCCTTTAATGTGTTTAGACAGTGGTGTTTTGTTCGAGACTGTCTCAGCTTCCAGTGAGAGGATATCGTCATTGATGAACAGTCACTGCAGCTCTGGTACACATCATAAGAGTTCTCAAGAATAAACTCACAGTCATAAAGAATATAAAACTATACTAGTGTTGAAATAAGAAACTTAAATCTTTGCTTTTATTGCGATGGGGTTGTCAATAGAGCAATTCTAACTACTTCTCTAGCCGGACCTAAGAAGGGATGTAAAGCTATTTAAAACAAAGGTAAGAACGGGTCTATTACTTAACGAGCACAGTTGTAACGTTCCTCTAGCCGGACCTAAGAAGGGATATTAGGAAACAAAGCTAGGAACGGCCCTATTAGTTAACTAGCACACCGTTGTAACGTGTCGGTTTACACCATAATCATACTAAAACATGAAGGACAAAGAAACAGGAACAGGAGAGATAATATAAATTCACATCAGTGGTATATAAGAAATGAGAATGGGGAAAGCAATAGGGAAAAAAGGGGACATTTAGCTGTGACTCGCAGGAAGCTGCACTCGAGAGTGCATGTGGTGACGCATTGTGAGTGCTTAAAGTAAGACTTGTGAGGTGTGATGCTGCTCTGACTGGTCTGTAGTAAAGAGGGGATGGGGAAAGGAAAGACAGAGATACAGTGGTTGTCAAGCTGAGAAAAGGGTTGGTAGAACAGATGAATGTAGTTGGGGTGTTGGGTATGCAATATAGTGCAGTGAAGGTCCTGGAATATTAGTTGCAGGTGAGGAAAGAGAAGAAGATAACAGGGAGGAAATATGATTGTGGATAAAGAAAACGTTAAGTGAATTTCGAGTTCAAATCGTGTGGTTCCAGAGTCCCATATTCCTATATGTAGTGATTCTACTCCTCGTAGGTTCCTCTATCGAAGAACAAGAAGAAAGTACATATCAGACATGATCTAGCTGTGAGTTCTAAAGGGACACGTCAAGTTTTTTCCAAAAACATAACCGAAATATGATTTTAAATGAAGAGGGAAACAAGCTGAGTTAACTTAGGCTGAATTTGTTTCGATTATATATTAATCTTCAGAAGGATTATTGCGTCTCTAACGGGCGACATGCCGTTCTAGAAATGTTTTGAACTTTTGATAAATTTTGAGAGGATTATGATATTTTTTTCTGTTAAACACATTCTAAGTTAGTGCTTATCTTGAAATATTATATATTAAATAACTGAACTTTGTAACTGCAACCACGTGTCTTTTAACAAGTTGCGATATAAACATCACTAAATTCCCTAAACTTTTTTAATGTCTTGAAACTGCTGAAAGGACAGCGGATGTATGCTTTTCCTGTTAGCATGTATTTATGATATATTTTAAAAAAACTATCTTTGCAAATGAAAGTAAAATATACATCCATTACTAATGCCTATACATCCGCTCAGAATCCTTTGTGTAAATTATCGATTAGTGTCTTGTAATCAGGCGCCAGCTTAAGCAGCCTTGTCATCTAAGCTAACCTTTCATTACTAAGAAAATTATCATTTTCCACGAGATCGTGCAGAAAATAAACGTACATTATAACGAAATAGAGAAACATAAGGTGAGATTTCAGAATCTTCTTCGCCATCATTTTCTTTTTCTTCTCCATGTCACCTTCTTCTTCTTCTTGCTGTTCTTCTTTTTTTCTTTTTGTTGTTATTGCTGTTGTTATTGTTGTTCATCATTATCATCACCATAACCACCACCACCATCGTCATCATTATTATCTTCTTCTTCTTCTGCTTAGACATTCAGTTCTTAGGTATGTTAAACACAAGAGTGTAACTGTTCTTTTAAGAATTTAATGTTCTTGCCTAGGTTTTGTAACTTGGAGTGTAAATATTTTTCAGAATTTAATTTTATTCCTAGGTTTTATAACTTGGAGTGTAAATATTTTTCAGAATTTAATTTTATTCCTAGGTTTTATAACTTGGAGTGTAGATATTTTTCAGAATTTAGTTTTATTCCTAGGTTTTATAACTTGGAGTGTAGATATTTTTCAGAATTTAGTTTTATTCCTAGGTTTTATAACTTGGAGTGTAGATATTTTTCAGAATTTAGTTTTATTCCTAGGTTTTATAACTTGGAGTGTAGATATTTTTCAGAATTTAGTTTTATTCCTAGGTTTTATAACTTGGAGTGTAGATATTTTTCAGAATTTAGTTTTATTCCTAGGTTTTATAACTTGGAGTGTAGATATTTTTCAGAATTTAGTTTTATTCCTCCCCCGTGTGGTACCCGGGATCTGCAAAGAATAGGACCACTGTACCCTACCACGCATGATCGTAAAAGGCGACTAAGGAGGGTTCGGCATAGGGCCAGCAACCCTATCTGGTAAAAAAAACTATCAGACTGCTACAGGAACGGAAGCAAGGGAAAAAATAAATGCAGGTGGAAGGAGAAATGTTTATCAGGAAACTGAGCCCATGAAGGTTGTAGATGAAAGCCAGCCACTGGAAGTCCCCAGCTCGACTGCAGACCTCCTGGAACCTAAACACAAGATGCAAATAGGCAGCTGGAATGTAAGAACACTTAACCAGACTGGAAAACTAGCACAAACAATCAAGGAAATGCACAGATACAAACTAGACATACTAGGAATACAAGAAGCAAGATGGACAGGACAAGACAGAAGGAAATTAACAACACAGCACACAGAAGATACAATAATATGGTCAGGTAAAGAAGATCTTCATGAAGGAGGAGTAGCATTGATTAAAACAAAAGAAGCATCAAGAACATTGCTGAAATGGACCCCAATAAATGAGAGATTATTATATGCACTGTTCAACTCAAGATTCACGAAGCTGTCTATTATAGTTTGTTATGCCCCAACAGAAGCAGCTGAAGAGGAATTAAAAGAGGATTTTTACAACAGCCTCCAAGCCACAGTAGAAACAATACCCAAGCATGATATGCTACTCATCTTGGGCGACTTCAATGCAAAAGTAGGTGAAGGAAATGAAGATAGAAGAAGAATCATGGGAAGAGAAGGAATCGGAGAAATAAATGAAAATGGAGAAAGACTGTGCAGTTTCTGTGAAGAAAACATGATGACCATCGGAGGGACAATTTTCCAACATAAAAACATCCATAAGGTGACTTGGAGGTGACCAGATAAAACCACAGAAAACCAACTCGATCACATACTAATAAACAACAAGTGGAAACGGTCACTACAAGATGTGCGAGCAAGGAAAGGAGCAGATGTAGGAAGTGATCACAACCTTCTGGTAGCAAAAATAAAACTAAAATTAAGGAAAGCCAAAATCGGAGAACACAGAAAGATACGTTTTGATACAAGAAAACTGAAAGACCAGCAAACAAGAAATGAATTCTCAATAGTACTTAAGAACCGCTTCAGTGTCCTACAAGACGAAGCAGAAATGTCCATACTAGAGTTCAATAAAACACTACAGGAAACAGCAAAAGAGGTGCTGGGATATCGGAAACGGAGAAAAGAGGAATGGATAAGCAAGACCACATGGGAAAAGATAGAGGAAAGAAAAGAAATCAAGAAAAAATTACTGAACACCAAATAACAACGGCTTAAAGAACACGTTTTAAGAAATTATGCACAAAAAGACAAAGAAGTGAAGGAATCATGCCGTCAAGATAAACGTCAATACTATGGCAACTTAGCAGAAGCAGCAGAGAAAGCAGCATATACAAATGATATGAAAACCATATATAAAATCACAAAGCAGATGACAGATAACTTAACACAAGATCTGAGAGTGCAGTAAGGACACAAAATGGACAACTGGTCAGTGGAGAAAGAGAAAAAAATTGAAAGATGGAGGGAACACTTTAACACCCTACTAAACAGAACACAAGCAACACAAACAATAGACATACCTGAAGCAAAAACGGAACTAAACATCAATACAGGACCAATAACAATAAATGAAGTAAAGGAGGCGATAAAGAAGCTAAAATCAGACAGGGCACCAGGTGAAGATGAAATGACTGCTGAGATGTCGAAAGCAGAAGAAACAGAAACACCAAAACAACTGTGCCGGATATTACAACAAATTTGGGATCTAGAAAAAATCCCCAGAGGAGTGGAAAACTGGGCTTATAGTAAAACAACCAAAGAAAGGTGACCTCAGAGATTGCGGGAACTGGAGAGGCATTACCCTACTGCCACTCACCAGTAAAGTATTTTGCAGAATAATCATCAACAGAATTGTACCAACACTTGAGGAAAAACTTCGGAAAGAGCAGGCAGGATTTAGGAAAGGAAGATCATGCATAGACCACATATCTGTACTTAGACAAATATTAGAACAGGCAAATGAGTGGCATAGCACAACATATGCATTATTCATAGATTTTGAGAAAGCCTTTGACAGTGTCAACAGAGATGTACTGTGGAAAATCCTAAGATGGCATGGCCTCCCCCATAAGATAGTAAATGTAATCAAAGCCCTATATGAGGGTTTTCAGTGCAAAGTGATCTGTGGAGAACATACCTCCAGCAGCTTTAGGGTACAAACAGGAGTGAAACAGGGATGTGTACTATCACCAACATTATTTATCTTGGCAGTAGATTGGTTAATGAAGGAGGCAACATCAGACAAACGCAGAGGATTACAATGGACCCTTGACACAGTGCTGGAGGACCTTGACTTTGCGGACGACATTTGTCTGTTATCAAGCAGTTACAAAGATATGCAAGATAAAATAAACAAGCTAACTCAGAATGCAAACAACATAGGACTAAAGATCAACGTAGGAAAGACAAAGTTAATGAAGCAAAATGTGAACAACAGAAATGTACTCAGAGTAGATAGCAAGTTAGTGGAGGAGGTCAACGAATTTGTATACCTTGGTAGTAGAGTATTAGAAAATGGAGACAGCACAGAGGACATCAACAGCAGACTTACTAGAGTAAACCAGGCTTTTGCAGTGCTGCAGACTATATGGAAATCCAAAAAACTAAGCATAAATATGAAAATCAAGATATTTAAGAGTAATGTTCTAAGTGTACTACTTTATGGAAGTGAATGCTGGAAAATCACCCAAACCATAGAAAACAAGTTGAATTCTTTCCAGACTAAATGTTTACGAAGAATTAGAAAAATATTTTGGCCAAACACCATAAGAAATAACATCTTATTAGCAGAAATGCAGATGAAGCCACTGATAACAATTATTGAAGAAAGACGCTGGCGATGGTTGGGACATGTACTCCGAATGACTGACAACTCACTACCAAAAATAGCACTAAGATGGACACCACAGGGGAAGAGAAGTAAGGGTAGACCAAAAGAGACATGGAGAAGAACAACAGAAAGGATGTTGAGCAATAAATGGCTCACCTGGCCAAGAGCAGAAAAAAAGGCGAAGGACAGGCATTTGTGGAAAACCCTTGTGGAAGCCCCATGTGCCCTGGGCACTTAAGGTTCAGAGAGAGAGAGAGAGAGAGAGAGAGAGTTTTATTCCTAGGTTTTATAACTTGGAGTATAGATATTTTTCAGAATTTAGTTTTACTCCTAGGTTTTGTAACTTGGAGTGTAGATATTTTTCAGAATTTTGTTTTATTCCTAGGTTTTATAACTTGGAGTGTAGATATTTTTTCAGAATTTAGTTTTCTTGTCTTAGTTTCTTGAACTTTGTCTCCGGGATCAATTCTACGGGCTCAGGTGACACCTCGACAGCGTCTGTATTAAATCTAGACTCTCTGGTGCTTATCAAACTACACTAGTCAATTTTCGACTCTGCCCTTAGGGAACTTCAGTGTCTTTTGACTTTCTTTCACAGAAGGTCATGACATCTCTACGGTAATGGACGCGACATCTTTACGGCAGTGGATATGACATCTCTACGACAACTGCAGTATCTTTTTGGGCGCTGTTTAGCATTTGCGAAAATAAAACAAAATCTTTCTTTATGAGGAATATCTCCCTCTTTATTACAGAAGATGCCTCTACAATCATTTCATCAGCGTATCCAATGGATATCTGTCTGTCTCATCACTCTTATTGTCTATTTGATTATCATTGTCAAAGTATATTTATCTCTTAGTCTTGTTTATCTGTCTGTCTGTCTGTCTGTCTGTCTGTCTGTCTGTCTGTCTGTCTGTCTCACTCTCTCTCTCTCTCTCTCTCTCTTTGTTTAGTAGATAGTCATTTATAATGTATGTAGTTACTTCTATACTGAGTGAATGTTTAAGAGTGAAACGTAAATGTTATATTTTATTTTATGTCTCTCAGCTTCAATGTTAGTTGTGTTTGTTATATGAACAGCATATTTGTAGAATGTCTGGAATAGAGTGAAAGATGTATGATAAAGGGCAGAATGTCAGACGGGCCTGCGTGCCCAATTCTTAACCCTTTTGAAATAAAGATCAATCAATCTCTCTCTCTCTCTCTCTCTCTCTCTCTCTCTCTCTCTCAGTATATTTGTCTCACATATCAGAAAGCAACATAGTTTTTTGGAAAACAATTTTTAAAAGAACAGATAATGAGAAACATGACTACCTTACAATAAAATAGTCATTACAACCTGCGACACAAACTCAATTAAACAAATAACTGAGAGAGGAAATAATGTTCAGAACTAAGGTGTGAGCAAGAAAGAACATGCAACACTCAAAGAACTGAATCCCCGGCGCACGGGTAACCAGTCAGAGCGCGGAAGAGACAACCGTATCGAAAACGAAGCCGTTAAAAAACAATTAACAAACAATAACATTAAATACAACAGCAGGAGAAACGTAGCCGTTAAAATACAGTTAAGCAACGACAACAGAAACACAAGGAGCAGTGGAAACGTAGGCGTTAAAATACAGTTAAACAACACAAACAGAAGCAAAAAAGTCAATAAAACTGAGACAGAAGAAAGATTTTTTTTGAAAGCAGATAAGTAGTATTTTAGAAACAATAATCACAATAATCAACCATAAAGGAAAACTAGACTCGAAAAACCATCAGAAATACATATTTATATATAAATGGACGCAAAATAGAAACTTGATTCATAAAATGCAAAATAAAACCAAAAACACTAATAAACAGGACGAAACAGAAATATTACAGCTGGCTGCTACAGACAGACAGGTTTTCTCACGATTTTGGCGTAAACAACAGTTCCCTGACTGTTTACATACAAGGAAAGTTAATTTTGTCCCGAAGTAACTGGACACTGGGCTGTTTGAGGTCCGTTGTCTGACCCTAAAATTGGTAGCCGTTTCTAGACAAGAATAACGCGGCTGTGTAAGCAGGTTGTCTTAACACCGAGACGGTAGCGAGGGTTTCTTAATAATGCTGTCGGTGTGAGCCTAATTAATGTCAACCAAATCCTAAAAAAAAAAACTTCGAACTTCCTCTTACATGGAGTGTTAATATACCGTATTAAGCTGGTTTATTGATCTTTCTTGTGTCTCAAGTAGCTCTGGATTAGATGCCACCACGATGAACCTGGATCTTATTTTCTTCAAGAAAGAAGATACTCTTTTTTTTTTTTTTTTGCTTTTTTTTAGATATCTGTAGAGTGTCTATAAAGTCAGCGTGCGTTTTTAAATATTTATAATTTTGGATCTGTATATGACAAAAATGGATGCAGCAGCAGCAGGCCATCTTGCTCACAACCGAGAGGCCTACAGGAGTGCTGTTTGGGAGGCAAAGTTCCGCAAGGGACATGCAAAGGAATGAATGAATGATATGACAAAATCAATCTGTAAAAGTACATTTAGAAGCCTGATGTATCTAGTTTTTGTCGTCTTTAAGAAAATGGAGTTTTTATAAAATAAATAAATAAATAATCCAAAAAAACTATATTGAAAACAAAGAATTGGAGTAGTCCAATGAAACATGTTTCACTTTTTTGAAGAGAGCAAGTCTGAATTCTGGCGTTATTGGAAAGAATTTAACTTTGACATAGAATCGTTCCTTGTCTTTTCTTGTTTCCTTCCTCATGTACCTTTCAGTGTTGAGGTGGTACTCTTGATAGGGTTCTGTACTTTGCTTCGTATCGTGGCATTAATTAAGTTTTCTCTAGGATAATGATATAGATCCGTAAATATCAGCATCTAACAGTGAGATCATATATTACTCACCACTTTTCTATGATAATCTAAGAAAGCAGTTGTCTGTCAAAACAGATCAACATGCCCGAAGGTTATTTTAAGACGTAGTTCAAACGTTTTTAAAAACTGATAACTGCACTGTTAGCATATGCAGGTTTTCTGAAAACAAGAATCTCGAAAGTGTATCTACAAGCTAACATGACTGCCTCGTGATAATCTCACGTGGGAAGTAAGCTTATCACTTAACATAGATGACCACTCTAAAATGCAGGCAGTTTTTTTTTTGGGGGGGGTACGAACCTACCTGGATTATGTACCTAAACAGCCTCTTTCTAGCTGTCCTTGTAACTGACTGATATATTCCTTCAGCTATGGTTGTGTCAGTCTCCCTTCTGTCTAGGAGTCGGCCAAATGGTGAGATGGTTAATGAAGATAGCAAAGTCACACTCATGACAAACGATACGATTCCCTTTATATTATACATGTGACAGGACCGAAGTTCAACATCTCACAGCTGAACTATACTTAGTGTTTAGACATCTCAAAGTTGAACTATATATAGTGCTTGGACATCTCACCGTTGATTTATACTTAATGTTTGGACATCTCACAGTTGAACTATACTTAATGTTTGGACATCTCACAGTTGAACTATACTTAATGTTTGGACATCTCACAATTGAACTATAATTAGTGTTTGGACATCTCGCAGTTGGCTTCGCATTGTTGAACAAACGTCGATTTTCAAAGTCAAATGAAAAGACAGTTTAATCATGGAACATGATGATGATGATGATGATGATGATATCGATTCATGCATCTCAAACTGATGATAGAAATACATAGCACGCAAATAGCACTAGCAACAGCAGCATTAGCCAGCGAGTTCTACTAGAACATAAAGAAAACACGCCAGACATGTTTGTCTCCTGCTAGTCCATTCACTCCATGACTTAACAAAAAAAAAACGTCATCGTATAACGATGAACAAAGACTGTCTGATCTCACTCAGATTTAAAATCACCCTACAGTGTTTTCCAACCAACCTCGTGCTTAACAAACGATTTTAAGCCAAAGCTCTGCTTGGATAACTCAAGGAAAATTACCCCAAAATTTCAACAATAACAAAAACAACCAAGGGCGTTGAATTTAACTCAAAATGCAGGTGAACAAACTCTTGCAAATCCATATCGTGTTACAGATTCTTCTGGCCCCCAAAGGGGGATGAATCACCCTTGAAGCTACATTCTTGTAAATTACGTTGGTTTGCATGTAAATCCAAAAAAAAAGAATATTTGAATTTACATGCAAGCCAACGTAATTCACTTCCTGCCCAATTTCATAATTTTGCTAAATTATCCCAGAGTTGACTCCAGATAGCAAGAGCTTCACAGTTCAAAGAAGACCAGGACAATCAACACCACATGTGGCCATGAAGTACCCCCCGCCTTCTATACTGGTTCACTATATTATGTCAAACTGACTCAAATACCTCAAGATCTAATTATGGTAAGCCTTCGAATTACTTTAATGAATTGTTCCACAAAGCTGCGAGTAGGCTCATTTCTACCTAACTCGGAGCCGTGTACTGGAAACTTGGCATTACTTTATGTTACCAGCGTGTTTTCATAAACTTCCGTAGATTTCCTTGCACGCATGGGAATTTTTTTTTCCCTAAGTCGAAATCTGCTTATGTCGAAGATACGTAAGTTGGGTTCCAACTCTATTCTTATCTTCCGACCTCCCCCCCCCCTCCCTCAAACAAGTGCTTGTCCTCGCTGTCCTATGGCTGTTTGTCCTTGAGTATTTCAAACTGAAACGCATTTTTATAGGTACGAATTCCTCATGATATCCCAAGATTTTGTTTATCCCATGTTTTCTCGTAGAGTCATTGGTGAACAGTGTTCCAGAGTTATTTTAAATAAACATGTGCTCTACTGAGTTCATCGTCAATTACATAAGGTTTTCTGTACTCAGTGTCATTTATATTAAGCGTACTGTAATCGACTTCAGTTATATTAGTTTTACTGTAATCAGTCTAAGCTTCATTTGTTAATTGTTTTCGCTGATAAAGATCTGTATTCTGTAAACAAATATCTATAGGACATCTTCAGACTTTATCTTTCATACGTTCACCCTTTATTATCCTGTGTTCAGTGCCAAGTACATGAAAAGTGTTTTTATGTGAATATTCTACTTTACTTTAATATCCCGACACGCTTTGGCGAGTGCCTGGCTTGCCATCTATTCGGAGAAAAATACCAAGAGATGAAGGAATTGGAGCTCGTGATCGTCTGTTCAGAATCTGCATTGACTCTCAGAGTCATGTACTGATTTATTTCACTCTAGTGGGCAAAAGAAGATAGGTTCATAAATTTCATGGGTCTTTTGTTGTTGTTGTTGTTGTTGTGTTGTTGTTGTTGCATATCTTATATTTAAGAGGATTGCCTGGGCGTGGTTCGTGGAGAGTCAACAACGGTCAAGTTGTTTGAGCACGTCTCTGAAGTGTCGTTTTCTCACTAGAGCGTACATTTATAAACCGGTCCCGGCTGACGAAGACATAGACCGGATATCAATATTTTAGCACACGTTTGAAATATGAGTGGAGTAATGAGAGGATAATGAAAGCAGGGAAACGAAAGAAGTTAAATCTTGACTACAGCAATGAACCTTTACGTACCGGAAATTGGTCGAGAAAAGTGGACTCAAAAAGTAGATCCAGGGTGAGCGTCTTTGCTGGCCTAACCGACGGACCAGCCTGAACTTTCTCATTCATTTTCCAGTGTCATGATCTATAATTGGAGTTTCTAATTTTGTCAGGTATTGGATAACTTGTAGCTGGAGGGAACCAACGTTTTGCATGCTTCCTTATATCTCATTAGCCGGGATTTTTTTTCTTATGGAGCACTCGCTCGTGGCGATGTGAAGAGCATCAGAAGCTGAGACGAGCACGAGAGAGAAAAGTGTGAGACTCTCTGGTCATTTGTAGCTTTCTCTAGATGAGTGACTACTGTTTCCACTGTAGTCTTACGTGATTTTCTTGTACGCTGGTGCACGCAGCTGCCAAGACCACACACAAAGTTGACATTAAATAGCCGTCATGCTTTTGTCAGATGCCTAGATTTACCTTATTTCATCATCATCATGTGGCACGCCGGCAAGCGTTGGTGGTTATGCTTTTCAGCGGAACTCGTTTCTATCAACTAATGATGATTTGGGGGGGGGGGGAAAGGGGGATGAGTGCCATCGCGTTAGACTATTCATGATTATTTTTTTTAAAATTGGTCTTCCCTTGCTTCGCTTCTCATTTATCTTCCCTTTTGTTATGATGTTTTCAAGCCCTTCTCTTCTCGGTATATGTCCTATGAATGATGACTTGTCGTTTTCCTATGGATTAATTAGGTTCCTACCTGCATTTGCTTTTGTTAGACATTCCCTGTTTGTCATCTTAGCTGTCCATGGTATTCGTAGAATTCTTCTAATGAACCACATTTCTGCTGTCTCTAGTGATCTTTCCATCGATCTGCTTGGTTGTCCATGATTCACTTCCATAGAGTAGGACAGGGTCACTGTAGCATCTTAGAATTCTCTTTTTAACGTTCACTTTCAGATCTCTCTCTCTCTCTCTCTCTCTCTCTCTCTCTCTCTCTCTCTCTCTCTCCCTCTCTCTGAACCTTAAGTGCCCAGGGCACATGGGGCTTCCGCAAGGGTTTTCCACAAATGCCTGTCCTTTGCCTTTTTTTCTGCTCTTGCCCAGGTGAGCCCTCTATTGCTCAACATCCTTTCTGTTGTTCTTCTCCATGTCTCTTTTGGTCTACCCTTACTTCTGTTCCCCTTGGTGTCCATCATAGTGTGTTTTTTTTTTGGTAGTGAGTTGTCATTCATTCTGAGCACATGTCCCAACCATCGCCAGCGTCTTTCCTCAATAATTGCTGTCAGTGGCTTCATCTGCATTTCTGTCAACAAGATGTTATTTCTTATGGTGTTTGGCCAAAATATTTTTTCTAATTCTTCGTAAACATTTAGTCTGGAAAGAATTCCTGATAAGCATTTCTCCTTCCACTTGCATTTGTTTTTTCCCTTGCTTCTGTTTCTGTAGCAGTCTGATAGTTGTATTTTTTAACCAGATATGGTTGCTGGCCCTATGCCGAACCCTCCTTAGTCGCCTTTTACGATCATGCGTGGTAGGGTACAGTGGTCCTATTCTACGCAGGTCCCGGGTACCACACGGAGGACTTTCAGAGATGCGTTGCACAAAATGTTTCTCATTTGTTTGAAAGCTGTTTTGGCATAATTAGTAGTTTAAAATTTGAAACTCCACAGCAAAGAATAAAACGTAATAGGTATAACACAGTTTCTAATATTTGTGGTAGTGAGTTGTCAGTCGTTCGGAGCACATGTCCCAACCATCGCCAGCGTCTTTCCTCAATAATTGTTGTCAGTGGCTTCATCTGCATCTCTGCCAACAAGATGTTATTTCTTATGGTGTTTGGCCAAAATATTTTTTTAATTCTTCGTAAACATTTAGTCTGGAAAGAATTCAACTTGTTTTCTATGGTTTCTATACGGGATACTAGAAAGTGTGAATTCGTTTTGTGAGTAGCATAGCTGCTGAGCGGTATGTTTTTGTTGGGCTTGAGAATTTTATTTTTCGCAACTTGGTGTTCTTTATTGAGATCTCTCTAGAACAACGATTCTCAGCAGGGAGACAAGCTTTCAAATCTGAGGAGAAGAATTTCTTCTTGTAGCTTGTCTGTGTTACAAAAACTACCACCGAGTTAAAAAAAAAAAAAACAAACAATGTATAACAGTGAAAATCCTGTCTGGGTGATGCTAGGATACCAGAGAATTCTGGGAAGGTAAATCGGCCAGGCGTGATACTGACCACATCACACTTTCCTGTGCCGAAGGTCGTGGAAAGTATGGGCCTAACACCGTATTCCCCAATATGCCTTAATGGCATGGAAACGGGAATTTTATCTTTTTTTTTTTACCTGTCTTTCACTTTACATAAAGCACTTTCAGAAATACCGATTTTCTCAATACAAAATCCGGTACTGTTTACCTTTCTTTTTTTAAATGTAAGTTATTTAACTTTCCGCAGCTGTGATTTTTCTTTCCTTATATCTAGCTGTTCTTTTTTAATGTAAAATTAGGTATGTCTTACAAACATCAAAAGAAAGTAAATGTTCGTATGAGACTTATTTGCTGCGAGATTTAAGCTTTACAAAATGCTGACATGCCAGATCAAAGCCCTGGATTATCTTCCAGAAAATTTCGCTGTCTGGTTCTTACTAGGTTTCTTATAATATAAACAGGCCACGGTAACCAACGCCCTTCAAAACTTTCGATTTTTCTCTCTTTTAATCTGTAATTTACCGATAATTACCGATTAATGAGATCACTGAGTGGTTTAACGTATAGGAAAGGATGATTCGGGGTCAGTCTGGGTTGAGAGAAAAAAAACTGGCATCTGGAAAACCCTTGCTCTGGAAATAGAATTGTTGATCTTTGCGCGAAAGCCATGATGAGGTCGAAACGCGGGACAACAGTTGGTGTCTGGGAAACGAGGATAAGGACAGCAGGAGAGAAAACATGGCCCAGAAATTCACTGACACTCTAAACACCTTACTCACTGAGGCAATTATCCTGGCTACAGAACAAGACATTTTCAGACTGGCTGTAAAAAGGGCAACTTTCTGCCAAGGACTTGTATAAACTTTACTCCCCATATGGTCAATATTTAGGTCAATGTATGCTCCTTCTTGGCTGTATCATTTATTGTTCATTTTTATTTTTAAAAACTGCCTTTAATGAAGTCTTTTGATCTCTGCTGTCGCTTGTGAGCTCAAATTAATTTTCTATCTATCTATCTATCTATCTATCTATCTATCTATCTATCTATCTATCTATCTATCTATCTATCTATCTATCTGTCTGTCTGTCTATCTATCTATCTATCTATCTATCTGTCTGTTTGTCTGTCTGTCTGTGGGTCTATGTTTGTGAATGTGTGTCCTTTCTTGTATGTATATACGCATGTTTATGTTTGTGTGTGGTGTATTGGGATGATGACTGTCTCTATCTCTCTCTCTTTTTCTCTCTCACATTCTCTTTCACACACACACACGCACACACAGAGTAGATAGTCATAAATTTACAACATTCCAAACAGTTACGATATCTGAGGATATGGAAAACTATTTATGAAAGAATGAAATTTTTTGTAGCTTAATTAGTTATTTAACTTTCCGCAGCTGTAATTTTTTCTTTCTTTATATCTAGCTGCTTTCTTTTTTAAATACAATTTATTATCACTTTATTGCGATGTGATTCCTCTCGGCTCTTGTTATCTGTTGGGAAAGTACAATACTTATTCTCGTTGCAACATTCTAATACAAAATCCACGTGTTTTAAAGCTTCGTAACTCTTCCTTCAAAAGGCTTAACGCCCATGACGTGAGTACAAACTACTCGATGTTTGCATAAAACAAGCTTTATCTCGTAATCCGGGCGAAGTCTGTGGGCCGGAACATGACCATCAAGATCTCGCGAGTTTTGGACGGGATCGATCTTATTACGTCGATAACGCAGGCCAGGGGAGAGAAGTACAAGTGCTGTTACTGTGTTATCTGTCATGCAGCGGAAATGTTCATGGACTGCTGGGATTCGTGAAAAGAGTCAAGTTGTCTCCCGTGCAACAAGTCTGACCATTAGATCATCTTTTGGATAAAATGAGTGAAAATTTTAAATATTCCGGAAGACCTTTGTTCTTGTTCAGAAATTATGGGATATGGTTCTTTGCTCTTCTGTTTAGAGATGATAATTGACGTTCTGTGTGACTTTCTTCTGATCTTCCTCGGACTGTTGTTCTTTGTAGCAGATGCTGCTATGGCAGTGTTGGATTGAAGGCATCATATCCTGATAGGGAGTAGGTTAGGGTGACTTGCCTGAAGACCAGAAGTGGGCACAAGACAAGACCTTCTGCCCTGAAAAAAAAATCATTATGAAGGAGCAACGGCAAGTCCTGTCTCTTTAGACGGACCGAAAAGCAATTATCCTGGTGTTAAATGTATTACGAAGAGGCAGTATGACCTGTTTCTTAGCTCTAAACAAACTGCATCATCACTCCAATGCGGCCATCTTTGCTCTAAATGTTCTGGAAAAAAGAAGATGGAGAGATGGTGCCTTTACTTCCCTGCTTTCTCGACGCGTAAATAATAATTTGACACGATGCTGCCCTCGGAAATACAATACCGTGCTTCTAAATATGCTCCACCTCGATGCTAACTGACTACTTGACTTTACAGTCCGCTACTCTCTCTCTCTCTCTCTGAACCTTAAGTGCCCAGGGCATATGGGGCTTCCGCAAGGGTTTTCCACAAATGCCTGTCCTTCGCCTTTTTTTCTGCTCTTGCCCAGGTGAGCCCTCTATTGCTCAACATCCTTTCTGTTGTTCTTCTCCATGTCTCTTTTGGTCTACCCTTACTTCTGTTCCCCTGTGGTGTCCATCTTAGTGCTATTTTTGGTAGTGAGTTGTCAGTCCGCTACTGCGCAGCCTATTTCCAGTGAACACTCTATTGGGGGTGGAGGGGGTGGTAATGTAGGGTCTTGGCCAGGTTTGAATAATCATCTCTAATATAAAGTAAATGTTAAAGACTTTCTCAGTTAATTTATCAGTTACATTTGAATCTGCAGAAGATGAAGCCACTGACAGCAATTATTGAGGAAAGACGTTGGCGATGGTTGGGACATGTGCTCCGAATGAATGACAACTCACTACCAAAACAAATAGCACTGAAACGGACACAACAGGAGAACAGAAGTAAGGGTAGACCAAAAACAGACATGGAGAAGGACAACAGAGAGGATGTTGAGCAATAGAGGGCTCACCTGGGTAAGAATGGAAAGAGGCAAAGGACAGGCATGTGTGGAAAACCCTTGCGGAAGCTTCATGTGTCCTGGACACTTAAGGTTCAGAGAGAGAGAGAGAGATATTTTAATCTAAAGTAATTCTTCACAAACATCTGATTGCTAAAGTTTTATATGACTTCATTGTATGTGTATGTGTGTGTTCATTATTTTATGGAATATTCCTACTTAGCGAAACCATTCTTATTTACGAGAGCATCCTATGAAAGTTACGGTTTGTAATTTTAACATAGATTTAGCACTTTCAGGTGCTTCAGTCGCTAATTTTAACCTAGGTTAAATATACCTTTTAAGTGTGTGTTACAAGCCATCATTGTTCATTATGAACACGGGAGCAGTTTCAAGATCAAAGCTAATGGTATAGTTCCTGCATTTGTCATGATGGCGGTATCAGATTTTGCAGTGATGTTGATTGTGTGATAGTAGAAGTGATAACAGCTGGCGAGAAAATGGAAACCTGGAAAGCGAACTGCACCATTGTCTCTCATGGATCAGTGCTTCGATTTCCTGTATGTTTGCCTGTGGGTTCTTTGTTGATTTTAGAGATTACATTAGTGCCCTGCAGTCTGTGAAGAAGGCTATTTTGTGTGGTTGGTGCTGGTTTTCTGTTTTGAGTGTTGTGAGGGCTTCAATGAGGGCTGTTGTTTCTGCCTTGTAGTTGGAGGAAATCTTTCCCGTCGCGAAGGCCTTTTTGGTTTGTCTCCCATCTGTGTATCTTATGTAGACGCCCCCACCTCCATTTTTTTATTGCTTTTTCTGCAGATCCACCTGTGTACAGACGTGTCCATTCAGATGGGTTGTATTTGCTGTCAAATCACAACAGAACTGAAGCACCTTACACTGTCAACAACCGTGGCCCTACAATGGGTACCATCCCACTGTGAAAAAGGTGGCAGTGAAATAGCTGACAGTCTATCCAAAGCTGCCAACAATCAAGATCAAACCAGTCATTCAGTACTACCAAGAGGCGAAAACCATAATCCGTAACCAGTGTAGATCTGAATGGGAAAAGAAACTGAAATGCAACAATGAACCAGATGCAATACATCAACGATAAAGACATCAGCAAACCAGTCTCTTCCGCCTAAGGACAGGCCACTGCAGACTACTGAGCCAAATGCATCGACTCAAAAAGTCTCACACAGACGAGTGTCCATGTAGCAGTGGAGTCCAGACTCCAGAACATATCCTACAAGAGTGCCCAAATCATGCAGACCTGAGGCGTGAGACATGGCCAGAGGACACAAGCTTGGGGCAAAAGCTTTCGGGTTCTTATCAGGATCCAGAGAGGACTGCGGGCTTTGTCATGTCGACAGGGATCAGGATCTGAAGTGACCAACAACCTCGAACGAAGAAGAAGAAGAAGAAGTAGAAGTGCTTCGATTCTAGTTTGAGGGGCCAATAAACTGAGTTATAGAAGCGATTATTTTGTCTCAGTCAGTCGATATGATATTCCAATAACTGAACTCTGAAATTACTTTTCTGTCGTTTGAATTTGTCCTTTTATGAATTCAAACTTTAAATATGGAAGATTCCCTTTGTCGAGATATCGAAAGAGCTAATATTTTGTCATTCGCACTTAAAACCACGCGAATGTCGAAGTAAAGATACAAGCACTGGAGAATACATGCAGGTTCAAATAACAACCAACAACAAAAAAATGAAAGCTATTTGAAAACTTCTTTTAAAAAACCAGCCACGTCACCATTAACAAGATTATAATCATTTTTATGTGCAGTGCAAACAGGCTATCAAATAGGTAGTACAATATCATCCTCTGGGAAACTCGATGCCGAAACTGAGAACATGTACAATCAACCAAATCATGACGTTGGACAAATAGCACTTTTACTATGCAAATCTACATCACAACTGAAACAAAAAAAGAGTATTATACAAAACAATATTCCTCCCAACTCTATTTTATTATCCTCCCAATTCTGTCTTATCATCCTCCCAACATTGTGTTATCATCCTCCCAACACTGTGTTGTCATCTTCCCGACTCTGTATTATCATCCTCCCAACTCTGTGTTATCTTCCTCCCAACACTGTGTTATCATCCTCCCAACTCTGTATTATCAATGTCAAACATGGACACACCACCTAAAAACAAAAAGAGAATCATCATTCGCCAGAAATGATATATTTAAGGAGAATACTAAATGTAACAAGAAGAGACACACCCATAACAGCATCAATCAATCAAGTACCGTGCCACGTGGCATAGGCGATCATTTCTCTCCAGAATTCCCTGTCTTTAGACTTGATTATGAGATCCGCCGGTGACTTTCTTCCTAGCCACACTGACAGTCCAATCAGTAACTTCTCTCTTTGTCTTCCTCTGTCTCTTCTTCCCTCAATTTTTTCCAGTTGCCACAATGTGTTCCAATTTTCCTCTTCTCAGAAAATGTCCTACAAATCTCGCTAGTCTGCCTTTGATCTTTGCTGTAATTTGCCTTTTAACTCCAACTTCTCTTAAGACTTCTTCGTTGGTTTTCTTAGCTGTCATGAACAGTCATGACAGTCCACAATTCTTTGAATCATAACGACGTTAATGGGGGTTCCAGTGGAACCACCTCCCCCGGTAGGGATTATCACGTGCGACAGGTGATACCAGATCCTCATCCAACTACTGTACGCAACGAAAACACAAGTAACACCACAGTAATTGCAACATGGAACATTAGAACACTAACAGAACTTGAAAAACTGGAAAACATCGAACAAGAAATGAAAAGAACGGAAATAAACATCCTTGGTTTACGTGAAATGAGATGGACTGGAACAGGAAGCAGAGATCATAAAGACTTCCAAATAATGTATTCCGGCGGAAACCAGCATAGAAATGGAGTTGGCATAATACTGGATAAGAAGACAGCAAGAACCGTGAAAGGTTTCTGGTGCATATCGGACAGATTTTTTAATGGTTAAATTACAGGGCCACCCAATAGACACAAATAATTGCATCATCAGGGCAAAAGCTAGAGTAACACCAGTACTGCACTACATCCATAAACAAGTCAGATGATTTAGCCATGTTACACAACTACTGCCAGACAGCATAGCATTCACGCTAAGAACTGTAGAAAACTTTGGAAAAAGCCACCATCAGAAGAGCTGGAGGGAGGAAAGTACAGAAACTTTATATATCACACTATATGAAGCAAATCGCCGAGCGCTGTCAAAATGTCTTTTTGTCCTCTCATCACTGAAGGATGTATGAGGGAAAAGAAAAGACAAGGCAAGACAATGCAAGGCAAGACAATGCAAGGCAAGGCAAAGCAAGACACGACAAGAAAAGTCTTAGCAGTCATGCTCTGCTGTGTACCGGTACAACTATTTACACTCTTCTCAGCTGCGTTCATTTTGCCAGTAGGCGTCACCCCATTAAGACATATCTCTTTCATCCTTTTCAGTCACAGAAAGAACGAGGAGTTGTATCTGCAACTACAACATTCTAGCTGCAGAAATTTGTGTCAAATTCAGAATAAAAATAGTTCATTTTTGTCTGGTCTAGTTCAATGAATGGGGAAGAACAAAGAACGATAACTGTACATAAAATACCAATGACTGAAAACCGATACTGTATTCTGATTGTATATAGATTCTGGCAAACATATATAACATAATCGATCTTGTATATAGATTCTGGTAAACATATCTAACATAATCGATCTTGTATATAGATTCTGGCAAACATATCTAGCATAATCGATCTTGTATATAGATTCTGGCAAACATATCTAACATAATCGATCTTGTTTTTATTTCTGCAGGTGACCCAACTGTCGGTTGATCAGATCGAAGGTGAGTCCCCATTTTTTTTTTAATTTCCACGCAATTCATTTCTGAACTTTCTGTTTTAGCTTGAACATATTCTGTAAACATAATCGTAATTACTGCACTGCAAAATGACTGTGCGTATTTAAATACGTTCTTTATGCAGACACAAGGTTTTATAAAAATATAAGTTTACTTCAGACTTGTTAGATTTTACAACCATTTGCTTCAGTATTTCATAGAGGTACAGAAAGTCGCTCGCTGAAGTTTATTTTTGCTGTTATTGCATTTTGCATTCCAGAATGTCTAATATTTTGATCTTGTCCAAATAAGTTTCAGTAGCAGAGCAGACTCACAGAAGACTATGGCGTTTCATCAGTTTCATAAAATATTTATTTTCTAATTTATTTATTTTATTTCTTGTAAGCAGCAAGATGAAAAGAAACGGTCAGAGAATCCTAAAACAAGCTATCAAGTGGAACACAACAGGCTGAAGAGAAAGAGGTCGACCACGTGAAACTCTGAAGAGGACATTGTTAAAAGAGGCTAGTTTAGTGGACATAACATCCCCTGATGAGGTTGAAAAGCTCGCCGAAAACAGGAAATCTTGGCAAACTACCATGCGAGACCTATGTGACGTTTAACGGCGCGGGAAGAATGTAAGATGTAAGACGAAGCAGCAAGGAACTATGTCCTTGAAAGTTAATTGTAAAATCGTAAATCAGGTGATTTCGGTCACTCATACCAAGTAAAATTAAACATCATTGTTATCTCCACAAGGACAAGAGCGCTGATGTCCTTAGTTGTTTCATTCAGTTGCTTATCTCGTTGCATACAATTTTTGTTTAAATTATTATCACCAATATTTGTTTCGTGACTTTGAAGTTTTGAAGAAATAGATTATGGTTTTCTGTGTTAGATGTGTGTACATGTGTATGGTGAGAGAGAGGGAGATAGTTTGAGAGAGAAAGACGAGAGAGACACAGAGAGAGGCACAAAGAGAGACAGGAAGAGAAAGAGAAGGGGGAGAGAGAGCATGAGAGAGCTGAACGTTTTCTTTATGGCTTTGGTTAAACGGCTCTCTGATTTATATGCATGAATAATTATTGTATAAGCATGTAACTATACACGAAACCACTGCAGTAAAGCTGTGATAACAAAACGTATGAACTAGAAAAAAAAGTAGTGAAAGCCTTATTAATTAACGAGTACACGGTTGTGACGTTTCGGCGTGGGGCTTAATCATACAAAAACATACAGGACGAAGAAATAGAGAGAGAAGATAAACTAGAAATTCACATGAATGCTATGTAAAAAAAAAAGAATGAATGGAACATAAAATAAAATAAATGGAGCACTTAGCTGTGACTTGTAAGAAGCTGTGGCTTGTAAGAGGCTGTGTTCAGAAATGCGCATGGTGGAGTGTTGAGAATGTTTAAATGAAGACTTCTACAATCATAATCCCTCTGCATTAAGTCCTACTCCCCTCTCACTTGTAGTACACAGTTCAGAACCTCCTCAGCGCAGCACATTACAACCCCTCTACTTCAACAATAATCATCTCTCTCGGCTAGATTACCATTGTATCACTCTCTCTCTCTCTCTCCTCTCCACGGTCCCGTCCCCCTTCCTTATTTAAGACCCACCTACCACACACCACAAGTCTCCATTTAAACATTCTCCGCACTTCACCATGCGCATTTCTGAACACTGCCTCTTACAAGCCACAGTTTCTTACAAGTCACAGCTAAATGCTGCATTCGGTTTATTTTATTTTATTTTCCATTCATTTTTTTACATTGCATTCATGTGAATTTATACTTGATCTCCTCTCTCTGTTTCTTCGTCTTGTGTGTTTTTGTATGGTTAAGGTCACGCCGAAACGTCACCTTGTACTCGTTAAGTGATAAAGCTGTTCCTACTTTTATTTTTACTAGTTTATACATTCTGATTTATATGTTTTTTATACATTTTTTTCTGTTTAGTTTTGGCTCCTGTGTGTGCTAACGAGACCTATGTCGATGTCTTACATATTTTCTTTATCTCTCATATAACTAAAGTACATTTATCTATTGTTTTTTTATTCTTACTCATTTTCATTTTTTTTCCATTCTCTCTCAGTCACTTCGCCAGCTGTCTAGTTTGTTGTCAAAGCTATGGTTTTTTGTTTTTATTTCCAAAGTGATGTTTTTTTGGTAAAGCTATGTTTTTGGTAAAGGTATTTTTTTGGGGGGGGGGGGGGGTAAAGAACTGTCTGACCACAGCCTTCAGTCCCTACATAAGCTCTCAAGAAGTCGACGGTTGGGCACATGTAGCAAAAGCTAAAGTCTTCAACATTTCTTGTTTCCACACAAAGTTTCTGGCAAACCTCCCCCCCCCCCCCAACAACCGATTCTTGTCACGAACGTGCAAATAGCTGAAAGTTCATCCGAACTTGTTGCTTGGTGAACAAATGGGACGTTTCTATTTTCTCATTTGTGGGTGAGCGCACAATTTTCTTTTCGTCTAAGGCCAAAGTGAGAATCTTTCGTAAAACGAGAAAAAATATTGTTATGTTTTGAAAAAAGAAAACCCGAAACGTTTTGACAGTTTATGCCTTAACTATACGAGATTCTCGGGTTTTCTTTGTAAATATACAAAATTACAGGCTTTTCTCTGAAAATATACAAAATTCTATGGCTTTCTTTGTATATACAAAATTCTAGGTGTTTCTCTGTTAATATAAAACATTCTAGGCTTTTCTTTGTAAAAATGCGACAGTCTTAGTCTTTCGAGATTTTTAGGCTCTCTTGCCAAATGTCGAGATTTTCAAGCTTTATAGACAAATATAGGAGTTAGAAAGTAATAATATAACCATAACACTTATTTTGATCAGACAGAATACACACAATAATACACAAGTAATAAAGCTGTTACTACTTTTCCCCCTAGTTTATAGATTTATTTTGATCACTTTCTCCTTGTCTTCCCGCCTCCTCAGTTGTTTATTGTTATTTTTCGAGATATATATTGACGGAGCGGTTCTGAAACTGGTAGTTGAAGTCCCACAAACGATATAATTTTGTCTTCGTGATGATGAATGTACTCATAACTCATATCACGCGCTGCCCACGCCCATTCTGTCCCTCGGTTCTTATCCCTGGCCCAGAATCTAAAGAATTCTCGTCGTTCTGAAAAATCCTCGTGGGACGGGGAATATTTTGAATTATTCTTTGGCGAGATGTTTATCGTCCAGTCACACCTACTCCCTGATGCATCATTTTCGGTGTCTGTTGTTTGTGAACAGATTCCTCTTTGTTTATATCTCGCAATATAAACTATGATAGGGAATGCGTGTGCTTAAATAAGCTCAAGTATGAACATTTCTCGTCTGTGGTCATGTAGCATTTATTGCAGAGTTTTTTTTTTTCAAGTAGATATCAAACTACAGAACTGTTGTCCTGGTTAGTCATGTTAGTAAAGTTCTGTTACAAATCATAATGGGTAGACTTCGTAAGAAAATAGAAGAAGCAGTCAATATGATCTAAGCTGGTTTCAGGCAAGGAAGAGGATCAAGAGATCATATATTCAATATAAGATTAATAATAGAGAAATGCAGAGAGTTTAATGTGAATCTATATTTAGCTTTTATAGACTACTTAAAGGCATTTGATTGTGTACAACTCTAGAAACTTTGGGAAATAATGAAAAACATGAGATTTCCAACACTTTTGATAGAATTAACATCACTGCTGTATCTAGACCAACAAGCAGCAGTAAGAATAAATGGTGAAACAACAACTTGGTTTGATATAAAACAAGAGGTCCGTCAGGGGTGCATATTGTCGCCTTACTTATTTAACTTATATACTGAAAATATAATGAGAAATGTTAGAGAAGATGTAGACAAAGAATATTACAATGCCATAACAATTGGAGGTTATGAAAAACCAGGGATTAGTTATGCTGATGACACACTATTACTGTCCACAACACAAAAGGGAATGGAAAAACTAATTATGTCAGTCCGTAAGAACAGCGAAGAGCAAAACCTCCCTCTTAAATGCGAAGAAAACTAAATTGATGACAACTAACAAAACAAACAAGTCAGATGAAATATGTATCAATGAAGAAAATTGAAAGAAGTGGAGAGTTTTGAATATGTTGGGTCACTACTAACTAATAATAGAGATACAATGAGAGAAATTAAAAGGAGGACATCTATCGCTCTTCAGAAAGTAAAACTAAAGAATCTGTAGTGAGGAACAGACAGAACCACAAAAATAAGAATTTTAAGGCAATGCATCTTTCCCATCGCAACATATGCATGTGAGACCTGGACACTTAACAAAACAGCTAAGAAACACATAAATGCCTTTGGGTGTGGATGCTGCAGAAGAGTTCTTCAAATATCATGGACACAAAAAAGAACAAATATATCCATACTACAAGAACATAATATTGAAGAAGGCTGTCTATTAAAGAGAGAAAACTTAAATATTTTGGACACATTAAACGTCATGATAATCTAGAGAAGACTGTCTTGGAGGGATACATAGTGGGAAAGGGAAAGAGAGGAGGACCAAGACGAGGATGGCTGCAAGACATTGTTGATGATCTGCAAATGGATGCATCAGCAGAAGGCCATCTTGCTGACAACCGAGAGGCCTACAGGAGTGCTGTAAGGGAGGGAAAGTTCCGCAAGGGACATTAATGAATGAATGATCAATTATGTAACAATTGCGATACGGGGTTTCACTAGAAGCAGCAAAAATGCCCTTGAAAGAAAAATACAGCACTGAATGGAGGCTTTGAACAGACAGAGATATTCAAGACAGACCATTCTAAAGCTAAACAGAATACAGCAAATCACAATTTTTAGGATTCAAACAGGACACTGCAGACTACAAGCCCATCTACACAGACTTGAAGATCCCTCTAACTCTCCTCCGGTCACGTCAAACAGGTCTCCAGAATCCATAAACCTCCTGCGGACCGCCATTCTCTACAGAGATCTGATAGTCCAAACCCTGTCAAAGAAAAAGAAACATGGATGAAAAACTGTGAGGCACACATGAATAACTCCTGTTGAAAGTGGGATTCTTGGGGGCAACCGGTCTCCTTGTCTGGATAGCTGAGCATATGACTATGAAACAAAGAAGTAGAAGAGCTATTTTTCAGTAAAGAAAGTTACTGATAAACAACTCCACCCCTTCCCTCAAACAAGAAAATAAAAGTTTACGTAAGTGTAAATATTTTTTTTCTAGAAATATGATGCCGGAATCCCGTTCTTATGGTATCAAGCGAGGAGTTGCTTAGCGTGCCATTTTGTGGATCTACGGTATTTTGTCTGTGATGATGATGATGATGACTTAGTCGGTCGTGGAAAATCAATTGACAAATCTGACACCAAGTCCCTCTCCTTCTATGGAGTTCTGATATTCTATATTGCTTGTCCTGCCTTTTGCATGATATAACCTCATATATTTTATTCGCGGTGATTTCTGCCTCTCCACCCCCATCATCCTTCTTCCATCCCTTCCCCCTTTCTCCCCCCCCCCCAACCAACACATACAAATACACAGACATACAAACACACACACACACACACATTCAGCTGTCCCGGTACTTGATACAATGAAAGTAGAGTCGTATTACCTCTAATAAAGTCGAGAAGGCTAACCTTTCTCGTATGTTCTCATGGCACGCAACGTGAACACTCGTCCAAGGAGCCAAGTTTCACTTGCCAGAATTATTCATATGGTCTTTTATATTAATTTGTTTTTTTTTTACTAATACCAAAATATAGGAATAATAGTAAAATAATATTGTACTGTACAGCTAGGTCACTCATTTAACGTATCAGTTCCAGTAAGGACCTTTCAGACAGTGGAGGTCCACAGCTACAGCTAGTGTTTTCATCGTTCTGAGAAATGAGATACTCTCTGTATATATACATCTCTCTCTCTCTCTCTCTATCTATCTATCTCTTTCAACTCCCAGATGTGGATTATTCATGCGTTTAATTTTCTGCCAAGCCCTAGTACCTTTTGTGGGAGTAAGATTACATTTCTGGAACTGATTACTTGCGGTAATCTTTCTGAAGCTGTTTTTATTTATTTATTTATTTAATGCCATGTTTTGTTTTGCTTTATTTTGTTTGTTTTGTTTTTCTAGCCAGCTGCATGAAAATATAGTAGAGATTAGCTTGAATACATGAAAATAAATCGAAAATAAATAGCGGGAGAAAAAAAAAGGAAGCTAACGGAGGAGACGGTTACAATCTTGGCGGAGTAGATGGAAAACAAATTGATAGAAGAATGAAAGAACCACAATTGAAAAGATGAACGGTGACTAGTCTAAATTAGGAGTGTCAATGGAAAATTTTGAGCAGCTTCCATATGCGCTTATCCTGTAGCTGAGAGACACACATCTTTAAATAACAGAATTAGTGCCACAAAGCTTTTATTTTTAAAATAGATGTAACTGAATGCGGTGAAAAAACTCCTATCCTACTCGCTCTTATTACATTTCTCATCTGGACAACACTGAGTTGAAACAAAGACTAGAAGAAGAGCATAATAATTTACTTTATACCAGTCACATAACACTGCGGAAGAATTCACGAAAATCTGTCAAAGAACATTGCAAAAGAGTTGACGTAAACAAGTCAAAGAACACTGCAGAAAAATTGAAAGAAACAAATCAAAGAATACTGTAGAAGAACTGACGTAAACCAGTCAAAGATCATTGCAGAAGAACTGACGTAGATCAGTCAAAAAATATTGCAGAAGACCTGATGTAAACCAGTCAAAGAACTTTGCAGAAAAATTGACTTTAAACAGTTAAAGAACATTGCAGAAAAACTGACATATACCAATCAAAGGACATTGCAGAAGAGCTGACGTAAACCTGTCAAAGGACATTGCAGAAGAGCCGACGTAAACCAGTCAAAGGACATTGCAGAAGAGCTGACGTAAACCAGTCAAAGGACATTGCAGAAGAGCTGACGTAAACCTGTCAAAGGACATTGCAGAAGAGCTGACGTAAACCTGTCAAAGGACACTGCAGAAGAACTGACGTAAACCTGTCAAAGGACATTGCAGAAGAGCTGACGTAAACCTGTCAAAGGACACTGCAGAAGAGCTGACGTAAACCTGTCAAAGGACACTGCAGAAGAACTGACGTAAAACTAACAAAGAAAATTGTAGGATGAATGAAATATTTGTTTCTTCTTTGAACATTCTCAGACGTCCAGTTGGATATCTTTAAAGAACGCAGCAATCTGCCTCAGGTTGTCCACATCAGATTGGTCTGGTTTGGTATGGGCGATGACCATATGCGACTTGATCCACATACGCAGAGCAGTCTTACAACAGATGCTGGTACTGTTACTTTTCTAGTGCGCTCAACAGCTGTGCCTGTCTGTGTGGTATACATGTACTCTCTCAGTCTGAAAATCTTGATCTGTTCTTTTCTGTCCTGTTGATAAGCCATTCCTCTGATAACCTAGGTGTTCTCTTTTCCCAGTGGGTTTTTGTACTTAGCTCTGAATAGTGTTTTGGCTTCATCGTATGATATTCTCGAGTGCAGTTATGGTAGCTCTCCAAACTTTCTTGTCAATGAATCAGCCTCTTCGTATGTGATGTTGCAGTGGGATGGTATCCACTGTGCAACAACTACTTCAAAGAGCTGAGCCATGTCTCTCCAAGTTCACCGACTTCCTTATTTCTTTCAGTCTTCAGAGCTGAAGAAAACAACTTGGTTTCCCACACCCTCTTTTATTCCCACCAGTATTTGTTACTAGTTTACGTGCTTCTGTTTCAGCACTGAAGTAAAACACGTCGAGGTTTTCCGGTGAGAAAGTCCAACTCTAGACTAAACTGGTGCAACGAAAACCACGGTGTCAAGCAACCCCGCTTCTGCGACCCACCAGGAATTCAGGCCCAAGCCCGGCGATACTCTGAACCTCTTGTGATCCTCTCAGAGATCTCTTGTGGGCCTCTCGGGAACCACAGGAATATCACAGGACACATCGAGGACCACATGAGTAAATTCAGCAGGATCACGGGGCGATCTTGGTGGTAGAAGCGAACGAAGAAGAAGAAGCAGAAGAGCTCTGAGGTTGCTGGAGATCTTCCCAGTTGTCACTGGTATTTTACTCTGAGTTCCACTTCTGGGCTTCAGGAAGGATACCTGCTCTGCCTTTGATGTTGTGTTGATTGCTGATCCATCAGTGTTTGCATGGCTTCAGGAGCTGTTTGGGTAGTGTTACTCTCCTTGAACTTTTATGCTCAAACTTTAAAAAAAATTCCTTCTTTGGCTGATTTCCACCTTGTCTTGTCTTGTCTTGTCTCCTTCCTCATATACCTTTCCGTGTTGAGGGGGGCAAATAAACGTCTTGATGGGGATCGGCGGTTTGCTTCATATAATGGGATATTTAATGCTTCTGTAATTTCCAACTCCATCTCCTTCTTGGGTGGCCTCTTTCTCTGTTACGTACAAATCTTAGTGCAAATGGTTTTTGTGGTATGCTTTCTGGTGGTAACCATGGTAACACGGCCAGGCCATTTGACTTGCTGTTTTTGGATATAGTGTAATACTGGTGTTATTCCAACCTTTGCCCTGATGGTGTCATTTCTTATTTGGTTTCTTCTTGTCACATTTAGTATTCTACTTAAACATCTCATTTCTGTCGTGATGGGTTTCTGTTTTCTTTTTTGCTGTTAATGTCCATGTTTGACATTGATAGTATAGAGTTTGAAGGAAAACTGTGTTATATAGTGCCCTTTTTGTTTTAATTGTGGTGTATTTGCTTTTCAGTAAAGAAGTCATTTTCCAATGACCTGATTCGCTTTATTGCATCTGTTCTCCGCTTTATAGCATCTGTTCTCAATCTCGTCAGTTTTCCCTGAAAATAGATATTGTAGATATTGTGCTTCCTAGGTATTCGAATTGTTTCACTTGTTTCAAGGCCTGGTTGTTTAGGAAAATTTCTTCTCTCGTCATAGTCATGACATTTTTTTTTTTCAGCACTGATCTTCATGTTGTGACGTTTACATGTCCTTGCTAAATTATCGATATTCTGCTGTAGGTCTTTTTCTGATGTGGCTTTAAGTGCTTGGTTGTCAGAAAAAAAAGATATTCGTTTATGGTCCGTTTATAATCTCCCATAACGTTAAATAAAATAAACAGAAAAGTGGTGATCCATTTCTGTGCAAATATAGAAGAAAAAAAAAGCTAAACGCAAACCATGATAAGCACAGCAAAACTTAAGACACAAATAGATAAGCTATTTATATTTATTATTTGAAACAGACAAAAAGCATACATTACAGCTTCAGTAACAGACAAAAGACATACATTACAGCTTCAGTAACAGACAAAAGGCATACATTACAGCTTCAGTAACAGACAAAAAGCATACATTACAACTTCAGTAACAGACAAAAAAGCATACATTACAGCTTGAGTAACAGATAAAAAAAGCATACATTACAGCTTCAGTAGCTTTCTCACAACCCAATGGACAAAATGGCGCTACAGTTATTCATGATCACGTGAAATACATTATCAGACTTTCCTAATATTAGTCTCTGACCTCATCGTGCTCTGCGAGAGAATGTCCGTGTGCCAGGAATAAGTGAATAATGACCCATCCATCTGGGCGTAGCCTTTGGCGCAAGAAAGCTTTTGACTTGGAATTTATTATTCCATCGATCGTGTCGGCCATTTCCGTGATCTCGCCAGTTATCACCTCCCCCTGGAGGTGTCACCGCTGCAACTAGGGCTTCCTGTCTTAATGTGGACATACACGTGCATCAGTGTTTTTCTGTTCTAGCGTAGAAGCGGAAATGCATCTACACCTTTCAGTCCTGCTGTGAGACGCGGGTCAACCGCAGCTTTGCAGACACGTAGCAACGCTGCTTTCTCCTGATCTTATATACAAATACGTCAGGGTCTCCTGTCCTGAAGTGATATATAAACACGCTACATCTTCGTGATATAATGTGATATAAAATTACACCACATTTTACAGTCCCAACGTGATATGGAAATACACACTACATTTTACTATCCCAAAATGATATAGAAATAACACCATATTTTATTATCCTAAAATAATATACACATAGACCAAATTTTACTATCCTAAGGTGATATAGAGATTTACATCACATTTTACTATCCTAAAATGATTTAGAATTACACCACATTTTTACTATCCTAAACTGATATAGAGATACGCCACATTTTACTATCGTCAAATACACCACATTTTATTATCCTAAAATGATATACAAATAAACCACTCAATCAATTAAGTGCCGTGCCCGCCTGGCGTAGGCGATCATTTCTCTCTACAATTTCCTGTCTTTAGACTTGATTATGAGATCCGCCAGTCTTCTTCTTCTTCTTCGTTTGCACTGTCTGTCTATATCTGCAGTCCTGTCTCTTGGATAAATTTCACTGTTTTTTGTAATTCATGTATGGAGCCGTAGAGCTTATCTTCTTTAGTGGTTTCACTGGGCCAGTAATTATTTCTCAGTGTCTCATAGTTGATGCAGTTCTGGAGGATATGTTCCACAGTTTGGGGCACCTGGGCACATGTACATAGATTAGTAGTACCAACCTTAAACTTTGTATACATATGACTTCGGAGTCGGCTGTGTCCTGTTCGGAGACGGAAGATGGTGACTTGTTCCTTTCTGTTTAGCATGTGATAGTCATCATGTGGTGGTGTTTGTGGCTTCCTGTAGGTTTTTATCATGCTTTTCTTCTGATTATAGGTGATTGGTATGTCTGGTTGCTCCATTTCAGTGCCCTCTTTGGCCAGATGGTCAGCTTTCTCATTGCCTGGTATCCCACAGTGGGAGGGAATCCATTGCAAAGTGACTCCATGTTGTAAGCCAATTTTTGACAAAGCATCCTTAAGGTCTGGTAGTTTGTTGCACTGAAGAGCCTCCAGTACTGATCTTGCATCTGTGAGAATTACTACAGGACATGTATCAATTCTGGAGTCTGATAGTTTTTCAACTGCAGCAATAATTGCCCTAACTTTTGCATCAAAGTTGTTGCAGTATTTACCAGTGGGTATGGAAATCTTGTCAATGGTGTTGTTTGGATATTCAATATATGCTCCTGCCCCTCCATTCTTTATGGCATTATGTGCAGATCCATCTGTATACACATGTATCCAGGAGTCACATGGATATTTGTCATCTAGAACACTAAGTGTGGCTGTTGATCTTACAAGACTGCTCTGCATCTCACCATTCTGCACACCTTTCACTTCAGTCTGAATAGTTATTTGTGTATAATCTGCTTCTTTCCATGGTGTATGCTCTGGTACAGATGATAATGGAGCGACTACAGTTGGAAGGTCAGGTATCAGCTTACGCATACGCTTGGCCTGATGAATGAAGCTGCTTCTTTTAAGCCGTCCTAATGCCAAGTTATTGAATCTCTCCTTCAGGGGATGGCTTACAGAGCTAAGGAATTTTTCTCCCATGGTCATGACCTTTGTGTCTCTACGTTCCCTTAGCGGTTGAACACCAACTATTTGCTGCATTTCTACTATTGGTGTGGACCTCATGGCACCTGTGATAATCCGTAGTGACTGATTTTGAACCTTGTCTAGATTATGCAGCGTAGTGTTTGATGCTGTGCACCAAGATGTTGAGCCATATTCTAAATGTGGTAGAATACTTTGCTGATATACATTCTTGAGGATTCTTTCACTAGCTCCCCATGTGGTTCCACTCAATTTTCTTAATATGTCTAGTTTTCTTCTGGCTTTTGCTTCTGCACTGTTGATGTGTTGCTTCCACGTCAGTTTTGAGTCAAGAGTCACTCCTAAGTAAGTGGGTTGGTTGTCCATCCTTAAGGGTATTTCATTTACAAAGATCTTACCTGCTTTCTGTTTAGATGAGAGGGTGAACAGAGTGGTACTTGATTTCTCTGTGTTGATACTTACACACCATTTGTTTGTCCATGATGTCAAGATGTCTGCTGCTCTTTGGAGTCTCTGTGTAGCAACTGTCGCATATTCATCTGTACACCACATGACCAGATCATCTGCATACAGTGCCGCTTTGATTCCATAGGGAAGTTCCTTGACCAGGTCATTAATGAATACAAGGAATAGTGTAGGCGAAAGGACTCCTCCTTGTGGTACACCGTGTCGCAGAAGTACTTTCTGGCTTTTGTGTCCATCCATTACTACTCTAGCTCTTCTATTGTGTAAATAGGACTTTATCCAGTTGTACAGTCTTCCATTCACATTGCAGTTTCTTAGTTTCCACAGCAGACCTTTTTTCCATACTTTATCAAAGGCTTTCTTCAGGTCTATCCACGCTGCTAGTACAAGGTTTTTCTCTTGGAATGCATCCTCAATCTCTTGAGAGAGATAAGTCACTTGATCTTCCGTACTGTAGTACTGCCTAAATCCTGCTTGTTGTGGAATGAGAAGATTTTCACTTTCTAGGTACCATTTTAGCCTCAGGTCAATGAAGCGTTCCATCGTTTTGCATAGGCAGCTAGTGAGACTGATTGGCCTGTAGCTGGAGGCAGTATCACTGTTTTTCCCCTGGTTTTAGCAGTGGTACCATGCTTGCTTCCTTCCAGATTTGAGGTAACTTACCTGTGCTCCAGCACATATTGAAAATATCCAACAGCTTTCCCATTGCTGCCATTCCCAGGTTCTTGATCATTTCATTGGACACTCCATCTGGTCCTGGTGATTTCCTTGGTTTCAGTTTACTAACTGCTAGGTCTACCTCACTGCGTGTGATTGGTGCATCCATGACCTCCACTTTTCTGACTTGTTCCTCCTCTTTCTGTGGCTCGATGCGCACTGTAAGTTCCTTCTCTGGATGGATATCAATGTTGCAGTCCTGTGCAAACATGCGAGCAAAGTGATCTGCTACCTGCTTACCTGTAAGAGTTTTCCCATCCTCTATTAGTGTAACCTTTGTACTTCTTCCAGTACTCTCATCATTTAACTGTTTGATTAGTTTCCACAGTTTCCTTCCATCCTTTTCAAAGTTTAGGGACTCTGTTTTCTCTCTCCAACTTTCCCGTCTGGCTTGCAGCTTGGCTCTCTGAAATTTGGCCTTAGAATGTTGGTAATTATTGTGGTGTTCTTGGCATGGTCTATTTTCTGCTTGCTTTCGAGCTGCTTCCACGTCATCATGGAGTTTTCCCAGCTCACTAGACCAGTATGGTTTATAGTCCCTGCGAGCTCCTCTGGGAATGGTTTCACGAGCGGCCTGAAGGATACAAGCATTGAATTCCTTCACTATGCTGTTAATATCCTTACCTTCTATGGACAGCTGTCCCACCAGGATACCTGTACGATGTCTGTACATTGTCCAGTTTGCTTTTTTATAGTTCCATCTGGGGAGAGGGTTACTGGTGTTAAGGAGTTCATTTTCTATTGTCAGGAAGACTGGTCGATGGTCGCTACCTCCAAGTTGTTTTCCAACTTCACGTGTAATGTTCCACTTCAGATCTGGAGAGTGGAATGCCAGATCTGGTGTTGATTTTGTATGCCACGCCCTTGAGTAAAATGTTGGGGCATCCATTGGCTGGTTGATCAAGAGAAGTCCATTATCATCCTGCCAGCTCTCAACTTCCTCTCCTCTCTTGTCTATGTGGTCATAGCCCCAGCTCTGGGAATGACTGTTAAAATCACCACAGACCATCAGTCTCTATTTGTGTGGGATTGTTTCTAAAGCAAGTGGGCGGTCATTAGGACAGTAATAGTTAAGGAGGTGGAAATCTGTATTACTACTTTTTAGATGGATCATCTGGTATTCGGCTCCTTCCATGTACACTCCCACCTGACATGCGCTGATGTTATTCTTAACAAGTGTGAGTACTCCTCCTTTCCTTCTGTCCTGTCGGTCTGATCTAAAACACTGGTAGCCTCTGATTTTAAAGGCGGCATCTTTGGTTAGGTGTGTCTCCTGTATGCAGCATATACTTACCTGCTCTGCAAAAAGTATGTTCTCTAGTTCAACCTGTTTGCTATAGCCATCTCTAAGACTGCTGACACCTTCAGCATTCCACTGCATTATTTTAAGTTCTTGCTTTTTGGCTGTTTTCTTCTGTTGTATTTTTTGGCCAGTAGCTCTACTCTCATGTCTCCTGACTCCACAAGACGAACTGAGAGGACCTCCAGTAGCATTGGGTGGACCCTTTCGAGGCAGGGGGCCCGGCACTGCACCTACCTGGTTAGTCTTCACAGGGCGAGCACCATGTTTGAAAACTGCAGATAGAGACATTTCATTAGCGATAATGCGTGTTACCCTGATTTTTGCGATGCGCCTTTTGGCTGGGTAACTCCGACTTCAGCACCTTTCCTTGCTAGGGCAGACTGTGGTCTTGCTCGGACTGCCATGAAGACACTGTGGCTGGCCTGGCCAAAACTTTGTTTTCCAGCCTCTGGTGGCTGTACTTAAGCCCCTTCTCCATGTCAGATGGTTTTGAGACAGTTCCACAAAAACACTCTGACTGTGAGATGAGGAATCTGATGAGTGCTTCAACGATATCCATTCCCCGCCATCTATAGTCTGCTGGCTCTGTTTTGTTTACATCATTCTGATAGCCATTGTTGTAAAGACCCATATGCTTGTCACGTCCTGGATTCATTGGTTTCACACCAGACTTCCCTCATCCCCGCCAGAGATCTCCATGTCCACCAACCTGACATTACATTTTGCAAAAATAACAATTACAATTAGTGTTGATTGCTACAAGTTTCTGGGCTACAGAGGTAGGTCAGAGTTTTTAAGCAAACAGATCTATGTTCCCTGTCTCACAAACACTATGTTAAGATAAGTGTGCTCTTAACACAGTTGTTCCCAGGGGAAGATCCGCCAGTGACTTTCTTCCTAGCCACACTGACAGCCTATCCAGTAACTTCTCTGTCTGTCTTCCTCTGTCTCTTCTTCTCTCAATTTTTCCAGTTGCCACAACGTATTCTAATTTTCCTCTTCTCAGAAAATGTCCTTAAATCTCGCTTGTTTGCCTCTGATCTTTGTTGTAATTTTGCCTTTTAACTCCAGCCTCTCTTAAGACTTATTTCGTTGGTTTTCTTAGCTGTCCATGGTACCTTCAACATCCTTCTTATGAACCACATTTCCATGGCCTCCATTTCTCACTACACTCTCTTATGTTTCACATCCATAAAACACAATTGGGCCGATGTAACATTTAAGTATTCGGAATCTTGTTTCCATTAATATGGATCTGTTACACAAGATGTTTCTCATTTTCTGGAATGCTGACTTGGCCTGAGCACGTCTACTTTTTATTTCTTTATGACATTTCCCATCAGCTGTTATAATTGCTCCTAAGTACTTGAATCTATCAACTTGTTTCAGTTCTGTGCCATCGATGGTAATGATACACTATGGTGATATTCCTTTCTTTGACATGACCATCATTTAAGTCTTCCTTTTATTCAAGCTGAGACTTTTACTTTTACTTTCACAAACCACGATGTCCAGAAAAGCCTTTAGCTCCCCTTCACTTTTTGCAATCAGAACTGTGTCGTCTGTTGTTAAGGTTGTACCCGCCAAATGATATTCCTGGCAAGTTCTCTATATCTCTCATTATGTTTTCGCTGTACAAGGAAAAGAGGTCAGGAGATAGAACACATCCTTGTCTCAATCCCAGTTTTACACATAACCCACATTTTACTATCCGACTGTATAACAACATTATATGCTACATCTTGAACGGACAACAACAACAGCTGTAGGATAAACCTTGACAGTAATTAGGTTCTACAAGTCCACAGTGGTAGCAAAAACAAGAGTCCAACATTTCATATAATGATTCAGTCAACATGATGAACACGATGATGATGGATCTGAGAGTGACGTTGATGATGGCAGCATCCCGTAGCTCATATTACTGGCTACAGTAAACACGATTACAAATACACTGGCTAAAGTAAACACGATTACAAATACACTGGCTAAAGTAAACACGATTACAAATACACTGGCTACAGTAAACACGATTACAAATACACTGGCTACAGTAAACACGATTACAAATACACAGGCTAAAGTAAACACGATTACAAATACACTGGATACAGTAAACACAGGCCAGTTGTTCAAGTACAAGAAGATGAAACATGGCGGCCTCCGTTGTCTCTCTTCTGTTGTAAATCAAGCTATTTTCTAACACACAATATCCTGACCCGATAGCCAGGACTCGAGTCTCCAGCCTCACTCTCTCACTCACTCACGCACTCACTCACTTACAAACAAACAAACTCACACATTCTTTTACCCCTAACAATACCTATGTCCCTGACTTTCCACCCCAAGCCCGTGCAAGAAGTGATAACTCAAAACTTAAGCAGTCAGAGACAGCTTAGTCGAAACAGGGGAAACAACCCCAGAAAGTCTTATACTATTACATGTGTCTGGTGTTAGAGCTCATCTTCACTTACCAGTGAGTGTTTGCCCCTGCTTGATAAGTACTTCGCTCTTTCTCACGCTAGAGACCATATCAAAGCTGACGGTTCGGAGAAGTAAGCTCCCCTTAAGTTTAAATAGCTGATACAACAGCCAGAGCCTTTAGAAGGCCAGTTTCTTTATACTGTTTTCGACTGTTAGCTTATGTCCGAAGATGTTAGAAAATATCCAACGGTGCCATATCCAAATAAGGAGCTCATCTGTAACAACAGGCGAATCCAGTTCACCATTTCCTTTTGGTTTACAATCTAATCTGAAACATTGCAGAGTGATCTGGACTTGCTTTTCATGTCACTTCCACAAAATTATTCTTCAATAATCCCATAATCCCTTGCAATGCCTTGTGTGGACCGGAAGTCGCCAGGAGCACATTGATTCTTGTCACGTGATATCCCCAGCAGGCAGCGCTGGTAATATGGCCCGTGAAAATGCAATCACTGGCCACGAATCATTCAAAAAATTTTCACAAAAGTTTTGAGAAGAGTGACAGGCTGTTTTGAGCACGTGACAGGCTGTAAGTTACTGGCACTTGTCCTGGAAGAGAATACATTCGCCGGGAGAATGTTAACAAGTGGTGGGAATAATTGGAAATAATTGAGGAAATACAACAATAACTTCGCATAGAACCAACAAAATAATGTTAACTCGCTGTTAGTAATTTATAGATTAAAAACAAGTCCCAGTGTATTTTGAAAGCCATCAAGGTATGTAGTGTTAATGCCTTCACGTTTCTAAGTTGCAGGATTATGACGTCAGGGAGGCGGCACTTTGTCCTGCCAGTCTTGACTGATTTAAGAAAAAAAAGGTACTGGTTCAACCTTCGGGTGAAAGTTTAACGGAAGTTTACAGTTCTACATCAGCAGGCGCACGCTTCAGTTGGGTGTTGGAAGAGGAGACGGAGCACGTATGGGAATGCCCAAAGTGTGGGGATGCCAGGCTCTGACTACAGATTACTGATTAGAATTCTAAATAGAAGGCTAACATTATAAGTAATTATAGTATTTAAATAGAGCTTTAAACTTAGAATTGTAAGTTATATTTCTAACCTTAATTTGAAGATAAATAAAGCGTTAAAAAACAATGAAGATAAAAGTATAATCTGAACTTAGGTTTCGAATGGAAATATTTGTAAGAAAAAATAGAGAAAGAGAAAAGAAACACTCTAAACAAAAGCTTTCTTCTAAAGAAAATATCGATCAAATCAAATGCGTTGTTTCGATTTCTGTGTCTCTGCAACGAATTTTCTCTCTGAATTATAGTTACTTCTTACAGTATGATTTCTGCCGTGGCTTTCAGATAAATGGCCCCAACAATTTTCTGCTGTGAAGGGCGTTAGTGAAGGGAAATGGCAGCTAATGAATGGTTAAAAGTAGATCTAGACACCCGAGGGAGTGAACAAGAGAACGGACGAACAGATTTTATTTTCAAAGGATTAAGAATTGGGCACTCAGGCACTTCTAACATTCTGCTCTTCATCATACAACTTTCATTCAGTTACAGACATTCGTTTATTGAACATAATGTGCACGAAAAAGCAAAAAATTAATCAGTCATTCAGTCATATGCATGTCCATTGCGGGACTTTCCCTCCCTAACAGCTCTCCTGTAGGCCTCTCGGTTTTAAGCAAGATGACCTGCTGCTGATGCATCCATTTGGAGATTATCAACGATGTCTTGCAGCCATCTTCGCCATGGTCTTCCTCTCTTTCTTTTTCCCATAATGTACCCTTCCAAGACAGTCTTCTCTAGATTTTCATGTTGACCATGATATTCTTGTAAAACAATAAATACTTATAGACTGCACCCTGACCTAATAAAATTAATTACATCATTTCTTTCAGGCAGACAACAGGCAGTATTCTTCAAGAATTCTCTATCAAATTCTGCTATTGTTTGACACCGATGTTCCGCAAAGTTCTATTCTAGGCCCGATACTCTTTGCTATCTATAGCAATGATCTACTACATCATCTTAAACATTCCTTTTGTGATCTTTTTGCCGATGATTACACAGTATACACCTGTAACTACGACTATATTAACCTAAAATCGACTCTTCAGGTATAGTTGAACAATCTAATTAGATGGTGCAAAAACAATGGCATGATTATAAATACTGATAAAACAAAATCAATTATCATAACAAGACAGAAATTACAAAACGCGACAAAAACAACACTTCGGCTGTGCACGGAAAAATCACAGATAGAAAACGTTAGCGAGCACAAAACATTAGGTCTTATTATTGACCAACATCTGACCTGGAACACTCATGTGCAAGGTCTAAAAAGTATACCAGTTAGCCAAAATTAAGCACTTCATCGATCAGGACACAAGGAAGACATACTACATATCACATATACAGACACATTTAGACTATTGCTCAACAATCTGGGACGGTTGCTCAGTGTCAGTTACAAAAAGGCTTTACTCACTTCAGAAATGATCAGTAAAACTCATAAGTGACAAAGATCGAGCACAAAAAACTAACCAGCACAAACGTATCAAACAGCAAAGTCAAGTTGGTACATCAAATTCTTACACGTCATGCTCCACCCTATTTATGGAACCTGTTTATATTTAGCCCAATGTGCAGTCAACGCTTGAACAACATAAGTCTTCCAAAACCTAGACTTGACCTTTACAAGAAACGCTTTAGTTATTCTGCTGCTCATCTTTGGAATACCTTCCCATCCTGTATAAAAAATATAAACTAGACTCCTTCCACAACTACAAACTTTTCCAATATCTGTTTGATGTCGACTACATGCCTCCATGAATAATAAAACTTAAAAGTTATCTTAAACTGCTCTTTCAGACACCGAATACATTTAATTGTTTATTCTGAATAGTCCCGAAATTTTTGTTTAGTAGATAGTCATTTATATTTCCTTACTTCTGTACTGAGTAAATGGATAAGAGCGAAACGCAGATGTTATATTTTATTTTATGTCTCTCAGCTTCAATGTTAATTATGTTTGTTACATGAACAGTATATTTTAATGTCTGGAATAGAATGAAAGATGTATGATAAAGGGCAGAATGTCAGACGGGCCTGGGTCCCCAATTCTTAACCCTTTTGAAATAAAGATCAATCAATCAAACCAAGTTGTTGTTTCACCGTTTATTCTCACTGCAGCTTGTTGGTCTAGATACAGCAGAGATGTTAATTGTATCAAATGTATTGGAAATCCCATTTTTTTTCCCATTATTTCACAAAGTTTCTGGTGTTGTACACAATCAAATGCCTTTGAATAGTCTAAAAGATAAATATAGATTTACATTAAATTCTCTGCATTTCTCTATTATTAATCTTATATTGAATATATGATCTCTTGTTCCTCTTCCTTGCCTAAAACCAGCATTAAAATGAATAAGTAAATAATTAATAAACCATTTCTTTCCATACACTCCACATTCTGTTTTATGTAACTACATGAAATAAACATTTACATTCTCACATTAATTGTAACTAACAAATTTAATGAACAGCAATATAAAAGATACAATAATCAAGCCATACTTTAGAGAATAATGAAAGGTAACTTGGAGAACAACTGTAGAAGCTGTGATAAACATTATGTAATACAGCTGGGCCAAACGCTGGCTGGAGACTGCGTGAAGTGGAGAGAATTTGATACTGTTGTACGATGGCTAGTTGGTGGTTCTTTAGTTGAACACCATGGATGGATGGATGGATGGATGGATGGATGGATGGATGGATGGATGGATGGATGGATGGATCTTTAGCTTTGACTGGATGAAATAACATTTATAAAACTTACAGGATTAAAAAGAAGACTGCATAGCTCCTGGACAATCTATTTACAAGTATCTGTCGCCAATTTGATCAAAATTATCTTTCATCCCCATAGTTTGTAGTATCAGTACGTCTACACAACAGCTTACATTAGCTCAAAGGTCTGTTGTAAGAGTACAGAAAGAAATGCAAGACTGCCAAGCGTTGTGAGAAGTCATGACACAACAGAGTTAGCTGTACTTATCAGACGCAGCTTTTACTTGCTGCAGGATCTCTGATGAGAAAAATTCTAGCCACAAGAAGAAAAAGAAAGACAGTCAACGTGAACGGAGAACTGTAACGTAGGAGAACCTGTCAAACGTTTCAAATCACAGAAGGAAAAAGAAACGAGAATATTATCCAGGCGGACTGACTATGGCACATTATATATGTATATGTAGTTTCATATTTCGGTTTCATTACTAGTTATGTGAGCAGCTAATCTTTCTGTGTAAAATACTTATTTGTACTTGTTTCTTTCTCATTGCTGGTCTGCGTTCACTCTTTAGCCATTGCAAACAAGCAGACAAGTTTCCTCCCATCGCCAGAAGTAGTTGCTCACACACATATTCCACAGCTTTCCATTCATGCTCTGTTACAGGGTTAGTTTGGGCTCATGAGTCATCTCTGTAGAGCATGCAGGTTTGTTGGATGTGTTCTGGAATCAGGAGATAAATTTTGGCATGTACAGAGCAGGGATTTGGCTGCTTTCAGTTTAGGTACACTAACGTATAGTCTGCAAAAGTCCTATTCACTTGCCATGGAGTTGCTTGAATGTTGTGTTCTGCCCAGCTTCATAATGAGATCTTTGGAGTATCTGATATCTGCACTGTCTCCGTGAATTATACTTTAATTGTGTACAAGGGCGAGTCAAAAAGTAACCGCAAATCAAAGAACGTGACCATTCTATTATTATTTAAGAAAAGATTTTGACCTGTCTTCCAGTCTGTTCATATATTTTCAGTGGCTGTGCCCTTTGTTTGCGGCTACTTTTGACTCTCCCTAGTTTTTATTGAGTAATTTTATCTTTTTTAGTGATGCCATTTGTCGGAATTGTTCTTATACAGTTGTTCTCTTGGATTCTTTATTCCTTTTCACCTTTTCTCATTTTAAGCTATTATCTCTTTCTCTCCTTTCTGTCTGTCTGTCTGTCTGTCTCTCTCTCTCTCTCTCTCTCTCTCTCTCTCTCTCTCTTTCTTGCTTTCTGAAATCTACTCACACCAACTGCAAATCCCCCCCAAGAGATTAAAACAGAACTTGCTGGAACAATACGTCGTATAGAGTGAAACCGATATCAATAATCAATGTAACAACAATACACTATATTCTCCGCCACGTTTCCAGAGAACAGACTCCATCGTTTTGTATGCGCTGTTTAAAGTCCCTCGTGGTAGATGTCCTCCATCTCTGCACCCTGCAGGACCACTCTGGGAGCGCTTGACATCAGAATGGAACCCAGATGTCGGTCATTGTCCAGCTCTGGGCACGCCGACGTGACTGGTGAAACAGCATCTGCGACATCCTCCGTCTCTGTGAGCTAGCTCAGAACGCAGCAGACCACCCATTTGAATAATGGCTATCTCCCGCGCGACTTGCTCTCCCGCTTTTTCTCCCAAAGGGTAAACCTTCCCGTGTTGGGGAAATGCAAGCTGGGACATTGCAATTTAGATTTCCATTGGAGAAGCCAAAAACAGGCCCCCTTGGAGAACCTTTTCCTCTTTCTGTTTCCGCCTTTAATCTATGACCAGAAGCAGACTGGTGGCAAAACATTATTTTCGCGAGGTGAATATAGCGCACTAGATTATTAAGTTATATGAAGCCATTACAGCAATACTGTGCCATTCGTTTTCCCTAGAGACAGAAGCACTGTTCCATTATTTATAGTGTTTTTCATTCCCTCTATCTCTCATCTCAGGCAAAATCAAAAATTCTGCTATCAGAATGGCTAGAATTAATATGATTTTGGCTGCTGGAGTTGTAAATAAACCATTAATGAATACAGTATATCCCGCCATATAAGACGCACTGGCAATTTGCAGAATAATATTTTGGGGGAAAAACCACCCAGTATTTTCAACGAAATTCAAAAGCCCTTCCCTCCATAAGGTTTTGTTCCAAGATTGTATTCTACTGGATATTCTCCTACTAAACTTCTTAAACAAAACATTCAATTAAGCTTATAAACCTGGTACATCCGCACTCATAGTTAACCTAAATAGGTCAGCCTGGTTGGGGTTTATGGAACAGCTCAAAAACTACAGTATTGCTAGAGGAGTGCAGATCTATGCATCTAGGAACCTCATAACATGAGTTTAGTCTATACCGATACTTGAATTCCTGATTACGTTTCTTTTTAATGTTGTAACCTGTGACTTAGGTATTTACAAGTTAGCCTAGGCTAGCGAAGGTCTACGAGTATAGGCAACATCTCCAAATGCACCATAAAGTTTGATAATAGCATCCAGCGGTGCGATAACACCAGCAGCATTTCACTGAATTCTGAATATCGCCCACTTGGACCTAGAACCTAGTTAAGCATGGCTGTTTAGATGGTAGTCGAGTACTGGTAACCTTTACTTCCATAAAACCTAACCATCATGCTGATGTCTGGAGCTTTTCTGGGGAAATAAACGAGCGTGTTTTATGACGGGTAATTGGTGTTTAGTTTCTGATCTCCCGAGATGGGGTTAAACAAGAACAATGTCTGTGACGCTTCCCGTTCATAAAAAACCCAGAAACCGGTTCCGAATCTTCATCTTAACGTTCTTCCCGTGACGTTAGACGTCACATATGGAAGTGCGCCAAGTTTTCCAGTTTTCGGCGAGCTTTTCAGCCTCATCAAGGGATTTTATGCCTACTAATTTGACCTATCTTAACAATGTCCTCTTTAGAGTTTCACGTGGTCGACCTCTTTTTCTCCGGCCTGTTATGTGAATGTTAGAAAACGAGTCCTAAAATGCTATATTGAACCTATCTTGTTATATGGAAGTGAATCATGGACAATAGGCAGATCTGCACAAAAATCATTGGAAGCAGCAGAAATGTGGTTTATTAGAAGAATGTTGCGAATCCCCTGGACAGCAAAAATAACTAATGAAGAATGTAGGAGAAGAGCTGGAGAGACAAAAAACCTTGTCAAAAAGATAAGAGAGAGACAATGTACTTTCATAGGACATGCAATGAGAAGAGGGGGCACTGAAAATATTATAACAGGAAAAATAGAAGGAAGAAGATCAAGAGGAAGACCAAGAGAAATGATACTGGACAGTCTGACGGGATGGTGTGAGAGGAGATCACCAACTGAGCTGATGGCATCCATGAAGGATCGCGTACTCTGGAGAAGCATAATAGCCAACGCCAGTCGGCACGGCACATGATGATGATGATGATGTTATTTTCTACTTGATAGCCTGTTTTTGGGATTCTCTGATTGTTTCTTCTCTTCACGTGTCCAACATATGTCCATGTCCTTTTTCTGATCACCAGTGAGACAGGTTGTTGTTCGCTCATCTGTCTTATCTCTGCCTTGTTGGTACTGTATATTCCTTATAAAAACTTTCACTGCGAACTGAACAGTTGCTGGTGTATTTTACTTGTGCACATATGTAACTTTAGAAAGCGAATATAAATTATAAACACAAGCTTACTAGTTGTTCACACTTCAGAAATAACGGGAAGAGAAATGAAAATATCATTTTCACTTGAGGCTAGGACTCTTGGTGTAGTAGGGATGATTTTTTTTCGACGAACCTCCACAATATTATTCCTAGATGTTTTTATTGGAATGATATCGGCCCCGATGGAAATCTCAGGGGAGGGGGGGAATGGTAATTTTTTTCTTGCAAATAAATGCTCATTTTTCATCATTACCTTCTGAACATAATCTGTCACTCGAGCTGAACGTGCTGACAACGCTGATAATTGCGTTAGATGCATTGCTGCTTTCCACAGATTGTTTGAATCATAATATGTAATTTACATGCACTGTCCCACAACTGAAATGTTGGATCCACAACGGGTCATGCAACCTACTTTAAAAATTCAACTAATATTCTAGTTGTAACAACAACAACAACAACAAAGGAAAAGGGGGGGGGGGTCGGTTGGACAAATTCTACCTTCTTTACTAACGTTCACTTTCGGAGTTTAGGCTGATCTACACGGATACTAAATGAATCTGTGATGTAGAAGTGGTGTACTGCGGGAGTAAGATTGTTTAAGTCTGATTTTGCGCGAACCACGACAGTACAAGCTCAGCACAGGCAGCCATGGGTTTTGACTGAAATCTTAGGGGATACATACTTTGTCCATCTTTCAGTTGCTTGTTTCCATCTTTGTGAGCGGAGCTTGGACTTCAGATTCAGGAAATAATTTGAAAAGTAACGCGTCTTAAATTTAGATAGCTCTTTAGTTATTATTATTATTATTATTATTATTATTATTCTGTCCTGGGTCCCCAGACTTTCGAGAGAAACTTTGTACGTCGGTGCAAAATTCTCTCTCTATCTCTATCTTTCTCTTCCTCTCTCTATCTCTCTCTTCCTCTCTCTCTTCCTCTCTCTCTTCCTCTCTCTCTCTATCTCTCTCTTTTCCTCTCTCTCTCTCTCTTCCTCTCTCTCTCTCTCTCTCTCCTGTATAAGGTTATTTGTTTTCATACACTACCGGTCCTCGAAAGCTTCCAGGTCTGTCTTTAATGAAAGTAAAAGCTTCTCCAGGTCTGTCTTTAATGAAAGTAAAAGCTTCTCCAGGTCTGTCTTTAATGAAAGTGAAAGCTTCCAGGTCTGTCTTTAATGAAAGTAAAAGCTTCCAGCGGTCAGACCCTCTCCTTCGTAGGATCCCGCTCTCATAAGACCTGCTGTGTGATACCTTATCTTTTCTTTCCCTGATGATGATAATGATGATGATGACAATGACGATAATGATGATGATGACGATGATGATGATGATGATGATGATGATGGTGATGATGATGATGATGATAGTGACGACAACGACGACGACGATGATTATGACGATGATGATGATGATGATGATGATGATGACGGCATTCTTTATTCCCCGAACTGATGTACTCGCAAAAGAGTTAATTGTAAAAACTTGCCAGTAATATAACTACAACAATGCCCGCAAAATTCATCCTCTACTTCATTCACCGGCCTGTCGTGACACCACTGCTTGCTGGGAGCACTGTGGAGGTCTCGGATTTAAAGTTTGGGTTCGAACCCCGCCCATCTTCTCGGATTGGCCAGGATTCTCGCTTGTGACGCGGAGCTACTTGTACCGTGCCAGGATTGTTCTTCACGGGAAGAGGTCAGACAATTCTGAACTTGTCCGGTGTCCGGTGATGATGACGACCTTTTAACATTAGGACATTTTAACTAAGGAGATAGTGAACTAGGACTTCACTGATTCTGATTGTACAGATCTGGCAGCAGAAGAAGATGGCTCTGAGTTTTCTTCTTCCTCTTAATTTAATACAAAAACTGCTCCCAAAAAAATTTCTGACATAAAAAATTTTACGTCTGTAAATGAATTTCTTATCGACAGTCAAAAGCGAAAATGAAATCAAATGTTCTGGTTTTAGAACAAATATTTGTTTTACTACATCCTTCAGACATTGCTTATTTTAAATGATATTAAGAACTCCTCAAGATTATTGAACTTTGTTATGGAATGCAACTAAACACACGAGATATGTGTTAATGAAAACTGTCGCTATATAAATGTTATTGTTGCTGCTTTATCGTCCTAAATTAGGAGCATGATTTTTCCATTGTAGACGATGCGGTGAAGATACTGTCAAACAGAGAGAAGGCTACGGCGGCTGGTTATTTTAGCCAGTGCATAGAGCTAAAATGCAGGGGATATGGCAATACTTCTTTAACAGACTCCACCCACCGCCATGGAGCGATTCCTACCCCGTTAACCAGACTGGGCTCCTTTCTGCCGGGGAACTAACGGGGAGGTGGGACAGGGTCTTGGTCGGCCATGGTTTTTGTTCAACGCTGGGGCAGACATGTCAGCTATGGGTCGTTGACCGCCAGATGGGACAGTGCCTTGTTCCGGTGCTGTACAAGTAAAAATTCAGCCTTGCAACTGTGGTGTTCTAGAAATATCTTTCGTGAAAATGTAAAATAATTAATGTGCGCACAAACGAAAGAAAAGATATGAACAAGTGAGAGTCATCGATTGACACTCATATGCGTACAGAAATATAAATAATAATAATAATAATAATAAAGGATCCTGGGATATGTAAGATTATTTTGAGAAATTCTCCACGGAGACAAGATTAGGAAACTCTTAGAGCTCTAGAAACATTCGGTGCTCTTGGAAAAAAAAAACCTTTTTCGGGACAGGAGATTTGTAGAAAGGTGCTGGGGGATTATGCTTAATCTTCCGCTGCTACAAGCTGCCAACATGCAAAGACCTCATGGAATACTACAAGCTGCCAACATGCAAAGACCTCATGGAATACTACAAGCTGCCAACATGCAAAGACCTCATGGAATACTACAAACTGCCAGCATGCAAAGACCTCATGGAATACTAGAGAAGTCATATAAGATGTTTAGAGCCGATGAATAAAGACAACATGATAATAGGCAACGTGACAATTGGCAAGTTGACAAATATTAATGAAACGAGAAGACACATTTAAAAGAAGGAGTTAGATTTATATTTAAAAGGCAGGTCCGTCTTTACTCACTAAAAGAGACACAGCTTTAACGTTTCGGCTCTCGCCTTTGTTCGTACAAAATCACCCGTGCTGAAGAATGGTGGAGAGAAAAGAAAGCCTAAATTAGCGTGTATGATGTATAACACATAAGAGTAGAAGAAAAATGTGGTTACTTGTCTTGTGACTTGTATGAAGGTATGTCGGAGGCTCTTTTGCACGAATAAAACGTAAACCGAAACGTTATTCTAATTATTCATTATTACCTTTCATTCATTCAATCATTTGCATGTCCCTTGTGGAAATTTGTTTCCCTAACAGCACTTATGTAGGCCTCTCGGTTGCGAGCAAGATGGCCTGCTCCTGATTTGCAGATCATCAACCATGTCTTGCAGCCATCTTCGCCTTGGTCTTCCTCTCTTTCTTTTCCCCATTATGTACCCTTCCAGTACGGTCTTCTCTAGATTATCATGACGTTTAATGTGTTCAAAATATTTAAGTGTTCTCTGTTTAATCCTCTTTACTAGCCAGCCTTCTTCAATATTAAGCTCTTGTAGTATGGATATATTTGTTCTTTTTTTGCGTCCATGATATTTGAAGAATTCTTCTGTAGCATTTACGTTCAAAGGCATTTGTGTGTTTCTCAGATATATTGTTAAGTGTCCAGGTCTCACGTGCATATGCTGCAATGGGAAAGATGCATGCCTTTAAAAATCTTATTTCTGTAGTTTTGTCTGTTGCTCTCCATAGATTATTTAGTTATTTTACTCTCTGAAGAGCGATAGGTGTCCTCCTTTTAATCCCTCTCATCGTATCTCTATTATTAGTTAATAGTGATCCAACATATTCAAAATTCTCCACTTCTTCCAGTTTTTCCTCATTGCTATCTATATATCATATATCCGCTGCCTTGTTTGTTTTGTAAGTTGTCATCAATTTAGTTTTCTTTGCATTAAGATAGAGGTTTTGCTCTTCGCTGTTCTTACGGACTGACATAATTAGTTTTTGCACTCCTTTTTGTGTTGTGGACAGTAATACTGTGTTATCAGCATATCTAATATCTGGTATTTCATAATCTCCAATTGTTATGGCAATTTAATATTCTTTGTCTACATCTTCTCTAACATTCCTCATTATATTTTCAGTATACAAGTTAAATAAGTAAAAGGCGACAATATGCACCCCTGACGGACCCCTTGTTTTATGTCAAACCAAGTTGTTGTTTCAACATTTATTCTTACCGCTGCTTGTTGGTCTAGATACAGCAGTGATGTTAATTGTGTCAAATGTGTTGAAAATCCCATGTTTTCCATTATTTAACAAAGTTTCTGGTGTTGTACACAATCAAATACCTTTGAGAAGTCTATAAAAGTTAAATATAGACTTACGTTAAACTCTCTGCATTTCTCTATTATTGATCTTATATTGAATATATGCTTTCTTGATCCTCTTCCTTGCCTGAAACCAGCTTGGACCATATTGACTTCTTCTTCTATTTTCTTACGACGCCTACCCATTATGATTTTAACAGAATTTTACTGGCATGACTAATCAGATCAACAGTTCTGTAGTTTGTGCATAATTTCAGGTTCCCATTTTTTGGCAGTGGTATGAATACAGTTCTTTTCCATTCTTTCGGCCAAATACCTGAATACCATATCTTTTTACAAAGTGCATGATAGTGCACATTCTTTTCCTCTTGCTTTAATACGTTCAGCTGTTATCTCATCACATCCTGCTGATTTACCATTTTTCAGATTCTTTATTGCCCATAAAACTTCTTCTATTGTTGGTTCGGATTCTTTCTCCTCCAATAATTCACACTGTTGATTTCTGCTTTCACAATCAGTTGTTTCATACATTCCTCTGCAATATTCCTTCCATCTTTCTAGAATTTCCTCTGTCTCTGTTAGGTATTCCCCATCTTGTCACAAATTACATTTAGCTTAGGTGTGATATTTCTCATCAATGTCTTCATTTCTTTAAACATGTCATTATCTCTTCCACACTTCTGATGTTCTTCTAATCTTTCACAATAATCTTTTATGTATTGTTTTTTGTCTTTTCTTATGTTTCTTCGTACTTCTTTTGTTAAAGATTTATATTCCTCTTTGTTGTTGTTTGTCACTTTCAATTGCGTCTTCATTTATCTACGTTGTTTTATCAGTTCTGGTATGCCTGCTGTAATCCATCCATTCTTTTATATTTTCTTTACTGGAACCACGTCTTTAGCTGCTGTTATTAAGATGTCTCTGGCCTGCGTAGCCATTTCATCTGGTGTCATCTCCTGTACAGCCATCAGGATTTCGAAACGGTTTTTCACTTCTATACCGCTTTGTTCTGGTATTTTTGTAAGACCAAAGCGGAGTGGTCTTGATCCCGTAACTGTCTTTTTATCTTTATCTTCATGTCTGCTATTAATAACTCATGGTCCGTGTCACAATCAGCACCTGGTAAAGTTTTTGCTGATGTTATACTTGACCTCCACCTTCTTTGTACTAAAATGAAATCTATTTGATTCTTGGTTTTCCCATCAGGTGATGTCCATGTGTAAAGTCTTCCTGGATGTTGTCTAAAAAGTATGTTAACGATCATTAGCTCATTTTCCATGCAAAAAGCCATTAGATTGTCACCTGCCTCATTTCAGTGTCCTATGCTAAATTTCCGCACAACATATCCTTCGTCTTCTGTTCTTTCTGTACACATATTTGCATTAAAATTCCCCATTATTAATACAGTATCATTTTTCCGTACCTGGTCTATCGTCGTTTGCAGTGTGTTACAAAAGTCTTCTAATTCCTCTTCTTCTGCTGCTGATGTAGATGCATATATCTGGATGATTGTTAAATTTGTAGGAGTGTCCTTAAGTCTGATAGTGAGGATTCTATTACTTACTGGATTGTAACCTAGTAATGCTTTTGGTGTTCATTTGTCCAAGTAAAAAGCCACTCCATTCTTTCCTCCTAATTCTCTACCAGAGTATATAAAGACATTATCATTCTCGCTCTTGAAGTGTCCTGATCCTTTCCTGTTCGCAGATTCCCAAAATGTGTATACCCGTTCTTTTCATCTCGTCACTTATTATTTGATACTTCCCCTCATACATTACTGTTATTGTTATTATTATTATTCTATCTCCCTTTTATTGTTATTATTATTATTCCATCTCCCTCGAACTGCGGGTATGATGCTCTTTGCAGCCGAAGTGGTGAAGATGTTGCGGCACATGCTTAGGAGCAATAACGGTGGGTAATTTTCAGTCTCTGAGTGCAGCTAACAAGCAGGGAATGTGCAGTACTTCTTTAGCAGACTCCACCACCATGGGGACTATGGAGATCCTTGCCACGTTAGCTAGATTGGGCCTATTACTTGAGAGTACTAACGGAGACGTGAGACAGGGTCTTGGTAAGCTATGATTCGCCAACCTTGGCGCTAGCATGTCAGCTATGATTCGCCAGCCTTGACGCTAGCATCTCAGCTATGATTCGCCAACTTGACGCTAGCATGTCAGCTATGATTCGCCAACCTTGACGCTAGAATGTCAGCTATGATTCGCCAACCTTGACGCTAGCATGTCAGCTATCATTCGCCAGCCTTGACGCTAACATGTCAGCTATGATTCGCCAACCTTGACGCTAGCATGTCAGCTATCAGTCGCCAGCCTTGACGCTAACATGTCAGCTATGATTCACCAACCTTGACGTTAGCATGTCAGCTATGATTCGCTAACCTTGACGCTAGCATGTCAGCTATGATTCGCTAACCTTGACGCTAGCATGTCAGCTATGATTCGCCAGTCTTGACGCTAGAATGTCAGCTATGATTCGCCAACCTTGACGCTAGCATGTCAGCTATCAGTCGCCAGCCTTGACGCTAACATGTCAGCTATGATTCACCAACCTTGACGTTAGCATGTCAGCTATGATTCGCCAACCTTGACGCTAGCATGTCAGCTATGATTCGCTAACCTTGACGCTAGCATGTCAGCTATGATTCGCCAGTCTTGACGCTAGAATGTCAGCTATGATTCGCCAACCTTGACGCTAGCATGTCAGCTATCAGTCGCCAGCCTTGACGCTAGCATGTCAGCTATGATTCGCCAGTCTTGAAGCTAGCATGTCAGCTATTATTCGCCAACCTTGACGCTAGCATGCCAGCTATGATTCGCCAACCTTGACGCTAGCATGTCAGCTATGAGTCGCTGACTCTCAAATCAGAAAACGTCTTTGTCCCACTATTTGTTATCACTATTGTAACTACAGTCTTGTGCATATTTTATACTGTATATTTAGTTTTATAAACGTATACGCAAAATTTACATGCAGATGTGTTGTAGCAGAGCAGTAAGATCCAGCCAGTTCTTCTGTGAAGACATATCTATCAATTTCACACCATTGTCTTATAATAATAATAATAATAATAATCAGGTGCTGTGCCGACTGGCGTTGGCTATTATGCTTCTCCAGATTACACACATTAACATCACTGATGTATCTAGACCAACAAGCAGCAGTAAGAATAAATGGTGAAACAACAAATTGGTTTGACATAAAACAAGGGGTCCATCAGGGGTGCATATTGTCGCCTTTTACTTATTTAACTTGTATACTGAAAATATAATGAGGAATGTTAGAGAAGATGTAGACAAAGAATATTAAATTGCCATAACAATTGGAGGTTATGAAATACCAGAGATTAGATATGCTGTTGACACAGTATTACTGTCCACAACACAAAAAGGAGTGCAAAAACTAATTATGTCAGTCCGTAAGAACAGCGACGAGCAAAACTTCTATCTTAATGCGAAGAAAACTAAATTGATGACAACTTACAAAACAAACAAGGCAGCTGATATATGTATCAATGAGGAAAAACTGAAAGAAGTGGAGAATTTTTAATCTGTTGGATCACTACTAACTAATAATGGAGATACAATGAGAGAAATTAAAAGGAGGACATCTATAAGTAAAACAAATAAAGAATCTGTAGAAAGGAACAGACAGAACCACAAAAATAAGATTTTTAAGGGAATGCATCTTTCCCATCGCAACATATGCATGTGAGACCTGGACACTTAACAAAACAGCTGAGAAACACACAAATGCCTTTGAACGTAAATGCTACAGAAGAATTCTTCAAATATCATGGACATTTAAAAGAAGAAATATAACCATACAAGAACTTATTATTGAAGAAGGGTGGCTAGTAAAGAGGATTAAAGAAAGAAAACTTAAATATTTTGAACACATTAAACGTCATGATAATCTAGAGAAGACCGTCTTGCAGGAGTGCTGTTAGGGAGGCAAAGTTCCGCAAAGGACATGCAAATGACTGACTGAAGAGTACACGATCCTTCATGCAGCCGTTAGCTCGGTTGGTGATCTCCTCTCACACCACAAAAAACTGCATATCCTTGCTTAGAACTTCTCAAATTGTCCCGGTTTCTCTCGTGTCCCAGTTACCATCATTGTCCCGCTTTCTCTCTTGTCTCAGCTACCATCATTGTCCCGCTTTCTCTCGTGTCCCAACAATCATCATTTCCCCCGTCAGCTTTGAAATCAGTTACCATTTTTTACCAAACTCTTAACAATAGGTTAGTTCTGCTTTCGATTAAATTTCCGGTGAATATTTTATATTAGAACCAACAAAAGGCCAGAAAGAAAAAGAACTGTCAAAGCAGAAATGTGAACAATGTATCCTGAAGTGAAGACTTTTAGTTTGAATTTTGCATTCTATCAAATATCTGCTATTCATCTGTGTGTATTTTAAGACTAGTATTTTATCTAATGACACTTTATGATCAGAATACGCCATTTGAAATGGAGAAAATATTATTTATTAAAACTTTTTTTTTCATAATTTCTGACTTTTCGTCTGCTATAATTAGTGTAAGATTTTTTATCTTTTAGACAACCTGAGACAGTGTTTTAGCTGATTAAAAAAAGTGTTAAAGGAAGATGAGTGTCCAGTGTTCTGTCTGTATTTCGAGACAAAAAGAAACAGTGTATTGATGCATGGTGTGTGGCATTTGGCTTTTACAACTGGAAGAAAATCAATGAAAAAGAACTACAGTAGGGAAGAATTCTTTTCTTGTTCCATTTAGATATTTTCCCCAGATTCTATTCTTCTTTATTCTCTTTCCGTTTTTTTTCCATTTTTCTTGTCTTTTCCTATCTTCCCTACTTTATAAAAAAATTATTGTCATCGTATTTCAATTATTAGCTTTCTCTCTCTCCTCCTTTCTTTCCTCTCTCTCCTCCTTTCTTTCCTCTCTCTCTCTCCTCCTTTCTTTCCTCTCTCTCTCTCTCTTCTCCTTTCTTTCCTCTCTCTCTCTCCTCCTTTCTTTCCTCTCTCTCTCTCCTCCTTTCTTTCCTCTCTCTCTCCTCCTTTCTTTCTTCTTTCTCTCCTCCTTTCTTTCTTCTCTTTCTTCTCCTTTCTTTCCTCTCTCTCTCCTCCTCCTTTCTTTCCTCTCTCTCTCCTCCTTCTTTCCTCTCTCTCCTCCTTTCTTTCCTCTCTCTCTCCTCCTTTCTTTCCTCTCTCTCTCCTCCTTTCTTTCCTCTCTCTCCTCCTTTCTTTCCTCTCTCTCTCCTCCTTCCTTTCCTCTCTCTCTCTCCTCCTTTCTTTCCTCTCTCTCTCCTCCTTTCTTTCCTCTCTCTCTCCTCTTTTCTTTCCTCTCTCTCTCTTCTCCCACCTCTCTCTTCCCTCCATCTCTTTCCCTCCTTCTACCCTCTTTATCCTTTCCTCTTTCCCCTGTATTCTACTCTCCCCCTCCCCCGCTCTCTCTTCCTCTTCACCCCCATCACCCCTCTCTCTCTCTCTCTCTCTCTCTCTCTCTCTCTCTCTCTCTCTGCTGAACGTTTGACGAATCTACAATTCTTTTCCCTTTAGAAAATAAAGGTCAATCGTTCCTTGAAATCTCTCTCTATCTATCTCTGTCTGTCTCTTTCTCTCTCACTCTCTCTTTCTCTCTCTCTCTCTCTCTCTCTCTCTCTCTCTCAGCTAAGGAAGAATTGTTATTCAGCAGGACATAGTGATTGATAATTTTTTCTAAGCTTATTTGGAATTCATTGCTTTATATTATTGCACTTTATTTCCTGTTCCCCCCCCCCTTTTTTTCTTTACTTATTTGTCTAATTCTTGTAACTTTTATTTTAGATATTTGAAGTTTGTAAGTTATATTTGTTTGTCTGCAAGAACTGAATACTTCGTTGTTTCGCTTGATAGTGAAGTCTCATGACTCCTTGATTTGCTTGATTGTTGATTGCTTGATTCCTGTTGTGTAATTATAGTTATTGCTATCTCTCTCTCTCTCTCTCTCTCTCTCTCTCTCTCTCTCTCTCTCTCTCTCTCCCTGAACCTTAAGTGCCCAGGGCACATGGGGCTTCCGCAAGGGTTTTCCACAAATGCCTGTCTTTCGCCTTTTTTCCTGCTCTTGCCCAGGTGAGCCCTCTATTACTCAACATCCTTTCTGTTGTTCTTCTCCATGTCTCTTTTGGTCTACCCTTACTTCTGTTCCCCTATGGTGTCCATCTTAGTGCTATTTTTGGTAGTGATTTGTCAGTCATTCGGAGCACATGTCCCAACCATCGCCAGCGTCTTTCCTCAATAACTGTTGCCAGTGGTTTCATCTGAATTTCTGCTAATAAGATGTTATTTCTTATGGTGTTTGGCCAAAATATTTTCTAATTCGTCGTAAACATTTAGTCTGGAAAGAATTCAACTTGTTTTCTATGATTTTGGTGATTTTCCAGCATTCACTTCCATAGAGTAGTACACTTAGAACATTACTCTTAAATATCCTGATTTTCATATTTATGCTTAGTTTTTTTTATTTCCATATAGTCTGCAGCATTGCAAAAGCCTGGTTTGCTCTAGTAAGTCTTCTGTTGATGTCCTCTGTGCTGTCTCCATTTTCTACTACTCTGCTGCCAAGGTATACAAATTCGTTGACCTCCTCCACTAACTTGTTATCTACTCTGATTACATTTCTGTTGTTCACATTTTGCTTCATTAACTTTGTCTTTCCTACATTGATCTTTAGTCCTATGTTGTTTGCATTCTGAGTTAGCTTCTTTATTTTATCTTGCATATCTTTGTGACTGCTTGATAATAGACAAATGTCGTCCGCAAAGTCAAGGTCCTCCAGCACTGTGTCAAGGGTCCATTGTAATCCTCTGTGTTTGTCTGATGTTGCCTCCTTCATTAACCAGTCTACTGCCAAGATAAATAATGTTGGTGATAATACACATCCCTGTTTCACTCCTGTTTGTACCCTAAAGCTGCTGGAGGTATGTTCTCCACAGATAACTTTGCACTGAAAACCCTCGTATAGGGCTTTGATTACATTAAATATTTTATGGGGGAGGCCATGCCATCTTAGGATTTTCCACAGTGCATCTCTGTTGACACTGTCAAAGGCTTTCTCAAAATCTATGAATAATGCATATGTTGTGCTATGCCACTCATTTGCCTGTTCTAATATTTGTCTACGTACAAATATGTGGTCTGTGCATGATCTTCCTTTCCTAAATCCTGCCTGCTCTTTCCGAAGTTTTTCCTCAAGTGTTGGTACAATTCTGTTGATGATTATTCTGCAAAATACTTTACTGGTGAGTGGCAGTAGGGTAATGCCTCTCCAGTTCCCGCAATCTCTGAGGTCACCCTTCTTTGGTAGTTTTACTATAAGTCCAGTTTTCCACTCCTCTGGGACTTTTTCTAGATCCCAAATTTGTTGTAATATCCGGCAAAGTTGTTTTGATGTTTTGTGTGTCTTCTGCTTTTAACATTTCAGCAGTCACTTCATCTTCACCTGGTGCCCTGTCTGATTTTAGCTTCTTTATCGCCTCCTTTACTTCACTTATTGTTATTGGTCCTGTATTGATGTTTAATTCCGTTTTTGCTTCAGGTATGTCTATTGTTTGTGCTGCTTGTGTTCTGTTTAGTAGGGTGTTAAAGTGTTCCCTCCATCTTTCAATTTTTTCTCTTTCTCCACTGACCAGTTGTCCATTTTGTGTCCTTACTGCACTTTCATATCTTGTGTTAAGTTACCTGTCATCTGCTTTGTGATTTTATATATGGTTTTCATGTCATTTGTATATGCTGCTTTCTCTGCTGCTTCTGCTAAGTTGTCATAGTATTGACGTTTATCTTGACGGCATGATTCCTTCACTTCTTTGTCTTTTTGTGCATAACTACTTAAAACTTGTTTTTTAAGCCGTTGTGATTTGGTGTTCAGTAATTTTTTCTTGATTTCTTTTCTTTGCTCTATCTTTTCCCATGTGGTTTTGCTTATCCATTCATCTTTTCTCCGTTTCCGATATCCCAGCACCTCTTTTGCTGTTTCCTGTAGTGTTTTATTGAACTCTAGTATGGACATTTCCGCCTTGTCTTGTAGGACACTGAAGTGGTTCTTAAGTACTATTGAGAATTCATTTCTTATTTCCTGGTCTTTCAGTTTTCTTGTATCAAAACGTATCTTTCTGTGTTCTCCGATTTTGGCTTTCCTTAATTTTAGTTTTATTTTTGCTACCAGAAGGTTGTGATCACTTCCTACATCTGCTCCTTTCCTTGCTCGCACATCTTGTAGTGACCGTTTCCACTGGTTGTTTATTAGTATGTGATCGATTTGGTTTTCTGTGGTTTTATCTGGTGACCTCCAAGTCACTTTATGGATGTTTTTATGTTGGAAAATTGTCCCTCCGATGGTCATCATGTTTTCTTCACAGAAACTGCACAGTCTTTCTCCATTTTCATTTATTTCTCCGATTCCTTCTCTTCCCATGATCCTTCTTCTGTCTTCATTTACTTCACTTATTTTTGCATTGAAGTCGCCCAAGATGAGTAGCATATCATGCTTGGGTATTGTTTCCACTGTGGCTTGGAGGCTGTTGTAAAAATCTTCTTTTAATTCCTCTTCAGCTGCTTCTGTTGGTGCATAACAAACTATAATAGACAGCTTCGTGAATCTTGAGTTGAACCGTGCATATAATAATCTCTCATTTATTGGGGTCCATTTCAGCAATGCTCTTGATGTTATAATCAATGCTACTCCTCCTTCATGAAGATCTTCTTTACCTGACCATATTATTGTATCTTCTGTGTGCTGTGTTGTTAATTTCCTTCTGCCTTGTCCTGTCCATCTTGCTTCTTGTATTCCTAGTATGTCTAGTTTGTATCTGTACATTTCCTTGATGGTTTGTGCTAGTTTTCCAGTCTGGTTAAGTGTTCTTACATTCCAGCTGCCTATTAGCATCTTGTGTTTAGGTTCCAGGAGGTCTGCAGTCGGGCTGGGGACTTCCAGTGGCTGGCTTTCATCCACAACCTTCATGGGCTCAGTTTCCTGATACGCATTTCTCCTTCCACCTGCATTTGCTTTTTCCCTTGCTTCCGTTTCTGTAGCAGTCTGATAGTTTTTTACCAGATAGGGTTGCTGGCCCTATGCCGAACCCTCCTTAGTCGCCTTTTACGATCATGCGTGGTAGGGTACAGTGGTCCTGTTCTTTGCAGATCCCGGGTACCACACGGGGGAGTTATTGCTATAATCTTATCATAATTGTTGTTAATTTGTTGAAAATGCCCCAGATAGTTGATAAGTGGCTACAGAATGATGGCCTCAGAATTGGCCATCCAAACATTTACCATCTGTTAGGCAAACTTCCGAACCAACAAACATAGTCGGTCACTTCCATATCTTTGGCTTTTCAGAAAGCCGTCTACATAAAAAGTATAACTGACGGTTATAATATACGTCAACGTGACCCTAATGTAAGCTTGAGACAGAATTAGTTGTATATGTTACCACTGCCATACACTCTTGCCATAGAACAGACCTTGAGACACCAGATATTAATGTATATGGTTGGAAATCAAACTTCCAAAGCAGAGCCCAGTCTTAATTGGATTTCTGTATCGTAATCCAAATCCAACAGCATCGTGGTATGATCACTTTAGAAGTATGATGGATTATGTTTTGTCATTTAAGTTATAGTAAATAACTGTTCTTAGACATTTCAGTATTGACTACAGACAATTAAATGCTACATGGACTGATATTATTTTATCATACAATTTATCCCAAATTTACACTAAACCAATCAGAGAAACTGAAACATATATGTAGGTCATCCAGAAAACATTGTAGAATGTAGTATATATCTGAATGTATGTGTAGATGTGTTTTTGTATATATATATATGTGTGTGTGTGTGTGTGTGTGATAGATATGTGTATGAATATATGCATCTGTGTGTATTTGCTTTATGAAAAGTATAGGCCTATGTACTATCAAAGTCTAAATTATACTGTTAAAAAAAAAGAAACGCAACACTACTGTAGTCATAATGGAAACCATATTTCAAACTTGTATAAAAATTTTATTTTACGGAATTAATGTTTCAATCTTGGCATGAACAAGCTTTAAGACTTTAACAATGAAATGATGTTCATTAAATTTGGTTTGGTCTTTTATTCTTTGCGACTGAGGCCTCCGTTTCAGTCAGGTGTATGGGGTCCTCTGGCCTGTATCAGAGAACATCGACTTGACATGGATCCGATTAGCCGTTGGATCTGTTGTTGTGGGATGGATGCCCACTCATCCCGCAGTGCAAGAGACAACTGTCGGAGATTGGTTGGCGCCACGACTCGCTGGCGGACTTGTTTGTTGTGAGTTCATCCTATAAGTGTTCTATGGATTCATGTCTGATGACATGGATGGCCACGGAATGGTCTGGACGTTGCTGTCAGCGAGAAATGGGTGGTGAGTTGTGCCAAATGAGGTCGAGCGTTATCCTGCTGAAAAATCGACCCTGGTGCAGCCAGAAGTGGAAATACCTGAGGACGAAGAATTTCAACGACGTATCGTTTTGCATTCAGGCGTCCTTCAGTTTGCACCAGGTCACTTCTTCCCATGAAGCTGATCATCCCCCACACCAGTACATTTCCAACACCATGTGGAGGAGCCTCATCCATGCAGTTCTGGGAGTAGCGCTCATGGGCTCCGCGGTAAACTCTTCTCCGTCTATCGTGTCGCTGGAGCAGAAAGAATGATTCATCACTAAATCAAACCCTTCTCCAAGCATTCACAACGGTCATTGACGATGCTGGTTCGCCCTCGGCAATCGGTTCTGGCGATACCGGTCCGTAAGAACAGGACCTCTGTAGGGTCTTCTAGCCCAAAGACCAGCGTCGTGCAATGATGATAAGTCGTTGTTCTGTAGTGAAATGAGCCACACTTGTGCACTGGATTTTCAAATGAATTCATTCGAAAAATCAATGTTTTATAAGCATTCAATAACATAGTCACTGAGTTTTGTGTTCAGTAAGTTTCAAGGGATTCTCTTGAACCTGTCATGAGTTACTGTTAAAAATGCTGTTAATACTAGTGTTCCTAGTCTGTGCTCATGAATCATCTGATGAGTACAATTCAGGTCAGCACGTGAAGTTGATGTCCAATTGAACTTTTCGTGCAATTTGCCCTTTTCTGATCAGCAAACTTCAGTTTAAATCGCAACATCATATTTGTTGCATTTTTTTTTTACATTATAATTTAATCTAAAGTATGACTTGATTGTTGTATCTATTACATTGCTGTTCTTTCAGTTTATTACTTTACAGTGAATGTGAGAATGTAATTGAGTTTATTTCATGTAGTTACATAAACCAGAATGTGAAGTGTATGAATAGAAAGGTTTTATTAATTATTTACTTATTCATATTTTGCTTTTTCATGCATATTATGTTTAAATAACAGCCCAGGACAGCATTTATCACATTTAACAAAATACAGTCATTAAGAACATCAAAACAAGAACCAAATCTATGATTTTCAATACAAATGTAAAGACTGTCCTACTATATGGTTCAGAGACAAGGGTTATGACCAAGACAGTACAACAGAGGATACAAACATTCATAAACTACTGCTTGAGGAGGATTTTAAACATTAAATGGCAGGACAAGAACCTATGAACCTACAAATCATGTCTAGGAAATGGAGGTGGATTGGCCATACCCTGAGGAAACAGTGAGCATAGAAAGACAGGCACTGACATGGAATCATCAAGGAAATAGAAAACGAGGAAGACCTAGACTTACTTGGAGAAGAGAAATTGTGACAGTGCTCAGAGACAAAGGATACACATGTAAGGAAGTAGAGAATAATTCCAGGAACAGGGATCTTCTTCTTCTTCTTCGTTCGCTTTTACCGCTAAGATCGCCCCGTGATCCTTCTGAATTTACTCATGTGGTCCTCGATAGATCCCGTGGTCCACCTGTGGCCCCCGAAAGGACCACACGAGATCCCCGAGAGGATCACAAGAGGTTCAGAGTATCGCAGGACTTGAGCCTGTATTCTCGGTGGGTCTCAGTAGGGGGATTGCGTGGCACCGTGGTTTTCGTTTATCTAGAGTTGGACTTTCTCACGAGTTTTGGATATCAGTATATCCCAGCTGGGTGAGAGGTGGTTGCCCCTCCAGGCTGGAGTTGAACTTTCTCACCGGAAAATCTCGACATGTTTTAGGACACCCGTGTATACGCGCTGGGTGAGAGGTTGTTGCCCATCCAGTCCAGCGTTGGACTTTCTCACCGGAAGACTTCAGCGTGATTAGGATATGCATAAATCCCCGTCGGGTGAGAGGTGGTTGCCTATCTAGACTGCACTGGTTCAGTGTCTCTGACTTCAGCATTTTGTGATCGTGGCCGCTACCCTTCCTAGTTGTGACCAGGACGGAGCTTTTATCCAGGAGGATGAATCTTTGTCACTAGTAAGTTTCACCCCTGGGTTGAGCCGGTTTATGCATATTATCCCAATATGAGCGTGTTTAGGAGGTGACCGACCTCTAGACCGGAGGTATCCTGACATGAGTAGCTATCAAGTTTCACCCCTGGTTTAAGCCGGTTTGGGCATATTTCACCAGTATGGGTGTATATCGGACGTAGCCGGCCTCTAGAGCAGATGTGCTGTGGTATGAGTAGCTCTCGCCGCGGAACTACTGGACATACCGATTAGGTTTCATTTTATCCTTTCCATCACCTTTTCACATCGGCCCCGCACGGCAACCCTAATTGCTTTTTCGCATTTTCTTCCTAGGCCGGGAGGAGCTTCACTCTACGTGCGGCATCCGAAGAATCTCGCCAGCAGTGTCTTAACCCCAGGTTTAAGCCGATTCAGGCAATTCGCCTGGTATGCGTACACACAGAGCCTATGCTCTCAAGGGAGTGAAAGGCGGCGGCGGTGGTGGTGGCGGTGGTGGTGGTGGTGGCGGCGGTGGCGGTGGCGGTGGTGGTGGTGGTGGTGGTGGTGGTGGTGGTGGTGGTGGTGGTGGTGGTGGTGGTAGTGGTGGTGGTAGTGGTGGCGGTGATGGTGGTGGTGGTGGCGGTGGCGGCGGCGGCAGCGGTGGTGGTGGTGGTGGTGGTGGTGATGGTGGTGGTGGTGGTGGTGGTGGTGGTGGCGGTGGTGGTGGTGGCGGCGGCGGCGGCGGCAGCGGTGGTGGTGGTGGTGGCGGTGACGGTGGCGGTGGTGGTGGTGGTGGTGGTCAGTAACAAATGCTGAATGCCTGTGACTGCATAAAAGTTGTACGATGAAAGTCAGAGTGGTAGACGGGCCTGCGTGCCCAATTCTTAACACTTAGAAAATATTCGTTCATTCGTTCTCTCTCTCCTCTTCTTTAACATGTTGCTACATCTCTTATCATACGTTTACGTTCTCTCATTCTTAGCAACCCACATTCCAGGTGACTGAACAAACCCACAGCAGTGCTCAAACACTCTCCAGACCTTCATCAATATTAAGTTAACGCTCTCTTGATCGTACAAAATGTCTAGATTTTTCTGAGGAAAAAAAAATCGTCTCTGTGATTTCTCCTGGGGTATTCTCAGTCTGTTCTGGCATATTTGGCAGTTATAGAAGCTCCTTCAAATCTTTTCAGCGCCGTGGGTGATTCCATTTATAGGCTAGCAAATTCCATCATGGCGAAGTCTCTATTTTTGGACAGTCTTTAAGATAGAGAATATTAGAAATGCGTACTTCATTGATTAGTCAAAAAATGTTACATGTGCTCAATTGTCCACCAGCGAATCCCTCTCATTTGCTTTCTGGGCTTTCACCGAAAAGCAGTACATAGCCTTTTTTCACTCTCATACTATTGATTGATTGATTGATTGATTTACATTTTTTCCAAAGAGTTGAGAATTGGCCAAGCAGGCCCGTCTGACATACTCTCCTTTAACTTTCTCTCTGAAACAGACATTCTCACATATGCCATACATCTGAGAAACATTGAAAAAAAATTTTTTTTTAATAAAGTGAAACAAAACATTTGCCTTTTTACTCTTAAATATGCACTCAGTACAGAAAGTAACTTCTTATATCTTATATCTTATATCCTTCCCGTGCCGTTAGACGTCACATAGGGCTCGCAAAGTAGTTCGCCAATTTTTCCTGTCTTCGGCGAGTCTTTCAACCTCAACAAAGGATTTTATGCCTGTTAACTTGGCCTCAGAAAGACTTGGCCATTAAGAAAGTAACTACATATATGTAAAAAAAAACTATGAAATATATGAAAGCCTCTTACCATATACAGATATAAAACGTGCTGTCACAAATAAAGTGAGCACATGAGGTTGTAAGACTCCAAATTAAAATGGCGTCATACTGCTGTCTCTTTGGCGTTTAGTCACCCGTGCAGAAAATGTAGAATCAGCGAAATAAGCACCGTAAATATGGATGACCGATATAACTGAGAACTGCCCTTTACGCGACGTGACGAAGAAGTGATATACACCTTATATCATATACACCGTATATGATATACACCTGTATTTAATGATAAAATGATAACATGATGTATCTGTGGCTGATGAGAGATTGTTTTGTTGAAAGTATATCCTTTTTCTGCTTATTATATCGTGCGGTATCTCTTTTGTCGCGGTATCTCTTTTGTTTGTTTTCTGTTTTTCTTTTCATGTCTTATTTACAAACCGTCATCATCATTTTGTCACAGTCCACAGATAATTGTGGCTATAGTGAATTCGATGCTCGCCTTTATTCCTGTTTTCTCTGTGCACTAACATAATGTCCTCGCAGTTTTTTTTCTTTGTGCACTAACACAGAATGTCTTGATGTCCTCACAGTTGTTTCTTTATGCACTAACACAGAATGTCTTGATAACTTCACAGTTGTTTCTTTATGCACTAACACAGAGTGTCTTGATGCACAGTTGTTTCTTTATGCACTAACACAGAATGTCTTGATGTCATCACAGTTGTTTCTTTATGCACTAACACAGAATGTCTTGATGTCATCACAGTCGTTTCTTTATGCACTAACACAGAATGTCTTGATGTCCTCACAGTTGTTTCTCTGTGCAGTAACACAGAATGTCTTGATGTCCTTACAGTTGTTTCTTTGTTGCCCTCTTCTTTACATCCGTCCAAGTACATCTGAAAAATGTAATCAAATAAAAAGACATATACACACAACACAAAGGAAAAAAAAACTTAAGAAAACAATAAATACACCATTTCAAATATAACCAAGAATATTTTGACAAAACTCACTAGAACACCTGCACAAAAGAGCAGTATTTCACAATAGTTTAATCAGTAACTTTACACCTTTTTCGCTAACAGCCGCTAATCAAAAAGGTAAAAATGTCCGCAGGACGTTCCAGATCTTAAGAGCTCTCAGGATAAATTGTATTGCTAAAATATCAACAACAAGCCGTCACTCAGAAAGGTTTCTGTTACATTAAATATCAAACGATGACTCTTTCTATTTCGGAACTGGCTGCGGAAATGTATCGTCTAATTTAGCATTAGCTTCTTAGAGAGGGTGGGGAGAGAACCGTGATAACTGGCTCCATATCTTTCCTTGGAGAAAATGGATGAGTGGATGGAGGTAAAAGAAATAGTTGGAAGAAGAAGATGTTACCGATTTGTCTATTCTTTTGTCAACACGTTTGTCTATTCTTTTGTCTACACGTTTGTCTATTCTTTTGTCTACACGTTTGTCTATTCTTTTGTCTACACGTTTGTCTATTCTTTTGTCTACACGTTTGTCTATTCTTTTTTCTACACGTTTGTCTGTTATTTTGTCTACACGTTTGTCTATTCTTTTGTCTACACGTTTGTCTGTTCTTTTGTCTACACGTTTGTCTATTCTTTTGTCTACACGTTTGTCTATTCTTTTGTCTACACGTTTGTCTATTCTTTTGTCTACACGTTTGTCTGTTCTTTTGTCTACACGTTTGTCTATTCTTTTGTCTACACGTTTGTCTATTCTTTTGTCTACACGTTTGTCTATTCTTTTGTCTACACGTTTGTCTATTATTTTGTCTACACGTTTGTCTATTCTTTTGTCTACACGTTTGTCTGTTCTTTTGTCTACACGTTTGTCTATTATTTTGTCTACACGTTTGTCTATTCTTTTGTCTACACGTTTGTCTATTCTTTTGTCTACACGTTTGTCTATTCTTTTTTCTACACGTTTGTCTGTTATTTTGTCTACACGTTTGTCTATTCTTTTGTCTACACGTTTGTCTATTATTTTGTCTACACGTTCTGTGTTCCCTCTGTTGTTGGTAGCTGACCTTCAGAATACGTGGCATGCATAGCAAGCAGGTTCGGTGAGATGGGGCCCTAGCTGAGGGCATCACTCCGGGGCCCGGTAGGTTTCTTCCGTTTTAAGGGAGGGTTCGGAGCCTTAAAAAAGAAGGCGGGGTGGGGGTGAATTGTGGGTGGGGAGGTCGATGTAACAGATGAAAACAGAATAGCTAATCAAAAGGTAAGAGGAGATGGATGTGGAAGATAGTTTCAGCACCGGCTTAAAAAAATTCCTTCCGGGCGCCCCATATAGCAAAGTCCATTTCAAAGCTATAAACCTGCATAACTGCTACAACAGAATTCATGTCGAAGACGGTGTTTCTGTCTAAAGACAAAGATTTAAGTGTCGTTAATTGTGGGACGTGAGGGAAGGATTACGGGCCTCGGCATGGACAGCGCTGTCCGCGCTGCCGTCAGTTCCACGACAACAACGGCCGTTATATCTGCCTCGTATTTTCTTTTTTTTTAAAATAATGATATCGCGTTGCCATAGAAACTGGACCCGCAGAGCTGCGTTAGTTTGTGGCAAAAAAATGTTGTCTGGCAGCGGAGATGACAGATTGTATGTGGCTGCCAGCAAGTGATCAGTTGCATGTGTCATTTATTGTGCTTTGCCTGTTGGCTTTATGTTCGCTCCTGCGCTTTTTTAAAAAAATTCTGGACACAGATTTTCCTCTTGGCAGACGGAACTCCATTTTTATACAGTCCCACTCTCGCGTTACATACAAGACCTTTTTTATACTGAATACAGTCACACAATCCGTCATTTTCCAACCAGTTGACTTTTCTCTGCTTTCAGCTACTGGTGCGAGTGTGGGACTTTAATATGTGTGTGTGTGTGTGTGTGAGTGTCGGATATGTATATGCCTGTATGTGTGTTTTGGGAGAAGGAAATTAATTTTTTTAATGTGGTTCTCATTATGTTCACGGTTTAGTTAATTTTTTTTAGTGCCTCCATATTGCACTTTATTCCTATAATTCTTCTCATCTTTGTCTTTTTGTACGCGACGTTGATTGCATGTGAGTCTAAATTATACTGAAATAAAGTAATGTTTCAGGTAAATGAATCCTAATAGAAAATAAAGTATACTTTCCTTTGTTTTGCTGATTGATTTTCCACGAGACGCATGTCATACATTGGAAGTTAAACTTCGCAAGGATGACAATATTAAGAAGTTCATATTAACATTTAAGTTTTGGACTAACAATTTATATACAGCTAATTATGTGCAAACTTAACTGCTCTTTTTGTCTTCTTCTTCTTCTTCCGTCTTCAGAATTCCGAGAAGCCTTCCACATGTTTGACAAAGATGGAGATGGTCGCATTACAGCCAAAGAACTTGGCACAGTCCTTAGATCTCTTGGGCAAAACCCTACAGAGACAGAGTTGCGGGACATGATCAATGAAGTGGACGCAGATGGTCAGTGGTGTTTTGTAGAGGGGGGAGAAGTTGTTGTTTTAGTGTGTTGTGTTGCTGGTGTTCTGTGGATATTTCACTTCTGGTGTTATGTTTTTGGTGATTCTCTAAATGTTTCAGTTCTAGAGTTATGATGTTGGCGATTCTCTAAATGTTTCAGTTCTAGTGTTATGATGTTGGCGATTCTCTAAATGTTTCAGTTCTGGTGTTATGATGTTGGTGATTCTCTAAATGTTTCAGTTCTTGTGTTTTATGATGTTTAAAAAATAATAATAATCACAACATTTTCAAACAACCATAAAGAAATGAGATAAATGTAACAGTACGAGAAACTGTTATTGGAATATGTGATTGAAAAACTGAACATGATATGTTAGAATGAGAGATGATGTATAACTGGCCATGGAAAAGAAGAGAAAAGAGAAGAAAGCTATCGGCGGGGGAGGGGAGAGAGGGAGAGAGAGAGAGATCTTTTCTTCATTACAGGACCTCATTTAGTTTTACCAACCTGCAAGTCAGAATCAAGATTACCTGGAGACGGGCTGCCTATTTTCAACAAATGGTTTGTGCATAGCTGAGACAAAATAACACACTGACCAAATTGAACAAAAATCTCTTTAAATATTCATTTTAGTAATTCTCACAGCATCAATTTTTGGTTACTTCGGGTTGGGTTATAAGAAACAAAGATCATTTTGTTTACATCACTATACTTGTATGTACTGTATGTTAAGCGACAGACTGGATCTCACGTTCTGCTGCAGAAAATAAGTGATCTGCAACGATATCATTAGCAGCAACAACAGGAACTTTATAGTTAGCAACTGTGGCTGGACTTCATAATCTTCGCTTTGAATTGACCACGATAACATGCACGGCAAGTTCAGTTTCATCTAACTAAAAAAAAAACTTGAAACAAAAGTTGACATGTAGGCAAAGAAAGGAAAAGAATATTATTAAAAGCATCGGACAAATATATAAAACTTTAAATTTCACGTCCTTCCCGGTCACTTATTTCAATGACAAAAAAGGATACGGAAAAATACATTCCCGTATTATACAAAATGTTAAAAATAATGCATGAAAATAACACACATGTCACCAGCAAATGATTCTACCAATATGTTTCTTATACAGCGTGTTTCACATAGACATCTGTTGGTAATCAACAATGCTTTAAAACACTAAAATGTATTTTGAAGAAAGAATGTGGATTTGGAATTTTTTTTAAAAAGCGACATTGCACACAGAACATGTTGTCAGTTTAGACAGACTATGAATGCTTTGTTTTAACGGCCTGAAGCTATGATAATATTAATGATGTTTCACGCGTTGAAGAAAATAAAAACGAGGAAACAAAATGAGATCACCACAAAATGTAATTGGACTGAACCGGCCTACAGTAAGGCCTCACTCTCAAGCTAATGTGACTGTCCTAACAGTGAGCCAGGATTAACATTGCCGGGTGAGAATTCTGGAGAACAGACTTCGACATGTTGTAACAGTTCTAACTCGGTGCTTGATGGCACGGGCAAGCGTGCGGGATGAAAGGGGGATAGTTAATGGGTAGACGCTAAACTGTGACGGAAGACTACCAGTGCTGAGGAGAAATATTAGGCCCTGCCTTTCTTGTTTGAGAAGGTACGAACGCCCTGGGGCTGTGGTGTCCAGACGCCAGGCCATATCCTTCAGACCTGTCCAACCCACTCAAACCTCCGGTCACAGATCTGGACTAGGGGAGAGGGAGTGGAAGGAAAGCTGTGGGCCTCCCACTCATCCCCGGAGAAGACCGCAGACTTGGTCAGAGCGACTGGGTTACAGATACAGCCTGGCCAGTGAATACTCGAGCATGGAAGGAGAACTGAAAGGTAGTTCCCGTGATTCTTTTGGCACACCAAAGCGACGATGTTTACTCTCGGCATGCAGACGAAACTTCCTATTAAACTGGTGCCACTGGCAAAATGGCGCCGTAACCAGGACAACAACCACAGGAACTGCTTTTATGTATCAAACAACCAAAGCAAGACCTAACATTTCTCGATATTGTCCATCTCAGTTGTGCGTCTACCCCTACCCGTTCTTTTCCATCATCAGTGCTCGCCCGTGCCATCAAGCACCCAAGTCTCACAACTGCATCAATGCTCACATGGATAAAAAGCAAGAGTTAAGTAAATATATGTGGCCATGTCACCGGTGAAAAGATACGAGATTAAACATAAACTAAACAATTCTCGTCTACTTATCAGGTTTCAACTTCTATCTTTCTTGTTTTTTTTCCTCTGTCTTGGAGAGAAAGCACTTTTTCTTGAGACACCATCTCTGCTTGAAGAATGAAAGCGTTGAACGAGAATGACAACAATGAATCTGTTAGTGTCTGTTCTACGTTTTCTGAGCCAGCTCTTCTTGCGCGTAGATTAGAAATGGATCAGATGAAAGCCATGACGTAGAACAGTACGGGCAACATAGATGGATTGTGACCATTTATTGAAGGAAGACTATCCTTGCGTTGTGTGGAAAATTACTCCGAGTAATGAATTAGTTCCGGTTCTGTATTACTTCTAGTCTATTCTTCATGACAATGTGCTACATTCATGCATTTGTTAGAAAATAAAATACTTACAAAACAATAATGATTTCAGATCTTTCGTGACCGAAGCACTCAATATAGAACCTGTAGCTTGAAAACATCCCTATAAAGATTATCTAACAACGAAAATGATTATTTAATGGAGACTTTATTTCTAACTTATTTTTATTTACGTAAATAAGATGTAAAATGAAGCTATAAGCTGTTTGAAACTAATCTCAAGAAATACTATATTTCGGTTGTGTAAGCTTGGGTAACATTTTAAAAAATGTGAGACAGTGTTCTTTCGTAATCATTTCATACTTGTTTTTTTTCGCAACAGTGCGTAAAATAGTATTTATACTTTGTTTATCACTCCTTATTACTTGCATGTTTGATTGCTTAAGCTTATTATTTATTGCTTTGGTGCTTATCGTTTGGTGTGTAACTAACCACTTCTCTTCATCTTTCTTCTTGCTCTTCTTTTATCATCGAAATGGAGATTCCCCTGGAGTTGAGGCTTAAGTCGCCAGCCTTTATTTAACTGAGTTTGGTGCCCGGTGAAGTACAGCTGTACCTGGAACACTCTCAGTTACTACACCTCTTCAAGGTGATCCGTACCGCCTGGTTCTTGCCCTCTTATTTGGTGTCTAAGTAAGCTCCCCTGCGTATCTGTGCTGGCTGGGAAATAAGTTATCACCACATTCGTCCCTGCCTCCACCAACAACAACAAAGTAACCATCCCAAGGGCGAGACTGAGCAAGGCAATTAATAAAGGATTAGTTTATTCATATCACCGGACACCACACACGTTTACACCAAGATAACACATAAACACGCACAATATATATTCCAATAACCATTAACAACAACATGTAAAATAAGAGCATGCTTGTGAATATATTCTAACAACAACATGGAAAATAAAAGCATGCTTCTGAATATATTCTAACATCAACATGGAAAATAAGAACATGCTTGCGAACAAATTCTAACACCAACATGGAAAATAAGAACATGCTTGTGAATATATTCTAACAACAACATGGAAAATAAGAACATGCTTGTGAATATATTCTAACAACAACATGGAAAATAAGAACATGCTTGTGAACATATTCTAACAACAACATGGAAAATAAGAACATGCTTGTGAACATATTCTAACAACAACATGGAAAATAAGAACATGCTTGTGAACATATTCTAACAACAACATGGAAAATAAAAGCATGCTTGTGAACATATTCTAACAACAACATGGAAAATAAGGGCATGCTTGTGAACATATTCTAACAACAACATGGAAAATAAGAGCATGCTTGTGAACATATTCTAACAACAACATGGAAAATAAGAACATGCTTGTGAATATATTCTAACAACAACGTGGAACATAAGAGCATGCTTGTGAACGTATTCTAACAACAACATGGAAAATAAGAACATGCTTGTGAATATATTCTAACAACAACATGGAAAATAAGGGCATGCTTGTGAATATATTCTAACAACAACATGGAAAATAAGAACATGCTTGTGAATATATTCTAACAACAACATGGAAAATAACGGCATGCTTGTGAACATATTCGTGCTAAAGGCGTCACTCCACGCGACGCTCCTGCTTGATGTAACATCTCTTACAAAATCCCCGGTCTTCTTTAACAACACATAAATGCCTCTCTACATAATTTCTCCACAGTTAGCCACATTCCCTTACACATACAGGAGTTTCTTGCCAACTCAAACATATAACAGATATACGCAGAACTCTGCCTGAGTCGTCATCAACAACATAAGTGCAGTAATGAAATGATCAAAATAACACTTGACTCAAATGATGAAACAAAGCACAGCGTTATTAATCATGGATGAGTTGACACTGGCAAAGCAAAAAACACGTGCTCACACACAAGCACATAGGAAACATTTCAGTGTCTATGAAATCAAATGAAAGCATGTGAATGTATGGAAGCAAAGTAATGAAAAATATAATAATGGTGAGAATTCATCATCATCATCAGGTGCCGTGCCGATTGGCGTTGGCTATTATGGTTCTTCAGAGTACCCTATCCTTCATGCAGGCCATCAGCTCCGTTGGTGATCTCCTCTCACACCATCCCGTCAGACTGTCCAGCATCATTTCTCTTGGTCTTCCTCTTGGTCTTTTTCCTTCTGCTTTTCCTGTTGTTATAATATTTTCAATGACCCCTCTTCTCATTGCATGTCCTATGAAAGTACATTGTCGCTCTCTTATCTTTTTGACTAGGTTTTTATATCTCTCCAGTTCTTCTCATACATTCTTCATTAGTTATTTTTGCTGTCCAGGGGAATGGTGAGAATTATGCATCATAAATTCATAATCGTTATGAACAAAACTATTTAACACTAAACACTGAACGCAGTTCACAGTCCACACTTACAAAACTCTACATCTGACATCTGAAAACTTACATATAGAACTTACAAAACTCTACATCCGACATCTGAAAACTTACATCTAGAACTTACAAAACTCTACATCCGACATCTGAAAACTTACATCTAGAACTTACAAAACTCTACATCCGACATTTGAAAACTTACATCTAGAACTTACAAAACACGAGGCGGCCTGGGAAGCACTTTGGGTACATGCCTCAACAAATCCGTTCTTCCAGCATCTCCATGTGTATGAAAGCTGCAGCAGACACGTCCAGACCTACCAACAACCACGTCTCCCTCGATACACGTGTGCTACCCCGCCAAAAGTCTCGGACTGACTCGTGTAAGAGCACATTACACTCTACCTGCCCAATACATCATGCGACCAGGTAGCCCACCTGATAACCTCTAGGTAGGTTTACCCTTGACCCTCCGAACGGGCGACTTCAAAGAACCAAGCTCATCCCCCCCCCTTTTTTTTCACAAATGTCTTAGTTTACATATCTAATTCTATTACATTTTTATTCTTAAAACCAGCACCACCTGCGTGTTCTGTAGGTCCATGAAGCCATGAGACAGGCGAAGCTGCCTTTGCTTGGGAACACAGGGATAGAAAATCTGCTACCGTTACTCTCCAGACAACTCGAGGGTGGAGGTAGAAAATGGGTACCTTGAACACTTTTAATGGAAAGGTGAATCTGAAATCGAAGAACCTGTGCCTTCAAGGCGAGGAACACTTAAGTACACTGTGCATATTTCCATTAGGTTAAAATAAACGTTCAAAGGGCTGTCATCATCGCATTTTGACCATTATATGCCCCGATCTCCTCCAGCAATCTCAGCACAGTGCGCGCACTCCATAGCACAGACGAGAATCCTAAGTCAGAGACTGATGTTATTGTTTGAATGAGTGGTACACACACACACACACACACACACACACACACACACACACACGAAACCAGTGCGGTATGGGATAAATAGTTAATCGAGTTCGTGTATAAGTGTCTACATCAAAGTTCTCATAATCTGTAGACAAAAAAGGTAATTATCCTAAATACCCACTACCTTCTCTCCCTCTCCCACAACCCCCCTGCCACTTTCCCCCCTCCACCTACAGGAATAAAGATTTTAAACTCTTTTAAAAGCGGCTTGACTTTAAACACAATTTACTGGCTCAAAATTTCCAAAGTTTTGAAATTAGAACGACGCCTCATCAGAGATATTACATTTTAAACTAGCTGTCGTCTACATGGTCTTTCCCGGCGCCATACTTAGCGACGTTGGCACTGGTGAGATTTTGCTTTAGATGTAGCGTTCTGTGTCTCTCCTGGCCAAAAAGCAGCTTAAGTGGACCACATGTGGTACAACAGTTATAGAAGGGTTGCTGTCAAAGCTTGTTCTCCTGGAGCTCATTGTCGTGTCCGAGCTCAAATCCTGATTCGTGGCCGTGTAAATAATTTAAATTAGCACCTTGTACTACCATACTAAAAATAAGTGAAGTTATATGTTATATTTTCCCTTAAATAAGGAATGCCCGAATAGACCCTTTTGTTTATGTTCCAGAATTTTCTCCCCTAATAGAGAAAATAACCTCGAGGTTGCCCTGACTGCGGTGGTTATATTACCTCCATTATTCTTACCTTTATCTTCTTTAAAGTTTGTTTAACCTTGACAGAACAACGTACACATATGGACAAGAGTACATACTGACTTTTCACTACACCCAAAAATAAGCAACCCTATATCAGTTTTACATTTCCAAACAATACATGAATATGTGAAGTTTTAATGTACAAGTCCAACGTTTGCTATTGTTCTTACATCTTACATCTTTCTCGTGCCGTTAAACTTCACATAGGGCTCGCATTGTAGTTCGCCAAATTTGCTTTTTCTCTTAAATCAAAGACAGTAAATCTCATTATAAGGATTTACGTTTTATTTGCTGGGAGTACGTCAAGCAAACTAATCATGGTGATACTAGAGACTGTTGATTAGGAATGCTTAGTTTTATTAAGAAAATCTGATATCTTAAAACCTTGTAAATATTGAAAACATTCTTTGGGGGTTTTTTTCCATTATAGTCATGTCCAAACCTGAGTTTCGCGAAAGGTCATGAGAGTCACTGCAGGAAATTAAAGTTTTACAGAACAGTGCTTCTCAGCCTTTTTACATCCAAGCAAGAGAGCACAATTCTGTGGGATTAGACCTGGAAAAAATCGTAGACAAAGCACTTAAGTGAGACGCGAGAGAAAGACAAATCACAAGAGAATTACCTGGGATTCGAACACGGACTCCGGTAGGACAAGCAGCCGTCTAGCCACGAGAGAACAGCGCACTATCGACTTAGCCAACTAGCTTGTGGTTTTTCTTTCTCTCACGTTTCACTAAAGTGCTTTGTCTACGATTTTTTTCCAGGTCTAATCCTACAAAATTGTTCTCTTACTTTACCGTACCAAAGCCTCGTAGTTTCCTATTTATTAAAAAAAAAGTGTTCCTTTTTCCATCAAAGAACCACTTTATTCAACTACATGCAAGTCGCGGACATCGTAGTGATATTAAACCTTAATTGTTTTACTTCAAGATGTCTCTTGATACCAAACTGACAGCACACCCGCGGACCACTTGATAAAATGATGCGGACCACAGGCTGAGAACCAATGATATTAGTGCTAGAATGTGGGCTTTTTCTTATGTAAGACCAGGAAGGGCGAGTTATCATTTACTCCAGGAGTCATCGATATATAAATCTTGGGAACCGCTGGACTACAGGGCATCCGGTAAATTAACCCACATTTGTAGTTACTACTCACGCTTCTCTGCTCAAACTATAAAAGCACGTGAACTGTATTTTATGGACACTGGATTATTTGCTCCATAAATAATAATAATTTTTTAAAAACCTCAGAGAATGGCATTTGAGAGTAATGAGAAATATGACTATCGGACAGGTAACTAGGTCACAGCCTTGACACAGGAACACGTCACAGACTGCCGTTTCCGAGACTGGATTCGTCATCCCTTGATCTATTGCATACATAGGTGACAGAAATGATTGGTTGATCGCGATATTTTCAACCAATCGGAAGTAAGCCAGCCAGCGCCAGATAACACTTCTCTCGATACTATTTCATGGGCACAATTGCATTATTAACAGATCACAGTAAAATGTATTATTTCGTTAAACATAATGGATCATTTTGTAAGTGCTAAGTGAGTGGGTCATGTTTTACGATTACACGTGCAGTGTGCATTATCATTGTCCCATGTTTTCACACGCGTAAACAAATTTTTTTTAAAAATAAGCACTAGGACAAGAGAGAGAAAAGAATAAACTTTAGATCTCTATACAGCAATAAAGAAAGGGATTAATGTTAAGTATTTCCAGAGAAATTTTAAACATTAAATGGCAGGACAAGATCAGAAACGAGGAGGCCTGGGAAAGGGCAGGACAAGAACATATGAACCTACAAATCATGTCTAGGAAGTGGAGGTGGATTGGCCGCACTCTGAGGAAACCCGACACCAGCGTAGCAAGACAGGCACTGACATGGAATCCTCCAGGAAACAGAAAACGAGGAAGACCTAGACTTACTTGGAGAAAAAAAGTTATGACAGTGCTCAGAGACAAGGGATGCACATGGAAGGAAGCAGAGAATAATTCCAAGAACAGGGACGACTGGAGAGCCTTTATCCGTGGTCTATGCTCTCAAGGGAGTGAAAGGTGATGATGATGATGATGATGATGATGATGATGATGATGATGATGATGATGATGATGATGATGATGATGATGATTTCCAGAGAAGGGAGAAAAAAAGAAAGAAATTATACACAACTGTTGTTTAGAACAAAACATGCAAACAAAAACAAATCAAAAAGGAGATATCAATTAGAGCTTATCCAAATGCATGTATTTGTGTGTATGTGTGTGTGTTTAATTTTCTTGGTCACTGTAAATCATTCCCCCACAAAGTTCGATTCTCTGATACCTGCTCCATCAGCGCCAGCTGCAATGAACCATAACTTGAAGTTTTAGATAGATCACCAATAAATCAGTATGAAATAGAATTGAATAAAACAATTTTTTTAAATCAATAAAAAAAGGGACAGTCTTTCTGGTTAACCAGCCATATGGGTCTGGTTTCATGCCAGCTTAACCAGCCATGTGGATCTGGTTTCATGCTAGCTTAACCAGCCATGTGGATCTGGTTTCATGGCAGCTTAACCAGCCATGTGGATCTGATTTCATGCCAGCTTAACCAGCCATGTGGATCTGATTTCATGCCAGCTTAACCAGCCACGTGGGTCTAGTTTCATGCCAGCTTAACCAGCCATGTGGGTCTGGTTTCATGCCAGCTTAACCAGCCATGTGGGTCTGATTTCATGCTAGCCTCGGACATCGCGAGCATTGTCTCGATCCTAAAAAAAAAAATAAAACTCTGAAAACCAAAGCCTATTTCCTAGATACAGATATCCTATAAAACGAATATAATGTAAAGACAGAATGACAGAGCAGAAACTTGGGTTGGTTCCTTATAGAGATCATTATAGCCTGCGACGAAATGGATAATAATTGCAGGACAAAAATTCAAAGATATGGGACGCCTGGAAGGGAGATAACCTAAAATATACGAACCAGATTATCGTTCGTTCGCGTCTTCATGGAAAACATGTTTATGACGCGGCTGAGAAACAAGAGTTCCTCAAGGTCTTATTCTTCTGACACCTTTGGTCTGTGGACAGAAATAAAAGTTGCTATCTCAGCTTTCCTTGAAGGGTGACAAAACCTTAACAATCTTCTGTAACATCTAGAAGACAACAGACAGCAAAGATACTCTCACGTTACGGTCTCTTTCTCCGACAAGCAATAAGATTAGGCCAGACAACGAACTTTCGGCAAGCTTCCATTGTTCCAAGGTGGCTGTTTGTTATAGTCAGACAAGATTCATGTCTCTAATGGTGATTTTAATGCTTATAGTAAAACTGTTAGCAGATAAACTTCGGTGTTATGTTTACATAATCTCTGTTTTGTTTTTGTTGTCCTGTTTGTTTTTTGTTGTTCTTCATATTAACATTAAGCTTTTACGTAGGAGTGATATTTTTTAAGTTGATTATTACCTTTCATTTGATAAGAGATGCTTTCTGTGAATAGATTATGAAACATGGATGCAGACTTTTGTTCAGTTGAGAGATGCGGACTTTTGTTCATTTGAGACATGCGGACTTTTGTTCATTTGAGAGATGCAGACTTTTGTTCATTTGAGAGATGCAGACTTTTGTTCATTTGAGAGATGCAGACTTTTGTTAAAATTGAGACATGCGAGCTTTTGTTCGGTTAAGACAAATCATACTTTCCTTTCACGTGTAATCTTTGTGTGTCAGAGACATCTTCTGTCATAGATGCCACTGAAGTTGCAAAAATAAAAAAATCTTCATCTTGTCTTTATTCATCTTCTTCTTCTGTCTTCAGCTTCACTTGCTCGGCCACGCAGAGTCGGCTCCATGACTCCGCTTAAGACTATGATCTCTTCAGTAGTACCTCACAATGGTTTATGGTCTGGGTCATCATCATCGCACTCCGGACATGTCCATAGGTGATCAGATCCACCCCCCACCCCCACCCCCTTCAACATATCCAACAGCAGCCTGTGGCAGATGGTGCCTTTCCTGTAGTGGTTGACCAGTTGTCTCGCATGTCCGTTATGCCTCTCGATCTTAGCTGTGCCGACCTGTATTCCCAGCTCTCCTGGGTCTGAGTAGCGATGTAGATTCACTGCCCTCGAAGTCCTCCGCTCTGGCTATCTCTTTGAGCACGTTAACAAAATCAGTAGTTGTCCATCTGCAGTGATGGCAGAGACAGCCAGTCTACCAGTTCTCTCATTTCGATGGGTGCCCATGTGCCCAGGAACATAGACAGTGACTGCGGATCGTTGATTTCTGCAATGACTCGTGGCACTGCCTGCGTACAGAACCTGCCTCGAACTTCTGGATCATACTCATTGAATCATTTAGTATGCAGACACGGGTGAAGTCTTGTGATTCCAGCCATACGAATGCTTTCGTTACTGCCATCATCTCCATCGTCATACTGCTTGTGGTCATAGCGAAGGCATCATTGGCTTCCCAGATTGTTCTGCAAGCCGAAAGTGCTGTGAATGCCCATGCACTCCTTTGATGTCGCACAACGGACCCATCTGTGTAAATCACAACATCTGCCTCAGTGGAGTTTTCACTGATGAGGAAGATGACCTCAGCATTCACAGCAAGTGGATTCTGCTCCTTGCTTCTCTTGTCAAGCGTGACAATGCAGGAGATGGTAACCCTGAACGCTGGGGACACAGGTACCCATTCCTGACCGGGATTGATGTTGTTTGGTTCACGGACCTGCTTAATGATATATTCTGCATGACCCATCCATGACTTGCCCCTCTGTAGCCTGTCACCCTTTTCTCTGAGGAGTTCTTGGTGCAGTAGGTGCTCAGTGTCTGCACTTATCTTGAGGTAAGCGCGTGCCCTCCAGATCTTGATCCTGTGATTCTGGTGGGGAAATCAAGAAGGTATCTCGTCGCTACACAGGAAATGTCTCCCGTACACCCCCAAGATAATGCGCATGGCTTCATTTTACACCTTGTCAAGGTTTTCTATCTGAGCAGAGCTGACAGTGAGGATGGCTAGGGCGTAGTCGTTGGGTGCAAGGACTAGTCCCTGCTCAGTGTTGGCGTCTGCCATAGCCTTCACTGCCGGATAGACCTTTGCGAGCTTTTGTTATCACGCGGTCACCACGTGTACATATACCAGTTTTCCTATCCAAGCTCTTTTCTACAGACAAATCTTGGACTTTATTTAAGTCCATGTAGAAACTGCAGCAATACTTACATATAATACGCATATTTACATACTTCTTTTTGTTTTTGTTGTTCTTCATATTAAAATTAAGCTTTTACTTAGGAGTGATATTTTTAAAGTTGATTATTACCTTTCATTTGATAAGAGATGCTTTCTGTGAATAGATTATGAAACATGGATGCGGACTTTTGTTCAGTTGAGAGATGCGGACTTTTGTTCAGTTGAGACATGTAGGCTTTTGTTCATTTGAGAGATGCAGACTTTTGTTCATTTGAGACAAGCGGACTTTTGTTCATTTGAGACATGCGGACTTTTGTTTAGTTGAAAGATGCGGGGGCTTTTGTTCAGATGAGACATGCGGACTTTTGTTAAAATTGAGACATGCGAGCTTTTGTTCGGTTAAGACAAATCATACTTTCCTTTCACGTGTAATCTTTGTGTGTCAGAGACATCTTCTGTCATAGATGCCACTGAAGTTGCAAAAATAAAAAATCTTCATCTTGTCTTTATTCATCTTCTTCTTCTGTCTTCAACTTCACTTGCTCGGCCACGCAGAGTCGGCTCCATGACTCCGCTTAAGACTATGATCTCTTCAGTAGTACCTCACAATGGTTTATGGTCTGCGTCATCATCATCGCACTCCGGACATGTCCATAGGTGCTCAGACCCACCCCCCCCCACCCCCTTCAACATATCCAACAGCGGCCTGTGGCAGATGGTGCCTTTCCTGTGTTGGTTGACCAGTTGTCTCGCATGTCCGTTATGCCTCTCGATCTTGGCTGTGCCGACCTGTATTCCCAGCTCTCCCGGGTCTGAGTAGCGATGTAGATTCACTGCCCTCGAAGTCCTCCGCTCTGGCTATCTCTTTGAGCACGTTAACAAAATCAGTAGTTGTCCATCTGCAGTGATGGCAGAGACAGCCAGTCTACCAGTTCTCTCATTTCGATGGGTGCCCATGTGCCCAGGAACATAGACAGTGACTGCGAATCGTTGATTTCTGCAATGACTCGTGGCACTGCCTGCGTACAGAACCTGCCTCGACCTTCTGGATCATACTCATTGAATCATTTAGTATGCAGACACGGGTGAAGTCTTGTGATTCCAGCCATACGAATGCTTTCGTTACTGCCATCATCTCCATCGTCATACTGCTTGTGGTCATAGCGAAGGCATCATTGGCTTCCCAGATTGTTCTGCAAGCCGAAAGTGCTGTGAATGCCCATGCACTCCTTTGATGTCGCACAACGGACCCATCTGTGTAAATCACAACATCTGCCTCAGTGGAGTTTTCACTGATGAGGAAGATGACCTCAGCATTCACAGCAAGTGAATTCTGCTCCTTGCTTCTCTTGTCAAGCGTGACAATGCAGGAGATGGTAACCCTGAACGCTGGGGACACAGGTACCCATTCCTGACCGGGATTGATGTTGTTTAGTTCACGGACCTGCTTAATGATATATTCTGCATGACCCATCCATGACTTGCCCCTCTGTAGCCTGTCACCCTTTTCTCTGAGGAGTTCTTGGTGCAGTAGGTGCTCAGTGTCTGCACTTATCTTGAGGTAAGCGCGTGCCCTCCAGATCTTGATCCTGTGATTCTGGTGGGGAAATCAAGAAGGTATCTCGTCGCTACACAGGAAATGTCTCCCGTACACCCCCAAGATAATGCGCATGGCTTCATTTTACACCTTGTCAAGGTTTTCTATCTGAGCAGAGCTGACAGTGAGGATGGCTAGGGCGTAGTCGTTGGGTGCAAGGACTAGTCCCTGCTCAGTGTTGGCGTCTGCCATAGCCTTCACTGCCGGATAGACCTTTGCGAGCTTTTGTTATCACGCGGTCACCACGTGTACATATACCAGTTTTCCTATCCAAGCTCTTTTCTACAGACAAATCTTGGACTTTATTTAAGTCCATGTAGAAACTGCAGCAATACTTACATATAATACGCATATTTACATACAATACGCATATTAAACGGTGTAAATGTGAAAAACATGCATATGCGTTTCGTATAGACGTATTAAAAACAAGACGTCCACTTGCAGGTAACGGAACAATCGAATTTAACGAGTTCCTAGCCATGATGTCGAAGAAGTCTGAGAAACACGAGCTGGAGGAGATCACGGACGCCTTCAAGATCTTCGACAAGAACGGGGACGGCTACATCAACGCGGCAGAGCTCAGGCATGTCATGACCAACCTGGGAGAGAAGCTGACAGACAAGGAGGTGGAGGACATGATCCGGGAGGCCGATATGGATGGAGACGGGAGGATTAATTATCAAGGTGAGAGATAACATGATTAAGATTAAATAAGTCAGTTGATATAGCTTGCTTTGTATAAGAGGATATTTGAGTGTTTCTGTTATTCCATCCATCCATCTCCTTCATGGACGCCCACTCAAGGTGTGACAGTTTATTTTTCAGTTTATTTTCCTGTTAACTCTCTAATGATTGTCGTGGAACTTTGTTAACCTGTTTGGCTTGTTTCTGAGTGTATTTTAATGCTGGTTTTACTCCAGTCTTTATCCTGGTCATATCATTTCTGATATCTGACACTTGCAGCACAGAGTGCGGATCTATCATCTGATTTATATGCTTTATTGTATCTGCTGTCTGATTCGCTTTATTGCATCTGTTATCATTTCTCTATATTGAATTTGTTGGCAGTTCGCTTAATTGCATCTGTTATCATTTCTCTATATTGAATTTGTTGACAGTTCGCTTAATTGCATCTGTTCTCACTTTCAGCATCAGTGTTTCCGAAGAGTGATATTTTACACTTTAACTATTGTAGTATTAAAACACTTTGTCCCTTAAATCAGGACAAGCCCTTGGGGCCCAGGAGCCATGCACCAGCTGGACCTCTCAGTCGACCTGTATACAACAATATTATGCCAGTATACAACAATGTTATACCAGGGTACAACAATGTTATACCAGTATACAACAATGTTATACCAGTATACAACAATGTTATACCAGTCTATAACAATATTATACCACTAAACAACAATGTTATACCAGTATACAACAATGTTATACCAGTATACAACAATGTTATACCATTATACAATAATGTTATACCAGTATACAACAATGTTATACCAGTATACAACAATGTTATACCAGTATACAACAATGTTATTCCAGTGTGCAACAATGTTATACCAGTATACAACAATGTTATACCAGTATACAACAATGTTATACCAGTGTGCAACAATGTTAACCAGTGTACAACAATGTTATACCAGTGTACAACAATGTTATACCAGTGCACAACAATGTTATACTTTATACTTTTAGTATAACAATCTAATCTCTCGAAACAATCGATACAACAGTGTCATACCAGTATACAACAATGTTATACCAGTATACAACAAAGTTATACCAGTATAACAATGTTATACAAGTGTACAGCAATGTTGTACAGATATACAGCAATGTTATACAGGGACACAGCAATGTTATACAGGTATACAGCAATGTTATACAGATATATAGCAATGCCATGCAGGTGTATGGCAATGTTATACAGGTATATATCAATGTCTTGCAGGTGTATATCAACGTTATACGATATGTAGTAGTGTTAAACGGGTATATAGCGATGGTGTACAGGTATATAGCAATGTTATATAGGTATATAACAATGTTACATATGTAGATAGCAATATTATACAAGTATATAACAGTGTTATACATGTATATAGCAATGTTGTATAAGTATATAGCAATGTTATACAAGTATATAGCAGTGTTATACATGCAGATAACACTGTTATACAAGTATATGAGAAAGAAATAAATACTCTACATTCATAATCACTGACCCATAGACCCTTCTATTTACATTCAAAAAAGACCATTTTTTATTGCCACTAAGAAGAGAAATGTGATCGAAACAGAAATTATTTGACAAAACACTGAAAGAAATGAAACTAAAGAAGAAATTTTGAAATATTTTAATACTTTAATTGAGACATTTTCTGCTTATTGTGTGGGATTGTGTTTCTCTGGCCGGCGGACAGCGAGGTGAGCCTCGAGAGGATGTCTCTGGGTGAGTAAAGACAGCGAGGGCAGGCGCTAACCTCTGAGTCTTAGAGTGATGAAGCTTAGAAATATGAAAGCACTAACACTTTACACTCCTACAGCACGCAGATGCCAGGGAGCTTTTTTTTTTTTTACTTAAAGAGCCATAACAAAAGAGTAAGAGGATTGTAGCGTACTTGAGTGGACAAGGATTGGCTTGGCTTGTATTCTGTAAAGGCGGGTCTAACTGAAGACTTATTGCAGCAAATCTTTCATCACAGGAAGGCAAACGATGGCGAGGTCTGTTCAAAATAAGTGAATTACGTTAATATTTAACATTTCCAAGAATTCAGCGAGACAATTCTCTATCTTATCTCTCTCTCTCTCTCTCTCTTTCTCTCTCTCCTCTTCTCTCTCCCTCTCTCTCTTTTCACTATCTCTCTTTTTTATCTCTCTCCCTCTCTCTCGTTTTTCTATCTCTCTTTTTTCTCTCTCTCCCTCTCTCTCTCTCTCTTTTATCTCTCTTTTTTCTCCCTCTCCCTCTCTTTTCTCTATCTCTCTTTTTTATCTCTCTCCCTCTCTCTCTCACTCACACACACACATTCACACACATACATATACAGTGTCTTTTATTCTGCAGAATTCATCCGCATGATGATATCAGAGGAACATCTTGGGCCATTAGAGCTGAGCAAAATCAACCCCTAGCTCGGCCAGTCTTGCAAGACTTTGTAACAACACAAAATGTGGAGCAAAGGACAACAACCTTCTTTAGTGTGCCAATTTCTTGTCATATTTATAAATAGCATGGTTATGTACCTTTGGCTGTTAAATTTCGTTACTTGTGGATTGGTGCTGTCAGATTTGGGACAGTTGGTAATTACTCCACAATTATCATAAGTTAATGTCATAATTTATACACAGAAGTAATGGAAAGATTGCCCTAATTAGAAATTTACATAATCATGAAAATATACTACGATACCAATACACATAGGAAGCTAACGCTGGGCTTGAAACATCAAAAAGTGTTACCAAAGAATGTTTCAGTGGTGAAGTGTCCATTTGTTCGAACAACAAGTTTAACTGTCACCAAAAAAAAAAAGTGTAACAAAAATAATCCTCAGCTGAGGAAGTCAGCAAAGAGAAAATCATTTGGATTTTGGCCAAAATAATGAATCTTATAATCTGTAGAAAATCAAACAATAATGTCAGATAAGAGAATGTGAGAAAAAGATTATTATAAAGAAATACTACTCTTTGTTTCTGAGATTTGGACAATAAACAGATTAACAGAAAATAAACAGATTAAACAGGAGCTGAAGACAGATGCAAAAACACATACAGTGAATGTTCAGAAAACAAAAAATGCCTAAGTTCCCAGAGAATTTGTAGAACATTCAATCAAAATTCCTTGGATATGTCATGAAAATACAGAATTTAGAGAACCTGATAATCACCGAAGAACTCAAAGGAAAAAAAATAAAAGAGAATAAAACTGTAATAAAAATATGTGGCCAGACATATCAAATAGCATGAGGGAAAAAAAGGCCATTGCTTTGATTTTAAAATATCATGGATCATACAAAGTGAAGAAATATGATTAACATGGCACATGATGATGATGACGATGACGATGATGATGATGATGATGATGATGATACTCTGAATATAAGTATTAAATAAATAGATGTAAAATCTGTTTTCTTCATAAACTGCTTCAACGCACGCGAGCGCGCATGCACACACCACACACAAACACACACACCCCACCCCCCTCAGATCAGCAGAATGAATATGTTGAATGTTTCTGGAGAAAATGATGAGACTGAAAAGAGAATAAACTATTGCTAACTTTTTGCTGAATGTCTGAGAGAAATTGATGAGATGAACAAAAACAACAAAAAAGTTCAACATGAACAACTGTTTCAAAAATGAAAAACCCAATGAGACAAATATAAACTAATAATGCAGATAATGATGTAGACATAAACTAATAGTGCAGATAATGAGATAGACCTAAACTAATAATTGAGATAATGAGACAGACATAAACTAACAATGCAGATAATGATTCTATACTAGAAACAGACAGTAAATGTGATATGATCACAGACTCCGACACTAGGCAAAGTTAGGAAAACAATTTATGCTATCATATTTCTTATTTCATTTTAAAATGGAAAGGATCGATTTACTACAAGATTTGTAGGTAACAGAGGAAGAGGCCGCCCACGCAAAAGATGGAGAGAGGAAATAACAGAAACATTAAATATTCCATTATATGGAGCAAATCGTTGAGCCCTACTAAGAAGTCTATTCATCCCCTCAACACCGAAAGGTATATGAGGAAGGCAACAAGACAAGATATGGAAAAGATTTTTTTTTAAAAATTATGATGAAATATCTGGATTAACTGTTTAAAAACAAAAGTCTCCTACCTAAGATGTCGTGTGGAGATTAAAAGAGTCAGAACAAGTTCCAGTTTGTTTTTACTCAGTATTCCCCCCCCCCCCCCCCTCGCTTTTCCAACTCCTTTTTCTGAATTTTTATCACACAAAAGCCATAAACATGAACTAGAGAAAAAGATTAAAGAATAAAAATAATAGTAAATTAACAAAGATGAGAATATTATCTGCAAACATAAGAAAAAATGGTGATAAACTCTACTACAATCACAATATTTGGAGAATATTAATGGAATTCAACATAAGAATTAAGAGATGTTGGTTGGTTGGTTGGTTGGTTGGTTGGTTGGTTGGTTGGTTGGTTGGTTGGTTGGTTGGTTGGTTGGTTGGTTGGTTGGTTGGTTGGTTGGTTGGGAGGGTGGGTGGGTGGTTTTTAAAAAAGGTTAAGAATTAGGCACGCAGGCCCGTCTGACATTATCATACATCTTTCACTCTATTCCAGACATTCTACAAATATGCTGTTCATGTAACAAACATAATTAACATTGAAGAGTAGATACAAGTTCAACAGAATGTAACAAGTCCATAGTTTCAATGTAATAACCAAGAATTTGATTTTAACAGTAGCTTGGCATTTTGTATACTTAACTCGACTTTGTAGCATTGAAACATGAACACTAAAACAAGAAAACTAAAAAAGAAACGGAGGTCTTCGCAATTTATTAAATGCATAAAACAGGGGAAAAAATAGCAACGGCTTTGTTACTTAACGAGCACACAGTTGTAACATTTCGGTGTGATTAAATACAAAAACACACAGGACGAAGAAATAGAGAGAGAGGATAAAATGTAAATTCACATGAATGCTGTGTAAAAAAAAATAGGAACAGAAAAAAACATAGACTAAAATAAAATGAATAGGCATTTAGCTGTGACTTGTAAGAAGCTGTGGCTTGTAAGAAGCTGTGTTCAGAAGTGCGCATGGTGGAGTGTAGAAAATGTTTAAATGGAGACTTTTGATGTTTGATAGGAGGGCTGTAAATAAAGAAGGGAGAAGAGGGGGGGGGGGCGTGGAAAGGGGAGAGAGTGATACAATGGTAATCTAACGGGAGAAGATGGAACAGGTGATTATAGTTGGAGTAGAGGGGTTGTAGTCTGATGCTGGTAACAGCCATCAAACAATGTCACACTGATGACAGAGGCCGCCTAGCGCTTTAGAACGGCTACATTCAGGAATATGTGACGCTGGAACCACATGTTTTGAACTCGCAATTCAGCCACACCTACCATTCCTCTCTTGCACAATCATAATCCCTCTGCACTAAGTTCTACTCCTTTCTTATTTATAACATATAGTTTAGAATCTCCTCACAGCATCAGATTACAACCCCTGTACCCTAACTATAATCAATTGTTTCAGCTTCTCACGTTAGATTACCATTGTATCACTCTCTCCTCTTTCCATGGTCTCCCCTCCTCGATCTTTATTTACGACCCTCCTATCACATATCAAAAGTCTCTATTTAAACATTCTCTACACTTCATCATGCACACTTCTGAACACAGCTTCTTACAAGACACAACTTCTTACAAGTCACAGCTAAGTGCTCTATTCATTTTATTTTATTCTATTTTTTTTTCAATTCCTATTTTTTGCATAGCATTCATGTGAATTTACATTTTATCTTCTCTCTCTGTTTCTTCTTCCTGTATGTTTTTGTATGATTAAAGTTCACACCGAAACATCACAACTGTATGCTCGTTAAGTAATAAAGCTGTTCTTACTTTTTTTCCTAGTTTATACATTTTTTATCACAGCTTTACTGCAGTGGATTCGTGTGTAGTTATATACTTAGTTTTATATACTTATACACTAATGATTCGTATGTTGGCAATGTATTATACTGCATGCTGATATAATCTGCTTTACCATCAAATATATTTTCCCCAGAAAACAGCAGTAAAACTTCTCCAAATTTTTAACGTAGTCTAATACTTTTGTCTTGTGAGTGGGATTTGGCTTTAGTGTAATATTTGCATTTATGTATTCATAAATCTCTTTATATTTCTCTCATAATAAATGTATTTTATTATATTGCATATTTTTATGTAACTTTTAAAAATATTTCTTCCTTTAAACGGTGCCACTTTTCAGCGTCGTTTGAAACTTTCCTCAAATTTGATTTGAGAATTTTAATATACTAGCAGAACTCAGTTTTGCGCGCGCGCACACACACACACACACACATAAACTGCTTGTTTTTGCTATTAAAATTTTCCATCTTCTTATTACTGCAGTGATGCTTTTGAATGACCTTCTGCATAAAATAAAATTCACCTTTGATATCTTCTATTTGTACACAGCTTCAGATGCGTATAATATACACCTCGTAGGAACCTCTAGGACTCAACAAAGAAATGAGAGGAGGCTGACACAGTACAATTCAACCAAATTTGTTGAAAAGTAGTGCTTTTCTCGCAGGTCGTTCGCAGCCTATCGCTTGCTCCACACTGGGCACGTGTGTCTGGAAGTTTAAACTTTCCACAGCGCACTCTCTTCTTGCTGATGCAGACGCTGATGGTGTCACCACTGGAGTATGGCCTTGGCCTACTCACTCTGTCAAATACGCAGCTGAACAGACTACAGCGTGTACAGAACGAGGCAATGAGAATGGTCTTGGCTTGCACCAGGGATACTCCTGTAGCGGCCATGCGCTTTCTGCTTGATATGTTGAGTATGAGGTCAAAACACAGGTATGCTCAGGTAAAAGCATATATCAAGGTTGCTGGCATTATAGGCTGTCCTCTACATAAGGAGTTGGGGTTGATTAAGGGCAGACGGGTGTAACGATGCAGATCTTTGGTGGCTGAGGATACAACAATGTCAGCTTGCGATCTAGATGAGGTGCCTAAGGGCGATGACTGTATTACGTGTACAGGACCGATCTCAGCTAACAAAATGTGCTATACAGAAGGGTCACGAACGTCGAGATTGGGCACAAGGGGGAGATGAACTTTGGGTTCAAGATCTCATCCAGCAAGATTACTGTGGGTCCTCGGACAGGGTAGTATATACAGACGGCTCGGTAACTCGGAACAGCGGAAGTGGCTGGGGTTTTGTTGTCTACCACAATGGAAGGGTAGTGGCACAGGGAGCATTTGAAGTCACCACATCAAGCATGACCCTTTTTTCTTTCACCCTCACCCCGGGTCCTTTCGAGGAAGGGGGGGGGGGGCTGCATTATCATCTATTTTGAGAAACACTGAGCTAAAGTGAAGTCTGTTACGAGACGTTGGAGGAGAAATTTAGCGCTGAAAATACACATATTCTCATGTAGGACCCGATGATTATATCAACATATTCAACACATTCGTATATCCAACAGATTCTTCTGGTTTATATCAGTAGTTCCTGTGCTCAGGTTGCGATGGATATTTGGGTAGTGTTGCCAACTTTTTTCCCCCACAAAAATATCTAGAATTGCCTCAGAATACATTTAAAATTATCTAGATTTTTACAAGTATTTATCCAAAAAAAAATATTAATCTAGAAAATATTTTGTCTTTTAAAACAATGTATAAGCGAAAATTAGTATGGGAAATGTTATTTAAATTAATGTTAATATGTTATTAATGCTAATGTGTCATTAATGTTAATAATTACTTTGACACTGTCACACAAAATGAAGATCATCATCATAGCCTTCAGCATCTGAAGGACTGGCTTGGCAAGATGATGTGGAAGCTCCATCTCTTGCAGAATTTTTTTTTCTGATATTCTGCCATTGTTAAGGTGTTCTTATAGCTTTTGAGCCTTCAGAAAGAAGTTGATAAGTGCCCAAATAATGTCTTGATAAGCTGAATTTGACCATTACAACAGCACGAAGAAGTTTCAGCTTCATTTTATTGCAGTTTTACTACCAGTAACGTTGCCCTGCAGAAATCCAACAAGATGGTCACAGTTTACAGCAGCACAATGGCAACTCTTAAACACGGCAGTTGATTCCTCAAGACTAGAAGACTCGTTACAAGATCGTATAAAAGTCAAAGATTATTTGGGGTTTAAAGGGCACTGCATTTGTGTGATTTCTTAGATTTGCATTGCATTTTCAAATCTTGGTATTTTGCTTGAATGTCTTACTTGCGAAATTTACGACGAGCTTTGGTGTCATCTCCAGCTACCATCATTATCCATTTCTCAAACAGTTCATCTTTTAACCATTCTTTTTTGAATTTTTGCTTGTATTTCTTGAATTTTGACATTTTCAGAGAGGAGTATGAAAGAAAGAATTCCAGTACACATATTCACACATTTAAACACGTATTGCACTGGAAGCTATGGGAACTGTTGAACAAATTTTCCAGAATGTTATGTTATCTTAAGTAGAGTAATTTTGTGGCTCTACTTTACTAATTCATTCTCCAAAATACTAACTAGACACAGGAAAGTTTAAGACTAAGACTGATGCCCATATAACAGAATGGGGCCCAACTAAAACTGAATGTCTCCTGAAAGTCTGGTGACTTAATTATACATCCAAACAAAGCTGCCCTCATTGGCAGAGGTGACATTCCTCCCCTCCCCCCCCCCTACCCCCCAAACCCTCTGAGCCTTAATTTGTGGTCCTACCTCTCCCTTAATTATAGAATAACATCTCTCCCTGGGGCTGATGTTTTGATTGTCATTCCAGAGCTTGGCAATTCCCGTGCGAATCCATTTAGTGACCCAATTAGTTTTTAAACCTGTTGTCTTATTTAAGACAGCTAACGTCCTGTATTACAAACAAGCGTAGACAGTCTGCAAAAACACTGGAACATAAGGTTTTGTATACCCAGAAAGGGCTGATTTTAGGAGATTTTTTTTTAATTGTGCTTTTTAAAATTATATAAAATTATCTAGATTTAAGTTAAAATATCTAGATTTATAGCTAACATCTAGATGACTATTTTCATTATATAGGCAGGACCAAAGTTATGTAGATCTAGATTTTTAAAAGTATCTAAATTGGCAGCCCTGCTACTACTGCTCCAACTGAATCCTCGTATCAGTAATATTTTCTCCGAACTCCCTCAGTAGTTTATGTTTTCTCCAAACCCCCTCATTAGTTAATGTTTCTCCAAACCTCCTCATTTTCTCATTAGTTGATGTTTTCTCCGAACCCCATCAATAGTTTATGTTTTCCCCGATCCTCATCAACAGCTGGTTTTCTCCGAACCCCCTCATTAGTTGATGTTTTCTCCGAACCCCCTCATTAGTTGATGTTTTCTCCGAACCCCCTCATTAGTTGATGTTTTCTCCGAACCCCTTCATTAGTTTGTGTTTTCTCCGAACTCCCCCCCCCCCCATTAGTTTATATTTTCTCCGAACCCCCTCATTAGTTTATGTTTTCTCCGAACCCCTTCATTAGTTTGTGTTTTCTCCGAACTCCCCCCCCCCCCTCATTAGTTTATATTTTCTCCGAACCTCCTCATTAGTAGATGTTTTCTCCGAAACACACCCTCATTAGTTGATGTTTTCTCCGAACCCCCTCATTAGTTGATGTTTTCTCCGAACCCTTTCATTAGTTGATGTTTTCTCCGAACCCCTTATTAGTTCATGTTTTCTCCGAACCCCCCCCCCCCCCCATTAGTTGATGTTTTCTCCAAACCCCCCGGACTAGTTTGTAAAACTGAATTTTTTACCTTCAAAATAACCTGCAGAATAAATAATAATTTTGGAACCAGAAGATGTAAAATCTCTGATGTATCACTTCCTAGGTAGTTTAGAAATGTTTTGTCAGAACCACTCTTGTCCTTCACGAAGATTTTAGCATTTAAGTCCTGCAAGGCGCAATTTTATGTGAGGAAAATTAGATTCTGATGTAGCAGCCATCATACAGTGCCATGTGAGGACGAGAAGTCCCATTCATTAGAACTGTCTTATTTAAGTACGTGGGCTGCTAGAAGAGAAGAAATAAATTCTAATCAAATCATCATCTTGTGTCATCTCATTTTGAAAGTTTTGCTGAAGTTGTTCTCCAGTCTTCTGCCTTTTGTTTTTCACAGGCACCCGGCTATGCTCAGTCCAGTCCATGTTTGTTTGTTTGTTTTGACGTTGTTCGGCAGTCTACATCGTTGTCGATCTCCTGCTCTTTTTCTCCTGCTTTCCCCCCTCTAGTATAAATGTTGTTATTGTATTATGCATCTTGATATGTCTGAAATATTTAAGTATCTGACTCTAATGGGTTTTTTTTTTCAATCTCAGTTGAGTTAGCACTTCTAATTTTGTTTTCTTTTCTGTCCATGAAATTCGTCCTATTATTTTATAGTTCCACATTTCAAAAGATTCTATTTTTTTTTAAACTTTATCTTTTCTTATCCATGCTTCTACGCCATGTATGAGTGCTGAGTATACATTGCACGGTTTTCTTCTTTGGTTATTGTCATATATATTTTGATGTGTTTTGCTTTTCATTTTGTTGTATTTACATTCGGCAATTCCTATTCTTCTGTTAATTTCCACTGAGGATTATCTGTTATCTTTTATCACGTGTCCGGTATATATTGGTTTAGAAAGTTTTTGTGCCAGTTTTCACTTAGCGACGTTTCCAAAAAAATATGTCCTTTGTCCATGTATGTTTGTTGGTATCTGTAATCACTGGTAATGACATAATGAGGAAACACGTGTTCGTTATTGTTTGTCTATTTGGGCATTCTTCTCTTAATACCTCAGTTCGCCATTCTTCTCTTAACACCTCAGTTCGCCATTCTTCTCTTTAACACCTCAGTTCGCCATTCTTCTCTTAATACCTCAGTTCGCCATTCTTCTCTTTAACACCTCAGTTCGCCATTCTTCTCTTTAACACCTCAGTTCGCCATTCTTCTCTTAACACCTCAGTTCGCCATTCTTCTCTTTAACACCTCAGTTCGCCATTCTTCTCTTAATACCTCAGTTCGCCATTCTTCTCTTTAACACCTCAGTTCGCCATTCTTCTCTTAACACCTCAGTTCGCCATTCTTCTCTTTAACACCTCAGTTCGCCATTCTTCTCTTAATACCTCAGTTCGCCATTATTCTCTTTAACACCTCAGTTCGCCATTCTTCTCTTAACACCTCAGTTCGCCATTCTTCTCTTAACACCTCAGTTCGCCATTCTTCTCTTTAACACCTCAGTTCGCCATTCTTCTCTTAACACCTCAGTTCACCATTCTTCTCTTAATACCTCAGTTCGCCATTCTTCTGAAATTCACCATATATTCACATGCACCACGATAAACGCTTATGTAAATAATAATTATTATTATTATCCTTCAAAAAATTAATACAACAAACGGAGAAATGATTCATTTAATTTGTAACTGTAATTTTAAAAAAAACGTGTTTCAGATAAACTTTGAAATAATTAAATTTTGGTAAAACCGAAATAAGTGTATAACTCACACAATGAAATAAGTTATCATTTGTAAAAATAAGTCGTGTGAATATGTTCTAAACTGAAGAGAAAGAACTGGAAATCTTTCTGTAACAGGAATAGACATATTATAACAGAAATATATCAAAACTGTAACACAAACAAAAAACTTACTACCCATGACAGCACAGTGCATTCTAAACTGAACCTGTGTTCTATCCTGTCATGTGACATCCAGAGAGAGAGAATATAGAATACGTTAGTGACACTCCAATAGTTTTTGGGGATATACAAATATTTGTGCTTAACATTGTTAAGAGAGGCCAGTTTATCGGGCATAATATCCCTTGATTAAGTTGAAAGACTCCCCGAGAACAGGAAATCCTGGCAAAGAACTATGCGAGCCCTATGTGAAGTTTAACGGCACGGGAAGGATGTAAGATATACCCACAAATAAATTTATATATGTGTGTGTGTGTGTGTGTGCACGTCATAGAAGTAAAGCTGCGATAACAAAATGTTAAGACTATTTAAAACAAAAGTAGAAACGAGCGCACGATTGTAACATTTCCGTTTGCTGCTTAATTATACAAGATTGTCCCGTATACGGGACAAAGAAATAGAAAAAAAGAAGAGAAAGAAAGAAATTCCCATAAATTACATATAACAAATGGGGAAAAAAATAATTTTTAAAAAGGAACACTTATTTGTGACTTTAAAAAGTCTACGAGTGCCCGTATGTTACTGCAACGATAAGCAGTTGCACTTACATGAGTACAAAATAATGCTTTTTGTAAAAACAGAAATCGTTCATTAAAGTGCCTATGTTCGTTAAATGTTTCATCCGAAAAAGACTTTTAAAATGGATTTTAGTTCCTACTCTAACTCAAAATTGCAGAATATTTTCCAAGAAGCCTCTGTAGTTGCTGTTGATGAGACAGTATATACAAATATTAACAGATGAATTTATAGTCTCCAATAGAAGCACTAAACTCCCAGTTACAACAATACCTAGGTTTACATATATACTAGTGGCGAGGATTCGTCCTCCTGGACAAAAGCTCCATCCTGGTCACAACTAGGAAGGGTAGCGGCCACGACCGCAAAATGCTGAAGTCGGAGACACTGGACCAGGGCAGTCTAGATGGGCAACCATCTCTCACCCGGCGGGGATGTTTGCGTATCCTAATCACGCTGAAGTCTTCCGGTGAGAAAGTCCAACTCTGGACTGGATGGGCAACCACCTCTCACCCGGCGGTGATACGCGGGTATCTCAAAACACGTCGAGGTTTTCCGGTGAGAAAGTCCAACTCTGGCCTGGGTGGGCTACCGCCTCTCATCCAGCGGGGATGCACTGATATTCAAAACACGTCGAGGTCTTCCGGTGAGAAAGTCCAACTCTAGACTAAACTGGTGCAACGAAAACCACGGTGTCACGCAATCCCGCTTCCAAGACCCACCAAGAATACAGGCTCAAGCCCTGCGATACTCTGAACCTCTTGTGGTCCTCTCGTGGATCTCGTGTGATTCTTTCGAGGAACACAGGAGTGAATTCAGTAGGATCACGGGGCGGTCTTGGTGGTAGAAGCGAAGAAGAGGAAGAAGATGACATAAGTAGTTTTTTCCAGAAATGTGGACAACATGTAATGAAATTAAAGAAATGCTAAATAATGTGCATCAAATGAAAGCACAAATAGCCAATCGCACTTTGGCAAAACTGAAAATTGAGTTGAAGAGGGGGTGTAATTTCTAGTATCAGTGTATATTGTTTTGACTGAGTAATCGCCCTTGCTGCCTCAATGTTACGGTGCTGAAGAAATTTCCAGTGCATCGTCCACATCAACACTGCTGGCGAATCTTTGCCTCATCGCCAATTTTAAAAATAAGGAACAGTTGCCCATATCATCCCCTAGTTCTTGCACAGTTTTAAAACCAAGGGGCATTTCCTCATTTCATCTCCTGGTTCTTGCACAGTTTTAAAACCAAGGAGCATCTCCCCATTTCATCTCCTGGTTCTTGCACAGTTTTAAAACCAAGGAGCATCTCCCCATTTCATCTCCTGGTTCTTGCACAATATGGAATAAGTTAATGGAAATTATTATTATTATTATTTTGCAGCTGTGAAACATGAAATATATCTTCGGTACAGCTTCAGACAGTGTCACACCTTCCCCGTGCTGAGAACACTGTATTCAGATGTTACAGTTAAATGTTATAAATTTAAAGAATTACAGTATACGCCCCCCCCCCACTCCACCACCTCCACCACCAACCGGATCCAAGGGGCTTTTGTTGCAAGCTACCAACCACTCTGAAACCGTGAGTAATACCGAACACTATATATGTATACATACATACGTACGTACGTACATGCATCCATGCATAAATACATACGTACCTACATGCATTCATGCATAAATAACATGCATTCATGCATATATAACATACATACGTATGATACAGTTTAATTTAAAAATTAGGCACATAAAAACATGCTAAAATAACAATTCATAATAAAACAGAACAAAGAATATGAAAATAGCTCGGTATGAATTCTAATATATGAATTTTTGAGTTCTAATTTCTTTTTTTTTCTTTCTCTCCATTTAATAGTTCTATTTAACATTTTCAACCCGCGAATAACCGAAACCGCGGTTGATGAAACAGCGGATACACGAAGGTGGGTGGGTGAGGGGGAGATACTATACATAGTTTATAATTATTAATTTTTAAACTAAAAAATTAAAATATTTATATTCAATGTTGATCCAAAGTTCAAAGTTCAGAGTTCTGACTCCTGCTTCACTGCATTCGGGACAACCTCATATATGTTCCGTCGCATGCCGCAGCATCCACCCAAGAGTATGTTTGCTAAATGTTCCTGTCACATGTTGGTTGTTTACGATTCGTTTTCTGCCACACAGTTCGGATTTCCTGCCATCACTTTTAATTTGTCCTGGCTCCAACAGTCTCTTCAGATCTACATTGTTCCCGCTCTTCATTTTCCCGCAGTCTGTCCAATACAGCCTTAGCAATGTCCCCTTTGTCCATTGTCAGTCTGTCATTTGTTTTAGCCTGTCCAGCAGGTCTGTCTGCCACTTCATTGTCCTGTACACCCGCATGCCCTGTACAGTAAAGCCACCTTAGACTTGTCACAGCTGACTGGCTTAACAGGTGAACCCATTCTTTTGGAAGCACATTCTTCTCAATCTTACGAAGTAAATGAATCCGTCACAATGACACCATTAACCACATCATGAGTAACTAACCATTCCATTGCCGCCGACACAGTCTCAGTTTCCATTCACATGCTTGATGTGCTGACTTCAAATGCTCCTGAACCCTGTGCCACTACTCATCCATTTATGTAGGCAACAAAGCCCCAACCACTTCTGCTGTTCCGAACCACTGAGCCATCTGTATATATTACCATGTCGGAAGACCCACAGTGATGCTGGATGAGATTTGAACCCAAAGTTCAACTGCTCCTTGTGCCCAGTCTTTACATTCACACCCTTCTGTATAATAACCTTTGTTAACTGAGGTCGGCCCCGGACCCGTCACCAATCATCACCTTTACCTACTCATCCAGACTGCACATTGACTTTATTGTATCCTCAGACTCTGCCATCCAGAATCTGCCCCCGTTTGATGCGTCTTCTCTTTATCAGTCAACCGACGGTGACTTTTTTTTTAAACATAAATAACACTTTACAATATGACACGCGTGGTTGCTGTGACATCATAACCTTTTGCTGGCCTTGTAAATACATTTTACATCTTACATCCTTCCCGTGCCGTTAAGCGTCACACAGGGCCCGCATGGTAGTTCGCCAAGATGTCCTTGTAAATACAGTGTGTAACAAAACTGATTTTCAGTAATGACAGTAATTATATAATAACGCGTTATTTACGCGATGGTTACATTCTGGAACACCTGGTGCTGCTAAAATTCATGTATGACGTAAGTATTAACTGTATGAACTAAAAAGTAATAATAGCCCTGTGACACCAGTCCTTACTTTCTGTCAAGTTTCCCGCAGAAAATTTCGTACATTTTAGACGAAAGACGGGCCATTTACAAGAGGAAAGGAAAACCTTTCGTCCAGAGCAGGAATATATAATGTTTCAAAGGGCTTAAATGTCCTCTTTTTGCGTTTGTTTTTTTTTTTTCTGAATCATTACAAATGGAGAGGAGAGACAATGGGAATAGACGAACAAGTAAAACAATTTTCACTGAACAAAACGGTGCGAGAAGCGTGGACTCTGTGCTGGTACGGCTTGTTTTAACTTGGCTTACATTAAACAAGTTACTATAATCGCTGAAGATTTCCCTTCAAGACAAATTAAATAATGTCCTTGACAGTACAGAGACAAGGGGAAAAAAAAAAGAAGAAACTTAGGACAAGAGAAAGAAAGCAACAAGGCGGCCCTCATGTGAGTACATACAAGCATGATCTTTCCCCGGGGATTCTGTAAGCTGCACTAACACCCCCCCCCAACTCTCCCACCACCATCCCCGCGGCATAACCTCTGTTAATTTATTTGTGTGTGTTCATACACTACGGGCCACCTGGAAGCCCTCGCTTAACACACGAGAAGCCCTTCAGTCTCTGCAGCAATGCACTGGCTGCCCTCTCTTCACCTCGCCCCCCCCCAGCCCCGCTCCTGCTTGATCGCCACCCCCCCACCCCCCCCCCCCCCCCCCCCCCCGCTAGCTGTGGCCGCTGACTGCGATGTCGGACATCTTCGTCCCTGATCAGTCCTGCTGAATGCATGACCCCTCCCCCTCCCCCAGGACCCAACACGCTCGTAAGGACAAATAAAATGAGAATTTCTAACAAACTACATTACTACACTGAATGTTACCTACAAAGATTATAGTGCGTGTGTTCGTGCGTTCGTGCGTGTGTGTGTGTATGTGTGTGTTTGTAGCTCTTATTATTATTTCCCATGTGTGTGTGTATGTATTTTAGTATTTTCCACTATAACTCTTTATTTATCCAGTTTTTACCTTTTTAAGGAAAATTTAACAACAGTTGATCTTATTATCGCGTCCATCTAATCTGCCTTTATACGCCCCAGTCATCGTGCAGAATATTTCTTGCTTAATAATGAGTGGATGATTTTTTTTAATCAAGCATCTCCCCCTAGGAACAACTATGTTAAGAACACACTTATCTTAACAGTCTTTGTGAGAAAGGGAACATCAGATCTGATTGCTTGAAAAACTCTTGACCTATTCCTGTAGCCCAGAAACCTGTAGCAACCAACACTATTTGTTATTGTTATTGTTATAAAATATAATGTCACCCTCTTATAAGGCAGAACTTTTCGGGAATAGAAAACTTTCTGTAAAAAGAAAGAGGGAACATAGAACTGAGAAATCTGCTAGTAGCAGTAATAAGCTGTACTGGGTGGTTGGAATCCTCTGGGTCTCTCAATAACTTTCAGGCAGGCTTCCGCAAAGGATCAAGAACCGAAGACCAGCTATTTCTCCTCACTCAAAGTGTGAAAGACAGTTTTTTACACAAGAGAAACTCTGAGCTGTCTCTGTAGACTTCCAGCAGGCATATGACAGGCTCTGGCGAAAAGGCCTACAGTTAAAGATACAGAACATGGGCATACATGGAAAAATGTATCAATGGGTTAAAAACTACTTGAGTAACAGGATCATACAGACCCAGGTCAATAACAGACTGTCAAACAAATGCACACTGGAGGAAGGTCTGCCACAAGATTCTGCTCTTAGCTGCACCTTGTTACTAATTTTATAAATGACCTCCCCAACCTGTTGAACACCACGATGCCATGTTTGCCGATGACCTTGTCATATGGACTAGTGGAACAGACCTGCAGCTGGCTGCTGAGAGACTTAATAGAGCCCTCCACACCGTATCAGCCTATTATAATTTCTGGAAGTTGAAGATCAATGTTAGTAAAACTATATATACAGTCTTCACTCTTAGCAACAAACTAGCAAAGACTGAACTGAAAATAACTTTTGATGGTGCACAAATCATGAAAGAAAAAATCCAGCATACCTTGGTGTGAAACTAGACAGAAAATTGAACTTTAAAGAGCTCATGGATGGACTAACAGAAAAAACACCCAAAATACTAAACTTACTCATGCGGCTTCTTGCAAGTACATGCTGGGGTTCTGACAAAGCAACACTCAGACAACTGTACACAGGATATGTTAGATCTATAATAGATTACAACCTCTCCCTACAGGTCACAGCATCAAAAAGCTCTCGTACACAAGTAGACAGAATCCAGAACCAAGCTGTTCATTTCATTTGTGGGGCAATGAGATCAACACCCACAGCTGCATGTGAAATTGATGCAAACTTAGACCCATTAGATATAAGACGCGAAAAGCCAACCATTGAGGCAGTAGAAAGATATAAACGCATGCTCCCAGACCATCCTAACAGAACATAATAATAGACTGAAACTGAAAACTCCAGTGCAAATAGCAGAACAGTTAAAATAAAAGACACAAACTCACTGAAGATAGAGAAGAACTTACAAAACTACCAGACATCCCACCAAACACAAACTACACACTTCCTCAAACTAACACCAGACTCAAGAACAAATTAGTGAACAAATCATCAGATCCAAACACCCTAAAGTTGTGTGCTCTAGAGACCATAGAATCCTACCCCAAGGACTGGATTCATGAATACACTGATGGGTCAGCGTTCAAGGAAACAGACAATGCAGAATATGGGGTACTCATAATGTTTCCAGACAAAGCAACAAGCCATATTTCTCCTCCTTGTGGATGTCGCTGCTCCAGTTATGAAGCTGAGAAGGTTGTAAGCTGCCATGCCGGATTTAGACTTGATAAAGCCCTTAGCTATATATATATATATATATATATATATATGGGGTTGGGGCCCCTTTCTAAAAAGTCACACGAGAAGATGTGACCACACTTCCAGTGCCATTCGTTGGATTTTTGACCATTCCGGTTTCCCGATTCTTGCCAATGGTCGAAAATCCGACTCTTGGTTTGTTTCAGTAAAACAACCGGTGTAACATTTAGATTATACATATTTCGTAGTTATTACATGTGCGTTTATATATCGTGTACACAACAGTTTCGGAGCAGTACCGTCTAAACAGCATCTGCGGCCCCTCATCAAAATAGTGCACTGGGGCCCCTCCGTTCCTCTCTAGGCCATGCTTTAAGACGGCATTGTTTCGGGGTTCTGCGTGAAATCACTATTCCCACGTGTTTCTGTTGCCAGACATTTCTTCTTTCTCCTTGTGGAGTTACGTCCGTTGCTGCTGTGGTCATCTCTTCATCTTCACATACGAACGTGTAATAATTCATTTTATGCGTTTTCATTTCCGCCTTTTTTTTCCCCTCAGTTAGTGTCCACTTGCTAAAAATCTACACGAGAAGGTATGTGAGGCCCTAAACTATATAAAGCTTGGGCCTTGGCTAAAAAGCTACACGAGAAGGTGCTTGAGGCCCTAAGCTACATAAAACTTGGGGCCCCTGCTAAAAAGCTACACAAGAAGCTATGTGAAGCCTTAAGCTATATAAAGCTTGGGGCCCCTTTCTAAAAAAAAAGTCACACGAGAAGCTGTGCGAGACCGTAAGCTGTAGCTTGTTTAGCTCGTGCTTTGATCCAGCATAAAAAGAAACGATCTACTTTTGTATTCACTCCTTACTTTGCCCTCCATTTTATTCGTCATGCTCCTCTCATTCTTTGCCTCAGACATCTCGAATTATGCTTTCTCAATTCGGCAAAAACTGTTCCGTCTTTCCCTCATTCGCAGAGCCTGGGCAGCAACAGCACACGTGCTCCACTCCTCTCTCGCAAGAATTAGTGCTGGGGATTTATTTGTCATCAAAGACAGCCTGTCTGGGTTATTTTTATTTGTCATCAAAGACAGCCTGTCTGGGTTATTCTCTTCAAAGCCACACCGCTCTAAATTCGGCACGGGCAAAGAACAGCTTAATCATATCAACCAATTCCACCATTAAATCTGCTTTCCATGTTGACGGAAATCATTCTTTCAAACTGAAGGGAAATGATAGTTCATTATCAGCGTTCAAAATCAATCATATTTTTCAGTTTCGTGAACGATGCTCTACGCTCTTCTGTCGTGCGAGAGCACAATTTCATAACCAGCGTCTACACGCATGCGCATACGCATGACCCTGTTCTTGGTGTAAAATCAATAAGGGTAGAGAGACAGAGGGAAATAATACCCGTCATAATCGTAGTCATAGCAAACTGTCAGAGGCCACCATGGCAAACGTTTTCAACCTCCAGCGCCGATTTCCATAGCAACTGTCGACGCTAGGCGAACGCCCGCTTACGTCAAAACCATTGGTTTGGTGTGAACTGGTGATTTGAAACAATAAGGGGAAAGGCCACACGACAAACAACGATCATTATTTAGAGGGTCCATGAAAAACGTATTAAATCCCTAGAGGTCAGTATTTAAATAAGTTAGTAGGGGCCAGTTCGCATGTCACAAAACATTAAGTTCTTAATCTACATACTTACCTGAAACACAAGGCGGTCCTTCCGTTTTTAATCCAAAAACCCATGCCACTGTGAGGTGGTACATCTATCTAACAAGCACCCTTGTCAGGTGGTACTTCTATCTAACAAGCACCCTTGTCAGGTGGTACTTCTGTCTAACAAGCACCCTTGTGGTGTATTTTAAAAAATTTAATTCTTAGAGGGTTTTTCCCTTATTATTATTGTTGTTGTTATTGATTCTGATACTTTACTTTTGTGACACTTTACTGTTTGTGTTACTTTACTGTTTGTGATACTTTACTGTTTGTGTTCTTAGTTTTCGTTACATTTGTTGCAGCTTCCTGCTGAAATCGTATCACACTGCCATCTTCCGTAGCCCTCTCATGTAGTATCACATTAGAATTTGCCGTCAAACACTCCTGCAGTATCACACCAGTACATGTGGTCCTCCATAAACATTTCTGCAATATGACACCAGTACTTGTGGTCCTCCATAAACATTCCTGCAATAGCACACCAGTGCTTGTGGTCCTCCATAACCACTCCTGCAATATCAAACCAGTATTTGTGGTCCTCCAATAAACATTCCTGCAATATCACACCAATGTCAGTGGTCCTACATTAATGTTGCATCATCCTAGTACTCCACTCGTGTGGTATGACACTAGATATGTCGTTCTCCACTCCTTTATTATAACACCAGGATTTGTCATCCTACACTCATATAATGTCACGCAGCATCTGTTGCTCTACACTCATATAATATCACACCAGCATTTGTCGTTCTAGGCTCATGTAATATCACATCAGTATTTGTTGTTCTACGCTCATATAACACCACACCAGCATGTGTCGTCCAACGGCCTTAGCTGTGACACCTCAAAGTAACAGGGGCAAGCCATTGGGGACATAAAGACGCACACTACAGGAAGAACTAAAGGAAGCAGGAAAGACGTGGTTATAGATATCCCTACTTGCTCAGGACAGGATTGGCTGGAGGACCTTTATTGATGCCTTATGCCCCATTTGGAGTACAGAGGGCTGATGCTGATGGCGATCTGTTGTCCTACACTCATATAATATCACACCAGCATTTGCTGTCCTAAACTCATATAATATCACACCAGCATTTGCTGTCCTACACTCATGTAATATCACACCAGCATTTGATGTCCTACACTCAAATAATATCACACCAGCATTTGATGTCCTACGCTCATATAATATCACACTAGCATTTGCTGTCCTACACTCATATAATATCACACCAGCATTTCTTGGCCTACACTCTTAGTAGTATCATGTTAGTATTCACTTCACTCATGTCGTATCTAGATCCTTGATCAATATTCTCCAACAGATTAGCCGCTTTATGTAGTGCAAAATCACTTTCTATAGCAAAGTGTCTTTCCCTATTGTTTTAAAAATGATATCCTTCTGTTTTTTCTTCGTCTGAAAGTTCTGGGTTCATTCTCCATTGAAGTGAAACTTTCCCATGACCGACTAGCACCTGGGTAGAAACAGCCTCAAAAATGAGTACCGAGAGTTTCTTTACGGAAGTGATGAAACCGAGAGAAGAGGGTGACATTCTAACCTCAAGGAATGAGTACCGAGGGTCTCTCTACAAACGTGAAGACACTAAGGACAGAGGCTAATATTCCAGCCTCAGGAAATGAGTACCAAGGGTCTCTCTACAAAAGTGAAGACACTAAGGGCAGAGGCTAATATTCCAGCCTCAGGAAATGAGTACCAAGGGTCTCTCTACAAAAGTGAAGACACTAAGGGCAGAGGCTAACATTCCAGCCTCAGGAAATGAGTACCAAGGGTCTCTCTACAAAAGTGAAGACACTAAGGGCAGAGGCTAATATTCCAGCCTTAGGAAATGAGTACCAAGGGTCTCTCTACAAAAGTGAAGACACTAAGGGCAGAGGCTAACATTCCAGCCTCAGGAAATGAGTACCAAGGGTTTCTCTATAAAAGTGAAGACACTAAGGGCAGAGGCTAATATTCCAGCCTCAGGAAATGAGTACCAAGGGTCTCTCTACAAAAGTGAAGACACTAAGGACAGAGGCTAATATTCCAGCCTCATGGAATGAGTACCAAGGGTTTCTCTACAAAAGTGAAGAGAGTAAGTGCAGAGGCTAATATTCCAGCCTCAGGAAATGAGTACCAAGGGTTTCTCTACAAAAGTGAAGACACTTAGGGCAGAGGCTAATATTCCAGCCTCAGGAAATGAGTACCGATGGTCTCTGTACAAAGGCGAAGACAGTGAGCGCAGAGGCTGACATTCCAGCCTCACAAAGTTGTGGCCTAGAAATGTGAAGGCGCTAACACTTGAAATTCTTAGACCATGGAAATGTTAGGGAGCACCTTACTTTAATCTTTCCTGTGGTGATCAGTTTTCTTGTAACTTATTACTACTTTCATGTTATAGTTGTATTCTTCTGCATTTGTTACATTTTCTTGTCTTACGCGGTGGCACTTTTCTTCCACAACTCGTGACTTAACATTAATGCTATTAATCTTCTATTAATTTTTGTTTGTAGGAACATGGCACCATAAAAAAATCACCAGGAATTATGACCGAAAACATTGTTTGCAGCCATAAAAATATGAAAATTGATTTGTCTAGTTTATAATTTTAAAAACAGTAAAATGGGTTTTCTCTTAGCATCTGGTCTTAGAACCATGAAAATGGCTCTCTCTTAGTTTACTGTAACAAAAACATGATAACGGATTTCTCTTACTTCTCACGTGGCTTTCACAATAGCTTATAATCACAACAACCTCAAAACAGATTCCCCTTAGTTTCCAGCCACCACGCCATGAAAATAGTTTTTCTCTTACAATCATATAATCATGAAAATAGCTTTCTTATATATAGGTAAACGTAAAGGTAAAATCCCCGTTTCCATACCATTAAGGCATATTGTTAGGCCCGTATTGCTCATATATAGCAGTCATTAAAAATATGAAAATAGCTAACTTAGTTAAATTTAAACCATCATTTGAATTTTATAGTTCTATGTTTTTGGAATTAAAAGAAGATTTTTACAACAGCCTCCAAGCAACAGTAGAAACAATACCCAAGCATGATATGCTACTCATCTTGGGCGACTTCAATGCAAAAGTAGGTGAAGGAAATGAAGATAGAAGAAGAATCATGGGAAGAGAAGGAATTGGAGAAATAAATGAAAATGGAGAAAGACTGTGCAGTTTCTGTGAAGAAAACATGATGACCATCGGAGGGACAATTTTCCAACATAAAAACATCCATAAGGTGACTTGGAGGTCACCAGATAAAACCACAGAAAACCAAATCGATCACATACTAATAAACAACAAGTGGAAACGGTCACTATAAGATGTGCGAGCAAAGAAAGGAGCAGATGTAGGAAGTGATCACAACCTTCTGGTAGCAAAAATAAAACTAAAATTAAGGAAAGCCAAAATCGGAGAACACAGAAAGATACATTTTGATACAAGAAAACTGATAGACCAGCAAACAAGAAATGAATTCTGAATAGTACTTAAGAACCGCTTCAGTGTCCTACAAGACAAAGCAGAAATGTCCATATTAGAGTTCAATAAAACACTACAGGAAACAGCAAAAGAGGTGCTGAGATATCGGAAAAGGAGAAAAGAGGAATGGATACTATGATGGACACCACAGTAAGGGTAGACCAAAAGAGACATGGAGAAGAACAACAGAAAGGATATTGAGCAATAGAGGGCTCACCTGGGCAAGAGCAGAAAAAAAGGCGAAGGGCAGGCATTTGTGGAAAACCCTTGCGGAAGCCCCATGTGCCCTGTGCACTTAAGGTTCAGAGAGAGAGAGAGATGTTTTTGGAACATGACAGGCCAAAGAGAAAGAGGCAGACCGCATGAAACTCTGAAGAGGACATTGTTAAGAGAGGCCAAGTTGACAGGCGTAAGGTCCTTTGATGATGCTGAAAGACTCGCCGAAGACAGGAAAAATTGGCGAACTACTCTGCGAGCCCTATGTGACGTTTAACGGCACGGGAAGGATGTAAGATATAAGATAAGATAAGATAAGATAAGATAAGGTTCTCGAATACCCTGAAGCTTCTTTCAAAGCTGGACAGCAAAAGTATATCATCAGCAAGTTACATGCAATCATTGCCGACACTGGAAAAAACCTTGCTGGTTTATAACGTATATATTTCCTAGTTATTTCACTTATCGATTCAGAAAGGCGAGTCCTATGTGAGATTCATGCGCCTACGTGAGCGCTTCACTGTACATTAGAAGGGACTTGATCTTATCCTGGAAATAAATTACTTGTGTTTTTAATGGAATTTTTAATGAAGTGGTTGTCCCTTCTTGGCTCCGAAATTCTTGAATTAATTTCAGTGTTAAGTACTATATGTGGGATGTTTCAGTTTTAATGTAGGCGGTTAAAGAAATGGGAGAGAAGAAGAAAGCGAACAATTGTACCCTAGGGTGAGAGCCCTCGCGATACCCTGTATAGTGACGCACTAGTGGTGGTGATAGATTGTATCTTTCTTGTACGTTAATGCTAGGTCCACTACAGTAACAGGAATTCTTGGTTCCCCTTAATACGCGTATACACTTGGTTAATCAAGTATTTAGGAATAATAATAACTCAAGAAGGAATATGCAAAATAGAAATAAGGAACAGAATAGCCCAGGCCAAGTCAGTATTTATGATAAGGAACAGAATAGCCCAGGCCAAGTCAGTATTTATGATAAGGAACAGAATAGCCCAGGCCAAGTCAGTATTTATGAAATGAAAAATATACTGTGCAATAAAGCTCTGTCTATGAATACCAAAAAAAGTTATTCAGTATTACATTGAACTAATACTGTTATGTGAATGCGAAAGCGTGGGACAGTACGCAAGAGAACTCAAAAGCTACCAGATCTAAGTGAGGCTAGGGCACAGAGATAGAAATTATGGCAAAATTCAGAACATGACGGTACAGATTTGTAGGATATGTTTTGAAAAGAGGCAAACTGGAACACACAGTGACAACAGGAAAACTGGATGGACAAAAGAATAGAGAAAGACAAAGAAACAAGATACTTCACGGACTAGCAGAATGGCGCAAAGCATGGTTCAACTCAAATCTTATAGAAAGAGCAAAGGATAGATGGTTGGGAAATCAGTGGCAACCAACCCCTGACCGCCATGGACCAGAAAGACAGAGTTTGTTTGCTTATTCATTCATTCATTTCCATGTCCCTTGTGGAACTTTGCCTAACAGCACTCCTGTAGGCCTCTCGGTTGTAAGAAAGATGGCCTGCTGCTGATGCATCCAGACTTTCCATGACTGCTGCTTAGGTTTCTTGGTATATTTTCAGAAGATAGTTTACCATTGTTTTCCTTCCGGGCAGTGACTGTACTAGTCAGTGATCGTAGCCATTGTCCCTACGTTGAGATGATTTTATTTATGTTCCGAAACATTTGCATGCTATAGAAGTGTGAAGTGTCTTCACATTTCTAAATCACTACACCATTTGAGGTATGGATGCCAGCACATATCCTTGCTGCCACTGTTTTCTTAGGGTACACCCCAGGTACCCATTTTTGAGGCTGGGTTGACCCCGGTACCGGTCAGTCAGAAAAATTTCATTCAAATGTGAAATCGAACCAGGGACCATCTGATGGGCAGGCGAGCGCGGTAACCACTACGCACCGCCGCACATTAAGTTTACTTCAGGATTAATGGTTTTTTTTTCAGTTACATTTATATGAGCTGTTTATGTGAAGCATCTGCAATCCTGTATGGTACGTATATGCGTTTTTTTGTTGAGTTACGTAGCCCACGGACATTATACGTAACAGTGTACGGTGAATATGTGCGTTATGGAAGAACGTAAAACATTTTTAAAAAAAAAAGAAGAAGAACGCTTTAGTCTTGAATTTTTTTTTCGTGAATTCAGCAATTCCAAAATTGTTTAGCCCTGGTTCCTTATATAATTTCATTAATGTAACATGTGAGAGGTCCCCCATCTTGTCTTGTCTTCTTTCTCTTGTACATTTCAGTGTTGATGGAGCCCATAGACTTTGACAGCTAAGATGACAAACAAGAAATATCTAACAAACGCAAATGATGACAGGAAAATACGAGTAATTAAATCCATAAGAAAGACAACCATTATTCATTGGACACGTAATGAGAAGGGGGATGGCTTGAAAATGTCATAACAACAGGAAAGATGAATAGGAAGAGAAGCAGGGACAGGCGAAGAGAAAAAAAAAATCATGGACAAACAAACGCCAGGCACAACAAAAAGTCACAATCTGAACTGACGCTAAGTATCATGGATCGAAGTATGCTGAAAAGCATGACATCCCAAAAGCTGCTGGTCCGACACTTAATGATGATGATGATTTTTGCGTTTGCTGTGCCCTTACTCGTGCAGTTTTTTTTTTCTCTTATCAATACAACGGGCAGAGTTCCAGTTTTCACATCCTGGTCGACACCGATAATTGAACTGCAGTTCGAGACACCTAGTTTTCTATCGATTTTGGCACCCTTGCTGTTGCCTGCAAATTCACTAACGTCCTTTATGAATATTTTCTAATGTATAATTCATTTCTAAGTGCAAATGTGTGTTTGTTCTGAATTCCCAACGCGCAGACAAACAGAATCAAGGAGCAGATAAGTTCTCTTCCAGCGTAATTGTCTTCTGTGCGGACGGCGTGCTCTGTTTGGCTAAAATGACCGCACACCGTCTGTTAGGACATTAAAGGATTGTGAATTTTGCTGGCCTGTAATGACGTCGACATCCCTTGTGTATCATGTGACTTGCATACTGGCCAAAAAAAAAAAACGAATTTATATTGACGCTTTAACATAAAAATGGCATATGAGCTATACGAGTTTCTTATATATTTGTTATGGAGACAAAGAAGAAAAAAAAAAAAGATAAAGAAAGCAAACCGTGAAGAAAAGATAGTAGAAAGAGTAACCAAAAGAAAGAAGCCAGCAAAACTGCTGCCAGCTATATACATACACTGGAAAAAAAACAACAGAAAATAGAGAAAACGGGATACGGTAAATGAAATAACACAATGATATATATCAATATATATATATATATATATATATTATATATATATATATATAGAGTGAGAGAGAGAGAGAGAGAGATCTGATATAAAGAGATTTAACAGAATACGAATTCATCTTACTCCTAACATAGGAAGACGTTTACAAGTGCAGAAAGCGTACAATAAAAATAACTGGATTGTTTATAGAATTAAAAATAACTGGATTATTTATAGAATTAAAAATAACTGGATTATTTATAGAATTAAAAATAACTGGATTATTTATAGAATTAAAAATAATACAATAAATAATACAATAAAAAGAACTGGATTGTTGATACAATAAAAAGAACTGGATTGTTGATACAATAAAAAGAACTGGATTGTTGATACAATTAAAAATAACTGGATTGTTGATACAATAAAAAGAACTGGATTGTTTAGCTTCTTTATACGGGCCTCAGGGCCATCAGTAATCTCGAAGCTCTATTTCTCTGAGATGTGTGACCCATTGTTCTCCGCCCTGAATATTTTTTTATACTAGATATGTGTATTTTCTGGGATAGAAGAAAGCCAGCCAGTTATTCGGAAACCTTTCGGATTTTCCCGCTTTCGAGTTACACGAGATGTGTCTAAAACGTTCGGTGAATGGTTCGACATCTCAACCGCAACATGGGCCAGGTGCGTCTCCATGAACATGGCTATCTTGAGGCACGTCGAGAAGCTTGGAGTACACGTGACGGACAGGGTAAATCCGCTGCGGGCAGTCGAGCGTAGTCAGTGTGAGAGGTATGGTCACAGCACAATTGAGCAACGAGTGAACATCAAGTTCTGCTACAGTTTGGAGAAAACGGCGACGGAGACGCATGAAACGTCCTTGTTAATGCTCAATTCCTTTGCCGTCAATCGTAGAGCCAGTCGCCGATCTCGTGCCAGCATTTGTCGCACTTGCTCGATCATGTCTGTAGTTCTGCTTGTCTACGGCCGACCTGAACGTGGCTCATCCTCAGTCGTTTCCTTCCGTTCGTGAAATGGTTAGAACCGGTCTGAAACACATTTTATGCTTACGGTTTTCGTTCCACACACTTGCGCTAACATTTCATGCGTCTCCGTCGCCGTTTTCCCAGATTTGTAGCAGAACGTGATGTTCACTCGTTGTTCCATTGCGCTGTGACCATACCTTTCACATTTGCTACGTTCAACTGCCCGCAGCGGGTTTACCCTGTTGGTCACGTGTACTCCACGCTAGGTGGCACTTCTCGACGTGTCTCTGGATAGCCATGTGCATGGCCACGCACCTGGCCAATGTTGCCTTTGAGATATCGGACCATTCACCGAACTTTTTAGACACATCGTAATTATCCTTAATGGAACGTCTTGTCGCTAGTTCGTCTGAGTTGGCATCACTATGTAAGAATTTGTCTGAGATGTTATAGTTGGGCCCCAACCCATCTTAATCCCGTAAACTAATGTGTAGCAGTCGTTTTATTCCCGTAACTGTGGGAATAGAAAAGTTCAGAGACAGACAGAACTTCAGTGAAAACAGTCTTGAGATCCAGCCCTGAACTGAAATTGAAGTTCTGTCTTTGAACAAACTATTGCGGAAACAATGTCTCCACCATTGTTTGATATAGTCATTCCCATTTCCCCACCGAAATTATGAGATTATTCATCCTCAGCTCGTATGCATAGATAGTGGCTTCTTTCCTAGTTGGTGCAACATCCGGTTTTAGCAGAATGCCGGGAAATATTATCCTGCAATCTTGATTAAAGATAACAAGAACTACGTGTAATTACAAACAGATACAATCTTCCGCTTGAAATAACTGGGGAAAAAAAGATCTTTTGCATCATTTCAAGGTTTCTGAAGTTAATTGTCCGCCAAAATTTTGAATTTCTTCATGTTTTCATGTTTTCTAATTTCATGTTTTTCTGTACGGTTTCTTTCTGTTCCAGCGACCCATTAAGCGGTTGCACTTAATATCGCTAAAAGTGAATTTCTTGCATGAAGAAATAGACGAGTGAGGACTGTGGTAAAACTTTTTCTAGTAATCCGGAGTTCATCAGAAATAACAAAGAGGACGTCCTAATTAACAAACCAAGAAGACATCCTAATTAACAAACCATGAAGACATCCTAACTAACAAACCAAGAAGACATCCTAACTAACAAACCAAGAAGACATCCTAACTAACAAACCAAGAAGACATCTTAACTACCAAACCTAGAAGACATCCTAACTAACAAACCAAGAAGACATCCTAACTACCAAACCTAGAAGACATCCTAACTACCAAACCTAGAAGACATCCTAACTAACAAACCAAGAAGACATCCTAACTAACAAACCAAGAAGACATCCTAACTAACAAACCACGAAGACATCCTAACTACCAAACCTAGAAGACGTTTTAATTAAAAAACTAACCAAGAAGCCATTTAACTAACAAACTAACCAAGAAGACTTCCTAACTAACAAACCAAGAAGACGTCCTAACTAAAAAACTAACCAAGAATCCGTTTTTAACTAACAAACTAACCAAGAGTCGTCCTAAATAACAAACTAACCAAGAAGCCGTTTTAACTAACAAACTAACAAAGAGTCATCCTAACTAACAAACTAACCAAGAACACTTCCTAACTAAAAAACTAACCAAGAAGCCGTTTTAACTAACAAACTAACCAAGAAGGGGTCATAACTTAAAAAAAAACTAACCAAGAATCCGTTTTAACTAACAAACTAACCAAAAAGACTTCCTAACTAACAAACTAACCAAGAAGACTTCCTAACTAACAAAATAACCAAGAAAATATCCTAACTAATAAACTAACCAAGAAGACGTCCTAACTAATAAACTAAACAAGAAGACGTCCTAACTGGCAAACTAAACAAGAAGACGTCCTAACTGGCAAACAAACCAAGAAGACGTCCCAACTAACAAACTAACCAAGAAGACGTCCTAACTAATAAACTAACCAAGAAGACGTCCTAACTAATAAAAAAGACGTCCTAACTAATAAACTAACCAAGAAGACGTCCTAACTAATAAACTAACCAAGAAGACGTCCTAACTAATAAACTAACCAAGAAGACGTCCTAACTAATAAACTAACCAAGAAGACGTCCTAACTAATAAACTAACCAAGAAGACGTCCCAGCTAACAAACTAACCAAGAAGACGTCCCAGCTAACAAACTAACCAAGAAGACGTCCTAACTAATAAACTAACCAAGAAGACGTCCCAACTAACAAACGAACGAAGAAGACGTCCTAACTAATAAACTAACCAAGAAGACGTCGTAACTAACAGACGTTCTTTCAGTAGTGTGTCTTTTTTGTGTTTATTTGTTGTTTCCTTACATACGCCGTCCTTGATATAAAAAATTATCGCCAAAATAATAGTTTGTTACTGTTTGTTTTACATTCTTACTAACTCATCTCATTGCCTTTTCTCCCATTCCTTCCCACCTTCACTTCTTTCTATTTTTTTCTGCAAAAATGCACCAAACACATGCAGTTATCTCCGACATTATTCCTATATCTCTTCATTTTATTTGACACTCGCTTTTCTACTCGAGCGAAGTAATAAACCTATAATGGAATAAACTTATAACAGTTTTATATTAAACTTTCTTATCTTTTGTATAAGTTAAAACTGATGATTTTGATAATGGAAAATGACGGGGTACTTCTTTCTTTCTTGTGTATGAATCGCAAAGAAATAGTTCTTCCAACTGTCTTGTTTTTTAACTCGCATTAAAAAAAACAAACATATCGTCCTTAATCGACTAAATACAACAAAACTTGTTTTACACGTCTAGGAACATTAACAAACGTAAAGCTGAGTATCAGTGTCCACAGCATTATTTATTACAGCAAACTCTTATCGGCTTTACGTAAATTATACGTCGTCATAGCAACAGCCTATCCATTCACGTAAAGCCGACTCAACGGCTTTGTAAGGTTTAGCAGGCGCGGTCGCCAATTCTGCTGCTACATCCATAAAACACATGTTTCTACGTGTGCACCTTATCAGCACTGCATTCGCGTCATTGTTTAAAATATAAATATATATATATCGTTAGGAGTTTTCATGGTGATCCAAGATTTATACAAATAAAGAATTAGGGCGCTTAGCCAGCGATCAATGAACCAGACCACACATGACAGAACTCTTAAATCATGAAACATCGCATACTAAATTTTGGACCACGCATTTTTTATCGTCTTTACCAGGCATAATTTTGGGAGGTGGGGGCGGGAGGGAGTGTTTGGGGGGTGGGGGGGTCTAGTCAGTGGCTTGCTCCGGGGCCCTGAGGATTTCTCCTGTTTTAAGGGTGGGCCTGAAAGGCTTCCGTGGGGGTGGGGGGGGGGGTCGGAGAGGGGTCGTAATAGATGAAAAGAGACTGGATAATCAATATGGTAAGTGAAGGGAACAGTTCTGCACTGACTTCCAGTACTGCTTGTCAGAGATTCTGGTCATTACTATATCTATAAGTGGTTGTGCTTTCAGTCCTTTTAAGTGGGCACGTCAATATGGTCCAGTTTAAAACTGTTCGATAGTTTTAGTCATTCTATCGTTTGAAATATTCTCTTTGTTCTTAATTTGTTGAACTTTAATCTCTCAGACTACTCAGCTGTAACCATGTTGAACTTTAGTCTCTCAGACTACTCAGCTGTAACCATGTTGAACTTTAGTCTCTCAGACTACTCAGCTGTAACCATGTTGAACTTTAGTCTCTCAGACTACTCAGCTGTAACCATGTTGAACTTTAGTCTCTCAGACTACTCAGCTGTAACAATGTTGAACTTTAATCTCTCAGACTACTCAGCTGTAACCACGCTGAACTTTAATCTCTCAGACTACTCAGCTGTAACCATGTTGAATTTTAGTCTCTCAGACTACTCAGCTGTAACCATGTTGAACTTTAATCTCTCAGACTACTCAGCTGTAACCATGTTGAACTTTAATCTCTCAGACTACTCAGCTGTAACCATGTTGAACTTTAATCTCTCAGACTACTCAGCTGTAACCATGTTGAACTTTAATCTCTCAGACTATTCAGCTGTAACCATGTTGAACTTTAATCTCTCAGACTATTCAGCTGTAACCGCCAGCTATTACAGGGAAGAGTACGAGAGGATGGCCCTAACCGTCGTGGGCAAGGATATCAGAGCTTGTGTACAGAGTGTAGAAGAGTGTAAAGCGGGATATGGGATCTACCGAGGAAAGGTAACAGCAAGAAACGATGACATCTTGGTGGAAGAGAATGTTCCCGTAGTATCTTCGGCTTCGTGAAGTGGTTATAAGGTAGTAAGTCAGAAACTTCCAGGAGTCATGACCCAGTGGGGACCACGCCCTTAGAGTGTTAGCGAGTTTAAAGGGCCGAAACGCTTGGCTAGTAAGAAAGAGGGGGGTGGGTATACTTCTGTCACGATCTCAGGAGATGTATTGCTGCTTCGCTCTCTGGAACAGGACGTTTCCTACCTGCTCGCTGACCTTGCCTCAAAGCTCTCGACTGGAACGTCTCCTCATTTTCCAGTTTTCCACCAATCCCGGCACAAGTTCCCACTCTCATTGACTCCTAGCTTAAGGTTCACATATGCTGACGACACAGTACTGATAGCTGAGAACCAACAAGACCTGCAAAATCTCTTGGATAAAGTCACCAAAGAAAGTGAACAGAAAGGCCTTACTTTGAACATCAAAAAGACAGAGAGACTATGGCTATATCTAAGAAACAGAATCCACCAACATGTCGTATAAAATTAACACGGAACTATTCTAAAGCAGGTGCAGAAATTCAAATACCTTGGAGCAGTAATAACTTCAGATGGGAAATGCAGAACAGAAATTAGGAACAGAATAGGCCAGGCAAAGACTGCATTTCAGAGAATGAGAAACATATTAACCAACACATCTTTATCAATGAATGTTAGAAAACGAGTCCTAAAATGCTATATTGAACCTATATTATTATATGGAAGTGAATCATGGACAATAGGCAAGTCTGCACAAAAATCATTGGAAGCAGCAGAAATGTGGTTTATTAGAAGAATGTTGCGAATCCCCTGGACAGCAAAAATAACTAATGAAGAATATATGAGAAAAGCTGGAGAGACAAAAAAAATCTTGTCAAAAAGATAAGAGAGAGACAGTGTACTTTCATAGGACATGCAATGAGAAGAGGGGGCATTGAAAATATTATAACAACAGGTAAAATAGAAGGAAGAAGATCAAGAGGAAGACCAAGAGAAATGATACTGGACAGTCTGACGGGATGGTGTGAGAGGAGATCACCAACTGAGCTGATGGCCTGCATGAAGGATCGGGTACTCTGGAGAAGCATAACAGCCAACGTCAGTTGGCATGGCACCTGTTGATGATATATATATATATATATATATATATATATATATATAAAACATACCTAGAAATTCAAATACACATATGACGCATACAATTTACACGCTCACACTATATCATATCTACCTTATTTTTTCACAAATTACATTCTATTTTTTGGTGCATCTATATAAATCGGCCAGCAAATGATAACAACATATCTTTCTTTCTAACCTATTACATTCTTGGCAAATCACTCAACCCAAATGAAGGCATCTATTCTCACTGAAGCCGCGGGAAACCCAGTTTACAGATTAAATTAAACAGAATGACAGATAATGATGAAGCAGCGTTGCCTACTAACGATTTTAGACACTTGAAGACTATACATCTAAAATAATCAGAAAGTATACATTGTGCAAATATTTTTCTTTCATTTGTCCTGCTCTCATTCCAAGCTCCTGACCCAGTATTCACAAACTCAAACACGTAACGACATATCCCGGCTTTCTTCGGCTGTCGTCTGCCCTCTTCTGATGTCAGCTCTGGAGACCGGGGTAGGAGCTTGTCGACAAATCAACGAATGGGACCCAACTTAAATATGTGACAAAGGAACAAATGGTGAAATCTAAGAAGTAAATTGAAATTAAAAACATAGGCTCTCTCTCTCTCTCTCTCTCTCTCTCTCTCTCTCTCTCTCACACACACATCTTACATGCTAAACTGAATGTTTTAAAACTGAGTGAGAGCTGAATGATGAAGGACAGAATGTCCTTGTGCACCAAATTCTTCATCCTTTGAAAATAAAATTCTTTCGCTTTTACCTTTCATAAATGCGGCAGAAAAGACTCAACAACCCTTGATCAGACAGCCATGAGAGGACAACTATAGTAAAGAGAAAGGAAGAGCATCCTTTGAATAAATACAGAACCTAACGTCAACGAAATACGACACAGATCAGACAATATACAACGGACAACGAAAAGTGGATTTTTTTTTCCCCCAGTTGTTCCACAAGACAACACAATGTCTGCTGGGTAACTGTTTCTTGGTTAATCACTGTCAAAGTACATGTTTATATGGAAGGACTTCCTATGCTTAAAATTCTTCTAAGTTTATAACAATTTTTGCTCCTCTCTTTCGATCTATATAGGTCTCAAATATGATCCTTTCTGCCAATCGTTACTTTACTTCACAGAGTTTCTCGTCGCGGCGGGAAAACAACTACAGTATCCGCAATGCGGCACGACATAGTTTTAGTATCGATGCTGTCATTTTTCTATCGCCCTACAGGACATAAAAGCGCAGATACAAGTGGTGGCCAAACACCTCGACCCAACAGTGAGAGTATCGGAATTAATGGCATTTCTGCGGCCCGGGTAAATGGACTTGACTAATTACTGGAGACCCGGCTAGTAATAGACGGATCGAAGCACGCGAATACGAAATAAAAGCTCTCAGAGACCAAGTGTGTACAAACAGTCGCGTGTGTGCTGATTTTGGAGTTTTGGCTGTGTAGTGAGGTCAGGAGGGAGTCCCTTCATGGCACGCTGGTGTGTTTGAAGCAGAACTTACCATCAGATTTGATTCCACTCGCCAAACGTGGAAGTTTGGAGTTGAAATAACTGAGCTAGAAACTACTGTCGTCAAGATTAGTTGACCAGAACTGATCAAGGTACTGTCCCACCCACTCAAGATGATCCGCGTAACAGTATGTTGCGAAAGTACAGTTCTAAAAGGCAAAAATGGACGTGAAGCCTGTAATATAAAGCCCACTCATTAGGCCAGCTTCAAGACAGGAAACTGGCTTAGAAGGGGGAACAAACTTCCAACACCCCGGGTCATCAGAGGAGTCATTTCCGTTGGGCAAGCGTTTTGATCTTTGCAGTTTCTGTCGCAAGGGGTCCGTCAGGGGTGCATATTGTCACCCTACTTATTTAACTTGTATACTGAAAATATAATGAGGAATGTTAGAGAAGATGTAGACAAAGAATATTACGATGCCATAACAGTTGGAGGTTATGAAATACCAGAGATTAGATATGCTGATGACACAGTATTGCTGTCCACAACACAAGAAGGAATGGAAAAACTGATTATGTCAGTCCGCAAGAACAGCGAAGAGCAGAACCTCTATCTTAATGCAAAGAAAACTAAAGTGATGACAACTGATAAAACAAACAAGGCAACTGAAATATGTATCAATGAGGAAAAACTGGAAGAAGTGGAGAGTTTTGAATATCTTGGATCACTACTAACTAATAATGGAGATACAATGAGGGAAATTAAAAGGAGGACATCTATTGCTCTTCAGAAAGTAAAACAAATAAAGAATCTGTGGAGAGGAGCAGACAGAACCACAAAAATAAGATTTTTAAGGGCATGCATCTTTCCCATCGCAACATATGCCTGTGAGACCTGGACACTTAACAAAACAGCTGAGAAGCACATAAATGCCTTTGAATGTAAATGCTATAGAAGAGTTCTCCAAATATCGTGGACACAAAAACGAACAAATATATCTATACTGCAAGAGCTTAATATTGATGAAGGCTGGCTAGTAAAGAGGATTAAAGAGAGAAAACTTAAATATTTTGGCCACATTAAACGTCATGATAATTTAGAGAAGACCATATTGGAGGGATACATAATGGGAAAAAGAAAGAGAGGAAGACCGAAACGAAGATGGCTGCAAGACATCGTTGATGATCTGGAAATGGATGCAGCAGCAGCAGGCCATCTTGCTCACAACCGAGAGGCCTACAGGAGTGCTGTTTGGGAGGCAAAGTTCCGCAAGGGACATGCAAAGGAATGAATGTCGCTATAACTAGGGGAGGTAATCCGGATAATGACGCTTGTAGTATAATTTTCACCTACAAATGTACCAATCAGGTCAGTAATGGGAAGGATTGTCTGTCTTCTGAAATACGCACTTTGTAAGCCAAGATTGTATATAAAGGTCGTGCCGAAAGTATAGGACAATAAAGTCTTCTCGTCTCTATGGAGGAGCAGCACACGGCAATAACCTTTCCTACAAACAAACGAGTCAAATCAACTGAGGCAGAATGACCCATCACAGATGAAGACGTTCGATTCCATCGTGGCGGTGATAATGAACAGCTCGGAGAATGGACGAAGTACATCATGATAACGTCAATATCTCCAGGCACTCAAGATCCTCCAACCAAGACGAGGCAATTATAGACAAATTTTAGACATATTATAGACATACTATAGACATATTTTCCAACGTTCAACCACAGCCATCTTCTCACACTTTGGCCAGCTTCTCTTTTCCCTGTGTCCGTTGTCCCAGCCACGTTCCGTGAATTATGCCCTGAACTGTGCGCTGTACTATGCCCTGAATTATGCACTGTACTATGCCATGTACTATGTCCTGAACTATGCACTGTGCTATGCCCTGAACTATGCACTGTACTATGCCCTGAAATATGCCATGTACTTTGCCCTGTACTATGTCCTGAACTATGCACTGTGCTATGCCCTGAACTATGCACTGTACTATGCCCTGAAATATGCCCTGTACTGTGCCCTGAACTAGGCACTGTATCATGTCCTGAACTATGCACTGAATTATGCCCTGAACTATGCCCTGTACTATCTCCTGAACTATATACTGAACTATGCCCTGTACTATGTCCTGAACTATGCCCTATGCTATGCACTGAACTTTTCCCTGTACTGTGCCCTGAATTGTTTATAGGCCATATAAACGCTATTGTTATACATTTTATACATTTTGGCCTCACGAATGAAGTGATACGATTCCCGATTTAAAAAAATCCTTAAAATAAAGGACTGTCCCTTGTAATACTGTACGATTGGTCACTTTACCAAAGCTGGTTCAGCGGAGTGTTCTTTTTTTATAACGGCAAAGAGTGAAAAGGAAAGGGCAGGAGACAAAAGAACCAACTGAGCAAGAAAAAAAAAAGCAACGAGGGCGCCAGGGATGTGGTCTGGGAAACACTGGATTGGTGGTCCGACAACGTTTGAAAACCACTGCACTCTGCGCTGTATGAAAATTCTTGCCACTGCTGCCAGTGTTCCTGGCTGCTAGCACCTGCTGGAGATATGACCCCGCCCTACAATCTGTCTCGTTTTCAAAATCGTTTCTCATAGTCCCATTTGCCAGGAACATATGTGCTCAGTTGTAAGGGAACCTACAGCATGTACATGGTAAAAATATGAAATACGTCACTGAGTAAGGCGAACGAATTTGTTTTTAAAAACGAGCATGCATAACATGATAAGTCTACCCAATTTTGAAAATGTCGATGCTAATGTCTGGAGCAGGTGGCAGGGGCAGACAAGTCTTCAATAATGCCGACATTTTATTCTCGACCTTCGCCCGCTCACTTTCAAACAGCGTTGTGGGTTGTGTACCCTTGCAGGAAGTTGAAATATTAATGGCGGGTCACGTCATCAGATGCAGGCATATACTCTCCGTCTCTCTCTCTCTCTCTGCCTCTCTACCTCCATCCCTCCCTCTCTAATATCTCTCTCTCTCTCTCTCCCTCTCTGCTCCTCATATTTCAGTATGTATCAAAATTACATTGAGCATCAGAAGCCCATGCTGTGAAGACTAATACGACAGTATACACGGAGATAAGCAAACGGCCGTCTTTCACGTTGTGGGGGGGGGGGGAGGGCGCATCGGAGCCTTGCAGGAAAGGGTGAGGGGGGGGGGTAAATTACCCTGGGGAGAGGAACGGGGTCTGAAAATTTAAAAAAAAAAAAACAGGCGAAATAACTGGATCTGGCTTAGAATCTGCGACGTTTATTTTCTGGGTAAATATCTGAGAAGCTTGGGACTACGCTTACCTGGCAGCCCTGGCTGTGAACAGAGGAACAATCATCTCCGGCGAGAGGAAAACATTCCAGCTGCTGGTGGTAGTAAAGACCTGCTTCAACAAATATTCCATGAAGGCGGGGTGGGGGTGGGGGGGAGCTAGGAATGCTAATATTGTTGCTTGTAACAAAGTACAAAAACTGACGGATAACTGCTACAGGTAGTCAGTGATGCAGGAGGGAGGGTCTCCCAGATGAGTTTCGTAAACCCGGTACAAACCTCTAACCCGCTCCCCTCCCCTTTTCCATTTACATGTTTTCATCGACTACGCCCCCCCCCCCCCCACAAAGCCCTACAGTCCCACCCTTAAAACAGGGAAAAGCCTCGGGACCTCCCTCTCGTAGGACCTAGATTCGGGAAACGAGGTTTGCCAATGCTGGACCTCCCTCTCGTAGGACCTAGATTCGGGAAGAGAGGTTTGCCAATGCTGGACCTCCCTCTCGTAGGACCTAGATTCGGGAAGAGAGGTTTGCCAATGCTGGACCTCCCTCTCGTAGGACCTAGATTCGGGAAGAGAGGTTTGCCAATGCTGGACCTCCCTCTCGTAGGACCTAGATTCGGGAAACGAGGTTTGCCAATGTTGGACCTCCCTCTCGTAGGACCTAGATTCGGGAAGAGAGGTTTGCCAATGCTGGACCTCCCTCTCGTATGACTTAGATTCGAGAAACGAGGTTTGCCAATGTTGGACCTCCCTCTCGTAGGACCTAGATTCGGGAAGAGAGGTTTGCCAATGCTGGACCTCCATCTCGTAGGACCTAGATTCGGGAAACGAGGTTTGCCAATGCTGGCAACATTAGCAAAGACTAGCAAAAGCAAAAACAAAATGTGTGGACAAATCAGAAATCAGATATTTTAGCATTATAGTTTTGCAACTTCTATAGTAAAGTCCCTTGTTGCTGGCTTATGCCCTAGATAGAAGTAAAGAAGGTCCAACACCGGTAATGTGCATGTTACTGAAGAAAAGAAGGTAGTATAGTTTGAAGAGGACACTGCAGACTGAAAACATCATTTTGTGAATATCAGATCCAGTGTTATAAACCCTTGTAACAGCTCACAAATGACGGAGGTCCAGCACTGTTGTTGAACAGTTGCTACGACAATTTTGCGTGTGTGCAACATTTAGATCTCAGCAGTGGCTATCTTCACAAAAAGCTATTTGGTAGTCTTAACAGCTCCTGAGACCACAGTAAAGTTCATACATGGAACTGGATTAAACATCTGAGAATGAAGGCAGAGAAGAAGAAGAAGAAGGCACAGGAATTTATGCTCGAACTGTGCAAACAGAAGTCATAACTAAGCCAACAGCGAATCTGGTTGTTTATCAAGTTTAATTCCCTGAAACATGGCTTCTTCGGTACATGCGCAAGTATAAACGGCTTAATAATAATAATAATACGAAGAAAAAAGAAGAACGAACGAACGAGGGAACATACTTTATTTTCAAAGGGTTAAGAATTGGGCACGCAGGCTCGTTTGACATTCTGCTGCCCTTCATCATACAGCGTTCACTTAGTCACAGTCATTCAACATTTTCAAGAAGAAAACTCTAGATCCTTGGCTTGAACGCTAATTCATCTTCCGGTAGAACATGGCCGCTGTGTTGTTTGGGTACATAAATCTTTTACTGCGTATTGTTAGAGATACCGTTGATAGAAAAGACACGTTTGCCTGCTTTTTATTTAAAATCTTGATAGAGAACTGTCCGCTTATTGGGCAAGGATTTTTGTTTCTTTTCGTGTCTTTAGTGTTCCATTAGTTTTGTCATGCACTCCCCTGATCCCATAGGATCTAGCCTTCTAAATAAATATCTTTTTTTTTTAAGAGAAGCTACTAGAGCATGTCTCTCAAACAAAGAGAATTATTTAGGGGACCAATGCCAATATAACAGGAAGAACCTTTTCTGGGATCATATTGGAGGTGATAGTCAAAGGACGCTATGTGTTAGATCATTTCAAAAGCTATAGAGGGAGGATACAGCTTGGTGAAACCTTCCCAGAAGCGATAGCAAGAGGATAGACACCAAAAAAAAAACTTATTCTCTAGGCCTTCATCTTAAACTCTTCTCAGAGGACAGAAAAAAAGAGGAAAAAAAACTATAATTGGATGTAGTAGTAGTTTTGAGACATGCAGAGACTGAGCACGAAAACAAAATTGCGAAATTCCTTGTAGATACTGAAATCTTTTGCAGATTTAGAATTTCGAATTGGAGAAACAAATGATTGAAGTTAGCCAATATTGGCACAGCAAGGTTTCTAATATGGATATTAAAAGATTGAAACTAGGGAAGTTTTGCACAGCAGGATCTCTGATATGGGTGTTCGGTGATACCCCAGCAACCTGAAAGAAAAAAAAAAGGTGGGTGTTAAATTTAATGAAGGTGAAGAAGATGGGTGTTAAATTTAATGAAGGTGAAGAAGGTGGGTGTTAAATTTAATGAAATTGAAGAAGGTGGGTGTTAAATTTAATGAAGGTGAAGAAGGTGGGTGTTAAATTTAATGAAGGTGAAGAAACATCTTTAGGCAAGACTAGCAGGCGCATGTGGGTTTTTTTTTTTAATCAAAGATCTTCACTGAACCAGTGAACAGATGAACATTTATTTTCACATTTTTTATAAATGAGCACACCTGACATTGCATATTCTTTCACAGATTTTCATAAACATTTTATATAAAGTTTAAAAAAAGGTTTCCATGTCCGTTTCCATGTCATGAAAGCACATTTGGGATACGGTGTTAGGCCCGTATTTTCAAGATTTTCGGCACATGAAAGTGTGATGTGGTCGGTTTCACGCCTGGTTGCGTTTACTTTCCAAGATTTCTCTGGTACCAGTTTTCAGAGGTTGTGTGAACCCCGGGGGCCTTTTTTGGTATGTACCAGAACAAAAGTCCCACCGCTGGGACTTGAATCCCGTACCTCCAGAATAGTAAACAGAGCAATAATGGAAGGAAACTGACCTACAAACTAACTCAGAAAAAAAACGTATTATTAAGTCAATTTAAAACGACAGTGCCTTCCTGGTGTTGACTTGTATCGGCATATTTAAGCGTGGTTTATTGTAACTCAGAAATGAGATACAAATGTCACAGCTTTCCTCGTGTGCCAGGTAATATACCAAAATAACGACGAGCTACGTTTTCACATGAAGCTGCATTGATGAGTTTACCATTCGCCTCTACCATAAGATGGATCATGCCTAACTGACAAGATTCTGGTGTCACAGTGTTTCAAATGAAGGGCTGTTAGAAAGAGATGACCAAGTTTTGGTGTCATAGAGTGTTTCAAATGAAGGGCTGTTAGAAAGAGATGACCACATTTTGATGCCATAGAGTGTTTCAATGGAGGGCTGTTAGAAAGAGGACCACATTTTGATGCCATAGAGTATTTTAATGAAGGACTGTTAGAAAGAGATGTCCAAATTTTGATGTCGTAGAGTGTTTCAATGAAGGGTTGTTAGAAAGAGATGACCACATTTTGGTGTCATAGAGTGTTTCAATGGAGGGCTGTTAGAAAGAGATGACAAGATTTTGGTGTCATAGAGTATTTTAATGAAGGACTGTTAGAAAGAGATTATCAAATTTTGATGTCATAGAGTATTTCAATGAAGGGCTTTTAGAAAGAGATTACCAAGTTTTGTTTTCATAGAGTGTTTCGGTGGAGGGCTGTTAGAAAGAGATTACCAAATTTTGATGTCATAGAGTGTTTCAATGAAGGCTGTTAGAAAGAGATTACCAAGTTTTGGCGTCATAGAGTATTTCAATGGAGGGCTGTTAGAAAGAAATGACCAAATTTTGGTGGCATAGAGTGTTTCAATGAAGGGCTGTTAAAAAAGAGACGTAACTGTTGATGAGCAGTGTTTGCCAGCTATGGCATCAGAAAAAAAAAACAATTCTCCATGCTTCCTCAGAACACACAGGAACATTAAGATGGGTTTTAGTTCACGAGAGAATGGGAAAAGGCCCGTATTTTCCCTACCAAAATCGTGAAGAAAGTCAAAATAACTGACCGAACTGTTCTTCGCAACAATCTTGTCTTTCTGCCCGTCAACAAATAAAACACGGTGCCTTGGTGTCAGCTCTCCGGTCCTATCGTAAGATCTTAACCTTCCATCTGCCATTTCATTTAAAATTATTAACTTTATATAATTAGGAAAAGTAAACAAGATTTTAATGTAGTTTACAATTTAAATTTTTGAGCGGGCGAAAAGTGAAGCCTGTATCTCTAGAAACAGAAGTTCGTTGTTTCGTAAACATTCTTGTATATTGTAGACAAGATGATGAGAACGACGGCTGTGTTGTCATGACGAGCGAAACATGGGTGGTTAAGGCCCTGTCTCGCCCTACAGTTGGTTCTCTCAGTAACAAACTCAGTTATGCCAGAGGGGAAAGGGGTGGGGGGGGGGGGTCGCTATGGAAACTATGGCGCTGAAGTCAGGAAGAAACATCGCAGGTTTTCCTGCTTTTTAGCCCCAATCCATGTGGGCAAGCTCGACATAGAAACCCACTCGTCGTCCCATAACCCAGCTTGTACTACAGCATCTTCACCGCACCGGCTGTAAAGAGTATCCTGCTCGCAGTTCCATTAAAGATAGAACAGGAACAAAACAAGATGATGACCTTCAACCTTCAATTGTCAAAGTGTTTTTCTAAACTCTGTTTCTAACACTTTCCCCCAAAATAACTACTATTTAGTTTAAGGAGATGTCTGATTGCCCAGGTGTCTAATTGCGAGGGTGTCTACTGTTTAATGTCTAATTACCTGGCGTTTACTTGCCCGGATCTCTGTTTCATCCTCACATCTGTTTATGGTAACTTTATGCCCTTTAACTTAAAGAAGCTCTTCTATGTGTCTGCGGGGGAAGGGGAGGGGAGCCGCCGCAAAGAGAGAGGGAGGGAGGGTCTGTTGTCAGAACTATTTGTAGTTTATTTTCTGTAGCTTATTTAAGACGTGCTATTTCTAACGGTTTAATCTGGCTATTGAGTTGAATTAACTTCTTCTTCTTCTTTTCTTCTCTTTCTTCTTCTTCAGATTTGCACCCGTCATCTTGAATATATCTGGGGGGAAAAGTTTTAGAGGCAGTGGACATCTCCACATCTGGACTTGCTTATCACGGACCACGAAACAAGACAGTCATTTATTAATTCTTTGCCAAAACTCATTTAAACAAAAACTCTGCATTCTTAAAAGTTTGTGTGTTTATGTGTGTGTATGCTCAGGCGCTTGCTTGTTCAGAATTTTTAAGCGTCCGTTTCATTTCTGGCCCGCTTCTGTTTCGAGAAAACAGCCAGAATCTCTCCTTTAAATTGGACTTTTTGTTGCTCATTAACCGGGAAAACAGTTCAATAGAATTTTTGTACGTTTATTCACTTTGTGTCAGGAACATTTTGTTTTTGCTCCGAGACATGTTATGCTGCTGACGTTTGAGTGTAGATTGCTGGCTTGTTTTCTTGTTGGCGGTAATAGTGTTTCTGAAGGAAATCCACCTCGCTTTTTTGTGTCGATGACTCTTGAACTATTTTCACCGAAGAAAGCAGTAAATCTGTCATGCATTAGAAGCCTCTAGGAATATGGTTTTAGTAGCCATACTTTCCCACACTTGCCGGCAGACTTTAGGATGGTGTGGTCAACATCACTACTAGCAGCCTTCTTTTTTTTCTCTTCCCTCGCTCTAGAAGGAGCCGGGTGCTACCTATCTATAGTTGGAGGACTGGGGCACTTCCACCTGGGCTTAAACCAACTCCCTATGAGAGAAAAGTGTCACAATCACTGCGTCACTCAGTCCCCTTATCAGAGCACAAAGTGACCTAAAAACAATTAACGCACCAAAAAATTAATTACATATCACTGACATGTGCACTGTCAAAATACAAAGATATCTAGTGAAGAAAGAAAACATAGGAACCAAGTGACATGTTAAAATGAGCCTTTCAGCAAGTTCGGGTTAGGGGAAGGAGACGGAGATATACCTCTGTGTCCAGGTCCCGAAAAATGGCCGAGTGGTCCCGCCTTTCTCTCCATTATTATTAAAGACAAAATTCAATTTCCATGTTTGGATAGCGTCCAAAGTAGTAACTGACTCTGGTGCCCGAGTTGGCTCTCGACGAATCCGCCCCTCAAATATAACTCTGAAGGAAAGAAAATGAGATACGGAGAGATACTGACGGTCGGTAGGATTGAAAATGTTCGTTCTTGTCTTGTACCCCTTTGGGTTGATAAAGAATGACAACATTTTGGTTGTTTGTTGATTGGTACACTGGGAAATTTCGAAGATGGTCCTTTTGCAGACTAAGTCCACGGTGAAGGTCAAGAAAATGTGTTTAAAGGCTGTGGAGAGTCGGGTTATGTAACTGTCGTAGATTGCATAGAATGTCTAGGACGTAAGTACGACGTTTCTCATCTGGCTCCACCACTGTGTGAGAGCATCACATGCATATTCGCTTGATCACGTTGAGATTAAGCAAGAGCCTGCTTCTTGTAGCGCTTCGTGAATGCTGGATAGGGCGTGGGTCAGTTCTGGTTCGTGGTTCAACTAACTGTAGCCATGAAGACCAATTAAATATTTTCGTTCTATAGAGCTGGGATAGATGGATGGATGGATGGACGGACGGACGGACGGATGGATGGATGGACGGACGGACGGATGGATGGATGGGTGGACGGACGGACGGATGGATGGACGGACGGATGGACGGATGGATGGATGGATGGATGGACGGACGGACGGATGGATGGATGGATGGATAAATTTAAAGACTAAAGAGCAAACAATATATATGTATATATATATATATATATATATATATATATATTATATATATATATATATATATATATATTTTATAGAAATGGAACTGAAGGACAAAATAAAATAAAATAAAAGTGATAGCGAAAAACTTATATCTAAAACTTATATATTTAAAAATCCTCAGAAGGTTGGATCTCGAAATCAAAATAATATAAGACACGACAAATTATAATTACAATGTAATGTTTTAGTATCTCTCTTGTGCCCTTTCTTTCATACTGCACAAAAAATACAATTAACTGTTTTGTTTTTTTTAACTGAGTCCTGTACCATAATCGTTATTATTTCTTTCCATCGCAGAAAGAGAAGATAAGAATGAAAGACGAGGTGTAAGAAGTAGAAGAATAACAACAACAACAACAACAAAGATCACTTGAATCCGACAAATTCTCCAGGATGATTATGTCCGATCTGGTGAGGGTAAACAAATAAACGACTCTTTAATTGTTTCTTGTGTACAAATGTCGTCCGAGAACTCTCAGATATCAGCGGAAAAAGATGGCCGTACGTCCGCTTTATTCATTGGCCTTGTCTCCGTGTCAGTGGAAGTGGCGGATCGATACTGCATACGTAATGAACCGCATTGCGCCAGAAATGAAACCGCACCACTGCAAGAGTTCATTAAACTGGATATGCATTATTTGCTCGAATCCTAAATATTTAAATAAAAGAGAGAGAGAGAGAGAGAGAGAGAGAGAGAGAGAGAGAGAGAGAGAGAAACTTGGTACCACATCCACTTTGCCGTTAAAATATCGACTAGGTTATTCTATTTCGTATTCTGTGTGTGTGTACTGTCGCAATAGATTTTATGAAGCAACCAAGGGCGCAGTGCGGCATAGTCTAGTTTTGTCTGTAGTCTGAAAATGGAAAAGTCGAAAAAAAAATCACTACGGGTAGTCCATTAACTGGGTTTTTGTTGGAGTTCACAAACTGTGGATTACGTCATGGTTATGAATAACTTCCCGGCTTCTGATCATTATGTAGCTGTTTGTTCCGCATTCAATATGCCATAGAATGGGGGTAAGAGGAGGGAGAGGGGAGGGGAATAGTGAAAAAGAGGGGGGCGGCTGGACATGAATGTAGAATGTGTGAGTGTAGCATATGTGAGTGTATAATGTATAAGTTTATAATGTATGCGTGTAGAATGTGTGAGTGTAGAATGTGTGACGGTAGAATGTATGGCGATAGAATGTGTGAGTGTAGACTGCATGTGTGTAGAATGTATGAGTGTAGACTATGTGAATGCAGAGTGTGTGAGTTTAGACTGTGCGAGTGTAGTGTGAGTGTAGAATGTAGGCTGCATGTGTGTAGAATGTATATGTAGACAGTGTGAATGTAGGGTGTGTGAGTTTAGACTGTGTGAGTACAGAGTGTAAAATGTATTAGTGTAGAATGTGTTAATGTTGAATGTGTGAGTGTAGACTGTGTGAGTGTAGAATGTGTGAGTGTAGACTGTGTGAGTGTAGAATGTGTGAGTGTAGACTGTGTGAGTGTAGAATGTGTGAATGCAAACTGTGTGAGTGTAGAATGTGTGAGTGTAGAATGTGTGAGTGTAGACTGTGTGAGTGTAGAATGTATGAGTGTAGACTGTGTGAGTGTAGAATGTGTGAGTGTAGACTGTGTGAGTGTAGAATGTGTGAATGTAGACTGTTTTTATTTACTAGGAAAGAAGGGCACGTGAGAGAAAATAAAACCTGTTAAATATTGTAGAGAAAATGCCGGCAAAAGGATAATACAAACATGGCTTCCGCCTCCAAGGAAAACTTCGTAAACGGCTGCGCCATGCACCGCTCCCTCCTCTCCCCTTACTCCCCTCCGCTTTCATTCACTCCCACCACCAACACCCCCTCCCCCTCACGCGGACCACTCAGGGCCCAGCTTTACAACAATGAAAATCTTCCCGGCCCCCCCCCCCCGAGCAGTGCACCCCACCCCACGCCTTCTCTCCATGGGGCCTGACTGCACTAGCAGAAATCTAGTCTGAGTCGACAGCAGGAGGAGAATTAAAATGAAGAGTATTTGATCGTATTTTCCCCCACCAGAACCCCACCCCCACCTAAATAATTCTCAAGTTGTCGTGAATCTTAAGAGACAGACTAATTTATCTTATTTGATCTGTTCTCAACGGTCATTCATTTCAGTCACAACCACCCCACCCCACCCCCCTTGTCCATTTCACCCGTCATTTTTTTCCTTTTCATTTGCCAAGCTTTGCTCTGTCTTTTTTCTTAAACGCGTTGGTGAGAGAAGGACAGCGTCTCATGTGGATAAAGAAGAAGAAGAAGAAGAAGAGTCATTAAGCTGACAATAGATCTATCAAGAAAATATTCTAGCTGACACGGGCGGGCACGATTTACCAGGTCCGTTGTAACGGACCTGGTTACAGACCTGGTTACAGACCTGTCGCTCTGAATCTGACGACCGTTCCTCTCTATTATCATCAAAATGCTTGCTCGTTTTATGGAGATAGTTGTCTCCGCCGGTTGAGAAGGTACGGAATGTGACGTTCTGTCAAAAACTGTCAAAAACGTCACTAACTTTCCGTTATTTAGTCTTTGTCTAAAAAGATTGAGCCTCAAAGACTTTTATGTTCTATTCTTTTAAGTGCTCTTATTCAATGTGCAACATGACTTCCTTGGCTCTGCATAACCCCAACATTGACTTCCGTGGCTCTGTATAACCTCAACATTGACTTCCTTGGCTCTGTATAACCCAAACATTGACTTACGTGGCTCTGTATAACCCCAACATTGACTTCCTTGGCTCTGTATAACCCCAAATTTGACTTCCTTGGGTCTGTATTACCCCAAAATTGACTTACTTGGCTCTGTATAACCCCAACATTGACTTCCTTGGCTCTGTATAGCCCCAAAACTGACTTCCTTGCCTCTGTATAACCCATTAGGGGTGAAGAAGTTGTCTGATTTGGCACTCAGCGAACCATAGCTGGCCAAGCTTTCTCTTGGTACCCTAAGTAACAGGCCTAGCCTGGCTAACGGGACACGGATCGCCATGCCCCACCCCCAACCCTATAGCTAAAGAAATAATGCACGCCCAGTTGTTTTTAGCTCAGGTCAGGGACTGAAAAGGAAATATCTCCCATAGCCCGCTCCCAAGCCTACACAGTGCTGTGGCACAACATCTTCACACCATCGCCTGCAGAGAGCACCACTCCAAGCCTACACAGTGCTGTGGCACAACATCTTCACACCATCGCCTGCAGAGAGCACCACTCCAAGCCTACACAGTGCTGTGGCACAACATCTTCACACCATCGCCTGCAGAGAGCACCACTCCAAGCCTACACAGTGCTGTGGCACAACATCTTCACACCATCGCCTGCAGAGAGCACCACTCCAAGCCTACACAGTGCTGTGGCACAACACCTTCACACCATCGCCTGCAGAGAGCACCACTCCAAGCCTACACAGTGCTGTGGCACAACACCTTCACACCATCGCCTGCAGAGAGCACCACTCCAAGCCTACACAGTGCTGTGGCACAACATCTTCACACCATCGCCTGCAGAGAGCACCAGCTGGCAGTTTCAAGGAGAGACAAGACAAGACAAGCATAATGCTCATGTACGAGTTCTAACAGGAAGTTTGCTCTCAATTCTTCATTTTATTTTTCTTGCTCGCCAGCCAAAATCATTATCAGGCTCTATGAGGTCTTCCATGTTTAAATCACTCGCGAGAGAGGTTATATAACAGGAAAAAAGTATCACATAATTCCGTCAGTAATGTTAGCGTAGGTGAAATAGATGCCCGCAGGCATCAGTAATCATTATTATAAGTAACAGATAACTATTTTTATAGTTTTATATTTTATTATTAGTAGTATTAGCTTTATTATTGATAATTAACTTAAGATATAAATTGTCCCCCTCAAAGCTCCCCCCCCCCAACTCCAGTTTTTTTTTTTGTATAGAAAAGTTGCGCACTCCTAAAAGAGATAGCTCTGCCATTGACTTTCTTGCAGTATTTATACACTTCATGTAACACGACTTTTGCTTAAGAATTGCATTGCCCCTTTTTAGGCATTTGTTTATTTAACTGCTTAGAGACATGGTTTCTGTAGCCGCTATAAACTTCTAAGATTTCCATTTATAGCTCATGACCATATTGCTGTGAAAAAATGCTGAATAAAATTTGGAAGATTCTGTAAATCAGATGGTAACATAGAGTATAATTTAGTGGAAGGTGGGGGGGGGGGAGTAAATGATTATGTATACCTTTTATGCCATGGAGGCATTCAGGGGATATGGTGTTAGTTTCTACTTTTTTTTCCTTCACCAACTGATACACTAGAGATTGATGTGATCACTTTCACGCCTGACCTCCTTCCTTTCCCCAGGTCAGAAGCCAGACACTCATTTCTACAGCTGAATAGCTGGGGGCGCCTCTGGATAGATTCAAATCACCTATCTTTGCCATGAGAATCGAATTCACAAACCACTTCACCACACCGACGCATAATTAAGAAAAGAACAAATGCACATACAGGACAGTCCTAGGATTACACCACAAGTCCTCTTCGTGGACAGGACATCAGAAGAAACTGTTTGAAAGAAAACCACAAAACGTTCACAGAAAATATATACCTATCTTTTCCATAATAAACTAGTTATACTCATTGGAATGTGCAAACAGAACAAGGAAATTCGATATAGGATAAGGAAATAGCGATGACTGTCAAAGAACGTCAGGATATCTTGTATATATATATATTGTACATCGCAGTATTTAGTGAACACGAATAATTATACTGGACCTTACATAAAATTGGGAACAGCTGCCACACAAGGTCTTTATATCGAGAGATTCATTAATGACCATTGTAGACAATCTCAGTGGTTCTCAGGCTTTATTCCTGTGTCCTGACACGCTACAGCCACTATACAGTAGTCCCCCCATCATCCGTGGTCGTTCAGTTCCAAGCCTTGTCGGGAATGCTTGAAACCACAGATAATACCGAATCCTAAATAATATATCCTCTTTTAAACATGTATACTTAAACCTATAGTTTTGTTTTAAATCTGCGTTAGTGTCACCCATAGTACGTTTTCTTTTCATGTCTTATAGCCATAAATTCGGTGTTTTTTTTTCTGTCCTCAGTATATACTTATGACCCCTGTTTAGAGGCTCACATACAAAAACAACGCAACAGATAAAAACATGAAAAAAAAAAGAGATAAAAACTAAATACTTGGCTTTTTGCTATCCTCCTTTTAAGAAGGGCGGGCAGGAACTGCGCCCAGACAAACGTTTATTTTTTTCATGTTTCTATCTGTTGTGTTGTTTTTGTATGTGAACCACTATAAAGGTGTTTGCCGAAATATTGGATTGTTGTATGTGGTCATTTATTCGTGCTCATCTTACCCACTTTCCTCACTCTTTCTATCTTTTTTTTTTTTTAACTGAATCATAAACCCCCGTCTACTTTATTGCTAGAACCAGTTTTACCACAATCGTCATTTCTCTTATCTCCCATATAAACCACGGTGACACATCTCGTATACCCAGCGAACACACTTCATTTATCTGAACCACACACCTCACCTACTTTAACAACACATCTCACAGACCTTAAAGACAGCCTCACAAATCTTAATGTGACGTCTCATCGCATCTTAATGACACACTTCACAAATCTTAATGACACAGTTCAACAATCTTAATGACACACCTCACCTGCCTTAACGACACACTTCGCAGACCTTACAGACAAACAGAATGAGAATCTATGAACTGAGGAAGAGAGAGTAAAATATGAAAATATAGACTACCATATGTTTACCTTGGTGCTTTCAAACAGGCTATTTATTTTCCTTGAGATAAATTTGCTGGAGTTTTCAGTGCGGCATACCAACATTCTCCCTGCACTATCTGTTAGGTTAGATAGTGTCTCTGCTTGCTTGTTTACACACATTACGTTGTCTCATATAATCGACATTCTCTCTCTCTCTCACTCTCTCTCACTCACGCTCTCCCTCTCTCACGCTCTCTCTCACGCTCTCTCTCTCTCACTTTCTCTCACGCTCTCTCTCTCACTCTCACTCTCACGCTCTCTCTCTCTCTCTCTCTCTCTCACTCTCACTCTCTCTCTCTCACTCACGCTCTCCCTCTCTCACGCTCTCTCTCACTCTCTCTCACTCTCACGCTCTCTCTCTCTCACGCTCTCTCTCACGCTCTCTCTCACTCTCTCTCTCACTCTCTCTCTCTCTCTCACTCTCACGCTCTCTCACTCACTCTCTCTCACTCACTCTCTCTCACTCTCTCTCTCTCTCTCGTATTGCTACTAATTCTGTCTTATCAAATAGTTATTTATTTTGACGATTCATACTCCCAATCTTTATTTTACCTTACGTTACTTTTTTTTTATTCCACCTTATAAACTGATTTTGTTGTCTGATCAAATATTCTTTTCTTTAACAATATTTTTAAAGTTTTTTTTTTTGCTTGCCCGTTGTTTAAGAGAACAGCCCAGTGCTCCTGGCCTTGTTGACAGATTTTTAGTTTATAGTAGCAGTTCCGATTAAGAATATGTTTTTATAGCCGAACCGACTGGAAGATTCTTGTCTATAAAGTTACATTCTGGGCATCTGAATACAATTTGCTCTTGACTGTGCCATGGAATCCTCAAGGAAATGGAAAACGAGGAAGACCTAGACTTAACCCACAGGAGAGAAATTATGACAGTGCTCAGAGACAAGGGATGCACATGGAAGGAAGTAGAGGATAATTACAAGAACAGGGATGACTGGAGAACCTTTATCCGTGGCCTATGCTCTCAGGGGAGTGAAAGATGATGATGATGATGATGATGTCCTACCGCCTCAGTTTCATTATTTTGACTCCCAGTTCTCAGTCGGATGTCTACAGCAGCTGTAGTAGATGATGCTAATTTGTATCGTTAATTACTGAAAACTAAGGCGCAGAGAATCTGTGTTGTCTGCAGCAAGGGTTTCCATATTTTTTTCACATTGCGGCACACTTGGGGAAAGAAATTTTGTCCGGGCACTCTTGGGGAAAGAAATTTTGTCCGGGCACTCTTGGGGAAAGAAATTTTGTCCGGGCACTCTTGGGGAAAGAAATTTTGTCCGGGCACTCTTGGGGAAAGAAATTTTGTCCGGGCACTCTTGGGGAAAGAAATTTTGTCCGGGCACTCTTGGGGAAAGAAATTTTGTCCGGGCACACTTACGGAAAGAAATGTTGTCGCGGCACACTTGTGTTCTTAATGGTGGATTCTCATGCAGTTAACAATTTATTTGTAGCATTTTCAAAGTTTGCACGCTACGTTTACTATAATCATAGTACACCGACAAACGAAAGAAAACGTGAGAGCCACTTTATGTTTTATTATACAAAGCATTCTTTCCAATATGAAATGTGAGTTTGCTGCAAAGCATGGATCTCTTGACACTTTAGCTCGCGCTTGTCTAGGAACTGATAACTAAATTTCTGTGGGTTATCTACCTCTATGCAAGCGAAACATGGACCGTGAGTAAACAATTAGAACAAAAAAGAAAGGCTACTGAGATATGGTTACTAAGGAGGATGCTTTGCATACCATGGACAACCAGAAAGACAAGTGAAGAAGTATTACAGCAGGCTAAAGAATATCCCAAACTGGTGGCATACATAAGAAAAAGACCGTCAACGTTTCTCAGACACATCAGCGGACATGAAGGTCTCGAACAACTGGTCATGACTGGAAAGGTGTATGGCAAAAGACAGAGACGTCGAAGAAGACAGACATACCTAGATGGCCTGACTGCATGGTTTGGTGTGAGAAGAAGAAGACAGACATACCTAGATGGCATGACAGCATGGTTTGGTGTGAGAAGAAGAAGACAGACATACCTAGATGGCCTGACTGCATGGTTTGGTGTGAGAAGAAGAAGACAGACATACCTAGATGGCATGACAGCATGGTTTGATGTGAGAAGGAAGACAGACATACCTAGATGGCCTGACTGCATGGTTTGGTGTGAGAAGAAGAAGACAGACATACCTAGATGGCCTGACTGCATGGTTTGGTGTGAGAAGAAGAAGACAGACATACCTAGATGGCATGACAGCATGGTTTGATGTGAGAAGGAAGACAGACATACCCAGATGGCCTGACTGCATGGTTTGGTGTGAGAAGAAGACAACAGACAGACATAGATGGCCTGACAGCATGGTTTGGTGTGAAAACAACAACTGAATTGATTCGAGACACGAAAGATCGAGCGAGATGGAGAGAGACGATCGCCTACGGCACTGATCTGATCTGATCTCTACCTGACGGGGTGTTTATCATATAAATAAGCCAAAATGCGCTGTAATGTGGTCAAAAATATTTTTTACTCTAAACATTTCGCTGCATTTTTTGGAAGCATAGAAAGAGGATGGAAAGGAATAGTAGATAATATACGCACTTTTACACGAAAAACAAATAGGAACAATATTTCGGCAAGATGTCTCTGTTGAGGACAATAGAAATTTCGAACCAGATAATTACACGTAAAAAATAATAATACAAAATAGGAATTCTATCCATTTAATAGGGATATTAATTAATTTTCTTCCATCCTTTCTCCCGTCATTTTCTTTCTTTTTTTTTTCTCGTCATATTAGAAGATATGCTACCATAATATGGAATTCACATAATCAATATCTCATTACTAGAATTCTTTCCGTCTTCTATTTATTTCTTGTCCAGTTATTAAAGTTGCTCATTTCTCAGTTTTTGTCCAACTTTCTGCGACTCGGCGGCTTAAAGGATCCTCTAGCAAAAAAAAAAAAAATTACTTTCTCTGTTTCACACAAACAAAACTACCAAAATCCAGGAATAATAAAATTCCTTTCTTGCAGAACGGTCTGTTATGGTATTCAAAGTCTGAAATAGAGACTACACGAAACAGACGTTTCTGAAGAAATCAAATCAATAACTGATTCGACTTATTCATGACTTCGATCCTTCGATCTAGCCAAGTCTTGACCTCTGACTCAACCCTGCTCAACAGGACACTATCTTTCACAAGAAAAGATGTCTTCTCCTTTCATCTTCGTCTTTTTTTATCTTTTCTTTAGATGTCGATTTTATCTTCAGATGTCACTTCGTATCCGAGTTTCGCCACGATCATATATTTTCTTCTTCTTCTTCTTCTTCTTCATCATCATCATCATCATCATCATATTTATTTCTTTTTTCTTGTTTATTTGCTTGGGTTGTTTACTTTATTATATTTATTGCTTTATCTTTCTTGTTTCTTCGACGACAAACTCTTTTCCTAATGTTGTATGCCTTATTGTCTAAATTTGCTAACGTTCACTGCTTGATTTTAATGTATTGTTTCTCGAATTAATTTATCTCTCCCCATACACCGCTTTGAGCAGGACCACATGGTGTCATCAGGTGTAAGTGGTCAAAGCGCTAAAAGAAGCCCAAGAGCCCACCGGACAATGAACATATTTCGCCGAATAAGGAAACCCATTAAATCTTCACACTGATCTCAGGATTAATAATGCATGTGCCACATGAACCCTTCAGTGTGGAACTGAAGAGCGGAAAATAGATAAGAGGCGCAGCTTTAGAGGTTTTGAAAGAGTTGAGAATATTGAAACAAAATTACACGGTACATTAAGAAACAACAGGCCAAGGATAACGTAGGGAGGGGGGAGGGGGAAGCGAATTTATTATGAAATGGTAAACGAACGATTGAACGAACTTTTTTTTTCAACAATAGGACATCTGAGCACGCACAATGGAAGATGGCAACTTGTGGTCTGTTAGAGAAGAATTGATGATTAGGTTGCAAAGTAATTTATTAGAAGGATGTAAGAATTGATGATTACGTCGCAAAGTAATTAATTAGAAGGACGTAAGAATCGATGATTAGGTCGCAAAGTAATTAATTAGAAGGACGTAAGAATCGATGATTAGGTCGCAAAGTAATTAATTAGAAGGACGTAAGAATCGATGATTACGTCGCAAAATAATTAATTAGAAGGACGTAAGAATTGATGATTACGTCGCAAAGTAATTAATTAGAAGGACGTGCTCCTATGTGGAAAAGATCCCCGAAAACTGGCAAGGAAGGTCTAAGAACAGAATATCAGAACATCAAATCAAAATGACATGTAAGGAGTTTGATTTGGAAGAACACTAGTCTGACATTCTGCTTTTCATCTCTCAAGTTTTATATTATATGGAGAATGTTAATAAAATATAAAAAAGAACAACTTTTGAACATAACCAGAAGAATGTTAATAAAATATAAAATGAACAACTTTTAAACAAAACAAACAAGAAAGTGACTGTCTGATCAATTTAATGGTATGCCTGGCCCTGCATGCTGGTTACTCACATCATTCTTTACACATTCAACAATCAGTAACCAATAATATAATTTGTAACTTATGAAGAGTTACAGATTTGTTAAGAATCATTTTGCATTCCGGGCAAGACTTTCTGCTGCAGTCTCGTTCTTTGTATATCTCTCAGTTACGTGTAGAGATACGGGATGGCCGAGTGGATAGAATCTTGCCCCATCGCGACTGTACGTTTGTTCGTTCTACTGAAGACTGCGGTTCGAGTCTGTCATCCTCTCAGCGTTTTACTTTCTCTCACATCTAAAGTGTGTTGTATTTTGAAAGTTAAGCATACATAACTGTGCTTTACTCTGGCCAAGCCCCGTCGAGTGGCACAAGACACACAGTGATTAACTGTACAATATACTAGGAACACTATAGAATGACTAACTCTACAGCTGTACAATGACTGCGCGTACTCCGTAGCGAGGACGAGAATCCTTATCAAGGCAATTATCCCCAATGTAATATATAGTATAAGGAGGAATAGAGACAGTATTACTGTCCACAACACAAAAAGGAATGGAAAAACTAATTATTCCCGTCCATAGGAATAGTGAGAGCAAAACCTCTATGTTAATGCGAAGAAAACTAAATTGATGACAGCTGACAAAACATATAAAGCAGCTGAAATATTTATCAATGACGAAAAGTTTGGAAGAAGTGGAGAGTTTTGAGTATCTTGGATCATTACTAACTAATAATGGAGATACAATGAGGTAAATTAAAAGAAGGACATCTATCGTTCTTCAAAAAGTAAAATAACTAAAGAGACCGTGGAGAGAAACAGATAGAACTACAAAAATAAGATGTCCCATCGCAACATATGCCTGTGAGACCTGGACACTTAACAAAACAGCTGAGAAACACATAAATACCTTTGAATGTAAATGCTACAGAAGAGTCCTTCAAATATTATGGACACAAAAAAGAACAAATATATCCTTACTACAAAGATTTAATACTGAAGAAGGCTGGCTAGTAAAGAGGATTAAAGAGGGAAAACTTAAAGATTTTAGACACATTAAATGTCATGATAATTTAGAGAAAACCGTATTGGAATGGTGCATAATGGGAAAAAGAAATAGAGGAAGACCAAGGCGAAGATGGCTGCAAGCCATCGTTGATAATCTGAAAATGGATACATCAGCAGCAGGGCATCTTGCTTACAACCGAGAGGCCTACAGGAGAGCTGTTAGGGAGGCAGAGTTCTGCAAGAGACATGCAAGTGACTGAGAGACAGATTATTAAACTTCAGTTTGTTTTCAACACCTTAAGAAAATTTTTTTAAAGAATAAAATAGGTTAGGGACCGGTCAGCTCAGGGGTGCCCAACTCTGGGTAAAATCGGTACCGACCGGTGGGAACTTGTGCGTTGAGCACGTAGGAATGTGCCAAAGAATCGGAGGGAAATTACGTTTTCGTTTAAGCACGATTGAGTGTGCATTGCGTCGGTGGATGTATATTTATATATGTTTTGATCACGATTTATATTTTGTAAGGTGGACAGAAAATATATACCATGGAAGTTGTGCTGTCGGTTCTTCCGATCCATCCCAACCCACTCAGGTATAGTTGTTGAAAGAGAAAGATCTATGAATAGTTCTATTTTTTATAACATATTTTCTATGTAAGGTTCTAAGAACTGCTATAGCCGGAGGTGGGGTGGGGGATACGCTCTCTACTCCACTGACATGTCTCCACAGTGTGGGTCTCAAATAGCCTCTGACAGTCAAGTCCAGCTCCTGGCCTTCTCGTGGCAGAACTTTCAAACTGACAGGAAAAGGGGCGAAGGCGAATATCTTGCGCCTGAAAACCAAACGCTTCGAGTAGATGAGAGTCATGTTTGGTAGCTCATCTACCGCTACTGGCCAGATTCTTCAGCTGTTGTGCGTGGAATGGGGCTCCTCCCCTCCAGTGAAGAAAGGTGCGAATGTGGAAAAGGTGAAAGAAAGGATTAAACGAAGTAAACAGTAGTCAAATCACGTCACCTCTGCTCTGGAGGTCGGCCACGTCCTATGTGCACTCATATCGGGCGAAATACCTGAACCGGCTTAACCTAGAGGTTAAGACACTGCTGGCGAGATTCTTCTGATGCCGCGCCTGGAGTGAAACTCCTCCCGGCCAATGAAGAAAATGCAAAAAAAACAATTAGGGTTGCCGTGCTACACCGATGTGAAAAGGTGATGGAAAGGATAAAGTGAAGCTTAGTCAGTATGACCAGTAGTCCACCGGCAAGAGCTATTCATACCACGGCACCTCTGCTGCTATAGAGGTCAGCCACGTCCGATATACACCCATACTGGTGAAATATGCCTAAACCGGCTTAACCCAGGGGTGAAACTTGAAGGCTACGCATGTCACGGTACCTCTGCTCTAGAGGTCGTTCACGTTCTAAACACGCCCATACTGGGATAATATGCATAAACCGGCTCAACACAGGAGTGAAACTTAGTGGCGAGGATTCGTCCTCCTAGACAAAAGCTCCGTCCTGGTCACAACTAGAAAGGGTAGAGGCCACGACCACAAAATGCTGAAGTCGGAGACACTGGACCAGTGCAGTCTAGATAGGCAACCACCTCTCACCCGGCGGGGATGTATGCGTATCCCAATCATGCTGCGGTTTTCCGGTGAGAAAGTCCAACGCTGGACTGGATGGCCAACCACCTCTCACCCGGCCGGGATACACATGTATCCCAAAACTCGTCGAGGTTTTCCGTTGAGAAAGTCCAACTCTAGGCTGGATGGGCAACCACCTATCACCCAGCGGGGATACACTGATATCCAAAACACGTAAGGTTTTCCAGTGAGAAAGTCCAACTCTAGATTAAACTGGTGCAACGAAAACCACGGTGTCACGCAATCACGCTTCTGAGACCCACCAAGAATACAGGCTCAATTCCTGCGATACTCTGGACCTCTTGTGGTCCTCTTGTGAATCTTGTGTGGTCCTTTCGGGGACCACAGGGGGACCACGTGACCTATCGAGGACCACAGGAGTAAATTCAGTAGGATCACGGGGCGGTCTCGTTGGTAGAAGCGAACGAAGAAGAAGAAGAAGTTCCATGTAAAATTTTGATATTTGTTAATACGCATCTTGATGGTTTTTATGTGCACATAAATTTATATATCATTGAATTTATGTATATGAGTTTTGTTATACATTTCTTACCAATTAGTTCATTTGATTACAATCAGACATTCAATCATTACGGATGATAGTTTGAGATTATGTATGGAATGATTGTGTTGTAATGATGTTAACCCCAGAATATGTAAAGGTGTTAATTTGATTTCAGTTATTCCATTATTTGTTTTTTATGAAGAAACCTGAAAAAAAATTTGGAACAATGGATAAAAGTTTGATGTTGTTGTTAATGATATAAATCGGTGATCTTTTGATGAAGAAGCGTTATGCATGTTTTCTGTCTTTATTGTAATGTTTTTATGTGTAGGAATGAATGAGAAGTAGGACAAAGTGAAGAACAGGTCACAGACCAGATTTTAATAGGATTAATCACCAATATAAGAACATACAATCGTCTATCTCCTGTGCCCTAGTATACAAATAATAGAAAAATAATAGAAAATATAGCATTTTAAACCTCCTTTCCTACGTCAACACCAAACGCTAGGTACAACTGGGTCGCCTGGATGTCACTAAGTTTAGCCTGAGAATACACGCCGCTATCGACTCAGTCACTCTCACGCTCACTTAAAATAAACTCAAGTGCAGCTCTTGAGCAAAATCCTGGTTTTGGGAGTTCCACTTACGATGTGACCTAGCTTGTTTTACGCAATGCGAGTTCGTCTTACAAAAAATATGAGTGAAAACTAACCATATTTGGCGATACTAAATATAGCTGTTAAGCTATTTATAGCTGCAATTTTAATGAATACACTTTATTTGTTTCTTTAAGAAAACATAACACACATTTTGTTTTTTTTTCAACCGTTAATGTTTACTGGAGGGCGAAAATACAACACGGAGAAGTCTAATTATTTGTTACAGATACAATGTTTTTACAAATAGGAAACAAACAAGGCTTTTTATAGTAAAATAATAGAACACAACATCTTAGACAAAGAACTTTTAGACATGAGAGAAAGACTCGAACGGACGGGCTCTGGTAGGACGCTCAGTCGCCTAACCACGTGAAAAGAGGGCATTATTTGTTATCATAGTTTTACTGTAGTGGCCTTGTGCGTATTTATATACGAGGATGAGTATATATATATATATAATCGCAAATCACTACTGAAAAATATATTATATACTTGTACACAAAAAACCGGTTGTGTGATAGAACACAAACATTTGACCACGTTCTTTGATTGTTCTATAACAGACAAGCTAAATTTCCAGAGAACTTTGCCAGGAATTCAACAAAAACAGCAACAACAAAAGTGGAACAAATAAAATCTGAATTAAGAATGAATAAATGGCTGATACCCATAGAAATGAACAAATAGGACCAATAATTCAAAGTGTAGCGAGGAAAGAACACTCACATATCAAGAACGCATCTTATCTTATATCCTTCTCGTGCCATTAAAGGTCACATAGGGCTCGCAAAGTACTTCGTCAATTTTTCCTGTCTTCGGCGAGTCTTTCAACCTCATCAAGGGATTTTATACCTGTTAATTTGGCCTCTCTTAACAATGACCTCTTCAGAGTTTCACGTGGTCTGCCTCTTTTTCTTTGGCCTGTTGTGTTCCACTTGATAGCTTTTTTTGGGATTCTCTGATCATTTCTTCTCATCAAGTGACCAACATATGTCCATCTCCTTTTCCTGATCACCCATGAGACTGGTTGTTGTTCAGTCATCTGTCTTATCTCTGCATTATTCTTAAATTCGTTCCACTTGATACCGAGTATTTTCATTAGGCATTTATTTTCAAAAGAGTTTAATTTCTTGCTTATTTCTTTAGTTGTTTTCCAGCTTTCTCATGCATAAATGAGGGTGGATATTACATTTGAATTGAATAGTCTTAACTTGGTTTTTGAACGCAATGAAACACAAAAACAGCAACAACAAAAGTGGAATAAGTATATATATATATATATATATATATATACTCATCCTCGTATATAAATACGCACCAAGCCACTACAGTAAAACTATGATAACAAATAATGCGCTCTTTTCCCGTGGTTAGGCAACTTAGCGTGCTACCAGAGCCCGTCCGTTCGAGTCTTAGCTAATTCTTGTGTAGCTTTTCTTTCCCTCACGTCTAAAAGTTCTTTGTCTAAGATGTTTGTTCTATTATTTTATCCTGCGTATGAGGAACTAAGAAGGCACACACGACCATCACCAGTACCCGTCCAGAACATTTGGAATAGCAACATTGGCAGTTTAAGGAGAACTGTGATCTTCAAGGATATAGGAGTTGGTGTCTGAGAAAAAGAAGAAGAAGAAGAAGGAGGAGGAGGAGGAAGAGAAGAAGAAAGAAGAAGAAGAAAGAAGAAGAAGATGAAAGAGCAGGAGGAGAAGAAGAAGAAAAGAAGGAGGAGAAGGGGGAGGAGAAAAAAGAGAAGAAGAGGAAGAAGAAGAAGAAGAAGACGAAGAAGAAGAAGAAGAAGAAGACGAAGAAGAAGTAGAAGAAGAAGAAGGAAGAGAAGAAGTCTAATACGCCTTAACAAATAAACAACAGAATATTCGTTTAAACAAACAGAACTAGCTTGACCGAAAAGCATAAAAAAGAACACTTGTAAAATTTCCAGGAGTACATATATCTTGAATTTCTAAGTGTCATGTGACGAGACGGCCGCATAATCCGCCTTGTCCAATGAGCATCTTTATTTTAGAATTGCTGGTGGCTGAGCAGTAAATCCGCCGTCTTATCGCCGCTAAGCCATTGTTCGTTCAACTGTAGAATGAGATTCTTCTCCAGCTGCCATCTTTTATAGTATTTTTTTTTATTAGGTGTAGCTAAATTATGAAAGTCCGTCAGACTTCAATTTGATCAAACCGTACACAAGCTTCTGTAGGTTTTGGTCACCAGTCTCTTCTACTGTAATCACAAGCTCATGTAAGTTTTGGTTAACAGTCTCTTCTATTGTAATCACAAGCTCCTGTAAGTTTTGGTTACCAGTCTCTTCTATTGTAATCACAAGCTCCTGTAAGTTTTGGTTACCAGTCTCTTCTATTGTAATCACAAGCTCCTGTAAGTTTTGGTTACCAATCTCTTCTACAGTAATCACAAGCTCCTGTAAGTTTTGGTTACCAATCTCTTCTACAGTAATCACAAGCTCCTGTAAGTTTTGGTTACCAGTCTCTCCTATTGTAATCACAAGCTCCTGTAAGTTTTGGTTACCAATCTCTTCTACAGTAATCACAAGCTCATGTGGTTCTAAGGACTGCAAAAGCACCACAAACAGCCTCTGGCAGTCAAGTGCAGCTCCTGGCCTTCCCGTGGCAGAACTGTTTAAACTGACAGGAGAAGGGGCGAGGGCGAATATCTGGCGCCTGAAAACCAGTTACTTAGGGTAGATGAGTGGCATTTTTGATAGCTCATCTGCCGCTGTTGGCGAGATCTTCAGCTGCCGTGCGTGGAGCAGTGCTCCTCCCGGCCAATAAAGAAATTTGCAAATGAGGTTGCCGCGCAGCATCACTGCGGAAAAGGTGGTAGAAAGGATAAAGCGAAGCAAACAGTCAAATCACGGCACCTCTGGTCTGGAGGTCGGCCACGTCCTGAGTGCAGTCATATCGGGTGAAATGCATGAACCGGCTTGTCCCAGAGGTTAAGACACTGCTGGCGAGACTCTTCAAATGCAGCGCGTGGAGTGAAGCTCCTCCCGGTTAAGGAAGTGAATGCGGAAAAGAAATAAAGGTTGCTGTGCGGCGCCGATGGGAAAAGGTGGTGGAAAGTGAATTTTAACCGGTATGTCCAGTAGTATCGCTACGAGAGCTATACCACGGCACCTCTGCTCTAGAGGCCACCCACGTCCGAAATACACCTACACTGGTGAAATATGCCTAAACTGGCACACACCAGGGGTGGAACTTGATGGCTAGACATGTCATGCCACCTCCGCTCTAGAGGTCGGTAACGCCTGATAAACACCCATACTGATGAATTTTGCCTAAACCGGCTCATACCAGGGGTGAATCTTGAAGGCTATGCATGTCACAGTACCTCTGCCCTAGAGGTCGGTCCCGTCCCAAACACGCCCATACTGGGATAATGCCTAAACCGGCTCAACCCAGGGGTAGAAGTCACTAGTGGCGAGGATTCGTCCTCCTGGACAAAAGCTCCATCCTGGTCACAACTAGGAAGGGCAGCGGCCACGACCACAAAATGCTGAAGTCGGAGACACTGGACCAGGGAAGTCTAGATAGGCAACCACCTCTCACCCGGCGGGGATGTTTTCGTATCCTAATCACGCTGAGGTTTTCCGGTGAAAAAGTCCAACACTGGACTGGATGGGCAACCACCTCTCACCTGGCGGTGATACACGGGTATCTCAAAACACGTCGAGGTTTTCCGGTGAGAAAGTCCAACTCTGCCCTGGTGGGCTACCGCCTCTCACCCAGCGGGGATGCACTGATATCCTAAACACTTCGAGGTCTTCCGGTGAGAAAGTCCAACCCTAGACTAAACTGGTGCAATGAAAACCACGGTGTCACGCAATCCCGCTTCCAAGACCCACCAAGAATACAGGCTAAAGCACTGTGATACTCTGAACCCCTTGTGGTCCTCTCGTGGATCTCGTGTGGTCTTTTCAGGGACCACACAGGGGACCACGGGACCTAACGAGGACCACAGGCGTGAATTCAGTAGGTTCACAGTGCGGTTTTTGGTGGTAGAAGTGAACGAAGAAGAAGAAGAAGAAGACAAGCTCATGTAAGTTTTGGTTACCGGTCTCTTCTATTGTAATCACAAGCTTCTATAAGTTTTGGTTACCAGTTTCTTCTACAGTAATCACAAGCTTCTATAAGTTTTGGTTATCAGTCTCTTCTACAGTAATCACAAGCTTCTGTAAGTTTTGGTTACCAGTCTCTTCTACAGTAATCACAAGCTTCTATAAGTTTTGGTTACCAGTCTCTTCTACAGTAATCACAAGCTTCTGTAAGTTTTGGTTACCAGTCTCTTCTACAGTAATCACAAACTCCTGTACGTTTTGGTTACCAGTCTCTTCTACAGTAATCACAAGCTCATGTAAGTTTTGGTTATCAGTCTCTTCTACAGTAATCACAAGCTCATGTAAGTTTTGGTTACCAATCTCTTCTACAGTAATCACAAGCTTCTATAAGTTTTGGTTACCAGTCTCTTCTACAATAATCACAAGCTTCTATAAGTTTTGGTTACCAATCTCTTCTACAGTAATCACAAGCTCATGTAAGTTTTGGTTACCAATCTCTTCTACAGTAATCACAAGCTTCTATAAGTTTTGGTTACCAATCTCTTCTACAGTAATCACAAGCTCATGTAAGTTTTGGTTACCAGTCTCTTCTACAGTAATCACAAGCTTCTATAAGTTTTGGTTACCAATCTCTTCTACAGTAATCACAAGCTTCTATAAGTTTTGGTTACCAGTCTCTTCTACAGTAATCACAAGCTTCTATAAGTTTTGGTTACCAGTCTCTTCTACAGTAATCACAAGCTTCTATAAATTTTGGTTACCAGTCTCTTCTACAGTAATCACAAGCTTCTATAAGTTTTGGTTACCAGTCTCTTCTACAGTAATCACAAGCTTCTATAAGTTTTGGTTACCAGTCTCTTCTACAGTAATCACAAGCTTCTATAAGTTTTGGTTACCAATCTCTTCTACAGTAATCACAAGCTTCTATAAGTTTTGGTTACCAGTCTCTTCTACAGTAATCACAAGCTTCTATAAGTTTTGGTTACCAATCTCTTCTACAGTAATCACAAGCTTCTATAAGTTTTGGTTACCAGTCTCTTCTACAGTAATCACAAACTCCTGTACGTTTTGGTTACCAGTCTCTTCTACAGTAATCACAAGCTCATGTAAGTTCTGGTTACCAGTCTCTTCTACAGTAGTCACAAGCTCCTGTAAGTTTTGGTTACCAGTCTCTTCTACAGTAATCACAAGCTCATGTAAGTTCTGGTTACCAGTCTCTTCTACAGTAGTCACAAGCTGATGTAAGTTTTGGTTATCAATCTCTTCTACGGTAATTACATTAGAGTAAACATGACCATGCTAGAGCAATAGCATGTTATCTGGGCTGGCGAGGTAGAGCAGGCCAAGAACTTATCCCACTTCATCGTTAGTGATTCTGGTAATGCTGACGGAATACGATTCTCCGTGGTCGTCATGGTGATGGAATTTGTTGGATCCGATGTGGTTATTCATGTAATCCACCATATTTTACTACGGTGCATGTGTTCCAGTATCTTCATTCGCGGCAACTGTTAAGAATATCAGGACACACTGTTGCAGGGAGATAAGAAAACAATAACGATATAAACACGTCTCTCTTATGTTTTTTATGTTCGCCTCTGTTTCCTATTGTTCCATGCGTGTCATTTTCCCCTTGTGTAACACTTATTTATCTCCCCTTATGAAGTATGTATATTCCTTCTGTTGTATTAGGCGTCTCCAGCTCTTTGCGGCAAATTCATCTCTCTCCAGTTTTTAGATATGCCTCTCTCTTTTCTGTTTCATGTTGCCAAATTGTCCTCGCCTTTTTTTTATTTATCTCCTGGTGTAGACGTGCTTTTGCACACCTTCGAAAAAAACAAACAAACAAAAAAACACAGTTTGGCTTCAATACATTATCTGCCATAGAAACATGGCATGAAAAATCGATGACCCTACATCTATGGCAAACTGTTGATGGATGACTGATTAGACGTGGATAGATACGCGCATGCTCATGTTCATACAGCTGAAAAAGGCGGGGGGGGGGGGGGAGGGGGGGGGGAATGTAGATCAGACAACAACAACAACAACAAAAAGATAAAGGCAAACCTATCATGCCAAAGAGGCAATTATAGAATGTGATGTTAGTGCTTATATTTTCTTTGACTTGTCGGAACACTAGAATGTGATGTTGGTGGTTATATTTTCATTGACTTGGGACACTAGAATTGATTTTGGTGGTTATATTTTCCTTGACTTGTCGGAACACTAGAATGTGACGTTGGTGGTTATATTTTCATTGACTTGGGACACTAGAATTGGTGTTGGTGGTTATATTTTCCTTGACTTGTCGGAACACTAGAATGTGATGTTGGTGGTTATATTTTCATTGACTTGGGACACTAGAATTGGTGTTGGTGGTTATATTTTCCTTGACTTGTTGGAACACTAGAATGTGATGTTGGTGGTGGTTATATTTTCATTGACTTGTCGGGACACTAGAATGTGATTTTGGTGGTTATATTTTCCTTGAATTGTCGGCACACAAGTATGTGATATTGGTGGTTACATTTTCCTTGACTTGTCCGCACACAACAATGTGATATTGGTGGTTATATTTTCTTTGACATGCGGGACACTAGAATGTGATGTTGGTGCTTATATTTTTTTTGACTTGTCGGAACATTAGAATGTGATGCTGGTGGTTATGTTTTCCTTGACTTGTAGGGACATTAGAATGTGATGTTCGTGGTTATATTTTCCTTGACTTGACGGGACATTAGAATGTGATGTTGCTGTTGGTGCTTATATTTTCCTTGATTGTTGGGACATTAGAATGTGATGTTGGTGCTTATATTTTCCTTGACTTGGGACACTAGAATGTGATGTGGTCAATGTCGCTTTTCTTTCCCCTGCTCCAGATGGAGGCAGGTGTCCAGTTCTACAGCTTGGTGACTTGAGGCGCCCTTTGCCTGAAGTTCGAACCACGGACATCGGCATGAGGGACAAGTGCACTATTCACCTAGCCACCCAGGTAAAAAAGGTCAAGGTCAAGGTAATCCTGTCATGCCTAAGGGCAAATAGGGATATGGTGTTAGTGCCCATATTTTCCTTGACCTGTCAGCACACTAGAGGGTGATATGGTCAATATCACGCCTGGCCGCCTTTCCTTCCCCCAACTCCAGAGGAAGTCGGGTACCCATTTCTTCAGCTGGGTGACTGGGGTGCCTCCGGCCGGATTCGAACCCCGACCTTTGCCATGAGAGACCAGTGCACTAATTACTTCGCCACTCAGACACCCAATCACTCAGACGCCTGATTATATTGCTGCTTGCTTGTGTTCACGATTCAGAAGGAAGGTAAACAGTCGACAGTAAAACCATCTCGTTTCTAACACAACCAATACAGAGAGCCACCATTGATGAGGGCAGTAATGGCGTACCCCAGAGAGCCACCTTTGATGAGGGCAGTATTGGCGTACCCCAGAGAGCCACCTTTGATGAGGGCAGTATTGGCCTACCCCAGAGCGCACAGACTGTAGATCGGCAGATCTTCCTTCGTGCCGTCTTCATTTCACGCTAACACTTGTTTTCGCTCCGGCTAGAATCTTTCTAATTGCTCATCATCATTACCAGTACTTCACTGTCTATCCTTCTGTCCTTATATACAGCAATGTCCACCGCCAGTTTGCACTGAGCGGAAAGACAACGTTGCCATAGGTGGCCCGGTTCTTTTCTACAAGCTTCTTCTTCTTCTGCGTCCCATGCATTTAGCTTCAAATTTCTGCATTTATTGTCCAGATAAACTGTGCAATCTTCTGGGGGTCATGTTTCGCACTCCAGCGTAGGTTCCTGTGGCCAGATCTGGGCTTGAGCTTCTTGATGGAGTGGGGAGAACTGCAAGATATGTTCTGGAGTCTGGATGCAAGTGCAATCAGGGGTGTGTGAGAGGCTGAGGTTATACAGATGTGGTCGCAGTCAACAGTGTCCCGTGCATAGTCTGAAAATGGTGGTTTGTTCTTGATACCAGAGTTGCAACATCTGGTCATTCGATGGTGGATTATGCTTGTAAGTCCACAGCTTCTTGTACTGACGCTTGATTATAGTGTTGGCTTCAGTTTATTGAGACGTGCCGCTGATGTTGAGGTTGCCTGCTACCAGACTTGAAAAATCTGTCAGCTTCTTTGTTTCCAACAGATGGGATTCACCGAACTACAGTCAGCTTTTTCTGAGAGCATTCTACAACCAGTACAGTCATTACGTTTGGCAATGTACACCTTGATATCAGATTCAACACGAGAGAACTGTTTTTAAAAACAAACAAAAATAACCTGATTGTAAGAACAGTAGATATATCTAGTCCCAAGCCTTGTCTATTGTTAGTGACTGCCTCGCATGAGAAGCCAAGATCATAGTGATCCACTTCACTGTACCGGGACTACTTTTTTCAGATGTACAGTGAGACTTTTCATTCCCAAAGCGTGTGAGAATGAGCAGTGTACTTTGACATGGTTACACACAATTCTGTGAGGCAAATATCTCATGATTTTTCAACGTCCCGAAAATGAAGCACAGTGTGTGTGTGTGTGCGTGCGTGCGTGGGTGTGTCGCTTGCACACCTGTTTAGCTATGTAACACCCCAGTACTCAATGTGTGTAGCCGGTCTTTCCAAGGTATATCCGCTTTGTCATGATGGGAGAGTTTACCTTTCCCAGTGGCCTCAACAGCTGGGTAAAATAATGTTTCAAAGGATGAAAAATATTTTATGTACTCAAACACTAACACTGAGCGCTCCGATGTTAAATTGAACCAATCCTGTTTTAAGGATGTGGAACATGGACAGTCACCAGGGAAGTATAGCGCCGCCTGCATTCGGCGGAAATGTGGTTCCTTAGAAGAATGCTAAAGATACCATGAAGAGATCAATAGAAGAGATCATAAAAGAGGCAGAAGAAGAGAGACAAGCAGTAAAAAAATTCAAGAAGAGTCAATCAAAATTCACAGGACACATTATGAGACCAAGTGAACTGGAATATTTGATGACAACAGGGATGACAGAGGGAAAAAAAAGACAAAGAGAGATGATAAAGATGGACTGATGAAGTAGCGTGGAGAAAGAGCACAGGTCCAGCTCACAATTAACCCCCGAAACAGAGAATTGTTGAAAAGTGTGAGCGTTAACACTTTGTTGGCTTAGCACTGAATAGATCTCTCTGAACATTAAGTGCCCAGGGCACATGGGGCTTCAGCAAGGGTTTTACACAAATTCATGTCCTTTGCCTTTTTTTCTGCTCTTTCCCAGGTGAGCCCTCTATTGCTCAGCATCCTCTCTGTTTGTTCTTCTCCGTGTCTTTTTTTTTGGGTCTACCCTTACTTCTATTTCCCTGTGGTGTGCTATTTTTTGGTAGTGAGTTGTCAGTCATTCGGAGCACATGTCCCAACCATCGCCAGCGTCTTTCTTCAATAATTGTTGTCAGTGGCTTCATCTGCATTTCTGTCAACAAGATGTTATTTCTCATGGTGTTTGGCCAAAATATTTTTCTAATTCTTTGTAAACATTTAGTCTGGAAAGAATTCAACTTGTTTTCTATGGTTTTGGTGATTTTCCAGCATTCACTTCCATAGAGTAGTACATTTAGAACATTACTCTTAAATATCCTGATTTTCATCTTCATGCTTAGTTTTTTAGATTTCCATATATTCTGCAGCATTGCAAAAGCCTGGTTTGCTCTAGTAAGTCTGCTGTTGATGTCCTCTGTGCTGTCTCCATTTTCTACTACTCTACTGTCAAGATACACAAATTCGCTGACCTCCTCCAGTAACTTGCTATCTACTCTGAGTACATTTTTGTTGTTCACATTTTGCTTCATTAACTTTGTCTTTCCTACGTTGATCTTTAATCCTATGTTGTTTGCATGCTGAGTTAGCTTGTTCATTTTTTCTTGCATTTCTTTGTGGCTACTTGATAGTAGACAAATGTCGTCCGCAAAGTCAAGGTCCTCCAGCACTGTGTCAAGGGTCTGTTGTAATCCTCTGTGTTTGTCTGATGTTGCCTCCTTCATTAACCAGTCTGCTGCCAAGATAAATAATGTTGGTGATAGTACACATCCCTGCTTCACTCCTGTTTGTACCCTAAAGCTGCTGGAGGTATGTTCTCCACAGATCACTTTGCACAGAAAACCCTCGTATAGGGCTTTGATTACATTGTAGACCCAAATTGCAACCAGGAAAAAACAAGGTTCCCATCAGTAGCAGCACCACTGGAGCTACATCGCTCCAAAACTTGGTTTAAAACAGGCCAACAGAGACCTTAAACCTGCTGCTTGGATCGCTAACGAGGACATAAGATAAGAACTTGACATCCGCAGTATTATGCTGGACAGCCATCCTGAACTTGTTGCACTTGTAGCATGTCTAACATCATATTCTTTCTCTACGATTGCAAAACAACTATTTCATTTTTTTTTTCGTTATGTCTCAGAACATGTAACCTAAAATCTGTTGTTTCTTCTTCCACGAGAGTTTTACACGACACTGTTGGAATTGTGGATTAATATCAAAAGGTCAAGTGGCAGTTCGCTAACCTCTCGGTTTGGAACAGATTCCGAAAATGTCGCCATTGCGTCGTATTGTGTACTTGGCCTTTGAAATTCACTACGGAGAGTCACGATGATATATATAATGTGTGTGAATAATGGCCTTTGAAAAAACTGATGTACATTTCACACTGCAACATATTTTTTAACAGAAAGTAGGTCATATGTATAAACGCGTCGCGTTACTGGTTCATTCGATTTTCGTTATCGTCTATTTATTCAGCAATGGTGTTTATTTCCCTTGAGATGGCTACAGTCAGTTTCTGTTTGATAAACACTTCTGGATTTATTCCAATATATCACGTGGGACAGATTTAGTCCGTGCCTTTTCTGAAAAAAATTATTTTCTATTGTATGTCGCAGTATACAAGAATTTAAAGTAGTTCGTTTCCATTTTGTTACAGACACTATATGCAGACTGATTTCAATACAGGCTGAATTTTTGGAATAAGGTGATAAAGATAAAGGTAAAATTCCCGTGTCCATGCCATTAAAGCATCTCTCTGAACCTTAAGTGCCCTGGGCACATGGGGCTTCCGCAAGGGTTTTACACAAATGCCTGTCCTTCGCCTTTTTTCTGCTCTTGCCCAGATGAGCCCTCTATTGCTCAACATCCTCTCTGTTGTTCTTCTCCATGTCTCTTTTGGTCTACCCTTACTTCTGTTCCCCTGTGGTGTCCATCTTAGTGCTATTTTTGGTAGTGAGTTGTCAGTCATTCGGAGCACATGTCCCAACCATCCCCAGCGTCTTTCCTCAATAATTGTTGTCAGTGGCTTCATCTCCATTAAAGCATACTGGGAGAAAAGTGTTAGGCCCGTATTTCCAGGATCGTCGGCACACGAAAATGTGATGTGGTCAGTATCACGCCTGGCCAGTACTTACTTTCTCGGATTTCTCTGGTACTCACTTTTAAGACTAAGTGAACCCCCGGGCCTTTTTGGTGTGTACCAAAAACAAACAAACAAACAAAAGACAAAAGCCATTCCTGGGATTTGAACCAGGTACCACCAATCGCCTAAACACTCAGCTAACCAAGTTGCCACCCTTTGGGGGTAACCATTTAAAAATCAATTCTCCTTTCAGGTCTCCGTGACAGGCGGCTTATTTTTGTGATCATGATGTTAGCTAAACTGAGCATAAAGCTTTTGACAAGGTTCACGAGATTTTGTTGTCTAATGACGGCTCTTGTGGCATCAGATCATCCCTTGATCTCTGAGAACAAGCCCAGTGAGGGGCCCCAGCTGGTGCGTCCCTCCGTGGTTCGGAGGGCTTTCCCTGTTTTACGGGAGGGACCAGAGGGCTTCCGAGGGAGTCCGCAGGGATGAAAACAAAATCGGATAATCTGGGGGGGGGGGGGGGGTAGTTTTACATCACTTTATAAATTTTGTTCTCGGAGACCCTTCTCTAAGCAAAAAGGATGCACGCCACATTATAAAACAGTCAGATCAGTGCATTAATGTAAAAAAGTGATATTCTAGTTATAATTATAAAACAGGCAGATCAGTGCATTAATGGAAAAAGTGATATTCCAGTTATAATTATAAAACAGGCAGATCAGTGCATTAATGGAAAAAGTGATATTCCAGTTATAATTATAAAACAGGCAGATCAGTGCATTAATGGAAAAAGTGATATTCCAGTTATAATTATAAAATAGGCGGATCAGTGCATCAATGGAAAAAGTGATATTCCAGTTATAACTATAAAACAGGCAAATTAGTGCATTAATGGAACAAGTGATATTCCAGTTATAATTATAAAACAGGCAGACCAGTGCATTAATGGAAAAAGTGATGTTCCAGTTATAATCACACATTCTATTTGAAATCACATTCAAACCAAAATCAGGCGAACGTGAAAATATAGCACATTTATTAATTAATTTAATTATTTCATCTACATAATCGGCAGTAGCTACATACTCGGCAGTAGCTGTTTAAACAGAGAAAACTTAAATATTTTGGACACATTAAAAGTCATGAGAATTTAGAGAAAATAGTCTTGGAAAGGTATACAATGTGAAAAAGAAAGAGAGGAAGACCAAGGCGAAGATGGCTGCAAGATATCGTTAATAATCCGAAAATGGATGCATCAGCAGCAAGGCATCTTGCTTACAACCGAGAGGCCTACAGGAAAGCTGTTAGGAAGGCAAAGTTCCGCAAAGGACATGAAAATGACTGAATGACTGTTTAATACTCTTTACTAGCCAACTTTCTTCAATATTAAGTTCTTGTAATATGGACATATTTGTTCTTGTGTCAATGATATATGAAGAACTCTTCTGAAGCATTTGTTTTCAAAGGCATTTATGTGTTTCTCAGCTGTTTTGTTAAGTGTCCAGGTCTCACAGGCATACAAGCACGTTGTTATGGGAAAGATGCATGCCCTTAAAATCTTATTTTTGTAGTTCTGTCTGTTCCTCTCCACAGCTTCTTTAGTTGTTTTAATTTTTGAAGAGTGACTGATGTCCTCGTTTTAATATCCCTCATTGCATACACATTATTAGTTAGTAATGATCCAAGATATTCAAAACTCTCTACCTCTTCCAGTTTTTCCTCATTGATACGTATTTCAGCTGCCTTATTAAAGGTGTGAAGTGCAAGATGGTGGACGTTTTTTAACGCTCTCGCCGGCATGAAGAAATCAGCGGAATTCCGCTTGGTCAGTCATATATCCTGTACCAGGAGTTGGGCACAAGGCTAATAGCCTTATACTGGGACCTATCTAGAGGCAACTTCAGATGGAAAAAAAAGATATCATTACAGAAACTCGCACAGAAACCAACCGAGCATCAGGAATGCCAACTCTGAAGAGCTCATTTGTCGGCCCCAAACATGTGACAAAGATTGGATTCTGGAATGTGAGAAGGATGGCAGCACCAACAGAAACTACTCAGATCATCAAAGAAATGGAGAGATACCACCTAGACGTACAGGGCATCAGTGAAATGCGATGGCCAGAAGCCAGTAAAAGATCGGCGGAAAGCGGTAAGTTAATAATACATTTAGGCAGAAACGACGGTAAACATCGGGAAGGGGTAGGTATTATTATGTCAAATTTAGCAGCAAAGAGCCTTGTAGAATGGGAACCAGTGAACAATCGTATAATAAGAGCACGATACAACCTAAGACACGGAAGATTGACAATAATACAGTGTTATGCACCCACGAACGATGCAGATGAGGAGGTGAAAGACGATTTCTATCACCAATTGCAACAAATCATCAACAAAGTCCTTAAACACGACATCCTAATTGCTATGGGGGACTTCAACGCTAAGTTTGGGGAAGATAACACCGACGCTGAAAAAGTGATGGGGAAAGAAGGAATTGACATGGTTAATCAGAACGGAGAAAGATTTAATTGAAATATGTCTAACAGAGGGCATGGTCATTGGAATCACAATATTTCCATACAAATAGATACATAAAACAACGTGGATATCTCCAGATGATAGAACTAGAAACCAGATAGATCATTTTTGTATTAGAAAACAATACAGAACATCTCTCATAGATATACGGGCTTATAGGGGTGCAGATGTTAACAATGATCACAACCTGTGCATAGGGAAAATAAAACGAAAACTGAAAAGCCAACACAAGAAATCAATACACAGAAAGATATTCAGCAGTAGCCTACAAGAACAGAATACTAACAGTAATTTCAATCAGGAACTTGCCAATCATTCCACAACACCCAGTGAAGTAGAGGAGATAGGTATAAATGAATTATGGAATTCTTACAGCACAGCCATATTCACAGCAGCAAAAGCAAGCGCTGGACTGAAAAAAACAAATAGAAAAGCTTGGATATCAGAAAAAAACATGGAAGTACATACATGAAAGACGAGCAGCCAAATTAGACATTTTGAATGTAAAAACAGACCTTGGAAAAGATCTGATGAAAACAATATATAAAGAAATAGACAAGAAAGTAAAAAGTTCAGCTAGAAGGGATAAAAGAGAATACACTGACAATATGGCGAAAGAGGAAGAGAAAGCAGCAAAAACAAGAGACAGCAAAACTTTATATAACATACAAAAGAGGCTAACAGGTACTATTACATCTAAAGAAAGACCAATCCTTAGCAAAACTGGAACCCTATTAACATCAAGTAAAGACCAAAAGCAAAGATGGGCTGAACGCTTCCAAGAAATACTTAATCGACCACACCCAAAAGAACTGTTAAACCTTGAAACCGACTTACCAGCCCCACAACTAAATATCAATCTGGATGAAATTAAATTGCATGAAATTGATACAGCAGTGAATTTAATGGCTAACTGCAAAGCTGCAGGTGAAGATGAAATAACACCCGAAATGTTAAAAGCTATCAATAGTGACAACATGAGACAACTACAAAGAATGTTTAATAAGATTTAGAAAGAAGAAAAGGTCCCTTCTAAATGGAAAAAAGAAGTCATTGTTAAAATACAAAAAAAAGATAACCTTAGTGACTGTAACAACTAGAGAGGAGTAACCTTAATATCAGTTGTGTCAAAAGTATTTTGCAAGGTCATTTTGAATAGACTTAAAGATATAGCGGATACTGCAATGAGAGAACAAGCAGGATTTCGAAAAGGGAGAAGCTGTCTCAACCAGATCTTTACTCTCAGAATAATACTTGAACATATTGAAAAGTAGAAACCGCTATTATTGAACTTCATAGGCTTTAAAAAGGCATTTGATAGCATACGCAGAGATTCATTATGGAGAATTTGAAGTCTATATGGAATACCATCTAAAATTATCAACATCATTAAGGACTTCTACAATGGATATGTTTGTGCAGTCAAAACAGAAGAAGGGATGAGTGAATGGTTCCAGATTGAAACAGGTGTGAAACAAGAATGTATACTGTCTCCTTAGCTTTTTGGAATTACAATAGACTTCATAATGAAAAATTGCTGCACAGGTAACACAGGTATTGACTAGTTATATAGGACCCAACTAGAAGATCTTGATTTTACTGATGACATAACTCTTATCAGTAATAATGTGAATTCCATGCAAGAAAAAAAAAGATAGCCTGTCTTCACAGGCTGGCAAAGTACGACTTGAAATTAACAAGGACAAAACAAAAATAATGAAACTTCCCATTAATCAAAATGGAAACATTCACATAGAAGGGACAGATATTGAAGAAGTCAACCAGTTTGCATATCTTGGCAGCTACATAGACCGGAATGGTGACACCAGAAAGGACGTTAGAATTAGAATTGCAAAAGCAGCATCGATCTTCAAGAATCTTGAGAACATATGGCATTCAAAAGTTATAAGCACAAAAACCAAGTTAAGACTATTCAATTCAAAGTAGACAAGAAATTAGACTCTTTTGAAAGCAAATGCTTAAGGAAAATACTCGGTATCAAATGGAACGAATTCAAGAATAATGCAGAGATAAGACAGATGACTGAATAACAACTAGTCTCATGGGTGATCAGGAAAAGGAGATGGAAATATGTTGGTCACATGATGAGAAGAAACAGTCAGAGAATCCCAAAATAAGCTATAAAACGGAACACAACAGGCCAAAGAAAAAGAGGCAGACCGCGTGAAACTCTGAAGAGGACATTGTTAAGAGAGGCCAAATTAACAGGCATAAAATCCCTTGATAAGGTTGAAAGACTCGCCGAAGACAGGAAAAATTGGCGAACTACCTTGCGAGCCCTATGTGACGTTTAAAGACATGGGAAGGATATAAGATGCAAGATATTAAAAGTTTGGTAAAATCATGAAATATAAAATTCACTTGAAGCGGCCAAGAGATAGAAACAATCGCCTCCCGCTGGTATGAGATAAACAATTTTGATATCGTGGCTTAGAGGATAAACTGCAGAGATAAAGCAAGGATAAAATAAAACTCTTATCCTGGAACAATATAAGCCATGTCTAGAAACAAAACTGAAAATATTTCTTGAAAGACGAAGCAACTGAAAGTAACCAGTTTAAAATATATAATTTTGAAGGTGCATGTGTGTGTGTATTGTTTTAGATGATGATGATGATGATGATGATAGTGTTGTTGATGATGACGACGACTACGACGTGTTGATCTTCTTTGTTTCCAAATGTTATCTTATCAAATGCAGATATATTTACAATATTTGAACTTAGCATTCTGTCTACTCTTGACTTTTAAGAAAAGCATTTAACTTCGGCCCCTGACATACATCTTATCAACAATGAAAGTGAGACAGGCATGTCATATGATGTTAAAAACGTTGATTTTACCCCTCACCCCCCCAAAAAAAATGACCACCAAATGTAAGGATCTCGTGTCATTTTTCACCTGTCAGTTCTCGTGACAGTACTTCTCCAGGTTATATATCCTGTTCGTCACTGCAGCTGTAACCACACGCGGATTTGTGTTTGTTTGTTTGTCCTTACTAGGGACAAAGAATCGTACTTTCATTTCCTGCTATGTCATTTTTGTTGGTTATATATGTTATATGGAAGTGAATCATGGACAATAGGCAAGTCTGCACAAAAATCATTGGAAGCAGCAGAAATGTGGTTTATTAGAAGAATGTTGCGAATCCCCTGGACAGCAAAAATAACTAATGAAGAATGTATGAGAAGAGCTGGAGAGACCAAAAACCTTGTCAAAAAGATAAGAGAGAGACAATGTACTTTCATAGGACATGCAATGAGAAGAGGGGGCATTGAAAATATTATAACAACAGGAAAAATAGAAGGAAGAAGATCAAGAGGAAGACCAAGAGAAATGATACTGGACAGTCTGACGGGATGGTGTGAGAGGAGATCACCAACTGAGCTGATGGCCTGCATGAAGGATCGTGTACTCTGGAGAAGCATAATAGCCAACGCCAGTCGGCACGGCACATGATGATGATGATGATATATGGGAATTCGTCTTAAATGTAACCTTTTATAAGTATTTTGTCTCCTAATTCCAGGCCATGCCAGTTCTCCTTCTAGTCGCGTCCTGACTAACACAAGAGACGGGCAGCGGGTTTAATAGCTACACGTCTCTACCATCTGTTCTTATCTTGGTGTTCAAGAACCCCAAGGGAGGTCCACGGAAACAGACCAGTAAATAGATTGGATCGACTTGAGCAATAGCAGTATATCTGTGTTCTATTTATTGCTTTATTTCTAATGCGGGGTTCACAGCGGTTTTGAGACTGGAAAAAAAAAGATTAAGAACCACTGTCCTGTACAGATATTATACTCTTCCAGGAACATACAGACACAGCGAGATGGGAGCAGGGGAGGGGCGGGGGGAATACCACGAGGAGAGAAAGGAAGTGTTGAAACCCCAAAGAACTTGTATAAACTCCAATCGACATTTAACAACAGAAAGGGCTTGGTGCGATTTAAGAACTGTGTTTAGTTTTTTAGTTGGTGATGGAAGACGGCGATAATTATTTATCACTGTTCAGTCGGTTTTGATTGGAAGAGGGCGATAGTTATTCATCACTGTTCAGTCGGTTTTGATTGGAAGAGGGCGATAGTTATTCATCACTGTTCAGTCGGTTTTGATTGGAAGAGGGCGATAGTTATTCATCACTGTTCAGTCGGTTTTGATTGGAAGAGGGCGATAATTATTTATCACTGTTCAGTCGGTTTTGATTGGAAGAGGGCGATAATTATTTATCACTGTTCAGTCGGTTTTGATTGGAAGACGACGATAATTATTTATCACTGTTCAGTCTGTTTTGATTGGAAGACGGCGATAATTATTTATCACTGTTCAGTCGGTTTTGATTGGAAGAGGGCGATAATTATTTATCACTGTTCAGTCGGTTTTTTGGAGGGGGGGGAGAATGGATATCCTTATTTTTCATGTTTCACCTGTAGCATCAGTCACCACAGAATTTACCTGTCAAGGTAACTAAAGAGAAAGTGTCAGGCTCACGCCTTTTAAACGCAGCGCTGTGTTTCGCGTTAGGGTTGATGCTTTTTCCGCCAAGTTTGTCAGGAGAAAAAAGTTGTTATGTCATAACACTCGGATAAAACTGGCTACACATCCCAGAAAGGTTTCTAGCTTAAAGAAAAAAAAAATTGCCTTACGGTTTACATACACATAAATACAGACAAACAGAAACGCCGAGTGACTGAAAGAAGTTGACGGGCGAGAAAGGCTGGCAGAGGCCAATAAAAACAAATTAAAACAGAAATAAAAGCAGGAGTAGAGAAGAAAAGCACAAACGGAAGATGCAAAGTTTCCAAGACCACGTTGTCAGAATATTCAGCATTTACTAGCCATTGTATGGATGTACATTTGGTCATGATTCTGTTTTGAAAAAATTTTCCGGAACATCAGTCTTATTTAAAACTTGTTTAGTGCAGGTTTACTTTTATAATTATTGAGAGGAATATATTTTCTCAAATTGGTTACAGACCAACATTCCTTGGCAATGTACTACCATACTCCAGGCCAACCTAGCTCCCCCATCATGACCACTAACCCAGGTTCTCCCCACCTTGGTATATTGTATGCTAATTATGTATAAATCTTGAGCGTTCAGTTAATACATAATATATTGACATGCAGTTCAAATCACCAAGTCTGAAACTAAGGACACATCATTTTAATCTAACTGTACGTCACAACAATACATACAACTGACACTGGCGTCAACATAATATCAGGACAGGTGTCATTATAATGGTAATTAAGCATGGTGTCATATGATAATGACTTCTCATGTTGCATTATTGAAAACCTGATGGGCCTGGGGTCCCAGGCTCTCCTGGCCCTACACCTAGCCTACACCATGAATCTAACAAACAGTGCCACTTATTCCACGCAGCCACCGCTGCCATGACACACCTCTATATAAATGCGTTGCTGTAGCACAAGATCAGTCTACATGAAAGCATAATAACGAATCAAACATGTTGCACATCCAGTATACCTATAAATCACACTGAAAAATCATGCCCATATTGATACATAAATACAGAAACCTACATCACAGCTTACTAAATAATCTACACCACATGAGGTGGGCACTGGGAGAATATAGCCAACGATCACCATAATACACAGGAATTTACAGCACATCCATAGGCACAACTAAACAACACACCGCCCGCCCGCCATTGCCTCTGTCTACATTCTACACTGATATGCAAGCCAATGTATATATATATATATATATATATCCCGAAACGACTACCAATCACGTAGACGATGACGCTTCGGTCTAGGTCGTACACCCCTCGATCTAAGGGTGTATCGTCCACACTTAAGCCCTAATAGTACTGGTAATGTACTATAGCTCGGCTTGAACACTAACTGCCCTTTTCCACAAATTGTCCACTTGTATCACATTATTTAACAATACTTCGGACATCGTGCTGCTTTGCTATTAGCATGTGCTCCTTCTTTTCCTTCTCTCTCTCTCTCATCAGTGTATGTGTGTGCCTATATACGTATATGTGCATATGTGTATGTATGTATGTATGTATGTATGTATGTATGTATGTATGTATGCATGTATGTATGTATGTATACTTGTGTATGTGTATGTATGTATGTATGTTTGTATGTATGTATGTATGTATGTATGTATGTATGTATGTATGTATACTTGTGTATGTGTATGTGCACATGTCTTTACGTGTACATACATACATGTGTCTATGCACATATCTATGTGTATACAAGTGAATGTATGTGTGTATGCACATGTGTGGATGTGTTTGTTTATATGTGGTGTGTGTGTATGTGAATAAATGCATCGACATGTATTTGCTTTGAGAAAAGTATAGGCATATGGACTATCAAAGTCTAAATTAGTTTAATCTAAAATATGACTTGATTGTTGTTACTATTATATTGTTGTTCCAAAAATACGTGAGTTTATAATGAATATGAGAATATAATAAAGTTTATTTCATGTAGTTGCATAAAGCAGAATGCGGAGTGTATGGAAAGAAAGGGTTTATTAATTATTCGGTTTTTCGTTTTTCGCTTTTTCATGCATGTTATGTCCAATAACAAATGCTGAATAATCATGACTGAGTGAAAGCTGTATTATTTGGTGGGGGGGGGGGGGGGAGAATGGTAGACGGGCCTGCGTGCCCAACCCTTTGAAAATAAAGAATGTTCGTTCTCTCTCTCTCTCTTTCTCCTCTCTCTCTCTCTCTTTTTTCTCGTCTCTCTCTCTCTCTCATACATTCACTCTCTCTATTTCAAGTTAGTATTGTTATTATTTCAAATACACTTTTTAAAGATAATTGTTGTTTTAATGTGTAGAATATTTTTAAGCACCAAATTAGCCCCCCCCCCCCCAACCAAAAAACAAAACAAAACATAATTTACTACGTTTGTTTGTAATTATGTGCATGAATGTCTCATATCTATTTTTTTGTGTTATAATAATATTTTTTATGAAGCCTGCGTGTCAACATAATGACGTACATGATGCACAAAGCTCTGTTGTCTACCTTGCAACTTCCTGTTTTATTCACCATTTTAGAGAAGGATGGCCATATCATGGCTTTCAATTTGAGTTTTAGATTACATTCTGATGGAAACGATGAATCATCATCGACTATTTGGTCAGAGATTTTCGTCAGGCAAACAACGTTTTTGCTAGATGATTGACAACCGACGTTTTTTTGGGGTCAGATCGAACAATATTAACCTCCATCCCTTCATTTTAGACGTCGCAAAACTTATCTCCAGCATTCATTCACCAACAGACTGGATTTTGACAATAAAAAACGACGAAATGACGAATGCAATAGTAGAGCTCATTCGTTTGTAGGAATCTCAAATTAATAAGAGAAAAGTTTATACATTTCATTAAAGCTTGCGAAGTCTGATGTAAAACTCCTGGGGTTTTTTAAAAATTTCATTTCTTCTCCCTTCATTTTTTTTTTATGGAACGGTCACACCCAGCACCAGTGATCTTCTTCTTCTTCTGTATAGCTGGAACTGCGAGCTGGCGTTTTCTGTAGCAGATGCGGTGACGATGTTGAGGCAACATCATTGTGCCGACTTGGGGAATTGCTGCAGCCGATGCGGTGACGATGTTGAGGCAACATCATTGTGCCGACTTGGGGAATTGCTGCAGCCGATGCGGTGACGATGTTGAGGCAACATCATTGTGCCGACTTGGGGGATTGCTGCAGCCGATGCGGTGATGATGTTGAGGAAACATCATTGTGCTGACGTGGGGAATTGCTGCAGCCGATGCGGTGACGATGTTGAGGCAACATCATTGTGCTGACGTTGGGGAATTGCTGCAGCCGATGCGGTGACGATGTTGAGGCAACATCATTGTGCTGACGTGGGGAATTGCTGCAGCCGATGCGGTGACGATGTTGAGGCAACATCATTGTGCCGACTTGGGGAATTGCTGCAGCCGATGCGGTGACGATGTTGAGGCAACATCATTGTGCTGACGTTGGGGATTGCTACGGTGATAACTTTTCCGTCTCTGTGTGGAGCCGGGGGGGGGCAGGGCTTGTTTAACAGATTTCATCACCATTGGGACTTTGGCGGTCCTTACCCCGTTACCCTGACTATGTCTATTACTGGGGTACCAACAGAGAGATGGGACATGGTCTTGGTCAGCTATGGTTCTCCAACCCTAACGCTAGCTCAACTGTGGTTCTCCAAACCTAACGCTAGCTCAGCTGTGGTTCTCCAACCCTAACGCTAGCTCTGCTATGGTTTTCCAATCCTAACGCTAGCTCAGCTGTGATTCTCCAGTCATAACGCTAGCATGTCAGCTATGGTTCTCCAACCCTAATGCTAGCTCAGCTGTGGTTCTCCAACCATAGCGCTAGCTCAGCTGTGGTTCTCCAACCCTAACGCTAGAATATCAGCTGTGGTTCTCCAACCCTAACGCTAGCTCAGCTGTGGTTCTCCACCATAACGCTAGCTCAGCTATGGTTCTCCAACCATAATGCTAGCTCAGCTGTGGTTCTCCAACAATAACGCTAGCATGTCAGCTGTGGTTCTCCAACCATAACGCTAGCATGTCAGCTATGGTTCTCCAACTATAACGCTAGCTCAGCTATGGTTCTCCAACCATAACGCTAGCTCAGCTATGGTTCTCCAACCATAACGCTAGCTCAGCTATGGTTCTCCAACCATAACGCTAGCTCAGCTATGGTTCTCCAACCCTAACGCTAGCATGTCAGCTATAGTTCTCCAACCATAACGCTAGCTCAGCTATGGTTCTCCAACCATAACGCTATCTCAGCTATTGTTCTCCAACCATAACGCTAGCTCAGCTATGGTTCTCCAACCATAACGCTAGCATGTCAGCTGTGGTTCTCTAGTTATAACGCTAGCATGTCAGCTATGGTTCTCCAACCATAACGCTAGCTCAGCTATGGTTCTCCAACCCTAACGCTAGCTCAGCTATGGTTCTCCAACCATAACGCTAGCATGTCAGCTATTGTTCTCCAACCATAACGCTAGCTCAGCTATGGTTCTCCAACCATAACGCTAGCATGTCAGCTGTGGTTCTCTAGTTATAACGCTAGCATGTCAGCTATGGTTCTCCAACCATAACGCTAGCTCAGCTATGGTTCTCCAACCCTAACGCTAGCTCAGCTATGGTTCTCCAACCATAACGCTAGCATGTCAGCTATTGTTCTCCAACCATAACGCTAGCTCAGCTATAGTTCTCCAACCATAACGCTAGCATGTCAGCTGTGGTTCTCCAGTTATAACGCTAGCATGTCAGCTATGGTTCTCCAACCCTAATGCTAGCATATCAGCTGTGGTTCTCCAACCACAGAGCTAGCTCAGCTGTGGTTCTCCAACCCTAACGCTAGCATGTCAGCTGTGATTCTCCAACCATAACGCTAGCTCAGCTGTGGTTCTCCAACCCTAACGCTAGCATGTCAGCTGTGATTCTCCAACCATAACGCTAGCTCAGCTGTGGTTCTCCAACCCTAACGCTAGCATGTCAGCTGTGATTCTCCAACCATAACGCTAGCTCAGCTGTGGTTCTCCAACCCTAACGCTAGCTCAGCTATGGTTCTCCAACCCTAACGCTAGCTCAGCTATGGTTCTCCAACCCTAACGCTAGCATGTCAGCCATCGTTCTCCAACCCTAAAGATAGCATGTCAGCTGTGGTTCTCCAACCCTAACGCTAGCATGTCAGCTATGGTTCTCCAACCCTAACGCTAGCTCATCTGTGTTTCTCCAACCCTAACGCTAGCTCAGCTGTGGTTCTCCAACCCTAACGCTAGCATGTCAGCTATGAGTTGCAGAATCCAACAGCATCTTCACTTTCAGCTACCATCTACATGTTACATTCTTTGACAGTGAAATATTATTTTCTGGAGGAATCTATAAAAGTAGAACTTTCACATATTTACTTTTTGCCTTATCCTTTCTGAAATAATCAGAAAACCTATAATCCAGGATTTTAAAATATCCCACAATCTGACAAGCACTGCGCACTAGATAAATCCTTTGTTTCGTTGCCTATATCTCAATATGTCAGTTTAGATTTTTTTTCTAAACTTCGCCAAGTTTAAAAGAAATATACTCTGTGTGTGCGTGCGTGCGTGCGTGTGTGTGTGTGCGTGTGTGTGCCCCCTCCTTTCCTTTACTACCACAAATATTTTTCAAAGTAAACTTATACGAACTCCCTGTAACTGCGAGCTGGTGTTCTTTGCAGCCGATGCTGTAGAGATGTTGAGGAACAGCATCGTATCAACGTGGGAGCGGGTTATGGCAGCTACTTTTTTCATTCCCGGAGTACAGCTAAAAAGCAAGGGGGCGTGCAATGCTTCTTTAGGAGACTCCACCACCATGGGGACTATGGCGATCCCTGTCCCGTTAGCCAGGCTAGGCCTGTTACTGAGGATATCACGGAGAGGTGGACAGGGTCTTGGTCAGCTATGGTTCGCTAACCCTGATGCTAGCATATCAGCTATGGTTCGCTAACCCTGATGCTAGCATATCAGCTATGGTTCGCTAACCCTGACGCTAGCATATCAGCTTTGGTTTGCTAACCCTGACGCTAGCATATCAGCTATGGTTCGCTGATTGCCTCATCGGACAAGCGTCTATAGTGGCTATTATGTATTGTCAGGTTAGGGAATACGCGAGAAGAAAAGAATTTCGTGACTGCTGTTAATGTTTTTTCTTTGTGCATGAAACAAAGTGGATTCAAGTCAGTCTACTAGAGGATACAGTAATACCTTCACCCAGTGGTATTTTTTTATAACCTCTTCATTTCTAGGATCCAACAAACTCTGGTAACTAAAAACTGACTGCGCTGTGAAACAGAGACACACAAAGAGAAGGGGGTGGGAGCTGGTAGTGGAAAGGAAGATGTCATTAATGTGTGCCGTTCTTGTTGCTGGCCACTTTTCATATCTAATCCCAAACATAACCTACACGTAAATAATTTCTTCCCGCCAAACCCAGACTTGACATGTACGTGAAAAGCCTTACTTTATCTGCTGCTCACCAAAAGAATACCCTTCCGTACCACCTAAATCTCATAAGTATTATTTATTCTTACAGTTATTTTTTTCACATATAATTGGCCTCATTTATTCTCTCAAGGCCTAGGCCGTGTGGGCTACAGTCATTGTATGCTGTATAATGACTGCTTTGTTAACCTTTTTCAATTCACATTTAAAAAAGATGAACAAAACTGTACCAACATTCCATAATTTTGTAAACGAGATTTTATCGTTTAAAATGGAGTAAAATTGTTTGTTTGTTTGTTTGTTTCGACCACCTGTTTGTTTGTTTGTTTCGACTACCTCCAAACTTCCCTGGCACTCCTGCAGACCCGTTGTGGAACACCAGTATACCGCAGCACACAGGCTAATAATCACTGTACTAAAACCGCGTACTTTGTTATACTGCAGTTGATAATACCGCGTGTATTTAGTTACCTGATATTCCTGCATGTAAAAGATAAAAAAGGATGAACGTAAGTTTTGTCAACTTTCAATTTGACTTCTTCTTCTCGTTACGTGCAGTATGTAAGAGCATGTTCAGTGTCTGAGACAGTGTAAAAAGTGAGAAACAGGGAAACAAAGTGTTAGATTCATCCCGATCCTTTGAAAATAAAGCTAGTTCTTTCGCACCGTTGTAACAGATTAAAATCATTTTCCTCTGCACTGTGCCTAGCCTTTCTCTGCGGCTAAATACGTAGAATCTGTTGTCTTCAAAACTATGACTTGTTCCACTGGAGGGTTCCCCCCCACGCCCCCATTTCCTACCATTTTTGTCATAGCTGTCCCCCTATAAGGACATGCGTATACCGGTGACGCATGTAGTTGAAAGAAAAACATTAGTCTCCCCTGACCACTCCATCAATCACTGAAACCCCCCCCCCCCCCCAACTCATCCCCCCCCCCTTCTATTCAAAACATGCAAATGTGTGTGACGTTGCTATGATACGGTGCATTATCGTCATATAATAATGTACTGGAGTGACAGCGCATTAATCTGTATTAGCATAGAAATGTGTGTATTTGTCGGGGGAAATTTTTCTGACCATTTCGTTGTTGACTGTCGGGGATTTTGTTCGATATGTTTACATAGAGAAGACGGTCTGAAACAAAGGCTGTCTGCGTCATAACTATACTTCAGTACCGTTAACATATTGTTGTTATGTATCTTTTTTTTTACGCCCGGATGGGTGTATATGTGTGTTACGTCCAGCTAGAGCGAGTCAGTGCCCTACTTAAGTGTGTATTCAGCTTTGTGGGTCAGTGGTGAACAAGGAGGTTACTGTGTATACATAGCGTCGACGTAAACTTGATATGTCCATGTTGTGACTGTGTGTCAGTGTTCCACTTCTGCCATGATGTCTTTGTTCGGCGTGAGTATCATATACAAAATGCAGAAAATGTGTGCACGCGTGGGGGGGGGGGGGGATATGAGAGAGCACTGTCACTTCTTAAGATAAGACATTGTACTTGTGAACAGATCCAGTGAGATGGGGCCCAGTCAGTCCACTGCTGCTGGGTCCGGAAGGCTTCCCTCTGTTTAACGAGGGGCCCGTGGTGGATTAAAACACAATGGCTGGTCAATATGGTAAAAGAAAGGGTGAGAGGAGATGTTTTTAGCACAAAGTTGCAAAATTCTTCTCAGAAGCCCTGCTTGTGAATAACGAGAGCAGAAACTAAGGCCTATCTGAATGTTCTGTCCTCTCTATCCGCGCATCTACCCTGTCTGTATCTCATTCTCTCTCTCTCTCTCTCTCTCTCTCTCTCCATCAGGTGGCCTGTCGATTGGCATTGGCTATTATGCTTCTCCAGAGTACCCGATCCTTCATGCAGGCCGTTAGCTCAGTTGGTGATCTCTCATACTATCTCGTCAGACTGTCCAGTATCATTTCTCTCGGTCTTTCCTTGGCTGTTCTTCCCTCTATTTTTCCTGTTGTTACAATATTTTCAATCCCCCCTCTTCTCATTGCATGTGCTATGAAGCTACATTGTCTCTCTCGTATTTCTTTTTTTTCTTTGACAATTTTTTTTGTCTGCCTTTCTATCTATCTTTCTGTGTTTTCCTATATTCAGACTATCCCTGCTTCACAAAGCAACGACAACAGTGCTAGAGAAACTGTAAAGTATAAAGACCAGCGACTGGAGTCAACTAGAACTTCATACCACCTTTCTCGTGGTCGTCGGTGAAACAGGCTGTTATGCTGTTTTGAGTCTTACCAATGATTAAAGTGTTTCCTTTTGATGTAGAGTTTTTCCTGAAGCTGTCTTCTATATGTATACTTCGTAAGACTGAGGGAAAAAATTGCTTTGAAAAGAATGAGTTCATTTGTTAAGCCAAGGAAACTGTGATGAGCCTAACGTGGCTTTACTGTCCAGGGCATGCAGGAGTACATGACAGTGAAATGGCAGATAGACTTGCCAGACAAGTTAAAATAAATGGCAGCCTGAGAATGGACAAGGGGGGACGTTGCTAATGCCCTATTGGAAAGACTGCGGGAAAATGAAGAGCGGGAATGGAAGAACAATGTAACTGTGAAGAGACTGCTGGTGCTAGAACAAATTAAGTGTGCTGGTAGGAAATATGAACTGTGTGACAGAAAAGGCATCGTAAAGAACCAGCACTTGATGGGAACTGCTAGGAAACAACTTGGCTGGACGCTGCGGCATGTGACGAAGCAAATAGGGAGTTGTCCTGAATGCAATGACGCCGGAGTCTGATTTGGAAAATTTAAACATTTGTCTTATATATCTCAGGACTTCCACCAAAGGAGTGATTGGGGTGGAAGAGGAGATGAGGGGGGTGAAAGAACTGATATTCGCACTTACTATAATGTTATCAACCAACTAAACAATCAAGTAACTAGTCAACCAAAGAATCAGTCAACCAATAAATCAAAACAACCAATAAAAAGACCATTCAACCAATCATTCAAATAACCAATCAAACGCGGTAGACTGTGACCTGAAAACGACAAAATGTGTTCCCTGTCTCTTCTAACCGTTTAGAAGACCAATATCACCCAAGAATTAGAGATTCCTAATTTTACTAATTATATGTAAGTTAGGCATTCTTTCGCTATAACTTCTAATCTAGTTCATCGATCTCTCCATTACCGTGTGTAGAGACATGGCCTTTATTCGAAATTTCAAAATTTGAAAAGCCAAGAAAACGGAATATTTTATGGTGGAACGAACATATGAAATGTATTGTTTTGAGCATTGTCTCCTCGCAGACATATTTATTGCAGCTATTTATCCTGGACAGTTCATTATTAACTAACAAATTAAAGTATTAAGAGTTGTTACCAGCTAAATGTTTGTCTCTTTTATCCAAAACTGTAACATGCGCTATAAAATTTAAACTCTTTTTTTCAAATCTGAAATTTCCTTAAATCCTAAAGACGTCTGCTACAGGACTTCCGGTGGAAGAGTCGTGGATATATAATAATTTAATGATCTATCTGGGGACATAACGTCGCGTTCATGCGGAAGTCGAAAAAAAAGAAAAGTATGAAGTACCAGTCCTCGAAATTTCAGATCGATACTCAAAATCAAGCCAATTTACACTCAGGAAATTCCACTAAATTAGATTTCCAAGAACTCTTCTCTTCCATGTACACATTTAAAGCTCATTAATATTCATAAGTAACGTATAATTGGTACGCACGTCTCTGGTCGGATTTTAATAAAAAAATTGAAAAGGCTTGTTTGATTGGACGGCGTCTAAAAAAGGTATTAGAAATCAGTGGCTGTGAATGAACAAACGGGTCTTTCAGAAACAGCAATATTTTTCATCCGTTTTTTTTTGGGGGGGGGGGGGGAGGGAAGGGTTGTTTGCTGGATTATAAGGTTTGTGTGAAAGTTATATTTGTGATACAGCAGCACGAAATGATTGTTTACACACATAGGCACACACCCGAGCATACCACAAGGCAGCTGTTTTGATAGGAACATGTAGTACGGCGTATATATACACAGCACACACACAGACACACTCATAACCTATATAGGGGTGGAGATACCCGATCTGGCAATTAGCGACCCATAACTGACATGCTACCGTCAGGTCTGGCGAACCATAACCGACCAAAACCCTATCCTACCTCTCCACTGGTAACCCAAGTAACAGACCTAGCCTGGCTGACAAGGGCAAGGATTACCATAGTACCTGTCGGGGTGGAGTCTGGTAAACAAGTATTGCATGCCCCCTGCTTTTTTTAGCTTCACTGAGGGAGACTGAAATATTTGCCGCCATGGCCCCCTCACAAGCCCAAACGATGATGTGATTCAAAATCTTCACCGCACCGGCTGTAAAGACGACAGCTCGCAGTTCCAGAGAGATAGATCATAATTATATATATATATATGAAATCATACTCTCTTACTCTCTCTCTCTCTCTCTCTCTCTGAACCTTAAGTGCCCAGGGCACATGGGGCTTCCGCAAGGGTTTTCCACAAATGCCTGTCCTTTGCCTTTTTTTCTGCTCTTGCCCAGGTGAACCCTCTGTTGCTCAACATCCTTTCTGTTGTTCTTCTCCATGTCTCTTTTGGTCTACCCTTACCTCTTTTCCCCTGTGGTGTCCATCTTAGTGCTATTTTTGGTAGTGAGTTGTCAGTCATTCCGAGCAAATATCCCAACCATCGCCAGCGTCTTTCCTCAATAACTATTGCAGTTACAGCCGACATCTACGTGCTTTCAATCGTCTTCCTACGATAGAAATCTAGCAGAGTTGTGATGGTGCCATAAAGTGGATAGGTTAAAGAACCTCACTGCCAAACTGCCTAAGGGCCCTTCCCTCCGGATTTTCCCTTCGGTGTTGACTCTCCTATCCTTTGACTATTCCGAGCCACCCACAGGACAGTGGGTGTGACAGAAGCTAGAAACTTCAGAATGAGAAGAATCCCGTATACCCGCAAATTCTTGTCTTATATCTTATATCCTTTTCGTGCCTTTAAACGTCACATAGGGCTCGCAAGGTAGTTCGCCAATTTTTCCTGTCTTTAGCGAGTCTTTAACCTCATCAAGGGATTTTATGCCTATTAATTTGGCCTCTCTTAACAATGTCCTCTTCAGAGTTTCACACGGTCTGCTCTTTTTCTTTGGCCTGCTGTGTTCCACTTGATAGCTTGTTTTGGGATTCTCTGACTGTTTCTTCTCATCATGTGACCAACATATTTCCATCTTCTTTTCCTGATCATCTCTGAGACGTGTTGTTATTCAGTCATCTGTTTTATCTCTGCATTATTCTTAAATTCGTTCCACTTGATGCCGAGTATTTTCCTTAGGCATTTATTTTCAAAAGAGTCTAATTTCTTGTCTATTTCTTTTGTTGTTTTCCAGCTTTCGCATGCATAAATGAGGGTGGATATTACATTTGAATTGAATAGTCTTAACTTGGTATTTGTGCTTATAACTTTTGAATGCCATATGTTCTCAAGATTCTTGAAGATCGATGCTGCTTTTGCAATTCTAATTCTAACTTCCTTTCTGGTGTCACCATCCTGGTCTATGTAGCTGCCAAGGTATGCACATTGATTGAATTCTTCAATATCTGTCCCTTCTACTTGTATTTTTTCCATTTTGATTAATGGGCAATTACTGTTGGTAAAATGTACACCCGTAACAACGCATTGCGCTTCTTTAGTCTTAAAGATGAGATTGGTTTAATCAACAGAGAAATATCTTCCCATGTAAGCGCAGTAGATTGACATGGTGTTCCAATCAATCAAGTTGCAAAATATCCCTACACTCCGATTTGGCAATCAGCGACCCATACCTGGTATATTAGAGTCAGGTTTGGCGACCCAAAGATGACCAAGACCCTGTCCTACCCCTCTGATGGTACCCCTAGTAACAGGCCTAGCCTTGTTAACGGGGCAGGGATCGCCGTAGTCCCCCATGGTAGTGGGGTCTGTTAACCAAGCATTGCACACCCCTTCCTTTTTTTCAGTTCCACTCAAGAACCAGCTACCAAGCATCTTCACCGCGTCGTCTGTAAAGAACACCAGCTCGGAATACCGGGGAGATAGAAAATAAAGCAAGACACAATTGCCTTATGAAGACTGTTCTGAAAAAAAAAAGAATGCAATGGTAGACAAAACGGAGTTTACTGTACACACGTTGTCAAAGTACTGAAGGAACAGCTGAACACGTAAAATCAGACCCCGTGAAATCTTGAGACTACGTCAAAATTCACATCCAGTGAATATTTTTTTTTTTAAAGGCATGCCAGGGCAGCAAAGACGGTGGGGGTTAAATAGAAATAAGAGTTTCAGAAAACAAGACATTTCGAGACAGGAGCGGAACAACACTTGAACGTTACAGCAGACGGTTGGCGTCGACTGTAAACAAACCAACACGGCCAAATAATGCTTGGTCGTCCGTGTGTCTGCAGTGCTTCTCGTGTTTTTCCGCTGTGACCCCGTACAGATATGTGTATAAAAAAATTGCAGGAAAATAATTTCGGTATATAAATTTAAAAAAAAAAATTATTGTAATATAATACCACGTTTTTATTTTAGTTATTTCAAACTCCAGCCAATGGATATTAAAAACAATAATAACAAACAAGAGGGAAACATTTATTTTCTCTGACTGAGATATCTGTTTTAAAAATTAATCATGTTTCAGAGGTTAAAAAACACCTACACTTTTTTTATACAAGTATATAAGTTGAAAAAAGCAATATACAAAGAACTAGACAATAAAGTAACAAGTTCAACAAGAAGGGTTAAAAGAGAATACATGGACAAAATGAAGAAAGCAGCAGAGAAGACACCAAAACCAGGAGACAGCAAAACTTTATATAACATACAAAAGGGGTTAACAGGTACTATTCCATCCAAAGAAAGACCAATCCTTAGCAAAACTGGCACTTTATTAACCTCAAGTAAAGACCAAAAGCAAAGATGGGGCGAACACTTCCAGGAAACACTTAATCCACCACACCCAAAAGAATTGACAGACCTTGAACTGACTTATCAATCCCACAACTAAATGTCAGCCTAGATGAAATTACATTGCATGAAACTGAAACAGCTAACAACAAAGCTGCATGTGAAGATGAAATAACAGCCGAATGTTAAAAGCTATTAACAGTGACAACATGAGACCACTACAAAGAATGTTTAATAAAGTTTGGAAAGAAGAAAAGGTCCCTTCTAATTGGAAAAAAGGAATCATTGGTAAAATACCGAAAAAGGCAACATTAGCTATTGCAATAACTGGTGAGGAGTAACCTTATTATCAGTTGTGTCAAAAGTATTTTGCAAAGTTATTCTGAATAGAATTCAAGATATAGTGGATGCTGCAACGAGAGAAGAACAAGCAGGATTTCGAAAAGGGAGAAACTGTCTCGACTAGATCTTTACTCTAAGAATAATACTTGAAGAACATATCGAAAAGCAAAAATCTTTATCCTTGAACTTTATAGACTTTAAAAAAGCATTTGATAGCATACATAGAGATTCATTGTGGGGAATTTTAAGAATGTGTGGAATAAAGATTACCAACATCATTAAAGATCTCTACAATGGATATGTCTGTTCAGTCAGCACAGAAGAAGGAATGAGAGAATGGTTCCAGACTAACACAGGTGTGAAAAAAGGATGTATATTATCTCCTTTCCTTTTTGGAATTGTCATAGACTTCATAATGAAAAAATGCTGCACATGTAAAACGGGCATTGATTGGGTACATGAGACCCAACTGGAAGATCTTGATTTTGCAGATGACATAACTCTTATCAGTGACAATGTGAAATCAATGCTGGAAAAAACCCTCTGTCTTCAATGGGTAGTAAAACAGGACTTGAAATTAAAAAGGAAAAAAAAATAATGAAACTTCTCATTAAACATGAAGGAAAAATATACATAAAAGGAACAGCTGTTGAAGAAGTAAACCAACTTGCATATCTCGGCAGCTACATAGACCAGGATGGTGACATCCAAAAGGAAGTTAGAATTCGAATTGCAAAAGCAGCATTGAACTTAAATAATCTTGAGAACATATGCCATTCAAAAGTTAAAAGCACAAAAATCAAGTTAAGACTATTCAATTCAAATGTAATATCCACCCTCATTTATGTATGCGAAATCCGGAAATCAACTAAAGAAATAGACAAGAAATTAGACTCTTTTGAAAACAAATGCCTAAGGAAAATACTCGGCATCAAGTGGAACAAATTCAAGAACAACGCAGAGATCAGAAAGATGAGCAAACAACAGCCTGTCTCATGTGTGTTCAGAAAAAGAAGATGGACATACTATGTCGGTCATGTGCTGAGAAGAAACAATCAGAGAATCCCAAAACAAGCTATCGATTGGAAGACAAAAGGCCTATGAAAAAGTGGCCGACCATGTGAAACTCTAAAGAGAACATTGTTAAGAGAGGCCGGTTTTAGTAGGAATAATATCCCTTGATGAGGTTGAAAAGCTCACTGATAACAGGAAATCTTTGCAAACTACCATGCGAGCCCCCTGTGTGACGTTTAACGGCACGGGAATGGTGTACGATGTAAAATATAGGTTGAAAACTGGAATCAAGCTCACAAATGAGCCAAAAAATTGTAATATCTATTTACTGTAATATCCAGGTCATGCTTATAATCATTGCTAGTGGACGGCTGTAGATCGAAAGTTTGCCGAGCATTTCAATAAAGTGTGAGACTGGTTTATTTCCTAGAAATTATTTCTGAAAAGAAATAGCGCTCACTAGCTGATAACCAAATCCAGTGAGAGACAATCCAGTCGATGCATCCTTTCAAGGCTTGAAATGCCTTCCCTTGTTTTAAGACAAGGGCCCCGAATGGATGAAAACAGAATGACTAATCAATATACTTAGCGTATTAGTATACTTCGACATAAAAGTAATGGGCGGGAGAATAGCTTTGCACTGCCTTACAAAATTTCTCTAGGATGCCCTGCTCATAAAGACTCGCTTTTCATACTTTGAGAACCTTTGGTGCAGCAGACGGGAGTGTAGAGTCCTAAATAGATGCATTGCCAGGCGGGATTTCTCTCTCTTTAAAAAAAAAACAAAAAACACCGTGTTACTAGCACCGCTGAAGACATTGTCAGAACTCATCACTCCCGCAAGGTCTGTTCTACATAACTATGTTGTGTTATTCTCCCTATGACCTTGTCGCACTTATTAATCTCCAGGGCTTAAAAATGTAAAGCAAGTGGGATATGAGAGGGTTAAGCACAAACAAAGGTTGCTATGTGTTTTAGAAACGTCGACTGAGAAGATTGAGTGGTGCTACAACAAGGAAATGAACTAGCTTCAGTACAAGCTAAAAAGAAAAAAAAAAGGTCTGTCTGTCTGTCTGGAAACACAGCTAATACCAAAAGTAGGCAAATGATAGCAAGGCTCTTTATTTGAGCTATATATCTACCTCAGCCAAACTCAGCATAGGTAACTTTCTTATCAGTCACTGAAGCACCGGTTCTCACAGCGGGCGTTGTGACGACCCAGGAGAGCAGTGAGGGAGAAAGAAGCGACGGGGCGTTACACGCTAGGCAGTAAATGTTAGTTAAATTCTCCTTTATCTGATTTCCATTATGTCATAATTTGTAATTACAAACACTTAAATTTATGTTAATTAGCCTCATTTTCAAAAGTAGGAACAGCTTTATTCATTAACGCAAAGTAGTTAGACGAAAATATACGATGTAGTTTTTAAAAAGCAAGCAGAGAGGGGAACGAAACGAAGAGGCTTTCAGTAAAAAACAATAACAGTGAAAGGGTTATGAAACATAACAATAATAACGATACAATATTTCAGGAAAAAAATCTCTCTATCAAGGACAACATAAGAGACAAAACAAACAGATAACTATACTCAAATGAGCTTATCTGCGACCCACTCTGTGAGGAAATTGGACACAGATTGCGCCCACAGACGGAAATGGAAATATGAATAGTGAGAGAAGCAGCCGACCATGGAATACGGTCAGTTAGAGGCTAGGACATCTGGATATTTTTGTTCTTTTTAATGGATAAGAAAAAAAAGATATAAAGTAGAGAATAGTAGATAAAAAAAGGAAAGAACTATACAGAGAAAGATGAAAAAAGAGTTCCAACGAGCTGGATTCAGATATCCAGGTGAGAGAGTAGATTTTATTATTAACTCTTGCTATTCAAAGGAATAGATAAGAAAATCTGGTAGAACAAGTGGAGAAAGACAAAGCAAATAAACAAGAACAAAAAACTAATTATGTCAGTCCGTAAGAATAGTGAAGAGCAAAATCTCTATCGTAATGTGAAGAAAATTAAATTGATGACAACTGACAAAATAAACAAAGCAGCTGAAATATGTATCAATGAAGGAAAATTGGAAAAAGTGGAGAGTTTTGAATATTTTGAATCACTACTAATTAATAATGGAGATGCAATGGGGGAAATTAAAAGGAGGGCATCTATCGCTCTTCAGAAAGTAAAACAACTAAAGAATCTGTGGAGAGGAACAGACAGAACTACAAAAATAAGATTTTTTAGGGCATGCACCTTTCCCATCGCAAAATGTGAGACCTGGACACTTAACAAAACAGCTGAGAAACACATAAATGCTTTGAATGTAAATGCTACAGAAGAGTTCTTAAAATATCATGGACACAAAAAAGAACAAATATATCCATACTACAAGAACTTAATATTGAAGAAGGATGGCTAGTAAAGAGGATTAAAGAAAGAAAACTTAAATATTTTGGACACTTTAAACGTCATAATAATCTAGAGAAGACCATCTTGGAAGGGTACATAATAGGAAAAAGAGAGGGAGACCAAGGCGAAGATGGCTGCAATACGTTGATGATCTGCAAATGGATGTATCAGCAGCAGGGCATCTTGCTTACAACTGAGAGGCCTACAAGAGTGCTGTCAGGTAGGCAAAGGTCGGCAAGGGACATGCAAATAAATGAATGAACGAATGAATGAACCTATACGCTACTGTATACATAGGCTATTAAAGTCTGCAATATTTTAGAAAGAAAAAGAAAATGAGAGAGACAGAAAATGAGAGAGAGAGAGAGAGAGGGAACGCTACCTCACAAGTGATGCACAATATACGAGATTGGCTGCTCCTATGTGTTAGTCGAAGCATAAACTGTTACATGGTAAACTTTTTTAGTTGTACGAATGGGAACACAGTTTTTTAAAAAGTAGATGCAGTTTGAAAATGTCCTAACCACAGAGGATAGAAACTGACACTATACAACATGTTCGCAATGGCTGATGGGTAGTTGTATCAAGCGCAGGATTGCCCTCTGCCGTAAGTCCAGTTGTATGAAAAACTCACGTTAGTGATTGAATGTACAGTACACTATAAGCCAGTAAAACAGGCGTTGATTATGACTGAAGACTATCATGACTTTGTATTATAGATTATATATGATATGTAACAGTGTCGCAGTCAAGTTTTTTTCCTCACTTTCCTCACTCCCACTGTCGCTTTGTAAAACTGAACCATACACCTCAGTCTACCTTTACATATGTAGCACTATACGTTTAGCAGCTTTGTTTACATGAGACATGAGATACACGTGTTGCATGCGGGAAGATGTTTTGTCTGGCACCTCCGGTTACGTCTGTTGCGTCCCATTTTCCTTTAAGAATTGCTGTACTGTTATATATCTTATATCCTTCTCGTGCCGTTAAACGTCACATAGGGCTCGCAAGGTAGTTCGCCAATTTTTCCTGTCTTCGGCGAGCTTTCAACCTCCTCATGGGGTTTTATGCCTATTAATTTGGCATCTCTTATCATCTGTCTTATCTCTGCATTGTTCTTGAATTCGTTCCACTTGATGCCGAGTATTTTCCTTAGGCATTTATTTTCAAAAGGGTCTAATTTCTTTTCTATTTCTTTAGTTGTTATATATATATATATACATATATACATATATATATATATATATATATATATAATCTAAAAAACTAAGCATAAATACGAAAATCAGGATATTTAAGAGTAACGTTCAAAGTGTACTACTCTATGGAAGTGAATGCTGGAAAGTCACCAAAACCATAGAAAACAAGTTGAATTCTTTCCAGACTAAATGTTTAAGAAGAATTAGAAAAATATTTTGGCCATATACCATAAGAAATAACATTTTGTTGGCAGAAATGCCGATGAAGCCACTGACAACAATTATTGAGGAAAGACGCTGGCGATGGTTGGGACATGTGCTCCGAATGACTGACAATTCACTACCAAAAATAGCACTAAGATGGACACCACAGGGGAACAGAAGTAAGGGTAGACCAAAAGAGACATGGAGAAGAACAACAGAAAGGATGTTGAGCAATAGAGGGCTCACCTGGGCAAGAGCAGAAAAAAAGGCGAAGAACTGGCATTTGTGAAAAACTCTTGCGGAAGCCCCATGTGCCCTGGGCACTTAAGGTTCAGAGAGAAAGAGAGAGAGAGTTGTATATATATCTAATGTAATTGTAGAAATTATATTTGTGTAGTAGAGTCTGTAGATCTTTTCATTACAGATAATTTTATAAAATATAACATTATAAGATCACGTTATAAGACGTATTTGTGACCGGGCGTTATCTGAATGGACGTTATAACGGGGATATCTGTACTTATATACAAAAACTCTTCATATTAATGCCTTGAAATTATCTGACGTTAGCACATGAAAACACAAGAGAGTTGTTAACTTGACGGCCCAGGTAGTATAGAAGAAGTGCACCAGTCAAATTCATTCCCCCCCCCCCTTGCTAGAAAAGTCCATCTGCCGACATACAGTGTATTTAGAACCAGCGCCTCTCTAATACCTGCGTTCATATGCGTGTGTTTCTAGAGCAAACAGGATGTCAGCTTTCGATCCATCAGTCAGCAGGGACCGGTTTAGTGTGTACAGCCCTAAACAGGCTTGCGATGTTTTATTGATCTGGTACTAAAATAGAATATCACACCGTCTTGTTGACCGAACTGTTATGTAGGTCCCTTGATAGACCCCCAGGAGATATTCTCTTGCGTTTCGATGTTTGGAATTGCTTTTCTGTGTGTAATTAAATGAAGAGGTATCAACTCCGATACCCGTAGAGCTGGCGAACCATGACGGTTGGACGCCTTCATTCTAAGAATCTCTCAGCGGGAAGAGATTGTATCACAACCTTGCTAACGAGGTAGAGATCGATCTAGCTTCCTGTAGTATTGAATCTTATGAAGAAGCATGACAATGTAGCTTGCTGGGAGGAAGACCATCATCTCATCTTCTAATCCATGTCATTTAACATGAAAAACTCTTGAAAGTCCAGTCAGTGGTGCCTCTCTAAACAATTAACGACCAGTTTGTTTGATTTTTTTTCAGAGTGTACTGGTTTTCATTAACCCACACTGCCCACTTGCTGTATAGTATATCTTTTCACCGCAGATTGTAACAATCGGTCAGGACGAACCAGTGTGAAACAACAGAATAACACAAATGGCTCCACCACCACCACCACCACCACCACTATCATCATCATCATCATCGCTCGGCATAAACTCAAAGTGCACGTTTTCACAAAATTCACACACAAAAAAAGCGTAATTACATACTGTTTTTAACAAGTACACACGACTAATATATAAGAGTACTTTGGTACATATAGATCAAGGTTTCTCATCCCAGGGTTCCATGACGGGTCTGCAAAGGTTTCGCCAAAGGTCATGACTGAAAAATCCTTTGTAGCACTTCTCGCGGAACCAACTGGCTCAGCTACATGCTTTTTTTTTTTTTTTTGTCCAAGACAAGTTAGTTTTAAAAATCTTTTGAGTTCTACACAAGGAATAAAAAAATCTACTTTTACACATGTCATATACGGCAAGCCATACCTGATTAACATTTTCTGTACTATCAATAATCAATCAAGTGCCATGCCGCGTGGCGTAGGCGATCATTTCTCTCCACAATTTCTTGTCTTTAGACTTGATTATGAGATCCGCCGGTGACTTTCTTCCTAGCCACACTGACAGCCCATTCAGTAACTTCTCTCTCTCTCTCTCTCTCTCTGTTTTCCTCTGTCTCTTCTTCCCTCAATTTTTCAAGTTGCCACATTGTGTTCTAATTTACCTCTTCTCAGAAAATGTCCTACAAATCTCGCTTGTCTGCCTCTGATCTTTGCTGTAATTTGCCTTTTAACTCCAGCCTCTCTTAAGACTTCTTCGTTGGTTTTCTTAGCTGCCCGTGGTATCTTCAACATCCTTCTTATGAACCACATTTCCATGCTCTGAATTTCTCGTTGTACTCTCTTATTCGTGGAACATGGTTCACATCCATAAAACAAAATTGGCTCGATGTAACATTTAAGTACTCGGAATCTTGTTTCCATTGAAATGGATCTGTTGTACAAGATGTTTCTCATTTTCTGAAATGCTGACTTGGCCTGAGCACGTCTGCTTTTTATTTCGTTGTGACATTTCCCATCAGTTGTTATAATCGTCCCAAAGTACTTGAATCTATCAACTTGTTTCAGTTCTGTGCCATCGATGGTAATGCTACATTTTGGTGGTATTCTTTTATTTGAGATGACCATCACTTCAGTCTTCTTTTTATTTAAGCTGAGACCTTTACTTTGACTTTCACGAACCACGATGTCCAGAAGAGCCTGTAGCTCCCCTTCACTTTTAGCAATCAGAACTGTGTCGTCTGCATATCTTATGTTGTTAAGGTTGTAACCGCTAATTGATATTCCTGGCAAACTCTCTATATTTCTCATTACATTTTCGCTGTACGAGGAAAAGAGGTCAAGAGATAGAACACATCCTTGTCTCACTTCCAGTTTTATGTCTTGGAATGCTCCTATTTGGTTCTCAATCTTCTTTGCTGCTGATTGCTGCTAGTATATGTTTTTGATGAGTTTCAGATATGTCCCATCTATCTGTACTATATATTTATTAATCTTTTTTTTTCATCGGCTGCAGTGGCCTCTACTGGATAAACTAATGGCAAAAAAAAAAAAAAGAGAGATGTATACTTTTCTTCTGCTTACACCAGGGACTTTATAAGAACTGGTGTATTTTATGTCGCGTAGGGGGAAATGGTGACAGCTAGGATGAGGGGCGAGGAGGGGGGCGCTATATATGAAACGAAAAATGAGCAGCGGTAAATAGTTACCTGCAGGGGTTCCGCGGGGGTCACGGGAACAAAAAGGTTGAGAAAGGCTGATAAGAGGGACAGAAATTTTAAAGAAATGAAAATATAAAACTGACATTTCTCGTTCTGGGCGTTATTATATTGATCATGCACATTCACAGCTGAATTTAAAAGAAAGTTCCGGGTAACTGAAATTAAATTTTCTGAAAGAAAGAAATAAAGAAAAAAAGAAAGAAAGAAAACACAAAGATAAAATCAGAATTTGTAATTTTAACAAAAAGTGCAAGAAAGTATAAGGCTCTATCAAAAGTATGACATTTTGTTATTGTGACCACACTGCAAATCAAAGAACATTCTACTGGAACATTCCAAATGCCATTGAAGAGACGTGGAGGACGATCTGAGAAAAAAAATATAATGGATGCAATATGTGGATGTCAGAGACATGTATTCCTTTAGAAACTGCCAAAAGTGCGTAGAACAGACCTCGCCGACTAAATTTAAGAGAACTGTTAGTTCTGTCTTCTTGGAACTAGGATCAGTACTCAAAGAGCTAAAATTATAAGTAAAAGACAAAGTTTCTTCGACGTGTCATAATAAGGCAAAGGTTAGCGCAGTTATTCCCCCCCCCCCCCCAACATGCGGTCCATGGATTGCAAGTGGTTTTCAGAGCTGTATCAAGCGGACCATATCTGCGTTATCAAACTGGTATTAAGTGCCATATATTGAAATAAAAACAGTTATGGGTTTATGGCAGTTATGTTTTACATACATAAAAAAAACACGGTCATCCACAACTTATTCTGTTACTTGTAGCTGGAAACATGATCCCTGGATATAAAAATGTTTCGAACCATTGAGCTAATGAGCTTGGTAATGGTGAAAAATTTAAGGGAAAAAAGAAATCGAGAGAAAAGTATCTCAGCAGACTGACCAAATGACATGGAAAAAGAAAAGCAGTTGAACTTAATGGTACAAGATAGAGAAGAATGGTTGCCAGCGGCCATGCGACACGGTACATAAATGAATAGATGTTATCAGCGGCCGTAAAGATGTTACAAAACATCCAGGATATCGAACTGAGAGTCGGTTACGGTTACTAACAAGAAGGTCTAGTGTTCCACCCAAAATGCAAGCTTTTCAGCAGACTCCACAACTAAGGGGACCACGACCAACCCTGCCCCGTTAGCCGAATGAGCCTGTTATTAATAGCACTAACGGAGAGGTAGGACACGATCATGATCAGCTCTGCTTTACTGGCCCTGATAACTGTGCTGTCACTCTAGTACACCGGTTTCAGAGCTTTCTTTTTTTTTTTGTAAAGCGACCCTAAACTAACATTGGTGGTGACCAGCAGCGACCTTGGATCAGAAATGATAGGTGGCCCGCGACCCTCAAACAACGATGAGTAATAGCGAACTATGAAAAAAAAAGACGGTTAAAAATACTGAAATTCAATTTTTTATACTGACGTAATACTATTTAAATGCCTTTAACATTACGTAAATTTGCTAATAATCACTAAAATGTATAAATGCCACTTCATAATAATCCAACGTTTATCATATCTATTTTTTTTCGACCTTACATCAGACTTCTCACGACCCTACTTTGGGTTGCGACCTGAGATTGGGAACCAGTGACTAGATCAGTGTAAATAGTTTTACAGCTGATAGCTGTGCTCGTGTACAATTTTCTTCGCGGTACTGCCCAGAAAAAAAGAATAACTGGAGAACATTTTATATTCCATAATTTCACCTACTCCTTTAACTGTAGTTTCTATGCGTGATAAATGAAGATAATACACACTAAACATAACTTTCAGAGAGCGTTGCTATAGTAACACTTTTTTAAATCGCCTCTTTACTGCCATTAATGATGATTGATGATACCCCTTCCTGCTTTTACGAGGTCTTGCTGCTCGTGGCCTATTAAAATTAAGCTGCAACCAGTGAAAACACCAAGGCAGATGTTCACTTAATTAACGTAATTAAGGCTCAATGTATAAATAAAAAATAGCTATTGAAAAATGTAAACAATATCCGCCCGCCAGAAACAACCGTGTTTGAGTATTGTCAGTAAATGCGCCTGCGTCGCAATGCAGATCCCAACTATCCAATCGCGTTCGGCGTTACAAATCAGAATGCGCTAGAAACGTTAGGCGCGGAAGCTGTGTAGTCAAGGGCCAGAAGTGTTCGTTCTATGTTCTAACGAAGTAGTTCGAGCAAACTGTTATATCGTAGTTGAATATCACCCGCAGCGGATTATGTTCTATGTTATAGACTCGAAATACATTTTTGTCGCAGTTCTGGATACTGTAAAGCGCTCGATATTTTTAATTTGACGTTACAATTCAGCGCAGGAATTTTGTGAGGCGCCAAAGAGAAATTTTGCGCGGATACGGAAGTGGTTGACTCATCACAGAAGGGAAACGGCAGACTGTTGTTCTGATCCCAGCCGCAATCCAAAATGGTAACTATTCATCCTTTAACATCGCAGTTTTAATTTTGTTGAGATGCAGTATTATAAAGCCCGGCATATTAAAAACACTTTTTTTTTATTTTGTACAGTTCGTGTTGTATTAGTTCGTTATGTAATTATTACACTAGTACGTCAAAATCGTATTGCAAAATCTTACATAAAAGATTTGTTCTCTAAGCTTGTTTTCATTACGTTGTTGCTGTTGTATTTAAATGTATAATTTGTTATTATTTTTTAAAAGTCTTTTATATATAATGTTTATGCGCTCGCGAAACAACCCCAGGGTTATGCGGGGGTATTTTAGTAATGAACAGTTTTTAAAATGTCACCAACCGGCAGTAGCCATGGCAACGGGGATCCACTGTTTTAGAGAGCCGAACAAGAGCATGATTTTTTATTTCTTAAATGAGGTGTTTTATGGTACAGTGCAAATGACATACATGTATATGTGTGTACGCGTATGGCTGATTGACGAGAGTGGGTTATTTCTCCATATACAGAAGCAGAATAGAACTGATGATAATCCATGGTTTTCGTATGCAATAGCCATTAATACGAGTTGGGCGTTCATCATCTTGCTTTATCATAGACACATTGTGACACTTGTTAACATTTGTTGTAAAGTCCGGACACATTCATCAAAGCTGTACAACAGCTACTTCTTTCTGTAGATGATTTCTAATATTAATTCATATAATCATAATAATTTACACACTTTACTGCATTGTGTATTAAAACAATAGGGGCCCAGCATTGTACCCCCATTATGTCTTAATGGCATGGAAAAGGGGAATTTTGCCTTTACCTTTTATGTAATAAAACAGTTGGTCTCTTCTTATTTACACCTGTGCTTGTATTAACCCCTTGTAGTTTTTGTTTTTAGTTCAGATATGCTTTGGTTCCAATTTCTGTGAGGGGGGGGGGGTGAAAATTTTTTTTTCCAGTTTGTCCTTTTGAATTACTTTTTTTTTTGGTATTGAAGCCTTTTTTTTAATTCTCTAGAATTTTTGCTCTTATTAAACCTTTTAAGCTTATCCTGTGTATAATTCTTGTTTTTAAACCTATTCTCCTGTAAAATAACGCTTCTCTTGTAGATCTTTTTTTTTGCAGGATTAATTTTATTTAGTTTTTATTTGCCTGTAATTTTTATTTTTATTTAACAATTCTATTTCATTTAATCTTTTTTTTTTAACTGTTAAGTTTGCTATGTAAATAAAATGTTATAAAGACACTCTTGACTTACGATGGTTTTATGTTGTGATTAGACCATTTTTTATAAGTTCAAAATATTCCATAATAAGTCAAATTTGAGTATATGGTAAATAACTATTGTTAATGAATTGAGTAAATATATAAATACATAATTGTTATAACTAACTTAATATCAGTGATTGAAATGAACGCAGGTTTGTACTATCAATAAATATATAGTTCTGAATATACATCACTGTTGCACCATCATAAAGTTGAAAGATTGCATGTCAAATCATCAAAAGATAGGAAGTGCTTGTACAAGACAATTTTGTACACTGATAAATAACTCCCATGAATGAGTTAATATTATTAACTTTGAAAGCTAGTTGAAACCATTAGGAAGATGACAGTCAAAATTCTTTGGACTTAATCTTTATTGAAGGGAAAAACTTTCTGAATGGATTAACCAAGAGGTGGGGGGGGGAAGGGGCAGAAATTAAGCGCATTTCTACTCTGAGTAGAAGTACCACAGGGAAAAGCATGATTTCCAGTATCTGTCACCGTGGCATCAGATGAAGGAATATAATTTTTTTTTCTTAATGAAATGTGCAGTGTAAAAGAGATTTTGATACAGAGAAAGTGAAGATGTGAAAATAAATCTGGGAATGAACTAGCAGGTTTTTTTTTGTTCTTCAAATAGGCCCGTTTTACAACCAAAACTTACTCTTTCATAAATTCTGCATCTTCACTGTCTCAGACTCATCTATTTTTTTCTACCAGCTGACTCCAGCATCTTCGTACATCCTACAGAGTAAACTCTGATTTACTTCCAACATTACATATAGACACTGGCTGGATAAAAAAATTTCATTTGAAGAGTGGAACTTACACATTAGTAGTGGATCTATTATATATATAAACTGGAACATGTCTAATCAGCATTGTTATACAGTTGAAGGATATATGAAGTTTGTTTTTTTTAAAGTACATATTGAGAGTGTGGTTATAATCTTCATATTGAATCACTCTATGGCATCATCCTTTATTATGTTAGGAAATGTACTGATTTACTGGTGAATGTTCCTTAGACAAGTTATAAGGAAAACTGAAAGTGAATTACACAGCTTTAAGATTTTCTTGTTGCAATGGTGGGTAACATATTTATTATATATTGTTTGTTTTGACCTCCTTTTTTTTTTCAGGCAGATCAACTGACAGAGGAGCAAATTGCAGGTATGTTTTGTTATACATTGCTTGTAAGGCCTAACAGAATAGTTTGCTTAGTTAATGTAGCTCATTTTAGTTGTTTTTTTGTGCTCTTCTTGTCAAATGGTGAATGGTATGTTTAATTAGTTTTTTTATTATTATTATTTTTTTGTGTATTAACGCAAATTGGGTTAATTCACTGGGTTTACCTCATTGCTTTGGTTTTAGAATTAATATTAACCCCTTTGCTAATTTGTGTTTTTAAGGGCTGTATGGTTGGTATATTTTTTCTTCTTCTTCTCCTTCCACAGAGTTCAAAGAGGCTTTCAGCCTTTTCGACAAAGATGGTGATGGTACCATCACAACTAAAGAGTTGGGCACTGTCATGCGATCTTTGGGTCAGAATCCAACAGAAGCAGAGTTGCAGGACATGATCAATGAAGTAGATGCTGATGGTATGTTTAACAATTATTTTTTTTTGTGGCTGAACTGGATTGTAGGTACATTTATCTAACACAGTGTGACTCTTACAGTGTTTGTGCAATGTTTATATTGTAGTGAGTGTGGGCATGGTACAGTGTCTGACATGTTATACTTGATACCATATTGGTGCACAGCTGGGTCTACTACAGCTTTAAAAAATAACATTAAAAGAACATACATTTGTACATGTGTAAAGTAATAAAGATTTTAAAAAACAGTTGCATAGTCCAAAAAGACAGATATGAATATACTTGAAGACAACTACAATCAAGGATGAATTAATCACTAGGCAGCATTACATAAACCAGTGTCACACTGTCGGCAGATATTCTCTATCTTTACAGATGCTTTTCCTCAACATAAAATATCAGGTGCCCGTTTTATATCTTGAATGAACAGTGGTCCTTAAAAATTTTGCATGAACATTTTTTGTATTTTCGTTGTGATGTTCTCCCTGTGACTGCTGGATTCTGACACATATTTACCAATGAACATACGTTTGTTGAAAAAAAATGTAAACCTTATAATTGGTTTAGTCTGTATAGCTTATATAAAATTTTTATACATTTCAGGGAATGGTACAATAGATTTTCCTGAGTTCTTGACAATGATGGCCAGGAAAATGAAGGATACTGATAGTGAAGAAGAGATTAGAGAAGCATTCCGTGTCTTTGATAAAGATGGCAATGGATTTATTAGTGCTGCTGAGCTCCGACATGTCATGACGAATTTAGGTGAAAAATTGACTGATGAGGAGGTGGATGAGATGATCAGGGAAGCAGATATTGATGGTGATGGTCAGGTAAACTATGAAGGTGAGTGTTGTCTCATTCAGTCAGTGAATTTCTTTTTCTTTTAACTATAATTTAGTGGGTGCTCATGTTTTATGACATTTTAATTCATAGAAGTATGCCATTGCTCAGTCTGTGACAGTTTCATTTTTAATTGAATTTCTTGAACCATTGTCTTCTTTTTAAAAGTGGTGGAGCAGAATATGTAATGTTTGCTATATGCTGTGATGAGTCTGTATGGAATGATTGATTTGTGGCAGTAAGGGAGAGAATAAAAAAAAGCACATTAATGCAAGAGATATATAATGACAAGATGAGGATAGAAACTGTAAAAGACAGAATAAAATGTGATTTGTTATTCAGTAACTAAAGATTTCTCTAACTAGTACTGTGCAGCAGTGGTTACTGGCCTATTTTGCGAGTGTGATGTGACTTGTTGAAGTGATGCATTGTCTAAAGCTGTGTAAGAACATACACTTTAAAAGTCAAGGCTCTGCTGTTAGGGCGAAATCTGTTTGGTTTTCTTCTGTCAGTCACTACTTGGTCCTATGGATTGTCTTCAAGATATACCAGTATCTTTGCCTGCTTAGATTGTAAAATTGTCCTAGTACAAAATTCTGCTTTCATGAGTAAGATTGAAAATGGCTGTAAAGTGTTCATTACCCTGTATGTAATATGGAACATAAAAATATGTTGTCATTGAAAATTCATAAATGATAAATTGCTACTTACACCCCAAACCTCATAAAAGGAAATAAAATAAACTTTTGCTAAGGTTGAAAATTTAGTTCAGTGTTTTTTAGAATTATTAGAAATAATCTTGTTCTCTGAGATTCAGCTAAGTTATCGTATTTTGTTTCAAGAATGAAAATATAACTTTTTCAATTGAAACAGCACCGGTATCTTACATGAATCCTTCCATTTTATTGAACCCTGTTATTGCATATCTTGTTCTTGATTTCTGGACACTTAACAAAAATGCATTTGAATGTAAATGCTACAGAAGAGTTCTTCAGATATCATGGACACAGAAAAGAACAAATATATCCATACTGCAAGAACTTAACTCCTTCCACGCCCAGGAAGAAACATGGATGTTCAGTTAGGTGCTGAAATAAAACCGCGGGTCTTGATATGTTTAGGGGGTATAGATGGAAAACGGTATTTCCGTGTACTTAATATGTTTCAAAGTATAACTAAATGTATGAATTTCATAAATGCAGAGCTTTTTATGAAAAAAAAGTAATGTGATGTTTTTAGACAATGATTGTGCCCAGCTCACCATCGGCTAGGTCCATATCTGCACTACTTACCATTTGAGATGTCTAGATCTACTTGTTGATCTTGTATTGTGATTCTGTGTTGCATTCTCGTTAAATTAATGTCTGAAATAACCTCCTAACTACCTCTCCAGTCGTCTAATATGTCTAGATCTACTTGGGATACATTCAAGAGCAGTGGGTTGGTCACAGGCCATGTCCATACCCCTATCTGCAACATCAAAAATTGAAAATTTTCCATGTTTCTCTTCCTTTTTCTCGATTGGCATCAACTTAGTGCAACTAAGCACTCTTTCACCATTTTGAAAAGTGTCACTGGAAAGAAACGCGGATGAAATATCTACAATCTAAATGTTAAGCATTGGCTTAGTGTAACTAAGCACTCTTTCACCATTTTGAAAAGTGTCACCGGAAACGTGGACGAAATATGTACAGTCGAAACAAACCAAAAGCCCTACGAACAAATCGGGGAAACCGGACAGCGACCCAAGGTGTGGAAATAGTTAATATTGAAAAAGGCTGACTAGTAAAGAGGATTAAACAGAAAACTTAAATATTTTGGACACATTAAACATCTTGATAATCTAGAGAAGACTGTCTTGGAAGGGTACATAATGAGAAAAAGAAAGAGAGGAAGATCAAGGTGAAGATGGCTGCAAGACATCGTTGATAATCTGGAAATGGATGCATCAGCAGCAGGGCATCTTGCTTACAACCGAGAGGCCTACAGGAGAGCTGTTAGGGAGGCAAAGTTCTGCAAGGGACATGCAAATGACTGACTGATACTTGATTTGCATATTTATATTCAAATTATTCAGTTTTTTTTTCTTTTTTTCATTTAGTAAAAATTATTGGTTTTTAAAAAAAAAAGCAGCAAAAATTGTCATCCATAATCATAACAAGATTATTTGGAATGTCATTCTTCAAAAGTCACCATGATTTGTTATGTATAAATGTTTTTTGTGTTGATTCAGTTTCTCAGGCATTCTTGATTTCACAGACTGTATTTTTGTGCAGCTTATCATATCAAAGATTGTCAGTTTATTCCAACTTTTCCCAGTTACTGCTTGACCTGTACAGGAAACGGTGATCGCATCTTTACTCACCTCCCTCACTGGTGCCAGAAAACCTTCCATTTTCTTTTCACAGTCACTGCTCCATTAACACAAACAAAAGATAATGCATTTTCATTGAGATTTTCTGTGCAACAAAAATTATGACCATAAATATTTTGGTTTATTATGCTTTTATTTTATCCAAAATACCTACCTTTTCAGTGCTTCTTTTTAACGACTTATATTCTGCATCTGACAGTATCTTTGATAGATGAAGTTTTTTTTTAGATTGCTTCTTCCATAATCACAGAAACAAAAACTTCACTTTTTTTAAGCCAGGTTTAAATTTAAAATAGTTCTTAGGTTGTAAAGCAACATGATAATGACTAATCTGTTTGTGGCATTTCAGGTTATTTGGCGTTGTGAATTTCACAAAACACTTTGGCTGTGATTATTTCTCACTATGTAAAACCATGTATTAGCATTATTTTCAAAGAACATTAACAGCCACAACAAAAATGACCTCTGCTTTTTTTTTTTACATTTCAAACCTTCCACCAGTATGAACTAATGTGAACATTGAATTCTGAATTTATGACATTTGTCATTTTCATTTTAACATTTGCTATAAGAAATATGAACTGTGTAATTTTGTGGTTCTGCTGCAAAATTTTGGTGCATTTTCTCATATTTGATGCTTATCATACTCGGTCTCTCTTTCTTCTCCAGAATTCGTGACAATGATGACATCCAAGTAATCATGTGATTGATATAACAGCTTGTCTTCATCCTCATTGTTTCTCCTCCACTATCATCCACACGTACAACGCGAACAAAAGAGCTCAAAAAATGCTCCATTTATAGATCTGGACTTCTGCTGCAGAATGCCGGGTGATGAAAGTAATTTGAAGTTGATTCAGACTTTTCTTCAATATCATTATTTTTTGACATAAAATTATTTCTTCTGTTGTGAGTTCATGAGAGGTGTGGTGTGGCTATATGACATTTACCTTGCCTGCTGATATTTATACATTATAAATGTCACATGTGAGTGCTTGTTTGATTGCTGATGGTTTGGTTTTTGTGTTCTTGATTACCTTTTTTTTTTTTTAAGTACATGATACAAGGAACTTTTTTTTTTTTTTGAGAGATCTGAAAGCTCTGACTTGAGACTCATGATCTTGTTTCAACGTGATATTTGTTTTCTGGAAGTTGTGCACAAAGATGAGGGTCATCATATAAGTTCATTTCTTTCTCTCCCCCCACCCCTAAAAATTTTAAATGGTGTATTCTGTCAGTTGATTAATATGTGTGAAGCATTTTGGATCACAATGATGTACAGCAGCAGTTATTCTGTGTGTTTATAATGAGGCTATTTCATGTTTTTTTTTCCTTGAATTTTTTTCTCTCACATTAGTACCTGAGGCAGAGTTGTTTGTGTCCTTTCCTTAGGGGGTTGGTATGTGGGACACAACAGGCTTGTTGTTTGCATATCACAAGATGAAGTGTGTGCAAGATTCCCAGTGTTGTGATTGCCTGTGTAGCTTACATTATATGCCACTTTCAAAGTTTTCTTCCCAGATTTGTAAATTGTATGTTTTGGGACCATTACATAATAGCTTTAGACTATCTTTGTGCAGAATAGAATAATTTTTCCTTCTCTGAGCTGTTGTCTGGATCTGTGTGTTAATGTCGCTACCAGAGATTTTATAGTCCCTACCAGCTCACTCAGCTCTGTGATTTCCACATCTTCCATAACTAGTCTTAATTTGAGCCACAGAACTACCTACAAGAGTTATAAGAAAAAGAGACTCAGATTCCACCTGCCACTGTATTGTGGAGAAATTTGACAGGGTCAGGTATGGGAATATTAATGCATTTACTTATGATTGTCACAGTTTTGCATTTACTTATGAATGTCACAGTTTTCCAACATAAAGAGGGGAAAATAGTTTTGGAAGATTGAGACAAAATTTGACACAGCATTTAGAGTTTTTTTTTTTTTTTTAAGTGAGGTAAGGGACATGATATAGTGTGTGCAGTACCCAGTCTTTGACCTTACTTCCTTAGTGTAGTTTTATCTATACTTAATCTTTATATTGAACCCAGGCATGAGTTTCCATTCCTGTATTTGATGGTAACATTAAGCAATGAAATGGCATTTAGTATAATGTAATTTCCTTCTGTGTTAAAATTTCATTGGACAAAAAGAATTAAAAAAAGAAAACTTTTTCAGTGACTCCTGCATACATGTTTCATGTATTTAGGTAATGTCTGGTATTACTTTATTGCACCAATTTGGGCCCCTTTTTTTCTTTTTTTTTTTTCAGAAAGACACCTTTGTAGATGAACAATAAACTATTGCTCTACATTTAATAGCCTTGTTTGTTTGCCTGATTATTGTGTGTGTGTGGCCCATTGAAAGCTTTGACAGCTGCAGTTTTCCAGTCAAAACAGGCTGGTGAAGAATAGAAGTAGTATTTTTAAAAAAAGCATTCTTACTAATTTATGTTTACTTTCAACAGAGTACTGTTTGTTGAGTGCTGAATTTATGTCCAGCAGCATGTTCCTTTGATATATTTTGTAGGGAACTTTGCAGATACTGTGTCAGCTGTTGTAATTTTAGCATTTTTTTATGAATTGCACAGATAAAACTTTTTTGTTTGTTGCATAGTCACCATCATTGCACTCCTGAAAGATTCATAGATGTTCCAATCTCTACCTCAGCAGAGACAGTTGTTAATGACAAACTGTAGTTCTTGTATCCTTAACATGAATATGGCAGACATCACTACGTGTTTGGAATATCAGTATATCCCTGCTGGGTGAGAGGTGGTAGCCCACCCAGGCCAGAGTTGGACCTTCTCACCGGAAAACCTCAACGTGTTTTGAGATACCCGTGTATCACCGCTGGGTGAGAAGTGGTTGCCCATCCAGTCCAGTGTTGGACTTTCTCACTGGAAAACCTCAGCGTGATTAGAATACGCCTACATCCCCGCCGGGTGAGAGGTGGTTGCCTGTCTAGACTGCCCAGGTCCAGTGTCTCTGACTTCAGCATTTTGTGGTTGTGGCCGCTACCTTTCCTAGTTGTGACCAAGATGGAGCTTTTGTCCAGGAGGACGAATCCTCGCCACTAATGACTTCCACCCCTGGGTTGAGCCGGATTTAGGCATATTATCCCAGTTTGGGACGTGACCGACCTCTAGAGCAGAGGTACCGCGACATGCGTAGCCTTCAAGTTTCACCCCTGGTATGGTCCGGTTTAGGCATATTTCACCAGCATGGGTGTATCGGGCGTGACCGACCTTTAGAGCGGAGGTGGTGTGACATGCCTGGCCATCAAGTTTCACCCTTGGTGTTTGCCGGTTTAAGCATATTTCACCGGTGTAGGTGTATTTCGGACGTGGTCGGTCTCCAGAGCAGAGGCGCCGTGGTATGTGTAGCTCTCGCAGCAATACTACTAAACATACTGATTAAATTTCACTTTATCCTTTCCTTCACATTTTCACATCGGCGCCGCACAGCAACCTTTATTTCTTTTCCTCATTTTCTTCCTTGACCGGGGGAGCTGCACTCCACGTGCGGCGTTCGAAGAGTCTTGCCAGCAGTGTCTTAACCTCTGGGCTAAGGCGGTTCATGCATTTCACCCGACATGACTGCACTCAGGACGCATGTGAAATGTTTCTTGCTTGGTTTAGAAATAACAGAACTGAACATTGACATTTATTTTTTAAAATGTGACAAATGTTATATAGCAATTTACAGAAACAAGCAATAATTGGCAATGTCTGTAGCATATTCATGCTGTCTTTGGGTTAAAAAAGAAAAAAAAAGCATTTGTGTCATACAAGCAGAACTTAATACAACTATACCATGCTGAAAATGGCTTATTCTGAAGATTACAAGAATTAATAACAAAAATTAATACCAAAATACTGTTGTACTCAGACAGCAATCATTTCTTTTTCTTCTTTCCCGCTGCTTCCAATACAAACATGATCTGTAAGTGCTTTGCCAACTTAAAGAACCTTTGTGTGCAACATTCTGGCCACTGAAAGGTTCAGTTGTTTAGATAGATGGCTAGAGGAATTCATTTATAGAGGGTTAAGATTTTTATTGTTTGAAAAAAAAATTCTTTTCCTAGCAGCAGTAAACAACAAAGAGCTATGCTTGACTATATGTCAGCGAATTTGGTTAGGTCTTCCACTCAGTATAAGGGGGACCGGCTAGCGTGGTGTTTAGAGCATTCGTCTAGCAACCGAATGGTCTGGGGTTCGAATGCCCAGGTGAGCGGGATTTTTTTTTCTGACCAATACGGCCCCGGGGTTCACCCTGCCTCGGAAGGCAAAGTGGCCAGGCGTGATACCGACCACATCACACTTTCATGTGCCGAAGGTCGTGGAAAGTACTGATCTAACACCGTATTCCCCAATATGCCTTAATGGCATGGAACCAGGAATTTTACCTTTTACCAAACAACGTGTATCCTCAACAGACCCGTACAATGCATTGCAGATGTGTGACACACAAGGGAGCCAATTGTAAACGCGTAACTGTTTCAGAAGTACCGAATATACTTGTATAGATTAGAGTATTCGATAGAATAGTTTTGGCGTGACAAAATCGAATAGTAGGCTGATGACAACAGGACTAACTTCTGAAAGGATGAAAATGACGATATAATGATTTTTAGTAGGATTTTTACGCTTGGTCTTGGACTGTTGTCATTGTCTGCATAGTATTACATTTCCTGTTAAGATTTCATCCGGCGGAATAGACAGCTTTTTTGCGGGGTGGGCATAGATTTGGATTCCTGAGAACTAAAGAATAGTGGAAAGAAAGTTAACAGGCACATTACAAACAATGAGGATGTAGAGATACGACGGGAATTATCCAGTGAAAGAAACTAACATCTGCCTTGACAAGCGGGACGGAGACGCCCTACTAAAGTTGAATGACATCGAGGTCAATGATCCAGTGCTTGCTGTTTGCGTCAGCGTTGGTGAACTATAGTTGGCAAAGACTCTTTCTGCTTCCCGGTGGTGTCCCTGGAAACTGACAGAAGTCTGGCCAAGCAAATAGGGATCGCAGTGGGAAGACGAACCCAGTCCTGAAAGTGCGTCTATCCAACGTCGGATGTGTTGGAGTGAAAGCCGCGTAGCTGCGAAACAACGCCCTTCTGAGGGCAAGCGACGACGTTTGTAAGTGCCCTGGTCTCAGTACATCCTTCAGTGTACGCTGATTGATGACACCAGGTCAACGTTGATTCCTTCTTGAATCTTTGATAACATGACGTTCACGTAGACATTATGTTTTAGTCCTCTGACACCTAAACTCTACTGCAGCCTGGCAGTGGTCCAGCTATTTTCACACAAAACCGAAGACGATAGTTGAAGCCACGAATATATCGGGTATACCTGCTTGTAGCATCTCACGTGAGCGGCCGGAGTAGACTTTCTATTTACATTGGCCCTATGAGTATCCTCAAAAATCGACCTGGCCCTGTGATTACACAATGAACGTTACTTTCATCTGCTTCTCCCATCCCTTTCCACAAACTTTGCTTACGTTATGGTTAGACATTGTTTTCATCTTCTCACCCGTCTTAAAACAGGGTAAGTCGTCCGGGCTCCGGAGCGATGCACCGCCTGGACCCCCTCTCATTGAGCCTGGCAATCACTCACCTACTACTAAGAGTTTAGGAACTGGATACGGGGGTGGGCGGACGGAGAAGGACCTCGTATTTCTCAGATGATTTGAGGAGCTGTTTCTGCTACAAGCTTCGTACCTACTCCCAGCTCTCTCAACCTGCTAAACAGTTTTACTGCAATGGCTCGGTGTATAGTCATATAGTCATACACTAATTATTGTGTGTTGCTAAACAGATAGCGTGGGTTCTGTCAGGAAGTGTACTCTAAGGTAAATATAGGAAAAGAGAACGAGTTCGGAAATCAAAATGCGTTTACCTGAAAGGCATCACCAAAAAAAAAAAGCGATCTCTCAGACTTGCAGCCTCACAGTGTGCCAGGGAGTGGTTAGCAATTGCTTTTTAATCTTGAAAAAGGTGGCAGAGGTATTGGAGGACAGTCAGGAAATCTGAGCCCAGTATACGTAATCCCACATAGTTAAATTATTGAATCGCAAGTGTCATAAGCTGTCATCATTATCTTGTGCTATCGCATAGAGAGTTACATGTAACACACCTCCACTTATATTGTTTTGTCCTAATGCCATCTTACCTCCAGGCTTTTCCTTCAGTCATTGTAACTGAAATATTAAGCCGTTGTATGTTCAAAACATTTCATTTGTCTGCTTCTTTCTTCACCTGCAACTTATAACCCAGAACCCCCTCGCTGCACTATATTTAAAATAATCTGCTCCAACCACATTCATCTATTCCACCCACCTTTTTCTCGGTTAGATTATCGTCGTACCCCTCTCTCCTTTCCACTTTGCCCACCCCTTCTTTACTGCCAACCTATCACACACCCCAAGTCTTCATTTAAACATTCACAACGCCACACACAGCTTCTTACAAGTCACAGCTAAGTGCTCTCTTTTTTCTGATCCCCCCCCCCCAAGCTTTTTTTCATTCTTATTTGTTGTATAGGGGTCATGAGGATTCTTTAAGGCATAAACCGAAACGTCACAAGTGTATTCTCGTTAATTAATAAATATTTTCCTACTTTTATTTTAAATACTTTTAACATTTTTGTTAATCACAACTTTACTCCAGTGGCTTCGTGTATGTTCATATATTTAGTTTTATATATACCTATATCAAAGGTAATCCTGTCATGCCTTAGAAGCACATAGGAATATGATGTTAGTGTCCATATTTTATTTGACCTGTCAGCACACTAGAGGGTGATATGGTCAGTATCACGCCTATATCCAAAGGAGAGAGAAATTATAATGGGAAGAGAAGAAGTAATAGATAGGTGTAATGAATGCATCAATGACCTATATAGTGATGAAAGAACTTATCCAAACCCCGAAAAGAACAGTGAGGGACCTCCTATAATAGCGCCAGAATCACAGAAGCCATCTACCAAATGAAGAATAATAAAGCATCAGGTCCAGACAACATGATCAAAGTAGAGTTGGAAGCACTAGAGGAGTAGAAGTAATAACTAAACTTTTGAACGACATCCACAATACTGGATCTATGCCAAATGGTCTCATGAAGTCAATGTTTATCGCTATACTAAAGAAACCAGGCGCAGTAGAATATGAAGATCACAGAACTATCAGCATCATGAGCCACGTCACCAAAATTCTGCTCCGCATAACCATGCAAATTAAATGGCAGGACAAGATCAGGAACGAGAAGGTCTAGGAAAGGGCAGGACAAGAACGTATGAAACTACAAATCATGTCTAGGAAATGGAGGTGGATTGGCCACACTCTGAGGAAATCCGAAACCAGCATAGCAAGACAGGCACTGACATGGAATCCTCAAGAAAACAGAAAACAAGGAAGACCTGGACTTACTTGGAAAAGAGAAATTGTGACAGTGCTCAGAGACAAGGAATACACATGGAAGGAAGCAGAGAATATTTCCAAGAACAGGGATGACTGTATACCTTTTATCCGTGACCTGTCCTCTCAAGCGGGTGAAAGACGATGATGTTGATAATCATACAATGAGAATGAGCTAAAACGAAAGCAGAGAGTGCAGAAGAACAATGTGAATATGTCAAAGGGAAGGGACAAGCAATGCAATGTATATGTTAAGATTGCCCACAGAAAGTCATAGAAGTTAAAACTGATCTATATTTGTTTTATAAATTACTGCAAAGCCTTTGCCAAAGTAAGGCACAATTTAGTATGGAAATGTTCGAAAAATTAAACATAGCCAGAAAGGACCTGAGAATTATTTAAAACATCTATTGGCAGCAATAAATGTAGAACAAGAAATTGGCAAATATCAAGAAATTAAAATTGGAGCATGACAGGAATGTGTGCTATCACCTGATTTATTTTCCCTATACAGTGAGAATATCATGCGTCATATAGATGAATTACCTGGAATATCAGTGGGCGGATACAACTTGAACAACTTCAGATATGCTGATGATACGATATTAATAACAAAGATTTTCACTCTTTGCTAATACCGTATAATCAGAACTACAAGAATTGCTGGATATAGTAGTAAAAGAAAGTGAAAACAGGAGTCTTATCTTGAGCAAGAAGAAAACAAAGTTATGGTCATCTCAAAGAAAAAACGTGATTCCTAAATGTAAAATAACATTAAACGGAACAATGTTGAAAAAGGTGGACAAGTTTAGTTATTGACCTAGATAGCTACTGACTTCAGACGGAAGATGCCTAACTGAGATAAAGAGCAGAATAATACAAGACAAATAATGTTTCAGAAAATGAGGAGCATTCTGAATAATAAACCACTGCCACTGGGAATGAGGAAAATGGTATTCCAGTGCTACATCGAACCAATTTTATTTTACAGATGATCAGTCATTAATGAAGTACAACGCCAACTGGAAGCCACCGAAATGTGGTTCCTTAGGAGATTGTTACCAATACCATGACAGCAAAAAAATAAAACGAGGAGGACGTGAGAGAGGCTGGAGAGACGAGACAAACAATAACAAAAGTCAGAAAAAAGACAGTCCAGATTCTTAGGATACGTTCCACGGTGAGGCAAGCAAGAATACATTGTGACAATAGAAGGCAAAAGAGACCCAGGTAGGCAAAGAAAATGCTGGACGGATTAACTATATGGCACGGACAAAGAACACCACCACAGCTTATAATCAGCGCTCGGAATTGTGGACAAGCATGATAGCCAGCGTTAGTCGGCAGGGCAACAGTTGGATAGATATTCAGATTATTGTCCCCATATGATATGGTTGTTGTGTTATCGTCGTCGTCGTAATAAAAGTAGTAGTAGTAGTAGTAGTAGTAGTAGTAGTAGTAGTAGTAGTAGTAATAGTAAGCGTTTTCTTCGTTCATTTTGCGTGTGTGCAGGCTAAATGACACCAGTCACCAAGAGGTGTGTTTGTGTGTGTGTGTCTCTCTCTCTTTCTCTCTCTCTCTCTCTCTCTCTCTCTCTATATATATATATATATATATATATATATAATATATATATATATATCATCTTCATACAACACGAACTTGTCAAGAACCAAAAGGAACAGCCCAACCATAGACAAACGGCAACTGTTCATTCATTCATTTGCATGTCCCTTGCAGAACTTTGCCTCCCTGACAGCACTCCTGTAGGCCTCTCGGTTGTGAGCAAGATGGCCTGCTGCTGATGCATCCATTTGCAGATCATCAACAATGTCTTGCAGCCATCTTCGCCTTGGTCTTCCTCTCTTTCTTTTTCGCATTGTGTACCCTTCCAAGACGGTCTTCTATCATGACGTTTAATGTGTCCAAAAAAAAAAAAAAAATTAAGTTTTCCTTGTTTAATCCTCTTTACTAGCCATCCTTCGTTAATATTAAGTTCTTGTAGTATAGATGTATTTATTCTTTTTTTTTGTGTCCATGATATTTGAAGAACTCTTCTGTAGCATTTACATTCAAAGGCATTTATGTGTTTCTCAACTGTTTTTTTTTAAGTGTCCAGGTCTCACAAACAGTTTTCCACAAATGCCTGTCCTTTGCCTTTTTTCTGCTCTTGCCCAGGTGAGCCCTCTATTGCTCAGCATCCTTTCTGTTGTTCTTCTCCATGTCTCTTTTGGTCTACCCTTACTCCTGTTCCCCTGTGGTGTCCATCTTAGTGCTATTTTTGGTAGTCATACTGTCAGATTATTCGTCTCACACAAAACACTGTACAGAAGTTGCAGCGATACCGCGAATGTGGAGATTATTTTCACCGTGGATGCTATAGTGTTACTGTGTGCGCAGGAGACAAAGCGGGCGCGTGCAAATTTATGACTTCAGATTGATGAATTTCTCGCTCGTGATAAATCTATGACTGTGGATAAGATAAATCTATGACTGTAGATAAGATAAATCCATGACTGTGGATAAACACACCTGTTCTTGTGGCTGCATTTCCGAGTAAGTAGTGTGTAGTCCATACACGAAACACTGAAGTAAAGCTGTGATACCAAAATGTATCTTATCTTATATCTTATATCCTTCCCGTGCCGTTAGACGTCACATAGGGCTCGCAAAGTACTTCGCCAATTTTTCCTGTCTTCGGCGAGTCTTTCAACCTCAACAAAGGATTTTATGCCTGTTAACTTGGCCTCACCAAAATGTATAAATTAGGGAAAAAAGTAGGAGCAGCTTTATTATTTAACGATAACACACTTGTGACGTTTCGGCGCGAGCCTTTGTCAAACAAAAACAAACAGGACGAAGAATCGGAGAGAGGAGACAAATTATAGATTCACTGAGAAACATATTATGCAACCCATCCTTATCAATGCCTGGTTAGCTGAGTGGCTAGGCACTCGGTTTATTAATCCAGTGTTACCGGGATTTTTTTTCTGGTATAGACACACATACACACAAAAACCATCTAAAAATGGGTACCATAGAAATCTGGGAAGGTAAAGCTGTCAAGCGTGATACTGACCAGATCACACTCTCATGTGCCGAAAGTCATGGAAATACGAGCCTAACATATTCCCCCATATGGCATGGAAACGAGAATTTTACCTTTTTATCATTATAAATGAACTTAACCAGAAAACGGGAGGAAACTCTCTACCGTAGAGAGCGGAACAACAACACAACTCCTTCAGATCATCAGAGGAAGTACCCCCCCCCCACCTCAGACAAGTGTTTCGGCACTTTAAACTCCTGACACTCTAAGGGGGGTGGGCCCCTCTGGGTCATGACTCCCAGAGGTCTTGTGAGTTGTTGCTTTTTTTATATACCGAGCCTTTCTTATTATATGGAAGCGAGTTATGGACAATAGACAGATCTGCACAAAGATCATTGGAAGCAGCAGAAATTTGGTTTATCAGAAGATTGTTGCGAATTCCCTGGAAAGCGAATATTACTACTGAAGAACGTTTGAGAAGAGCGCCCGCGCCCGCACACACGAGAGAGAGAGAGAGAGAGAGAGAGAGAGAGAGAGAGTACTTTCATGGTGTGAGATGAGATCACCAACTGAACTAATGGCCTGCACGAAGGATCGGGTACTATGGAGAAACAAAACAGCCAAGCCAGTCGGCAAGGCACGGACACGGATTAGTGACCTGATGATGATGAACTTCTAATTTTTGGAATATTTTAAAGAAATTTAATATGTTCAAATCGCAAGCAGCTGAAATCGAAATATTGGGGAGCTATTGTTTTGTAAACACACCGCCGTCGACTACATTTTGCTTCGGTCCGATGTGAACTTTCCTCCCTGGCAAGCGGAAGTTGCCTTGTTTCTATAGACGCAACGGAAGTAGAATTAGGGGGAAAGAAACATAAATATCATTTTCTTGACTTCCAGCCCCGTTAGGTTGTTAAACGTGATAGTCAGTATTTTTAGTGCTTCAGTTTAGAAGATAGGCTAATATTGATTGCCTGCATCTTCCTGGATTCAAACTATGATTTCAAATATGCAAATTCCTAAGGTCGTAATCCACAGGAAATCTGTGGAACCAAGCACTCAACGAAAGAAGAAAAAAGCTGTTTTAAGTGTGAAGGCGCACCCACATCAGTGGGAAGTGAGTAATGTGATATAATCACACATGAACAAAGTAAATATTCAATATTCAGCGCGAGATGAGTTAGATGTAAAGTCCGAAGTATAGCAAAATGAGTTAGCTGTAAAGTCTGAAGTATAATAAGTAAGATATATTGACATATATCTCATTCAAGACAGATGGTTGTGGAGCATGCAGATATCAACTGTTGTGGGTTTTGTCCAGCATCATCTTATTGAGCAACTCCTCTCACGACTGACTCTACCATATGTTGGATGTGCATCACCATCCATAGTAACAGCAGACAATATTTGTTTTGCAAGGTCAAAGAAATTGATATTTAAAGACAGAAATACATGTTTTTTTTTGTGTGGGGGGGGGGGGAATAAAAAATGTAAAGCTTGCATTGTGCATACTTTTTCTCAGAAAACTGCACCACCATGTGGTCCACATCAATCCAGAACCTTCTTTTTTTTAAAGCAAGCTCTAAAACCAGACAGCCTTTTTTTGCTGGGGGTACTGTGAGTGTCAGAATGGGTTTAACCAGCCTCTTATGTGCTTACAACTGAATGGGTTTAACCAGCCACTTATGTGGTTGCCACTGAATGGGTTTAACCAGCCACTTATATGCTTGCCACTGAATGTTTTTAACTAGCCACTGATGTGCTTGCCACTGAATAGGTTTAATCAGACACTTATGTGGTTGCCACTGAATAGGTTTAAACAGCCACTGATGTGCTTGCCACTGAATGGGTTTAATAAGCCACTTATGTGGTTGCCACTGAATGGGTTTAACCAGCCACTGATATGCTTGCCACTGAATGGGTTTAATCAGCCACTTATATGGTTGCCACTGAATGGGTTTAACCAGACACTTATGTGGTTGCCACTGAATGGGTTTAACCAGACACTTATGTGATTGCCACTGAATGGGTATAACCAGCCACTGATGTGCTTGGCATTGAATGGTTTTAACCAGCCACTGAATGGGTTTAACCAGCCACTGATGTGCTTGGCATTGAATGGGTTTAACCAGACACTGATGTTCTTGCCACTGAATGGGTTTAATCAGCCACTTATGTGGTTGCCCAACTAACAGAGTCATTAACACTCGACACAGCAATTTTTGCTTTTTGACAAAAAGTATTTCTGCTTTTCCAAAGATATAATTAAAACTGTTATTTGTTACTTCACTTTGCCTAGTTTATTTATTTTAGAACCTTGTATGTGCTTTTCCTCACTCAGTTCCCTCTTTGTAGAGCTTAACAAGTTTGTTTTTCTAAACAAGTGTTATACCTGAACAGTAACCTTTATATAAGAGACAAGAAATGTGATTTTGACCTACAAGTGGGCTTGTGTGGCCAGTTTTGTAACACAGTCACGTAAACAATTTGTTTATAATGAATTAATCTTGTAGTGGAACTGCAGTGAATTTTTTTAGAATTGTGTCACAGAAAATGTACGCATCTTATACTTTGATAAACTTCAGAGTGAGTTAAAAATGAAAAATGTTTAATTTAACAAAACAAAAAAAGCAACAACAAGAAAAATAATATTAAAATTTCATTTTATTTTAAGATAAATATTATTTTAAAGCAGTGAAAAGAAACAACTTAATTTATTGTTATTTCTACATAAGGATTATATTTTCAAAGTAGCATTAGCAGTTGTAGTTTCAGAAGTATAAGATGATCAGAAATGCAACAAATTGCCTTCAGTTAGTACAATTTTGGGAATAGCTGTAGAAATTGATTGTAGATGTTAAATATTAAATTAATATTATTGTTTTATTATTTATGATCAGAATACCTACCTGAACATCGAAACATTGAAAATGCACTTTATACAAACTTGATACACAATTAAAGAAGGCCTGCAGATATTTTACCATTGCTTTGAGCCAAAGAGCACAATCTCAAATGGCTGCTGGATTGGAGAAATGAAACAAAATAAATTATTTATGATCTGTGTGCAAATAATGTTCTTTCAGAATCGTGCAGAATTGAGCGACACATATGAACTGTCTACGTCAGAGAGGGAAGGTTGGTGGAGAGCAGATCTGAGGGTAAAAATTATTATCTATAATATCTGGTTCTCTACCATTTCTTTATCTCATCACCATCATCATCATCATCATCACAACCACTGCCAACACTATTATCATCATCCTGCATCATCTCCACTTGGTAGATTGGTCTACAGTGGATCTCCACCATTTTCTGCCCCTTGCTCTTACCATGCGCCCAGCCAAACTGACACTTGTCTGTCTCTTGATGTTTTCTATGCTTGTTCTGTCACTTTCAACTTTCCTCTTTGTTATAGTTTTATTTATAGTATTCTTCTTCTTGGTCTTTCACAGTCAAAAGGGCATTGGTTGTGCTGTGTTATAGTTATGCGCCTTTTGGCCCAGCACATCCAGCCTCGGCTCGATGAATTTTAAGAACCAGGTTGATCTTCCTATTGCAATCCCCATTCACTTGGCCAAACCACATATTTTGGCATTACCAAGGGACTTAATACTATAATGGAGTTAAAGACACACTTCTCAAGCTGAATGAGATATCATTCAGTAACCCACCAGGGTTGGTGAACTATAGCTGACTGCTTGGATCAGGGTTGGTGAACTGTAGCTGATCTCTTGCATCAGGGTTGGTGAACTGTAGCTGACTGCATGGATCAGGGTTGGTGAACTGTAGCTGATCTCTTGCATCAGGGTTGGTGAACTATAGCTGACCTCTTGCATCAAGGTTGGTGAACTATAGCTGACCAAAGACTCTATTCTGCCTCGCAGCAGTGCATCTGGAAACAGACAGTGGGAGTGGTCTGGCTAAGTGAATAGGGATCGCGGTGGGCAGATGAACCTGGTTCTTAAAATGCACTGAGCTGAAGTCAGGTGTGTTGGGTCAAAAGGTGAATAACTGTCACACAGTGTAATCAGTGCCTTTTGAGGGTGAACAATGAAGAAGAAGAAGACTCAACCTCAGATTTTTTTCAGTACACAGATAACAGAAAGAAATGAACATTTGGTGAAACTGCAACGAATCAGTGCAAAGTTACAGGTTGGATTAACTGATTTTGCTCATTTTTTTTAACAATCTCCAGGTCACTCCTGGACCTGGAAGTTATGAAGTGACAGATTTCATCCAAGAAATAGAAAAAAGGCCAAACACTTACAGTTTTAAGGGAAAAGTAAGAAATGCATATAAAGACCCCAACAGGAGTGGAGTATTCCTTCTCCCCGGAGGTTATGAGTATCAAGATTTTCTACAAGTGTAAGTTCTTGTTCTGTTTCTTAAATTTTGGAAGATGGAGGGGGCTTGGAAGAGATGGAAATGCTTTGGGAGAGATGGAAATGCTTTGGAAGATGAAAGGGGTTTAGAAGAGATGGAAATGCTTTGGAAGATGAAAGGGGTTTAGAAGAGATGGAAATGCTTTGGAAGATGAAAGGGGTTTGGAATAAGTGGAAATGCTTTGGAAGATAAAACAGTTTGGAAGAGATGGCAGTGCTTTGGAAGATGAAAGGGGTTTGGAAGAGATGGAAATGCTTTGGGAGAGATGGAAATGCTTTGGCAACCAGACATACCAATCACTTATAATCAGAAGAAAAGCATGAAAAAAACCTACAGGAAGCCACAAACACCACCACATGATGACTATCACATGCTAAACAGAAAGAACAAGTCACCATCTTCCGTCTCCGAACAGGACACAGCCGACTCCGAAGTCATATATATGCAAAGTTTAAGGTTGGTACAACTAATCTGTGTACATGTGCCCAGGTGCCCCAAACTGTGGAACATATCCTCCAGAACTGCATCAACTACGAGACACTGAGAAATAATTACTGGCCCAGTGAAACCACTAAAGAAGATAAGCTCTACGGTTCCATACATGAATTACAAAAAACAGTGAAATTTATCCAAGAGACAGGACTGCAGATATAGACAGACAGTGCGAACAAAGAAGAAGAAGAAGAAGAGGAAATGCTTTGGAAGATGAAAGGGGTTTGGAAGATATGGAAATGCTTTGGAAGATGAAAGGGGTTTAGAAGAGATGGAAATGCTTTGGAAGATGAAAGGGGTTTGGAATAAGTGGAATTGCTTTGGAAGATAAAAGGGGTTTGGAAGAGATGGCAATGCTTTGGAAGATGAAAGGGGTTTGGAAGAGATGGAAATGCTTTTGGAGAGATGAAAATGCTTTAGAAGATGAAAGGGGTTTGGAAGAAATGGAAATGCTTTGGAAGATGAAAGGGGTTTGGAAGAGATGGAAATGCTTTGAGAGGATGAAAGGGGTTTAGAAGAGATAGAAATGCTTTGGAAGATGAAAGGGGTTTGGAAGAGATGGAAATGCTTTGGAAGATGAAAGGGGCTTGGAAGAGATGGAAATGCTTTGGAAGATGAAAGGGGTTTGGAAGAGATGGAAATGCTTTGAGAGGATGAAAGGGGTTTGGAAGAGATGGAAATGCTTTGGAAGATGAAAGGGGCTTGGAAGAGATGGAAATGCTTTGGAAAATGTTGCAGCACTCTTTAGGAGATGGAATGGATGTGGAAGCAGTGGAAGGGGTTGGGAGAGGAGGAAGCAGTTTGAGAGAGATAGAAAGGGTTTGTGAGAGATTTGAAGGGATGAGAGAGATGAAATAGATTTGGTTTGGGAGAGGCAGAAAAATGATTTAGAACAATATTGTACAGTGAGCATTCAAAAAATAGTAGACAAATTACTTTGGATGTAAGAGAAAGAAAAATGACAAAAGAGTGACTGTGACTTCATTTCCTTTTTGATGTCACAATTGTGGATGCACTAAAGACTTTTTTAGGTATTAGAAGGCTGAGTGGGTAACATGCTGCTTTTCACGGCTGGGCACCTGCCCACCAACCATATTCCACGGTTGGAGTCACAGTCTTTTTCTTATCATTTTTCTTTCTCTTACATCAAAAGTGATTTGTCTTACTATTTTTTCATGTGCTAACCACATAACATTGTGCTAAATCACTATACTGTGCTGAAAGCTTTGTTGTTTCTCATTTGAAAAATTTGGGTAAGATGGTTTGGGAGAACAGAAGGGGTTTGGGAGAACATAAGGGGTTTGGGAGAGCAGAAGGGGTTTGAGAGAGCAGAAGGGGTTTGGGAGAACAGAAGGGGTTTGGGAGAACAGAAGGGGTTTGAGAGAGCAGAGGGGGTTTGGGAGAACAGAAGGGGTTTGGGAGAACATAAGGGGTTTGGGAGAGCAGAAGGGGTTTGAGAGAACAGAAGGGGTTTGGGAGAACAGAAGGGGTTTGGGAGAACAGAAGGGGTTTGGGAGAGCAGAAGGGGTTTGGGAGAACAGAAGGGGTTTGGGAGAATAGAAGGGGTTTGGGAGAACAGAAGGGGTTTGGGAGAGCAGAAGGGGTTTGGGAGAACATAAGGGGTTTGGGAGAGCAGAAGGGGTTTGGGAGAACAGAAGGGGTTTGGGAGAGCAGAAGGGGTTTGGGAGAGCAGAAGGGGTTTGGGAGAAGAGAAGGGGTTTGGGAGAATAGAAGGGTTTGGGAGAATAGAAGGGGTTTGGGAGAATAGAAGGGTTTGGGAGAACAGAAGGGGTTTGGGAGAACAGAAGGGGTTTGAGAGAGTAGAAGGAAAAAGGTTAAATTATCAACTTGAGTGGCCAGAGCTGACTCCAGGAGCGGAGTGTAAGTGGAAAATTGTGGATCTTTGAATGTTGAAATCTGATGATAGGATTCATAGTGGAGGATGCCTCTTTGCCTAGATGGTTGAGTGTATAAAAATGAATGAAGAAGAAGAATAGGAAGAAGGATGTTCCATATAAACAAAAGGGGGGAAAAAAGACACAAAGTGAAACATTGTCTTAGTATTATACTAAACCTACAGAGCAACTTACAGCTGGGGCAAAATATAAAGACTGATTGCAGTTTGTGAGAAGTAGAGAAACTTTGTTGCAGCATTGTAAGTTACTACAAGATGTTTAAGATATTGACTGGAGTGTTGATCAGTGTACAAGGACATGGATAGATGATGAACATCTGAGCACTTTACCATTCTGTCTTAAGAAGATGACACAGGCATCTGAGCTGAAACACTGCCAGTGAAAAACTTCCAGGAAACAGGCTGTATAAGAATGACATGTTGGTGGTGGTGTTGGTGTTCTACCTCCTTGTAACTACACGCAGGATGTTCTTAGCAGCAATCACAGTGAAGATGTTGGAACACAAGCATCATATCAAACTGGGGGAGGATTATGGTGGTCAGGCTTGAAGACCTGGAGTGAATCTATAGAAGCCAACTTCTCATCCGACTCCACCACTGGTCACTCAGATTTGCTGGTTATCACTATCACATCAGCACAGTCATCTTTGCTCCCTAAAGCCCAACATTTGAGTGTGTGTCAATGTGATCCCAATTGTATTGGAGCTTGCTTATAAGCCTGGTATTGCAGCTCACTGGGAAGAGAAGTATGCTCTGACAGTCAGTTAACATCATCAGGAAGTAGTATCTCCGCTGTATATGTAGAACAGTGAAGAGCATTGGTAAACAGCAAAATGAATGTTCAAAAAGTGTTTCTAGCCATGTTGAACGGTTTAACCAACAACTCACAGACCTCTGGGAGTCATAACCCAGAAGGACAGACACCCCCCCTCCTCCCAAGGATCATCAGAAGTTTTCTAAGGGCTGAAATATATGCATGAGAGGAGTTATATAGTTTTTCTACTCTTTGCAACAGAGACTTACTTGCCTCAATAATCACACTAAAAGACATAAATGGACTGCCGATCAAATAAAGATGGAAATACAATTAAAACTACAGAACCAAAGCAAATATATCTGATGTTATTTAATCTCAGATTTAGACTGTGAAGGTTTTTTTCCCTCAGAAGTTGTACATTTGAAAGACTAAACCAAATGATTTAACTGCCCCACCCCGAAAATATCGTTAACAGTCTGTCAAAGAAGCCAGCGACGTACAGATTCAAAGCTGAAGAAAGATACGTCAGAGATGTCTTAAACTTTGGTCTGAAAGACAAAGTAAGTGATAAGAGGCAATAGATGATATATTTTCATTAATAAATTATTGCATTTAGATAAGCTGATGTGTAGTTACACAGATAAGGAAAAATAATGTTGCCCTGAAACTGTTGTCATAGTTGGCCAGATCTTTACTTTCCTAAACTTTGGTTTGCTTAAAAGTTATAATTTGATTATTTAATGAATAAACTTCATTCATTTTTATAAACAACTTTTTTTAATATGGGGCAACCACGAGAATGTAGAAAGAATTGTTGGATTCTTCACTGCAACACATTTAGCATGACTTAGAACTTGAACTTCAAACAAGTAGAAACATAATTTCCATTCATAGACCATTTCATCACCTGTTGTATATAGAAATATCATGTGTCATACAGAAACTGCAAAAAAAAAAAAAAGAAATCTTTCTTACTTTTTTTTTATTATTATTTAGCTTTATTGCTTGCATGTCTGAGTGGCAAAGTAGTTAGTGCACTGGTCTCTCATGGCGAAGGTCAGGGGTTCGAATCTGGCCGGAAGCACCCCAGTCATCCAGCTGTAGAAATGGGTACCCGACTTCTTCTGGAGTTGGGGGAAGGAAAGGCGGCCAGACGTGATACTGACCATATCACCCTCTAGCGTGCTGACAGGTCAAGGAAAATATGGGCACTAACACTGTATCCCTATGTGCCTCTACGGCATGATAGGATTACCTTTATCTTTTTATACCTTTATTGCCTGCTGTGACTTTGTATATTTATGTATACACAAAAATGTTGTAACTGAATAAGAAAGCATTGCATTTCTACTGTGCTGCAGGCATCATACGTAGATAAGATAACAAAAGTATATACTACAATAATATAAGAATATATACTGGGTTTTGGAAAAATGAGCAGGAGAGTCAACAGTGACCTCATGTGTAGCCTGTGGGTTCAGGAATTGCCACTGGGACATTTAAGTCAATCCAATTCTTGGGTGAAAAAAACACTGGGAACACATGTGATTAACTCCAGCAGGCAGTGAGATTCATGGAGGTGACTAGTTTCCTTGTCTGCAGCACAGACTGAATGCAGAAGAGGATGAAGAAAGAGAAACGAACTATAAAAATGAACACAACACACTAATGTAATGGGAAACACCCTCCGAAGAAAGAGAATATTTACCTTCAGGCAAGACTCAGTGGACTACACTGCGATCACTTGCTTTCACTGAATGAGGGAAAAATAGGATATCATATGAAGTTCAGTCCCACAAACAGTGAACTTTGTTTCAATGCATTAAAAAAAAGATTCCTAGCGTAAGATGTACAAATTATATTCTGTTGCAGTATGTAAATATACCACCAAATGCTTATAACTGTGAGAACTATCTGGCTATTGATGGAGAAACTCAGCCAGCAAAGTAAGTGAATGAATGTGAGAGTTATGTTTAGATAAGAGAGAGAGTAGCAGTGATGACTGTGTTAGTGTGATGCTACAGTTACCAAAGTCAGTGAAGCAGAACCGGTCAAGACCCTGTTCTACCTCTTTGCTGGTGCTCGTAGTAACAGGCTGAACCTGGCTAATGGGGCAGGACTCACTGTGGGACAGGACTCACCATGGGACAAGGCTCTCCATGGGACAGATTCACCATGGGACAGGATTTACCATGGTACAGGACTCACTGTTGGACAGGGCTCACTGTGGGACAGGGCTCACCATGGGACAGGACTCACTGTGGGACAGTGTTCACTATGGGACAGGATTCACCATGAGACAGGACTCACCATGTGGCAAGATTCACTATGGGACAGGACTCACTTGGACAGGGCTCACCGTGGGACAGGACTCAGCATGGGACAGGACTCACCGTGGGACAGGACTCACTGTTGGGACAGGGCTCACCATGGGATAGGACTCACCATGGAACAGGACTCACTCTGGTGGTGGAGTCTGCCAAGATGCACTCATTTTTTGAGTGCACTCTGGATCTTCCAGCTGACCACCATAGTCCACTCTGGATCTCCCAGCTGACCATCATAGCCCACTCTGGATCTCCCAGCTGACCACCATACCCCACTCTGGATCTTCCAGCTGACCACCATACCCCACTCTGGATCTCCCAGCTGACCACCATACCCCACTTTGGATCTCCCAGCTGACCACCATACACCACTCTGGATCTCCCACCTGACTGCCATAGCCCACACTGGATTTTCCAACTGACCACCATAGCCCACTCTGAATCTTCCAGCTGACCACCATGGCCCACTCCAAATATGATAAAGTTGTACTTTAACACCTTCACTGTATCAGCTACAAAAAACTTCCTGCTGACAGTTTCAGAAAGTTAAGACAACTACACTGACAAGTGAGAAAGATGAGAACACCAACAGTATGTGGTCTCGAGTCAGTGTCAGTCAGAAATGTACATGATACAGCGATATAGACATTTTACAGGTTGTTTCTGAAGACAAAACATTTAGACACTGGCACTTTGTTGAGTATTCATGCTCATGAACATATTTAGGTCATAAGTCAGATTGATAGCACCATATACAGTGAGCTCAGAGCCCAGGTATGACCTGGAGAGGGAAGCACAGAGGAGAAACTCTGGGATTCCTACAAAGACCTCCTGCTGACAGCAGGATTCCTGGAGCCAACCCAATTCATTGTTTAGAAAGCTGAGCATAAGAAACTGAACACAGAAGAAGAATAATAAATTGATAGTGACAGAGCTACTGAGTTCTGTCATGCTGCCATTGTCCCCAATGTGTATGCTGCTATGGAGCACATAATTCTATTCTGTAATTCTCCTTCACTGAATGATCTTGGGTAATGATCAAGAACTTAATGAACTTCCATATACAAAAGGTATAGTTAATGTACATTAATTTGCTATGGACTGAAGTTAATGAACCAATAAAAACACATCATAACTTAAATGTTACATCAAGCCAATTTTGTTTTATGGGTGTGAAGCATGGTCTATGAATAAGAGAGTACAGTGAGAAATGGAGGTCATGGAGATGTGGTTTATAAGAAGAATGTTGAAGGTACCATGGACAGCCAAGAAAACCAATGACAAAGTCTTAAGAGAGGCTGGAGTTAAAAACCAAATTATAGCAAGGATCAGAGGCAGACAAGCAAGATTTATAGGACATTTCCTGAGAAGAGGAAAATTGGAACACACTGTGGCAACTGGAAAATTTGAGGGAGGAAGAGACAGAGGAAGACAGAGAGAGGTTATTGGATGGGGTGTCAGTGTGGCTAGGAAGAAAGTCACCGGTGGATCTCATAATCAGTGTAAAAGACAAGGAAATGTGGAGAGTAATGATTGCCTACGCCACGCAGTATGGCACTTAGATTAGGTTAGCTTGTGTTAAATGCTACATTTAATAAAACTTCAAGTACTGTCAGCTGACATAATAAAGTATTGTGACTGATTGGGAACTGAAATAGCTCTATCAGAGATGACACAGTCATCAAGGGTGGTGATTCTGAACTAACTTTGACCTGATCATACAGTACTTTGAACGGAATTACAGACAGATACCAACATTTCTCCACCAAGAAATATACCACCAAATGTAGGACAGGCATGCTTGGTCAGGTTCCTCCACAGATCTTACTCCTTGACATTTTATCAGTAGACATCCATGATCTTCGTTCTTCTCTAGTGACAGATCCACTTACTATACTCTGCTATAGTGCATTCTCAGTTTGACTAGATGCCTTTATTTCTTCTTCATCTATCAGCTGCCTCAGAATTAGTTTCTGCTGCATAAAGGTTATATGGCCACATCGGTAATGCTCAATAAAAAAATATAAAGCAGTTACATAAAAAGTTATGGTTAATGAAGATTGAAGAAAACATGTTAACATTGGTTAACAGTAATGACAACCATTCACAGTGGTTAATTTTTTTATACCTTCCTTCCTGAAACTTTAGGAACTACATGTTTCGGTCCCAGTCAAAGAGGCTGGTAACTCAGACCTTCAGACTGGTAAGCTACTTCATTATAGCCTGTATTTTGTATGCCTATAATTCTATAAATATGCTACAGAAGAGTTCTTCAAATACCATGAACACAAAAAAAGAACAGGCCTATAATTTCTATAAATATGCTACAGAAGAGTTCTTCAAATACCATGGACACAAAAAAAGAACAAATATATCCACATTACAAGAACTTAATATTGAAGAAGGCTGGCTAGTAAAGATTATTAAAGAAAGAAAATTTCTTCTTCTTCGTTTGCTTCTACCACCAAGACCGCCTTGTGATCCTACTGAATTTACGCCTGTGGTCCTTGATAAGTCCCGTGGTCCCCCTGTTCAGAGTATCACACGGCTTGAGCCTGTATTCTTGGTGGGTCTCGGAAGCGGGATTGCATGACACTGTGGTTTTCATTGCACCAGTTTAATCTAGAGTTGGACTTTCTCACCGGAAAACCTCAACATGTTTTGGATATCAGTATATCCCCACTGGGTGAGAGGTGGTTGCCTATCTAGTCCAGCATTGGACTTTCTGACTGGAAAACCTCAGCGTGATTAGGATACGTATATATCCCTGCCGGGTGAGAGGTAGTTGCCCATCTAGACTGCCCTGGTCCAGTGTCTCCGACTTCAGCATTTTGTGGTCGTGCCCACTACCCTTCCTAGTTGTGACCAGGATGGAGCTTTTGTCCAGGAGGACGAATCCTTGCCACTTGTGACTTCCACCCCTGGGTTGAGCCGGTTTAGGCATATTATCCCAGGAGATATTAATTTACCTCTAGAGCAGAGGTTCCGTGACATGCGTAGCCATCCAGTTTCACCCCTGGTGTAAGCCGGTTTAGGCATATTTCACCAGTATGGGTGTATTTCGGATGTGGCTGGCCTCTTGAGCAGAGGTGCCATGGTATGAGTAGCTCTTGCCGCGATACTACTGGACATACTGACTAAGCTTTCACTTTAATTAGTGTATAAGTATACAACTATACATGAAGCACTGCAGTAAAGCTATGATACCAGAATGTATAAAATAGGAAAAAGTAGGAGCAGCTTTATTACTTAATGATTACAGAGTTGTGACGTTTCGGCATGAGCCTTAATCATACAAAAACATACAGGACGAAGAAATAGAGAGAGGAGATAAAGTATAGATTCACATGAATACTATTAAAAAAAAAAATTTTTTTTAAAAGAGTACTTAGCTGTAAATTGCAAGGTGTGGCTTGTCCAGCGGTGTGTGTCAGGAATGGATCTAGTGGGACGTGGAAACTGTTTAAATAGAGACCTGTGACATGTGGTCAGTGGGTTGTAACTGGGGGTGGTGGATGGGGAACCGGGGAGGGGAGAGAGAGTGACGCAGTACCGACCTAGCTAGGAGAAATTGAAACAGATGATTGGGGAAGAGGGGTTGCAGAGAAAGTAGCGGGGTTGCAGAGTGATGCTGTGAGGAAGTTTGAAAAGTAAGCGGGGTTGCAGAGTGATGCTGTGAGGAAGTTTGAAAAGTAAGAAGGGATGGATTTAGTGGAGAGGTACTATAATGATTGAAGAAGATGATGTTACGTGTAACTAAACAGCGAGTTTAACCCATGTGGTTCCAGCGTCCCATAATTTTGAATACAGCGGTTCTCAAGTGCCAGGCGGCTTGTGTCATCCGCGTGACATTGTTTAATGGCTGTTACCAGAAAATCAGATTTGCCTCTGTGGTTGGGGCCATTGAAATGATTTGGGACTGGTTTCGAAGCATGCTGGGCGATATCGTACAGATGTCTTTGCATGCTGTCCCCTAATCTGAGGCCAGTTTCACTGATATATGTTATCCTGCATCTTTTGCAAACGATGACATATATCACATTTTGGGACTCGCTAAGTACTCTTTTAAAAAAAAATTTTTTTTTTTAATAGTATTCATGTGAATCTATACTTTATCTCCTCTCTCTATTTCTTTGTCCTGTATGTTTTTGTATGATTACGGTTAAGGCTCACGCCGAAACGTCACAACTGTGTAATCGTTAAGTAATAAAGCTGCTCCTACTTTTTTCCTATTTTATACATTCAAGCTTTCATTTTATCCTTTCCATCTCCTTTTCACTTCGGCACCGCACAGCAACCCTAATTGTTTTTCTGCATTTTCATCCTTGGCCAGGAGGAGCTTCACTCCATGCTGTGGCATCAGAAGAGTCTCACCAGCAGCGTCTTAACCTCTGGGTTAAGCCGGTTCAGGCATTTCGCCCAGTATAAGTGCACTTAGGACATGGCCGACCTCTAGACCAGAGGTGCTGTGATTTGACTACTGTTTGCTTCGCTTTATCCTTTCTATCATCTTTTCCGCAGTGGTGCCGTGCGGCAACCCCTTTTGCCCCTTTCTTCATTGGCCAGGAGGAGCACAGCTCCATGCACGGCAGCTGAAGAATCTCGCCAGCAGCGATAGATGAGCTACCAAACGTGACTCTCATCTACCCTAAGCGTCTGGTTTCAGGCGCCAGATATTCGCCTTCGCCCCTTCTCCTGTCAGTTTAAACAGTTCTGCCACAGGAAGGCCAAGAGCTGGAGGCTTTTTGAGACCAACGCCGTTGGAGTGGAGAGCGTGTCCTCCACCCCACCTCCGGCAATAACAGTCTTTAGAACCAGAGAAAACTTAAATATTTTGGACACATTAAACGTCATGATAATCTAGAGAAGACCGTCTTGGAAGGGTACATAAAGGGAAAAAGAAAGAGAGGAAGACCAAGGCGAAGATGGCTGCAAGACATCATTGATGATCTGCAAATTGATGCATAAGCAGCAGGCCATCTTGTTCACAACCGAGAGGCCTACAGGAGTGCTGTTAGGGAGGCACAGTTCCGCAAGGGACATGCAAATGAATGAATGATAATTCGTGCTAGTTTTTTTTACATCTCTTGTCTGTTTGTCTGTCAAATAACGATAGTTCCATAATATATAATTTTCTATTTCCACCCACAGAACAAAAGGCAATGTCTTCTTCTTCTGTTTCCCTGGTGTTATCTGCAGCTGATGCAGTGAAGATGTTGAGGCAGAATATTGTGTTGCCTTGGGAGCAGAGTATGGTGGCTTTTTTTTTTTGGGTACCCAAGCAGAGCTAAGAAGCAAGGGGGTGTGCAATGCTTCTCTTGTGGACTCCGCCGCCAAGGGATCTATGGTGATCTCTGCCCTTTTACCAAGCTAGATCTGTTCCTGGGGGGGGGGGGGAGGTACCAACAAAGAGATGTGGCAGGATCTTGGTCAGCTGTGGCTCATCGACTCTAGCATGTCAACTCTGGGTTTCTTATTGTAACTTGAACAGCGTTTTCACACCCAACAAAGCCAGTGATAAAGTTATTTTAAAACCAAATGCTGAATATTGATTTAGGTTCTGTGTACTTCTTCTTCGTACGCATTGTCTATCTATATCTGCAGCCCTATCTCTTGGATAAATTTCACTGTTTTTTGTAATTCATATATGGAACCATAGAGCTTATCTTTTTTGCTGGTTTCACTGGGTCAGTAATTACTTCTCAGTGTCTTGTAGTTGGTGCAGTTTTGGAGGATATGTTCCACAGTTTAGGGCACTTGGGCACATGTACAAAGAGCAGTAGTACCAACTTTAAACTTTGTATACATAATACTTTGGAGTCGGCTGTGTCCTGTTCAGGGACAGAGAATGGTGGCTTGTTCCTTTCTGTTTAGCATGTGATAGTCATCATGTGGTGGTGTTTGTGGCTTCCTGTAGGTTTTTATCACGCTTTTCTTCTGATTATAGGTGATTGGTATGTCTGGTTGCTCCATTTCAGTGCCCTCTTTGGCCAGATGGTCGGCTTTCTCATTGCCTGGTATCCCACAGTGGGAGGGAATTCACTGGAAGGTGACTCTGTGAGCCAATTTTTGACAAGGCATCCTTAATTACGTTCTGATAGTTTGTTGCACTGAAGAGTCTGATAGTTTTTCAACCACAGCAATAATTCCCCCGACTTCTGCATCATAATTGTTGCAGTATTTTCCAGTGGGTATGGAAAAAGTGTTGTTTGGATATTCAGTATGTGCTCTGCCCCTCCATTCTATATGGCATTGTGTGCAGATCCATCTGTATACACACGAATCCGGGTGTCACCTTGATATTTGTCATCTAGCACACTATGTGTGGCTGTTGATCTTACAAGACTGCTTTACATCTCACCATTCTGCACACCTTTCACTTCAGTTTGAATAGTTATTTGTGCACAATCTGCATCTTTCCATGGTGTATGCTCTGGTACAGATGATAATGGAGCAAATACAGTTGGAAGGTCAGGTATCAGCTTGGCCTGATGAATGAAACTGCTTCTTTTAAGCCATCTTAGTGCCAAGTTATTGAATCTCTCCTTCAGGGGATGGCTTACAGATCTAAGGAATTTCTCTCCCAAGGTCGTAACCTTTGTGTCTTTATGTTCTTTTAGTGCTTAAACACCATTTTCTGCATTTCTACTACTGGTGTGGACATCATGGCACCTGTGATAATCCGTAGTGACTGATTTTGTCCCTTGTCTAGATTATGCAACGTAGTGTTTGATACTGTGCACCAAGATCTTGAGCCATATTCTAAATGGGGTAGAATACTTTGCTGACACACATTCTTGAGAATTCTTTCACTAGCTCCCTATGTGGTTCCACTCAATTTTCTTAATATGGCTGGTTTTCTTCTGGCTTTTGCTTCTTCATTGCTAATGTGTTGCTTCCAGATCAGTTTTGAGTCATGGGTCACTTCTAAGTAAGTGGGCTCTGTGTACAAATCCTGAAATAGTTCTAAATTTTTTAACTTCCAGTTCCAAGTGTAGGGGAGAAAACTTTGCTTCATGCCTTTGAGACTGTGCTGAATAAGGGGCTAATGCACACAGTTTCCTGCAACGTGTTAGTGATGCTGACAGCAGCACAACCTGTGCACTTTTCCTTTCCTAATGTCACAAGGAGTCAGGTGCTCATTTTACATTTAAGTTTGGCTGGAGACTATGTCAGAGTTCTCTGATCTGTAGACACATGAATGTGTGCAACACTACTCCTTAAACATACAAACACACACACTCTTCCCCTCTCCAAAAAAAAAAAAAAAGATGTATTTCAAGATCTATTATTTTCAGTGTTATTATTATTATTATTGCTATTGTTTCCATCTTGTTCATGTGTCTGGTGAATTCCTTACACTTTTTTGGATTTTAGTTTTCCTCCATGGGAGACAACCAGAAAATAACTGCCAGTACTGGTTATAACCAAAAACTGACTGTTAATACTGGTCATAATTAAAAAATGACCTTAAATACTTGTTATAACTAGAAAATGACATTAAATACTGGTCATAACTAGAAAATGACCTTAAATACTGGTCATAACTAGAAAATGATCTTAAATACTGGTCATAACTAGAAAATGACCTTAAATACTAGTTATAACTAGAAAATGACCTTAAATAGTGGTCACAAGCAGAAAGTGACTGTCAGTGCAGGTCATATCTGTTATATTTCTTCATCTTTGGGTTGTCATTTGCTTCATATTCAAGTTTTTTTTTTATCTAACTTTGCTCTTCAGTGTTAATTTTACCATAAAGTAATAGAACTGTATTGAGTAGTTAGCCTTGAAACATGCACTCTGTCATTTTACTGTACGGTGAGCCTCACTGTTTCTCGTTTGTTATATTTATTGTACCACTCAGCTCACACAGCTTCTTTTTTTTTGTTTTTTGCCACAAATTTTTTTGTGTTGTCTGTAATTTTTTTGTTTGTTTGTTAGTTTCATTGAATCTTTGCCATGTCAACAGAAGGATGGTCCAGCTCCAGGAACTTATTCTGTGAAGGATGTAAATGCTGTGGTCCCTGCAATCACATCCAGCTTCAGGTCAAAGATCCCAAGATTTGAAACAGCTCCAACGGTAACTAACCCCATTTAGTCCACTGGCCCAGGGCAATATACAAGCATTGCTGGCCGTGATGTGCTGCTGTTGTGTTGATTATGCTACTGTGCTGTGACTGTTCATAACAAGCTGGTGCAGCTATTTTATGCTACCTCTAAAATGTCCAGGAGTTGCAATGTACCAGTCATATTAACTCTGCATCTTGGCAGCTTTGATGAACATCATTATTTTCTCATGATGTCTGTGCAGGGATAGTACTCAGCAGGGTCTCATATGCCTTTTCCTCCCTTGATGTCTCATTTTCTGATACCATTCTTTGATGGTTACTTCACATTTGTTTTGTTCTCAGGATCTTGCTCATTTGATTTTTTTTTTTCATATTAAGCTGTATGGCCTTATATAGTTCTTATTAATTTGTTGGATTTTGATCATTTATTAGGTCCTGACTATTTTGTCAGGCACATCTATTATTAATCTGAAGCTTTTCCATTCTTTGTCTTATGCTGCATTTATAATATGCTTCAATTCCTGATAATCTGCTTCTTTTGGTTAAATCTCAGTTTCTGGTGTAAAAAATATCATTTCTTCTTTTGGTTAAATTTCAGTTCTTTGCTTGTAAAATTCTTCTGTTTTCTATTTTTTTTCCATTTTTCAGAAACAAAATAACAACAAAGAGAACTAAATACAAACTATTGTATCAGTCTTACCAGCTTCAGAACTTCTTATGATGTTATAATTAACTCTTTCTGTGCCAGAGGAAGAAAAGCAGATGTATGGTTGGGTACCAGACCAAAAACGCGGGTCTTGGTCTGTAAGGGGGTATAGTTGTAAAACTGAAGGGAAAACAGTATTTCATGTACTTCCGTATACTTAATATGTTTCAAAGTTAGCTAAATGAATGAAAATTTCATAAATGCAGAGTTTTTAGGAAAAAAGAAGTAATGTGATGTTTTCAGACACTGATTGTGGCCAGCTCACCATTGGCGAGGTCTAGATCTGCACTACTTACCATCTGAGATGTGTAGATCTACTTGTCGATCTCGTATTGTGATTCTGTGTTGCATTCTCGCTGAATGAATGTCTGAACTAACCTCCTAACTACTTCTCCGGTCATCTAAATATGTTTAGATTTACTTGGAATACATTCAAGAGCAGCGGGGTGGCCATAGGCTATGTCCATACCCCTATCTACATCGTCAAAAATTGAAAAATTTTCATGCTTCTCGTCCTTTTTCTCGCTCAGCATTGCTTGTAACTAGGCACTCTTTCACCATTTTCAAAAGTGTCACCGGAATCGCGGACGAAATATGTACAATCTAAATGTTACACCAGTTGTTTTATTGAAACAAACCAATGATCATTATAATGACCATTGGTATGCAACAGGAAACCGGAAGCGTCATTATAATGTCCAAAGGCACGGAAAGAGTTAATATGTTAGTCATAAAAAAAGGGTACCTGTAACTTTGTTAAGGCTGTTTCATCACTGGCTTTGAAAAAAAAAATTATTAAATAAAACCTGTTTCATCATTGGCTTAAAAAAAAAAAAAAAGATTGAATAAAGTTCTCTGTCACACTAGATTGCAGTGAAAATCTTTCATGTAATGACTTTTTTTCTTGTCATATTGTGCATTCATGAGAAGTTTCAGGTTGTTTTAGCCTGTGTAAAGTTTGTCACTTGTTTTTGTTTCAGTGTAAAGACTGTTCGGAGGCCTACATGTCTTTGTATTTTTAAAAAAAATAGTTTATTGCCATTGTTCTTACATCTTTCCTGTTCAGCTTTATTTTATGAAAACTGCTATTTAAATTTATTATATTTTCAAATTATGCAATAATGATTATGCAAGTCCCAGAAACAAACCTCACACAGTCTGCCATTTTTCTTAAACACTTTATACAAACAAAACAAAAGAAAAAAGCTTGTTGACCTCAATCTAATTTTCACACTTTCACTGTTTCAACTGTCTATCAAAAAGACACCATTCTTGTAATCAGTATTACACCGAGACAAACAAAAATATTTGCTAATTCTTGCAAAGTAAATGAGCAAAATATGCCCTGCTGCTGAAGCATCAATTTGCAGATTATCAATGATGTCTTGCAGCCATCTTCGCCTTGGTATTCCTCTTTTTTTTTTTTCCTTCCAAGATGGTGTTCTCTAAATTCTCATGATGTTTAATACGTCTAAAATATTTAAGTTTTCTCTGTTTACTCCTCTTTACTAGCCAGCCTTCTTCAATATTAAGTTCTTGTAGTACGGATATATTTGTTCTTTTTTGTGTCCATTATATTTGAAGAACTCTTCTGTAGCACTTACATACAAAGACACTTATGTGTTTCTCAGATGTTTTGTTAAGTGTCCATGTCTCACAGGCATATGTTGCGATGGGAAAGATGCACGCCTTTAAAAGAGAAACTAATCCTGCCTATTTTGCTCCCTTCCTTCACTCTACACAACTGCTATCATTTTTAACCCTCAAAAACAACTTTCTGTTTTACACACAACTCACTTCCAGGATGTACTTGAAAAATTAAGAGCAGCCATTTTAAAACTGCTATCAAGTTTACAAAATTTTAAAATATGAAAGATAAAATAATTACCACACTTTTTTTTTTTTCTGCAAGCCACACTTGTTTAGAAAATGAACTTCTGGAGAAATGACATTCAGAACAACCAATAGGTTATTTATGAAGTTAAGATTAAATATGAAGAGATTTATCTCCTGTGGTGCAGGTGGTTACAAAGAATGTGAGAGGTCAATAGATTTACCACTTGTTTCATGGTTTTCACTTTGTGATGTAATGGTTCAACTTTCAGTTTTAATTTCCTTCATGGTTGACAGTTCTGGTTTTGTTTTTTGCGAAATTAAGCATATTTATAATGCTTTCTTTGTTTTACTGTTTGAATCTCTGAGCTCGTACAACGTTCATTGTTAGAGCACCTCAGGTGAACGCCAGGAACTGGACTGACTCAGATGTCAAAGAAACGATGAAACTGTACAAAGATATAAAACAATACCACGGATAAGATCTGTCTAAGATTTCATTGCATGCTCTCATGTTCCGACCTGAAACGGATGCATTTCTTTATTATATTCCTTGAAAATATAACAATGTCAGGATGCATGCTGAAGCTTCACAGGTTCTGAGATTAAACCTAAACTCTTCTGCTGAGAGACTGAGGAAGACGGCAGCCTGCCCCACACTCATACAAAACTTTCCATATTTTTCAAGTCACTTTCGTAAGTAAGAAATCAATGCAAGAAAACAACATTTTGACAAGATCTATATTACTTCAAGGATGCAGATAATAAACACCAGCAGAATAAAAAGGTGAAAAAAAAAAACCAAACAAACAACTCATTATTAAAAACCCCAAAACTTTGAATATTATTTGGTATATTAACATCAAAACAAGAACCAAACTTAGGCTTTTCAATACAAACATAAAGACTGTCCTGCTATATGGTTCGGAGACATGAGTTAAGACCAAGCAATACAACAGAGGATACAAACATTCATGAACTACTGCTTGAGGAGGATTTTAAACATTAAATGGCAGGACAAGTTCAGGAACAAGGTCTGGGAAAGGGCAGGACAAGAACCTATGAACCTACAAATCATGTCTAGGAAGTGCAGGTGGCCACACATTGAGGAAACCCGACACCAGCATAGCAAGACAAGCACTGACATGGAATCCTCAAGGAAATAGAAAATGAGGAAGACCTAGACTTACTTGGAGAAGAGAAATTACGACGGTGCTCAGAGGCAAGGGATACATATGGAAGGAAGCAGAGAATAATTCCAAGAACAGGGATGACTGGAGAGCCTTTATCCATGGCCTATACTCTCAGGGGAGTGAAAGGGAATAATGATAAATGATATATATATATATATATAGAGTGAGAGAGAGAGAGGTTACTGCTTTCCTAAATACCATAATGGCAAGAGATGGTGCAGCATGAAGATCCAGTACGGACAATCTTTGGTGGGATGATGGTACATTAGTATTACGTGCTTTGCTGGATAACGCAGATAACCATACTTCTCCACCCTGGGTGGTCCTTGGTGTTTCTGATCAGTTCAGATGCTTTTCTTTTTCCATGCCACTTGGTCGGTCCACTGAGATATTTTTCCAATCTCCAACTTCTAGGTTCCCATGACATGTCCAAGAAATTCTGATGATCTTTTTCTTAACATTTTAACTGGTTTTCATTGTTCTGAAACTTCTCTGAGGATCTCTTCACTTGTTTCTGTCTAGGGTATGTGTTGCTTCTTTCATCAAAATCACATCTCTGTCGCTTCCAGTTTCTTTGTCATTTTTTTTCTGACCATCCAAGTGTCACAACCATATAGAAATATTGGCCATATATAGCACTGTAATATTTTTTCAGAGTTCATGATGATCTTGTATTTTATCCAGGTGACATAAGGTGGGTTTTTACTTCTTATAAATAATATAATAATTCCACTCCATGAATGATTCACTTAAACTGAATGTGACAGTATTAAGAACTAACACAGAGTGTATCAGATTTGGTACGAGTTATCTGTGTAATTTTCTAACCTTTAATCATGTTTTCAATATTGTGGTTTGGGGGGGGGGGTTTGCATCACTTAAAAAAAAAAAAAACATCACTATCACTGTGCTTCTTCAAACCTGTGTAATCTTTGACCCATCTTTTCCTGGTAGCACTCGCTAAGGCCTTCCTCCCTCATCAGAGAGCTGAATTTTTTCTATGACTGTCAGCTTCTCTACCTGCTGTCTTCTCAACACATGACCAAACTCATCCTTATCTCCCACATACTAACTGCACTTCTGTGTTACACCTGCAGATTCTTCAAGGTCCTGGATCATACTTCGACACAGTGCAGAAAGCAACTCCAGGTGACATTGTCAGTTTGAGAAAACAGTGTGGACTCTTCTTCAACAACGAGCACCTGACCTGGTGACACTTGTAAACAAACTTTGTACTTTCACCTATGTGTTAAATGCGTACAACAGTGCTGAACACAGGCAGTTCATTACAAATAACACACAGCCATCAAAAATGCCAGATATGATGTATCCACCTGACTTGTGAAACAACATGCAACAATATATTTAACTGTACTTTTTATATGCCTCGCTGTTGATTTATGTAACTGATCTCAAGAGATAGTGTCAGTGAAGCCATTCCTAAATTTCTGCTGGCAAGAACCTAACTATCAGCCCCGTTATAATTGGGGGAGGGGAGGGGGGTAAAAATAGCCCTACATCGTGCCCCTGGTGCATATACAGGAAATGGTATTATGCCCATACTGTCCTTGTCCTGCTGGCACACTAGGGGGTGATGTGATGAGTATCGCACCTTGCACCTTTCATTCTCTGGCTCCATGCATAGCCTGGTACCTATCTGTACATCTGGGTTAACTGGCTGTTTCTGGCCAGGATCAAACCACTGACCCTCACCATGTGAGATGAATGCTTTAACCAGGTGCATAACTGAGAAGCAATCATTTAACAAAAAAACTCTTTCAAAAAAAGTAAACATTTATTTTGAATAAATTTCACTCTGGACTGTCCTGTGGAAATACTTTTGTAGTGATGACTGATGACCGTACAGGTTGTTTTTTTTTTTATCAGTTAGCCTACTTTTGTAGTGATGACTGATGTTTGTACAGCTCTTTTATCAGTCAGCCTTCTGTGAAGATATAACTGGGATAAAGGACCATTAATCTAACTTCACATAACAAAAGAGGACAATATACATATTAATTAACGATCTGATGTAACGTAGAAACACATGAAGCATATACTACTGATTTAATTGCACTGACTGAAACACACCAAACAGTGACAGACATGGCATGTCCAGCATCACACTAGACAGTGACTTACTAGCTGATGTTTGTGCTCATTATCTATACTGCAACTATTTCTGTATTAAAAATTTGCAAGACAATACAACAGTATGAAAGTTGAGAGATAATGGGGGGGGGGGGGGGGGGAGACACACACACACACCCCAAGAACAGGCCTTTCTCCTTTGAAATTAAAGTTTATTCTGACCTGCAGGGGTCATGGAGCCTCCTGAGAAGTAGATTATCAAGCTCATCCCATAAAGTAAGAAGTATAGTTCATAATCAATTTGATGCCTTTATTTCATGTTTCAGCCATGTTCTTTACTGCTGCCTAGGCTAAAAAGAACCATATAATGCAGCTACAGTGATGATTCATCACAACATTTGTAGAAGTAACATTATACAGTCTTCTTCTTCTTCTTCGTTCGCTTCTACCACCAAAAACCGCACTGTGATCCTACTGAATTCACGCCTGTGGTCCTCGTTAGGTCCCGTGGTCCCCGAAAAGACCACACGAGATCCACGAGAGGGCCACAAGGGGTTCAGGGTATCACAGGGCTTTAGCCTGTATTTTTGGTGGGTCTCGGAAGCGGGATTGTGTGACACCGTGGTTTTCATTGCACCAGTTTAGTCTAGAGTTGGACTTTCTCACCAGAAACATTATACAGTAAAATCAAGGTTACAATTGCTTCAAACACCCCCCCCCCCTCCACACACACAAACAACCCAATGCCCAAAAAGTGCATTATACTTCATTGTGAAACAAAAACAAACAAAAAAAAATTTTTACAAAATGAAATGTAAATTCAAACTATGACACGCTTTCATAAATTATAGTTTATGAAAGACTTTTAAAAATGTACAAATCTGTAGCACAATGTACCATATTTCCATCATCATCAGGTTCCTATGTGGTACATTTTTTTACATTCACTTATAAATATGTGGTAAATTTTACCACATTCTAAGTGGACTCAGTTGATATCCAAGATTCTAAACAAAAAAAAAATTCAGAAAAAGTTTCATCTGTGTGTGTGTGAAAACATATTAAAGGGAAAAAAATTCTATCAGTTTAAAAAGCTTTCAGATATTATATACGTTAAACATCTTCAAACTGGACCTAAAGGTTTCTCCATCCTTCGCTTTTAGTAGCAAATCTGCTCTCTTTTCTATCTTGACAAAAAAAAAAAAAAAAGCGGACTGAAATATTACATCACTGTTTTCTTATTTAAGGCAAAGCTTGTTACTACCATGTCTCTCCAAGTTTCATTACAAATGTTATTTTGTGTATAACTGTTTCAACATTTGTAGACAATTACATGCAATTGTTGGTTATTTACTAATTTCTATAACTGAGTATTTCATGTCAGTATTAAAGATGTTTTATACATGTTCATTTTTTTTTTTAAAGTATCTGTTGTTGGCAGTATTATTGCTGTACCTGTAGTCAGCAGTATTATGGCTGCACCTGTAGTTAGCAGTATTATGGATGTACCTATGTTGTACTCTGCAGCACTGATTAAAGCTATAAACATAATGGCATGGCATTCTAAATATTCTGAATACATGATTTATGCCTCTCTCCCTTGAATATGTTGACCCATTTCATCTACATTATGTAGTCAGTGCCAATATATCTTCTTCATCTAATAAACCTCTGGTGTGATAACTAGTGCCTTTCAGCCGTTTTTTTTTTTTAATGTGTTAAAACAGTTCTTCGTGTATTATTTATTCTACAACTTGCATCACAAGTTCATGATGCAGATCTTGATGAAGTCTTTAAAACTCAGGCCTCCTGGCTAAAACCTCAGGCTGAACTCATATCTCCTGTGCAAAGATAGTGAAACCTGCAGGTTTCTCTGCATCAAGACCTCATGTTCAAATGTAATACAGCTCAGTTTGTTCTGAAGCCCATTTACTAGAAGCAAGGAGGCTTACACTGAGATATCCAGTACTATGGCTTAAAATAAATTTTCATTTAGACCTCATTTCATAGCCACAGCTGAACTAAAATAAGGCAGCGCTTCAGTATCTGCCATGTGGCTGTTCTTATACGCTATGCTGTGTTACCTTACATCTACAATGAACAAAATATAAAGGTTATATTATCGGATGTTACGTCGTTGCCATGACCCTCTGGATGACATTGAATGGTGCCACAGGACAGGTGGCTTCCAGCATGGTGCCAGTCAGGTGGCAATGACTAGCATCTTCTGGCTGGCCCACAGATTCCAGTACTGTTCCCAGCATGAACCTGGATTAATGTGACAAATATGAAAGAGCTTTGTATTATGTGACAAGTATGAAAGAGCTCTGTATTATGTGACAAGTATGAAAAAGAGCTGGGAAAGACTAGAATCCTCACTGGGAAAGATTAGAATCCTCACTGACAAAGACTAGAATCCTCACTGGGAAAGACTAGAGTCCTCACTGGGAATGACTAGAATCCTCACTGGGAATGACTAGAGTCCTCACTGGGAATGACTAGAATCCTCACTGGGAAAGACTAGAGTCCTCACTGGGAAAGACTAGAATCCTCACTGGGAAAGATTGGAATCCTCATTGACAAAGACTAGAATCCTCACTGGGAAAGACTAGAGTCCTCATTGACAAAGACTAGAATCCTCACTGGGAAAGACTAGAGTCCTCACTGGGAAAGATTAGAATCCTCATTGACAAAGACTAGAATGCTCACTGGGAAAGACTAGAATCCTCACTGGGAACGACTAGAATCCTCACTGGGAACGACTAGAATCCTCACTGGGAAAGCATCCCTGAACTGGGCTGTCTGGGCTTGTAGCCCTGTCAGCCATCATACTATTGCTAAAAAAGTCCAAAAAGAAGAAATGCCCCCAGGATTCACTGAAAGGAGGGGAGAATAATGGATCCACCTGTGACTATATGGAAACGACCATCTCCGCCCCAATTAAGGGACCAAAGACAAAATTAATTCCCCACCAACAACTGCCAAAAGCATAGGGGAAAACTTGGGGGCAGCATTATGCAAAGAACTAGACAAACAGCTGAGAGGGAAAAACCTTAAGCAAAAACTGGAAGCATCTGGTAACATCATATATCTTCACTGCCACAAAGAGTTTGGAACCAAACAGGCAAAAAGAAAAAGTAACACCAAGAAAAAAGTCCAGAAGACAGAGGAAAATAAAAGCAAAAAAGACAGCAGAAGAACCATGCCCAAAAAATGTTCAAGAAGACACATGAATCAGAAAATGAAGGACTAAGACAAGTTTGACAGCATCTAAAATCCCAGCACAATGCCCTTTGCTGAGCAGAAAGACTATGCAAAAGAAAGAGGGAAATTAAATGCGCAAAAGAAAGAGGGAAATCAAATATGCAAAAGAAAGAGGGAAATCACATACACAAGAGAGAAGTTCTACAGAGGTCCCTTCAGGTTTGCCAAGCAGTTATTTGAACAGCCAAAATCAGGTACGCTGAAAGCAAGTAAGGAGGTGGTCAAGGAACATCTGAGCAGGACATACTCTGATAAAAATCAGCATACACCTCTCGAGCAGATGAAAGGTGTGGCCCTGTGCACTAGACAGCAAATTCAAATGCAGCCCAACAATCTTACAAGAAGCAGAGAGCATCATAAGAAAAGCTAAAAGCAAATCAGTATCTGGCCCAAATGGCATCACGTACTGTACAAAAGACACTCCAAAGTACTAAAGAAGCTCCATAAACTCCTAAGAACAGTATGGATCAAGGGATTCATAAGAATGGAAAAAAAGGCTAATGGAGTATACATCCCAAAGGAACAGGATTCCACTGAGATCGACCAGTTCAGATCCATCTCACTTCTGAATGTAGAAGGAAAGATATTCTTCTCTGTGATGGCAAGGAGACTAATACCATGGCTCCTAGATAATGGTTACGTTGACACGTCCATGCAGAAGGGAGGAATTCCAGGTTCCCCAGGATGTCTCAACCATGCTTCAGTGATCTGGGAAGCTATTCAACAGGCAAGATCTGAAAAGAAAAACCTACAGGTAATATGGCTTGATCTAGCCAATGCATATGGCTCAGTACCGCACCAGACGATACGGCTAGCACTAGACATGTATCATGTGCCAAAAGAAACCATGAAGATGCTGAAAATGTACTTCACAGGGTTCCTCATGAGATTTGGAACATTAGGATATATTACAAGATAGATTAGGCTCCAGGTAGGAACTGCAATGGGCTGTACAATATCTCCCATATTGTTCGTACCAGCCATGAAAGTAATCCTGAGAGCAGAAGAAGATCCAAGGCTCAGAAATGGATGTCAGACGCCACCACTTAAAGCATTCATGGATGACACAACAGTAATAACAACCAGTGAAGCACAGGCATGAAAGATGTCAGAGCGTTTGGATAGCCTTATCATTAAGGTGCACATGAGCTTCAAACCAAAGAAGTCAAGAAGTCTGTCACTCAAAAGGGGAAACTGATAGAAAGATCATACACAGTAGCAAATCAAATAATCCCAACTGTAGGGGAAAAGCCAGTGAAGAGCCTTGGCAGAGTATATGATGCATCTATGACAGACTCAAACGCAGTGAAGCAGGTCATAGAAATGGCAAAGAATGCATTCTTAGACAAGAGCAGGCTTCTAGGGAAGTTCAAAATTGGTCCCTCCAGTTCATACAGATTCCAAAATTGATGTGGCCACTACTCATTTACGAAGTACCAACACAGTAGAGGCAGTCGAAAGAAAGACAAATAAATCCATAAGAATGTGACTGGGCATGGCACCAGGTTTAACTGATGTAGCACTGTACTGCAAGAAGAGCAAACTGCAGTTACCATTCAAATCTGTGGTTGAAGAATACAAGATAGGAAAGACAAGGCTTGCAATGATACTACAAGAATCTACCGATCCGATGGCTTGAGAAGTGCAGCCAACACTTAAAACTGGACAAAAATGGAGAGTAAGCGAAGAAGTGACAGCAGCCAGGGAAGCACTGGAGTTGAAAGAAGTAATAGGATACACCCAGACCAACAGAAGGGGATTTGATCATGGTGAAATCAAATGGTGGTCAAAGGCCTCCTATAAGGAAAGAAGGGATATGATCATCAGCAAAGTAAGGAATTCAGAGGATGATAGCGGGTCCAACAGGCACAGCAAGGCCAATGGACGACATGGGAGGAAGTCCTGCAGAAACCACATCTGGAAAATGGCAATCCTGAGACTCAGCTTCATCATCAGAGCTGCCTGCAGGCTCCAACCTACACAAATCAGAAGACCCAAGGTGTCCCCTCTGCAATGAATGGCAAACATTGGAGCACATGCAGTCAGCATGCAGAGTATCATTAGCCCAAGGACACTACACCTGGCAGCACAACAGAGTGCTGCAGGAACTAGTAGCCATTGTAGATGGGGCAAAAGATAAAGCAAATAACACCAAAAGAGTTGAGACCCCACCTAAGTACTTAATAGGCACTGGAACGACATCGAATATTGAAATCTGGGTCAATCCCTTACCATCACTGCTAGATAGTGGAAACAACTGGGATGTGATAGTTCCATATGAAACAAGAATGGAAGAGCAGCATTTACTCAGATGTGAGAAGTACAATGATCTGGTCAAGCAACTAAGGCAGGAGACCGGAGTCAAGGCAAAAATGATAGCTGTAGAAGTGGGAGCAAGAGGATTCGTAGCAACATCAGCATACAACCTATGTAAGCAATTGGGCATAAAGGGACATGCAAGAGCAAGGGCATTGGAAAGCATTTCAGAAATAGCAGAAAAGGCCTCATACTGGCTGTGGAGCATGCGAAACAAGCTTTGAGAGCTTAATTGCGTTTGTCACAACTAATACCGGTCCTCCTTAGCTAAATCGCTAAGATGCACTTCAAAGTGCAATGCTAAATTGGAAAATCACAGGTTCAATTCCAGGGCAGTACAAAAAAAAAAAAAAAGCAGCAATTCTCAAGTCATGACCTAGAGGCCCCCCCCCCCCCCCTTAGAGAGTCAGGAATTTAATAGGGCCAAAATACTTGTCTGAGGGGGGAAAATTGTCAGTCAAGATAGGATGAGTGTTACCAGTCACTGTACACTGATGAAGATATTGAAGAGGAGATCAGAGCACCTGTGAAGATGATGGTCTTTTCTAATTAACTAGACTATTTAACAAATATGATTAAATCTGGATTATGTGATACAGTAAAAATGTGGAAACTTTGTTTAAAAGAAAAATCACATTTTCTAACTAAAAAATACCACAAATGTGTTGTTCTACCACAAATGTGTTGTTCTACCACAAATGTGTTGTTCTACCACAAATGTGTTGTTCTACCACAAATGTGTTGTTCTACCACAAATGTGTTGTTCTACCACAAATGTGTTGTTCTACCACAAATGTGTTGTTCTACCACAAATGTGTTGTTCTACCACAAATGAGTGGCAATGTAATCCTTCATGTACAAGTAATACTCCAAAATTAAGATGGCCAAAATCTGATACAGTGACTTTATTATGAAAAAGAAAAATGTCTGCTAAGACTTTAGACAAACAGATAATCTAATACAGAAACTTCAGACAAAAAGGTGACAAATTAATCTTAAATCATTGACAGAAAGTAGAAAAACATACTGACTCATTTCATATCAGATTCTATGCACTCACCAAGAAACAATTACAGACTCACTTCATATCAGATTCTATGTACTCACCAAGAAACAATTACAGACTCACTTCATATCAGATTCTATGTACTCACCAAGAAACAATTACAGACTCCCTTCATATCAGATTCTATGTACTCGCCAAGAAACAATTACAGACTCACTTCATATCAGATTCTATGTACTCGCCAAGAAACAATTACAGACTCACTTCATATCAGATTTTATGCACTCGCCAAGAAACAATTACAGACTCACTTCATATCAGATTTTATGCACTCGCCAAGAAACAATTACAGACTTACTTCATATCAGATTCTATGTACTCACCAAGAAACAATTACAGACTTACTTCATATCAGATTCTATGTACTCACCAAGAAACAATTACAGACTCACTTCATATCAGATTCTATGTACTCACCAAGAAACAATTACAGACTTACTTCATATCAGATTCTATGTACTCACCAAGAAGCAATTACAGACTTACTTCATATCAGATTCTATGTACTCACCAGGAAACAATTACAGACTTACTTCATATCAGATTCTATGTACTCACCAGGAAACAATTACAGACTCACTTCATATCAGATTCTATGTACTCACCAAGAAACAATTACAGACTCACTTCACATCAGACTGTATGCACTTACCAAGCTTTATGAAAGCACGGATCTAGATTGACTGCATCACGCAGAGTCTTCTCTGCCAACCTGTCATCCCCAAGCTTATGAAGAACTATACCCTAAGTTCACAGAGAATGTGATTACAGATTAAACAGAATAAAATTACAGACAGCAATATTTTAAATAGAGCACGATTAATTCAGTTTTTACACAATACCTTCTGGAATCTAAGGTTTTAAACTAATTTTAATTCTTATCTTACCGCTTCTTCTTCTTTATACATACTTCCTGTATCTGCAGTCCTGTCTCTTGGATAAATTTCACTGTTTTTCGTAACTCATATATGGAACCGTAGAGCTTATCTTCTTTTGCTGGTTTCACTGGACCAATTATTTCTTCTTAGTCTCACAGTTGGTTCAGTTTTGGAGAATGTGTTCCACAGTTTGGGGTGCCTGGGCACATGTACAAAGGGTAGTAGTTTATCCTACCACTAAACAGCTTTTTGAAAAGTTAAAATAAATGCATTCATCTGGGAGTTTTTTTTTTTTCATTTTAACTGGCAATCTATAATTTTAAACTGCCAAAAATGCTAAAAGTAAACCATGTGTGTCTGAGTGGTGAAGTAGTTAGTGCATTAGTCTCTCATGGTGAATGTCAAGGGTTTGAATCTGGTCAGACACGCCCCAGTCACTCAGCTGCAGACCACATCACCCTGTAGTGTGTTGACAGGTCATTGAAAATATGGGCACTAACACGATATCCCTATGTGCCTCTAAAGCACAACAGGGTTACCTTTACCTACCTAGTAAAACATGGAGGTCCAGCAGTTTGATTTTTAAAGAATTTAATGTGGTCTTTAGATGCTGTCAACCAGGATTTAAGTGAAGTAAATGAGTAACCGATATTGAAAGTTATTATATTTCTAAATGTTACAATTTCAACCCCATTGCTCAGTTGTAATGATAGTGACTGTAGTTGTATTCTTGATCTGGATGTGAAAAATAGTGGCTTCAGACCCTCTCAAGCAAATGTGATGCTAGATTTCTTTGCTGGTCCAACATAGATGAGACCACATCAATCCCTGGCTGGCTAGTCTGGTAGCACTAACACAACCCATTTTCAGAAGCAATGCACCGAAGTGCAACTTACTAACTGACAGGCATTTTGTGTTTGCCCTCAAAAAGGGCATTGGTTGTGTTATGTTATTAACATATGCTTTGCAGCTCATGACATCTGACTCTGATCTGATGTGAAAAAGAGGCCGAGTTTATTTTTTCAACGAAATCCCTGCTCACTTGACCAGACTACTGCCTCTTTCCAGGAGTCACCGCTGGGAAGTAGAAGAGCATCTTGGCTGACTTTGGTTCACCAAACCTGACTAAAGCAACTATAAGTTGCTGGGTCACTGTCACAATCAGCTCCAGTACTGAGCATTAGTCCCCAGGAAGCAACTAAATATGACTGAAGAAAGACCAACACAGAGGGCACAAAAATGTAGGTAACATCATTAATGTCACATGTCCAGAACATCATCAAACAGGACAACAAAATTTACAAACTAGAAAGAAGCTGAACAGTAACCATGAAGTACAGAGAAGAATGCTGACATATTATCTTACATCCTTCCCATGTCGTTAAACGTCACATGGGGCTCGCATGGTAGTTCGCCAAGTTTTCCTGTTTTCGCTGAGCTTTTCGACCTCATCAATGGATGTTATGCCCACTAAACTGGCCTCTCTTAACAATGTCCTCTTTAGAGTTTCACATGGTCAACCTCTTTTTCTCTGGCCTGCTGCATTCCACTTGACAGCTTGTTTGGGGACATATTATTATGTCTGTAGTAAAAGTGTTCTAATGGGTATGAATCTTGAATTCAATGAAATGGCATGGTATGATAATAACAGCAAATGCAAACACTTACAAGATGATACAATGATTTAGTGTGAGCTGGGTTGACCGAAATGGCATTCTCATAGCAGCTCCTGGCTTCGTTGAGGTTACCCTTGTGCTCCAAGACCAGGCCTCTCTAATCACAAAAACATACAAATAAGATGTAATATCCATCTCTTAAAACAATGCAAAAGATCCAGGAATCTGGTACGATATAGCTAGCTTTATAACCATGTTGGGTTTATCTTGGTTAAAAAAAAGTAAAGATAGTCCCATAGCATTTCAAATGCCGTAGGGGGTGAAGCGTTAGAGACCTCATTATGCTGGGTCATCAGCGTATGAGGTAGGGTGACCAGTTCCTTTCCTCGCTGCCTTTACTTCCCAGATTTTCTCTGGTACCCATTTTACGAGGCTGGGTCGACCTCAGGGCCGTATTGGTCGGAAAAAAAATCCCGCTCAGCTGGGGATTCGAACCCTCGACCATTTGGTTGCTAGACGAGTGCTCTAACCACTACGCTAGCCGGCTATCTTGGTTACTAACATTATATTCTGTCACAGTTTTAAACATTAAGATGATACGCTGATTGTTATCCTTGTATAAAATTTACTTTGCTGGAATACTGTTCTACGAGAGGATTCAAATCTTTTTTTCAGGTTAACAACCCTGACCCATTTACTGTCTAAATCTGCAGTTCTGTCTCTTGCATTAACTGGAGGTGTTGTTGTTTTTGGTAGTTCCTGCATAGAACATGAAGCCCCCAAAAGATCTCAAATATGGACTCACCAAGAAAAAGACAAACACAGAATGTGGGAAAAGCTGGTAGGTTTCTTGGGCACACTTTTGAGCTTCATTCACTTGATTAAGGCTGAGATATAGCTCCGCTGTGAGGATCAATGAGGAAACACAAGTGATTGCAATGTACAAAGGGAGACAGCTTTCTCCATAAGAGCATAAGCTATGATACAACATGGTAGTTTATATTTGAAAACAGCCCTCAACACAGATTTAACAGTTAAGAAAATGTTAAAATACTTTTTAAAAAACTCTTTATCTGTCATGAGCTACTTAAACAGCTCTTCAAAAAATTAAAAATAAAGTAACTACAATCTGTTCTATAGTCAGGAGTATATAATTTTAAACTGCCATAAACAATAAAAATAGGCACACATCATTTCCCTGTAAAATGCTGCAGCAGTGATTTTTATTATAAAATAATGTTTGTGTGTCATGGATATTGTTTGGTAGGTTAAGAGATCATCGTCCTAGTGCTCTGCACAAGTCTACAGATGCTCTGATCTCCTCCTTGAAAGATCTCCTTCAAGGAAGATCTCAGCCCAGACTCATTAGCTTTTACTGCACCAGCAAGAATCTTCATTAAGGCATGTTTCCTCAATATATGTGTGCTGAGTACTCATTTTTACTGATATATATCTACTAGAGGGGAAATGGCAGCTGGGATAGAGCTCGCTACTTCAATCTGAAAATCTAAGCAAAATTCATGTATTTGGACCTTGAAAGGTGTATAATTGCAGCACAACGCAATGCCATTTAGAGAGCAAATCGAAACCCCCCTGCTGGAGTCTCTATCTTGTGGTGGTGGTGGTGGTGGGAGGCGAGGGCTGGGCTGAGTATCCTGAGAACTATGCTGGCTGTAACATAGCTACTGGCAGGGTCTCCAAAGCAGGAAGGGTTCAGTCTAAAAGGAACTCCAACCTTCTGCCTTGCAGGTCAAATGAGGACAGCTAAAGGCTAAGGCGGGCTACCCAACAGAAACATCTGTTGGAGTCAGATACACTCCATATACCTGGGAGTCAGCTTTGACTGTCACATGATGTGGAAGTCTCAGATCAAGAAGAATCAGAATCATGAAAATCTCCAGATGGCAATAATGAAAAAAACTTGCAGTCTGAGAACCAGATGAAAGTGTCCTAGAGAAGCTCTACACCAAAAAAAAAAAAAAAGAGAAGTTTAATCAACCAGTTTAATGCACACAGAGTAACTAAAGCAGCCTTTAAAAGAAAGATAACTTTTGGTTTAAGAACCTTTCTCAGTAACTGTGGAAACAGATTGTAAAGAATAATAAAAACAAGTCAACAAGTGAAAGTATATGATAAAAGCAGTTAAAAAAAAATTTCATCTGCCGAGTGTTATCCTTGTCTGTAACATTTTCCTAATTAAATAAAGTTATCCATTTAACAGCCAACGGTAATTTTTTTTTTTAACTGAAAAACAAGTTAAAAAAAATTAATAAATAAAAAAATGTTTGCTTCTCTGGTTCAGCTTTCTGTGAAGATGTGAGGAGTTTGGTGGTTTATTTTAGTCTCACTAACTAAATGTTCACTTCCTGCCAACAGTTTCCTCTCACAAAAATCCACTACCCCCTTGACTTTCAGTTCTCTAATTTTTTGCTTCAGACAAAATTTATGTACATTCAAACAAATCAAAAAATCTGCAAAACCTGACAATTATTCACAAAAAAACTCCAGACTGATAGTACTCTGACAAACCTTACCCAAATTAAGCCAAATCTGAGCCAGAATAACCCATGATCTCTCTGGTCCTGCTCGAGGCTGAAAGCTGCTGTTCAGGGATGATGCCAAGTCTGAGAGTGTTTTCTCCATTCTTGAGGCAGCTATAGACTCAGCTCTAATAGACCCTGAAACATTGGATACATACATGGATTTGTGATTTTATGCAAGTTAAATTCTCTTAGCCAACCAGTCATTTACTTTCTGGAATTTAATGGCTTTGAATGCTGGCTGTTGCACCCATCACATAAATGCTGTTTCTTTACTACTCATCTTCATATAAGTGCTTAAGGAAGTAAACACAAATCTCAACTGGACAAGCTCTCTCTCATATGGCTCAGTTAAAAATAAATCGATCGAAAATTTTTTTAAAAAACGCTTTATTTGAATCAGTCTCACTACAAGTATATAGATCATATGTGAGTGTATGCGAGTTCCAAAAGTTCCCATGAAAAGTTAAAAATCCAAGAAAAACAGACTCAGTCTCCGTTCCTTTTCTCGCTCCCTGAAGTACACCATAACAAACTTCATCATGTCCAACACTACAGATGATTTGCAGTACTTTGTAATGGCTCCTCTGACTGACATTATGTCCCCTTTGGAATCTTCATCCAAAATAAAAAGTATATTGTCCAAAAAAGAAACGCATAGCTTATATAAGCTACACTTTTTATATGTTATGACAAAAATTTTTCCTGGGTATCTCAAACCAAACCAAAAATTGTCACCAAGATATCAGGTCCATGATTTAGCATGAATTTTGCTATTCTCATGTATAGTCAGAACGCAGTAGCTGCCCTTGCTAGTCGCGCATTTTTTTACCATAACTCATATTGCATTTATGGAAAAGTGATTTTTGTGGTGAGCACAACTCACTTCCCATGCAAATAAAAACCTATAAGAGGATGAGGTTACATAAACAAATTCAGTTAATTTTCAAGCAGACAATTATTTTTATTGCATCTATTGCAAAATTTACGAAACATTGCTATTGGTCGCCTGCAAGCAGGCAAAAGTCACAGTCAGGTTGCCAGGCATTTAAACATGCAGCAGAGTACCATCAGTCGACTTTGGCACCATTTCCAAGCCACTGGCTCAGCTGAAGACTGGCACCGCAGTGGACGACCCAGGGTGACAACAGCAGCTGATATCACTTTATTCTGGATCATAACCTCAGAAACAGGTTTATAACAGCTTCCTCAAGTGCCCAGTCATTGCTTGCAGGACTCTGTGTGTCTGATAAAACTGTCCAGAGTAGACTGCATGAAGCTGGACTGGTGGCACAACAACCTCACCGAGGTCCTGTCTTAACGACCAGCATCAGTCCTGGATGACTGACAATCAATGGAGGAAGGTCTGTTTAGTGACGAACCTTTCTTTTTGTTGCACCGCCATATGCGGAAATGGGTCTACCGTAGGCCAAAATGAAAGTTTTGCCCACAACTGCGTTGATAAAGCTCCGACACACGGTGGTGGGGGTGTAATGGTATGGGGAACGATCAATTTCAATGGAAGGAGTCCACTGGTGCAGATTGAAGGAGGCTTGAATGCGCAACAATACATCAATGAAATTCTTCCACCCCATGTCCTTCCATTTTTGGCTGCGCAAAGGTCTGTGTTTCAACAGGACAATGCCAGACCCAATTCTACACAGTTCACCACATGGTTCCTGACTGCCAACAACATTTTCACCCTTCCCTGGCCATCCCTGTCTCCAGACATGAATCCGATCGAGCGCCTATGGGATGAGCTGCAAAGACGTGTTTGCTGCCGAAATGTTTCTCCAGCCAATCATCGTGATCTGTGGCAGGCACTCCAGGAAGAGTGGGCAGCCATCCCACAGGCGCACATCAGACATCTGATCGCATCTATGTCCAGGAGATGCCAGTCGCTGATTGATGCAAGTGGAGGCCACACACCATACTAACTTGAGAACCCCTGGGACTAACAAATTCTTGTCACACAGATGCAAGAAACTGTCAAGTGAGTGTTTAAACCCTTAGGTATTATTGTGCACAATTTGAACATTTTATTCATTCAATTTAAAAAGCTATAGAATATCAAAGTTATGGCTAAAATTGGATCATCAGTAGTTAATGCGTTTCTTTTTTGGGACAGTATACATTACTATTAAGCGCTATGATCTGACACATACCTCACCTCTGTGTTTCCTCACAAAAACTCCTTAGAGAATGTAGCTCGTCTGGGAAAAGCTGACTTACTGTCAACAGCACATCAGGAAATGTTTTTTTTTCTTTGTTGCCCATGGGTACACCAGCTTTTTTAACCACATATTCTTATTTGTGTAGGCACAACTATCACCTACCAACTGAAGTAACAGAATATGGACTGCTAAAAGGAACACAACTTAAATGTGTGTGTGACTGCAACACCATGTATGTTTCATAAAATTCTGCCATGAATTGGATAAAGACACATCCACATATGCCATCTAATGTGTTACTGCAGGATCTTATTTCTCCATCGTGATTACTGCAAATAAATTAACGGCTTGGAAAGAATAAAAAGAAAAAAAAAACGCCCACATGTTATAAATGAGGCTTCAAACATCCTGTAATTTGGGCTAAATCCTCGTTTTCCATTATATCTGGACTATGCTCATAAAATGAATGAAAAAAAAGAAAACCATGCCTTTTTTACATGCAGCCATTCTCAGAAGGTAGTAGAAGAAATGCATTTTTGCTTGAATGAGCCAGTGAACTCACCAGATTCCTAAACAGATTAAGAACAAAAGAAACTTGCTTTACCTGAACCTCTTTCACTGTATTCACTAATCGCTATCTGAGCAAGGCTTCTCCTGTCCCACAGCTTCTCTTTAACTTTGCATTTACTGTCTGAGCCACTGTATAAGTAAAATACACTCAAATTTACTTTCAATGAACTTGTGAATCTTTTCAAAACAGTCAAATTCACTTAGAATAAACTAGTATACTCTTTGAAAACAGTCAAGATTATTTACAACAAATCAGTGAGTTTCTCCTAATAAAATTTAGCTCATGAACCATCTTGAGCCATTTAAAAGGCTTTTTAGAAAAATTTTTAAACAAAGTAACTACATCTTGTGGTTCTGTTTTTTTGTTGGAGTTGGAAATGTTAAACATCTCAGTCAGTCAGTCATTTGCGTGTTCCTTGTGGAACTCTGCCTCCCTAAAAGCTCTCCTATAGGCCTCTCGGTTGTAAGCAAGATGCCCTGCTGTTGATGCTGTAAATGCTAAAAATAGTCATCATGCTATTTCCTGTAAAACATAATGATCATGGTCAACAATAAGAAAAAAAAAAGTTCTTGCATGCTGAGTTCTGTTTTAGTAATCTAAGAGTTAAATAAATGCAGCATTCCTCAAAGACATGATCCTTCTGGATTTCTACCACGACAATATTCCAAGGCAACATATGACACATATTTGATCATATGAACTGACTCCAAAATCTTCTTACATCCTACATCCTTCCTGTGCCGTTAAAAATCACATAGGGCTCACACAGTGCCAAGATTTCCTGTTCTTGGTGAGTCTTTCAACTCATCAAGGGATGTTATGCCCATTAAACTGGCTTCTCTTAACAGTGTCCACTTTAGGGTTCCATGTGGTTGACCTCTTTTTCTTCGGCCTGTTGTGCTCCACTTGATAGCCTGTTTTGGTATTCTCTGATTGTTTCTTCTCATCACATGTCCTACATATGTCCATATTCTTTTTCTGATCACCCATGAGAGAGGTTGTTGTTTGCTCATTTGTTTATCTCTGTGTTGTTTTTGAATTCGTTCCACTTTGTACCAATTATTTTCCTTAGGTATTTGTTTTCAAAAGAGTCTAATTTCTTGTCTATTTCTTTAGCTGATTTCCAGCTTGAGGGTAGATATCACATTTGAATTGAATAATCTTACTTTGGTTTTTGTGCTTATAACTTTTGAATTCCATGTGTTCTCAAGATTTTTGAAGGACAATGCAGCTTTTGCAATTCTAACTTCCTTCTTGGTGCCACCATCTTGGTCTATGTAGCTGCCAAGGTATGCAAATTGGTTTACTTCATCAACAACTGTTCCTTCCACGTATATTTTTCCTTCTTGATCAAGGAGAAGTTTCATTATTTTTGTTTTGTCTTTGTTAATTTCAAGACCTATTTTGCTAGCCAAGGATGACAGGGAATCTGTTTTTTCCTGCATCGATTTCACATTGTCACTGATAAGAGTTATGTCATCTGCAAAATCAAGATCTTCTATTTGGGTCCCATGTACCCAATCAATGCCTGTTTTACCTGTACAGCATCTTTTCATTATAAAGTCTATGGTAATTCCAAAAAGCAGTGGAGATAATATACATCCTTATTTCATGCCCGTTTCAATCTGAAACCATTCGCTCATTCCTTCTTCTGTCTTGACTGCACAAACATATCCATTGTAGAGATCTCTAATATGCTGACAATTTTAGATGGTATTCCATATATTCTTAAAATTCTCCACAATGAATCTGTGTGTGCTATCAAATGGTTTTTTAAAGTCTATGAAGTCCAAGATTAACAGTTTCTGCTTTTCAACATGTTTTTCAAGCATTATTCTTAGAGTAAAGATCTGGTCGAGACAGCTTTTCGAAATCCTGCCTGTTCTTCTCTCATTGCAGTATCCACTACATCCTTAATTCTATTCAGAATCACTTTACAAAACACCTTTGACACAACTGATAGTAAGGTTACACCCCTCCAGTTATTGTAGTCACTGATGTTGCCTTTTTTGGATATTTTAATAATGATTCCTTTTTTCCATTTAGAAGGGAATTGTTCTTCTCTCCAAATTTTATTAAACATTCTTTGTAGTTGGTTCATGTTGTCACTGTTAATAGCTTTTAACATTTCGATTTTTATTTCATCTTCACTTGCAGCTTTGTTGTTAGACATTAGATTCACTGCTGTTTCAATTTTATTCAATGTAACTTCATCTGAGTTGATATTTAGTTGTGGGACTGGTAAATCGGTTTCAAGATTTATTAATTCATTTGGGTGCGGTCGATTAAGTATTTCTTGGAAGTGTTTGGCCCATCTTTGCTTTTGGTCTCCAAAATTTACTTCATACAAAAATCCCTGTTGTAAATTAATTCCTTGCAACATAAAATACACCAAAAGGATGAAAACAAGCGAAAAACACTTTCTTTAGCCTGTGTGTATGGCTTGTTTCCTATAACAAGCTTATATTTGGTTACATAGTATGGAAATGCTCTCTATAAACTGTGGTCATTAACAGCACTGAGATAGATATTGGTATACAAACTGGGAATTGGAAGACTTCAGAAGATAACAGAGACACTATGAAAGATGTTAAGAGTGAGGACTGTCTTAAAACAAAACCAGAAGAAGCTGTCTACAAAGAGGCATCTGTGGAGGACTCTTGTGAAGTTCCTATATCTCAGATTATGAATAACTGTGATACATACTCATCAGCTACATCAATTTCATGCAGGTCCTTCCACAATTTCAGCATTTTCTGATAGGTTGCTAGTGCCTCCTCTGGGCCCAGCACAATCTTCTGAAGCTTTGCCTTTGTCATAATCAAGCTGAAATAACAAACACACAGTTACAAGTTTCTGAAGGAATGAGTGGGACAATAAAGATGACAATGATGTCCAAGGTTTTGCTCTTTCCTGTTTATTAAACATGGCAGGCTGTGGTGGCTTTCTTGAAATCCTGGTGCAAATTTAAGAAATGGGCTTCTCACATGGCTCCACAACTGGAGAAAATGTCAGTCCCTGCAAAATGACCAGGTAACACAGGTGGAGCACTGTTACTTACCCAGGTTTAGTTTGACAATCCTGATGACAATCATCTTAGCTTCCTCCAAAGGCAAGGGCAATTATATACAAGATGATAGTACTGTTGTGATAGTATATTGTTAATATCAGTCAAAGGGAAGTAATAATCTTTAAGGGTACTTGGTTCAGTCACTTGTAAACTTGATTTTTTTGTCCACGTGAGAGTTAACCAGATAAGGTAACCTTGACTGGTAGTGTAAATTTGCACGGGACATCTGAGCTTAGATTAGGGAAAAGTTAAAATGTCAACTTAGGAATGTCTGTTGTTGACACAACAGACTAAATTTAGTATTAGAGATTTTAGTTTTAGGAAAATGTTTTAGAAACTAAAGCTTATCTTCTTCTTCTTCTTCGTTCACTTCTACCACCAAAAACCGCACTGTGAACCTACTGAATTCATGCCTGTGGTCCTCGTTAGGTCCCGTGGTCCCCTGTGTGGTCCAAAATAGACCACACGAGATCCACGAAAGGACCACAAGAGATTCAGAGTGTCACAGTGCTTTAGCCTGTATTCTTGGTGGGTCTCGGAAGCGGGATTGCGTGACACCGTGGTTTTCATTGCACCAGTTTAGTCTAGGGTTGGACTTTCTCACCGGAAGACCTCGACGTGTTTAGGATATCAGTGCATCCCCGCTGGGTGAGAGGCGGTAGCCCACCCAGGCCAGAGTTGGACTTTCTCACCGGAAAACCTCGACGTGTTTTGAGATACCCGTGTATCACCGCCGGGTGAGAGGTGGTTGCCCATCCAGTCCAGGGTTGGACTTTCTCACCGGAAAACTTCAGCGTGATTAGGACACGCAAACATCCCCGCCGGGTGAGAGGTGGTTGCCTATCTAGACTTCCCTGGTCCAGTGTCTCCGACTTCAGCATTTTGCGGTCGTGGCCGCTACCCTTCCTAGTTGTGACCAGGATGGAGCTTTTGTCCAGGAGGACGAATCCTCGCCACTAGTGACTTCTACCCCTGGGTTGAGCCGGTTTAGGCATTATCCCAGTATGGGCGTGTTTGGGACGGGACCGACCTCTAGAGCAGAGGTACTGTGACATGCATAGCCTTCAAGATTCACCCCTGGTATGAGCCGGTTTAGGCAAAATTCACCAGTATGGGTGTTTATCAGGCGTTACTGACCTCTAGAGCGGAGGTGGCATGACATGTCTAGCCATCAAGTTTCACCCCTGGTGTGTGCCGGTTTAGGCATATTTCACCAGTGTAGGTGTATTTCGGACGTGAGCGGCCTCTAGAGCAGAGGTGCCGTGGTATAGCTCTCGTAGTGATACTACTGGACATACCGGTTAAACTTCACTTTCCACCACCTTTTCCCATCGGCTCCGCACAGCAACCTTTATTTCTTTTCCGCATTTACTTCCTTAACCGGGAGGAGCTTCACTCCACGCACGGCATATGAAGAGTCTCGCCAGCAGTTATCTAAAGCTTATAAAAACATGCAAATTCACGTGAATATAGTTTTTCATGATGGAATAATCAGGAAACTTAGGAAGATTTTGTAGGGAATATTTAAGGCTCAGAGAGAGTCAGAGTGATGATTATAGGATGAGATTAAGATTAGGATGAGAGTGATTATTATAGGATGAGATTAGGACTAGGATGAGAGTTATTATGTTAGAAGTATCAGAGTGTAAATGTAGTTGAGAAGTAGCTTCAGTTGTGCTCAGAGAGGTTGTACCTCCGTTAGTTGAAATGTAGTTTTTGTTAGTGACTGTTCTTTTTAGGACACAAGGTTGTAAAGTTATTTATGTAGCGTTGTAGAAGATTGTACTTTTTAGGACAATAATGTTTCTTTGTTGGAAGGTTGTGTTGGAGTTTTCACTGTACATGAGGTATGTTGGTTTTGATGTTGTATGCTAGTGAAAGTCCCATGGCGACGCTAATCGCCCAGTCCATTTTTATATCCTCATGATAAATGTTTCCATCGGTTACGCACCACATCCATTTGCAACACGCATTTAACAAAAAGGGAACTCATCATTCAACTTTTGTGATTTCTGTACCTGTTGAGTCCTGCGATAAGAATAGGACCACTGTACCCTACCATGCATGATCGTAAAAGGCGACTAAGGAGGGTTCAGCATAGGGCCAGCAACCCTATCTGGTAAAAAACTATCAGACTGCTACAGAAACAGAAGCAAGGGAAAAAGCAAATGCAGGTGGAAGGAGAAATGCGTATCAGGAAACTGAGCCCATGAAGGTTGTGGATGAAAGCCAGCCACTGGAAGTCCCCAGCCCGACTGCAGACCTCCTGGAACCTAAACAAAAGATGCATATATGCAGCTGGAATGTAAGAACACTAAACCAGACTGGAAAACTAGCACAAACCATCAAGGAAATGCACAGATACAAACTAGACATACTAGGAATACAAGAAGCAAGATGGACAGGACAAGGCAGAAGGAAATTAACAACACAGCACACAGAAGATACAATAATATGGTCAGGTAAAGAAGATCTTCATGAAGGAGGAGTAGCATTGATTATAACAAAAGAAGCATCAAGAGCATTGCTGAAATGGACCCCAATAAATGAGAGATTATTATATGCACGGTTCAACTCAAGATTCACGAAGCTGTCTATTATAGTTTGTTATGCACCAACAGAAGCAGCTGAAGAGGAATTAAAAGAAGATTTTTACAACAGCCTCCAAGCCACAGTAGAAACAATACCCAAGCATGATATGCTACTCATCTTGGGCGACTTCAATGCAAAAGTAGGTGAAGGAAATGAAGATAGAAGAAGAATCATGGGAAGAGAAGGAATCGGAGAAATAAATGAAAATGGAGAAAGACTGTGCAGTTTCTGTGAAGAAAACATGATGACCATCGGAGGGACAATTTTCCAACACAAAAACATCCATAAGGTGACTTGGAGGTCACCAGATAAAACCACAGAAAACCAAATCGATCACATACTAATAAACAACAAGTGGAAACGGTCACTACAAGATGTGCGAGCAAGGAAAGGAGCAGATATAGGAAGTGATCACAACCTTCTGGTAGCAAAAATAAAACTAAAATTAAGGAAAGCCAGAATCGGAGAACACAGAAAGATACATTTTGATACAAGAAAACTGATAGACCAGCAAACAAGAAATGAATTCTCAATAATACTTAAGAACCGCTTCAGTGTCCTACAAGACGAAGCAGAAATGTCCATATTAGAGTTCAATAAAACACTACAGGAAACAGCAAAAGAGGTGCTGGGATATCGGAAAAGGAGAAAAGAGGAATGGATAAGTGAGACCACATGGGAAAAGATAGAGCAAAGAAAAGAAATCAAGAAAAAATTACTGAACACCAAATCACAACGGCTTAAAGAACGAGTTTTAAGTAATTATGCACAAAAAGACAAAGAAGTGAAGGAATCATGCCGTCAAGATAAACGTCAGTATTATGACAACTTAGCAGAGACAGCAGAGAAAGCAGCATATACAAATGACATGAAAACCATATATAAAATCACAAAGCAGATGACAGGTAACTTCAATACAAGATGTGAAAGTGCAGTAAGAACACAAAATGGACAACTGGTCAGTGGAGAAAGAGAAAAAATTGAAAGATGGAGGGAACACTTTAACACCCTACTAAACAGAACACAAGCAGCACAAGCAATAGATATACCTGAAGCAAAAGCGGAACTAAACATCAATACAGGACCAATAACAATAAATGAAGTAAAAGAGGCGATAAAGATGCTAAAATCAGACAGGGCACCAGGTGAAGATGAAGTGACTGCTGAGATGTTGAAAGCAGAAGAAACAGAAACACCAAAACAACTTTGCCGGATATTACAACAAATTTGGGATTTAGAAAAAGCCCCAGAGGAGTGGAAAACTGGTCTTATAGTAAAACTACCAAAGAAGGGTGACCTCAGAGATTGCGGGAACTGGAGAGGCATTACCCTACTGCCACTCACTAGTAAAGTATTTTGCAGAATAATCATCAACAGAATTGTACCAACACTTGAGGAAAAACTTCGGAAAGAGCAGGCAGGATTTAGGAAAGGAAGATCATGCATAGACCATATATTTGTACTTAGACAAATATTAGAACAGGCAAATGAATGGCATAGCACAACATATGCATTATTCATAGATTTTGAGAAAGCCTTTGACAGTGTCAACAGAGATGCACTGTGGAAAATCCTAAGATGGCATGGCCTCCCCCATAAAATAGTTAATGTAATCAAAGCCCTATACGAGGGTTTTCAGTGCAAAGTTATCTGTGGAGAACATACCTCCAGCAGCTTTAGGGTACAAACAGGAGTGAAACAGGGATGTGTACTATCACCAACATTATTTATCTTGGCAGTAGACTGGTTAATGAAGGAGGCAACATCAGACAAACGCAGAGGATTACAATGGACCCTTAACAGTGCTGGAGGACCTTGACTTTGCGGACGACATTTGTCTATTATCAAGCAGTCACAAAGATATGCAAGATAAAATAAACAAGTTAACCCAGAATGCAAACAACATAGGACTAAAGATCAACGTAGGAAAGACAAAGTTAATGAAGCAAAATGTGAACAACAGAAATGTACTCAGAGTAGATAACAAGTTAGTGGAGGAGGTCAACGAATTTGTATACCTTGGCAGCAGAGTAGTAGAAAATGGAGACAGCACAGAGGACATCAACAGCAGACTTACTAGAGCAAACCAGGCTTTTGCAATGCTACAGAATATATGGAAATCAAATAAACTAAGCATAAATATGAAAATCAGGATATTTAAGAGTAATGTTCTAAGTGTACTACTCTATGGAAGTGAATGCTGGAAAATCACCAAAACCATAGAAAACAAGTTGAATTCTTTCCAGACTAAATGTTTACGTAGAATTAAAAAAATATTTTGGCCAAACACCATAAGAAATAACATCTTATTGGCAGAAATGCAGATGAAACCACTGACAACAATTATTGAGAAAGACGCTGGCGATGGTTGGGACATGTGCTCCGAATGACTGACAACTCACTACCAAAAGTAGCACTAAGATGGACACCACAGGGGAGCAGAAGTAAGGGTAGACCAAAAGAGACATGGAGAAGAACAACAGAAAGGATGTTGAGCAATAGAGGGCTCACCTGGGCAAGAGCAGAAAAAAAGGCGAAAGACAGGCATTTGTGGAAAACCCTTGCGGAAGCCCCATGTGCCCTGGGCACTTAAGGTTCAGAGAGAGAGAGAGAGTCCTGCGATAAATGGATTCATGTTTGAGTGTTAACTGTGGTTTTGTGTGAGTTAATTACATGAAACTGGTCATGTTCGTGTATGGAAATGTAGTGGTTGTCGTCCTGGGTTGTCGCTGTCACATGGTGTATAATAACGTGATGTCTGTTGTGTCACTTGTGTGGCAGCCTAGTAAAGCTGCTCTGTAAATAGTGATGTTGTAATAGTGAATGAAGAGTTCACTACTTTAAGACAGTTAGCCACACACATACTACCACAGTACAGTATAGTGTGGGGGCAAACCACATGTTTTATGTTAGGGTGTAGTAAATACACTAATATGATCATAAATTCTACTTTAGTGTCAACAGCATTTAAAGTTACTTCATGCATGTTATCTTCTTCTTCTTCGTTCGCTTCTACCACCAAAACCGCACTGTGATCCTACTGAATTTACGCTTGTGGTCCTCATTAAGTCCGGTGGTCCCCTGTGTGGTCCCCGAAAAGACCACACGAGATCCACGAGAGGACCACAAGGGGTTCAGAGTATCACAGGGCTTTAGCCTATATTCTTGGTGGGTCTCTGAAGCGGGATTGCGTGACACCGTGGTTTTCATTGCACCAGTTTAGTCTAGGGTTGGACTTTCTCACCGGAAGACCTCGACGTGTTTAGGATATCAGTGCATCCCCGCTGGGTGAGAGGCGGTAGCCCACCCAGGCCAGAGTTGGACCTTCTCACCGGAAAACCTCGACGTGTTTTGAGATACCCGTGTATCACCGCCGGGTGAGAGGTGGTTGCCCATCCAGTCCAGAGTGGGACTTTCTCACTGGAAAACCTCAGCGTGATTAGGTTACGCAAACATCCCCGCCGGGTGAGAGGTGGTTGCCTATCTAGACTTCCCTGGTCCAGTGTCTCCGACTTCAGCATTTTGCGGTCGTGGCCGCTACCCTTCCTAGTTGTGACCAGGATGGAGCTTTTGTCCAGGAGGACGAATCCTCGCCACTAGTGACTTCCACCCCTGGGTTGAGCCGGTTTAGGCATTATCCCAGTATGGGCGTGTTTGGGACAAGACCAACCTCTAGAGCAGAGGTACTATGACATGCATAGCCTTCAAGATTCACCCCTGGTATGAGCCGGTTTAGGCAAAATTCACCAGTATGAGTGTATATCAGGCGTTCCCGATCTCTAGAGCGGAGGTGGCATGACATGTCTAGCCATCAAGTTCCACCCCTGGTGTGTGCCGGTTTAGGCATATTTCACCAGTGTAGGTGTATTTCGGACGTGGCCGGCCTCTAGAGCAGAGGTGCCATGGTATAGCTCTCGTAGCGATACTACTGGACATAACTTCACTTTCCACCACCTTTTTCCATCGGCGCCACACAGCAACCTTTATTTCTTTTCCGCATTTCTTCCTTGACCGGGAGGAGCTTCACTCCACGCGCGGCATTTGAAGAGTCTCGCCAGCAGTGTCTTAACCTCTGGGACAAGCCGGTTCATGCATTTCACCCGATATGGCTGCACTCAGGACGTGGCCGACCTCCAGACCAGAGGTGCCGTGATTTGACTGTTTGCTTCACTTTATCCTTTCTACCACCTTTTCCGCAGTGATGCTGCGCGGCAACCTCATTTGCACCTTTCTTCATTGGCCGGGAGGAGCACCGCTCCACGCATGGCAGCTGAAAAATCTCACCAACAGCGGCAGATGAGCTACCAAACGTGCCACTCATCTACCATAAGTAACTGGTTTTCAGGCGCCAGATATTCGCCCTCGCCCCTTCTCCTGTCAGTTTAAACAGTTCTGCCACGGGAAGGCCAGGAGCTGGACTTGACTGCCAGAGGCTGTTTGAGGCGCATTTGCAGTCCTTAGAACCATGTATGTTATAAAATGGCCAGGGTTTTACTTTTAAATTTAGGTATTAAAAAAAATAATTTTTAAACATGATTTAAAATGTCTTTGAATCCAAATTCTTTTACACTGATCAATGAAGCATTCAGCATCCACAGTGTTTTACAGTGTCTTACAAACTCTCTCCACTTCCCATGGTTTCATATCCCATTGATGTTGCTTGCTATCCAACTTAGCTTCAAGTATTCTTGAAATCTCTCATTCTATCTTCCAATTCCGAATGATTCATTTGGTGACATTATTCATCTCTCATACTCTGGTTGTAGTAATGCCATATGATCATTCTTCACAATAAAGCATTGACAAAGATTATAAAAATAGGCATCAAGTTAGATTTGTATTAATGTATACAAAAAATTAGGGCTGGCAATTCCAATCTCTCTGCATGTGCCTATACACTTCAAACTGTGGAACACATCATCCAAAACTGCACCAACTATGAAACACTGAGAAAAACTTACTGGCCCAATGAAAACAATCAAGAAGTTAACTGTTTCCACCTGCACCAGCCCTGAAAGGTCTGTTCAGGCATATGCTGCTCCCAACGACCCAGCCCTATAAGGTTTCAGACTTTTCCATCGTTGAAAACTCGAAGTAACTTTTCATTTAACCAATCAGAGCTCTTCTGAATCCAAAGTTTAACTAGTGTTTTCCAGCATGGCTGATAAAGGGAGAAATGTTGTATCGCAACAGGAGTGTAAAATTCAAGTTTTTTTTCAAGATCGAGTGGTAGAATTGTCACACCAACCTACTTAAGCTATCTTACTATATGTGTTTCTCGTAGCTGTAGACCTGTTAGATTTATTGGATGTCAAAAACATCCATAAATATTGATTTTTCTGTGTTGAAATTTGAATGACTACATATTTTATATTGGATTATGACACAATAAGGTAAGTATAAAGTAGATTTTATTGCTCAGCCCTAAAAAAATATTTTAGCACCCAAAAATTGTTCAATTGTTTCACACCAGTTGCATTGTTTTTTCTTTTCATTTATGGAATCTTCATTCATTTCCACTTATTTTAATGTGTGATACACAAGTGGTGATTATGGAATTAATTCAGTAAAATAACTTTTACACATGGACCCCCGCCCCCAAAATGTCTGCGTCATCAGGAAATTAGGTAACGTTTTGGACATAACGTGTGTGGATTGAGTTAAGCTCTACAGTTCTTCTCTTCTATCTTATCTTATCTTATATCCTTCCCGTGCCGTTAGACGTCACATAGGGCTCGCAAAGTAGTTCGCCAATTTTTCCTGTCTTCAGCGAGTCTTTCAACCTCAACAAAGGATTTTATGCCTGTTAACTTGGCCTCTCTTAATAATGTCCTCTTCAGAGTTTCACGCGGTCTGCCCCTTTTTCTTCGGCCTGTTGTGTTCCACTTGATAGCTTGTTTTGGGATTCTCTGCTCATTTCTTCTCATCAAGTGACCAACATATGTCCATCTCCTTTTCCTGATCACCCGTGAGACTGGTTGTTGTTCAGTCATCTGTCTTATCTCTGCATTGTTCTTGAATTCATTCCACTTGATGCCAAGTATTTTCCTTAGGCATTTGTTTTCAAAAGAGTCTAATTTCTTGTCTATTTCTTTAGTTGTTTTCCAGCTTTCGCATGCATAAATGAGGGTGGATATTACATTTGAATTGAATTGTCTTAACTTGGTTTTTGCGCTTATAACTTTTGAATTCCATATGTTCTCAAGATTCTTGAAGATTGATGCTGCTTTTGCAATTCTGATCCTAACTTCCTTTCTAGTGTCACCATCCTGGTCTATGTAGCTGCCAAGGTATGCAAATTGATTGACTTCTTCAATATCTGTCCCTTCTATGTGTATTTTTCCATTTTGATTGATGGAAATTTTCATTATTTTTGTTTTGTCCTTGTTAATTTCAAGTCCTATTTTGCTAGCCAGTGAAGATAGGCTATCTGTTTTTTCTTGCATGGAATTCACATTATTACTGATAAGAGTTATGTCATCAGCAAAATCAAGATCTTCTAGTTGGGTCCCATGTACCCAGTCAATACCTGTGTTACCTGTGCAGCATTTTGTCATTATGAAGTCTATTGTAATCCCAAAAAGTAAAGGAGACAGTATACATCCTTGTTTCACGCCTGTTTCAATCTGGAACCATTCACTCATCCCTTCTTCTGTCTTGACTGCACAACCATATCCATTGTATAAGTCCTTAATGATGTTGACAATTTTAGATGGTATTCCATATAGACATAAAATTCTCCATAATGAATCTCTGTGTATGCTATCAAATGCCTTTTTAAAATCTATGAAATCTCTTCTATACAGTAACCAAAAACAGCTTAGATCTGTGGACTCCACAGAATAAAAGAACCATGGGTCAACCCAAAGAGACAATACAACAGTGAAATGATGGTAAACAAAAGACTGACATGAGAGAGAGCTAAGAAAATAGTGAAGGACTGACACAGGTGGAAATCTCTCGCTGTCAACAGTCCAGCTGAACAATAAACTTGGGTACTGAAAAGACAAAAGAGAGAGACAATGATGCAGACACTACAAACAAACAAAAACCTAACTTATCCAAGAGACAGAACTGCAGATATACACAGTAAAATGTGCACAAAGAAGATTTTTTTATCAGGCTACTGTGGCTTTTCCAACTTTCTAGAGAAGCAGTCTTTGCAGTAAACTCCACTGCCATAAAATCACACTGCTGACCACGCTGATGTAAAGAGAAAACAGGCTATGAAGTGAGGTTCAGTCTCATGAATAAGAGACCTTCTCTGTGTTCTGAGTTGATTGAAGTGAGGTTCAGTCTCATGAATAAGAGACCTTCTCTGTGTTCTGAGTTGATTGAAGTGAGGTTCAGTCTCATGAATAAGAGACCTCCTCTGTGTTCTGAGTTGATTGAAGTGAGGTTCAGTCTCATGAATAAGAGACCTTCTCTGTGTTCTGAGTTGATTGAAGTGAGGTTCAGTCTCATGAATAAGAGACCTCCTCTGTGTTCTGAGTTGACTGAAGTGAGGTTCAGTCTCATGAATAAGAAACCTTCTCTGTGTTCTGAGTTGATTGAAGTGAGGTTCAGTCTCATGAATAAGAGACCTTCTCTGTGTTCTGAGTTGATTGAAGTGAGGTTCAGTCTCATGAATAAGAGGCCTCCTCTGTGTTCCGAGTTGATTGAAGTGAGGTTCAGTCTCATGAATAAGAGACCACCTCTGTGTTCAGAGATGATGAATATAAATATAAGAAAAATTAAATGTTTAAAATGTTGATAATTCTGAAGGTGTAAGTAACACAACTGTGCTGCCTGAACACATTATGCATGAAACATGCATTATTTTTGAGTGACTTGATGATATTCAGACAGTGAATCAAATGCTTGGGCATTATCAGGAATGAAAGATATAAACTCCAGTAAATTTTCAGGGATTCACATATTTACCTGAAGAGCTGTTACTACTAACAATCTGCACCACAAAAAAAAGAACAAGTGCTTTGCTTTCATTAATATTCTTAAAACATTTTCACAGCTGATCTGAAGGGAGCTGCATTTCTGCACTACCAACCTCAGGTTGTCTGGATACTCTTCTAGAGCAGCTTGGACCAAGGCCATGGCATCCTCATGTTGCTTACGTGCTGACAGCAGCAGGGTGAGAAGATGCAAAGAGTGGATGAAATCACTTCGATGTTTTAGTGATAGTCTTGTGTAGGTTATGGCTTCATTTATCTGCAGAATGGATAGGAATATAGAAACTACAATTAAAAGAATGACAAAAGAATGAACAAGAATTAAACAGAAGCTTTTTTTTTTTTTCATCAAGACAATGAGAAGCTGTTGATGAATAATGTCTGAAGTGAAAAATCATAGTTTACTTTTTGTTTCATAATAGCGTGATAGATTACAACTAGTTTCACTATAATTTACATGCAGAACTGACTGAAATATTTTATTAGGTTGGTTTTCTCTAATATAGATGGTAAAAGAGTTATATAATTTCCTAAAACATCCTAAAACATCATAGAAGCACATTCCTTTCACCTGCAACTATTTTGGCTCCTTAAAACTCATGACATTTTTTAAAAGGTAAGTCCCTCATCTTTCTTCTTCATCTTCTTTTAAATACCAAATATGGGAATGTCTCAAGAATTTATGAAATGCAAGACCTTGCTGAAGATTTGGAATGCCCACAGCCATTTGATAATGAAACAGAAATTTGATCAAGTCTGCTAAGTAACTGGAAACTAAAAACTGCACTTACCTTCCTGAGATTGGCATACTGTAATGCCAGATGGAATGCGGCCAGGTAATCATTTGGGTCCGTTTCATTAGCTCTGTTCAGAATGTGAGATAAATTTCCTTGGTACCAGCAAACAAATGTATTTTAAAATGTATTTTAAATGTATTTTCAAATGTATTTTAAAAAATCTCCCTTTTTTTTAACTGACCACCTTTAAATCAATGGTTTCCACATTTTTTCAGGATACTGTCCCTTGCCTCCGAGACAATACCCCAATGCTCCCAAAAAACTTTCATTCAAATGGTTCTGAAGCCTTGTCACTTTCTTTTCCCCTCATTGGACCTCTAGATCTTCCCATAGTCCACTTTCGGAACCATTTTTGCTTTAAATGATAAAAACAATGAATGAGAAGAATGAAGATGACAGGGCAAAAGGGACAGTTTTGTTTTATGGACCAGGGATCCAAAAAAGGCAACCCTTAATAAAATCTGCTCCTTGAATTTAATTTGAAGATTAAAACAATAAATAAATAAATAACCAAGCGTGCAAATCATAAATTTTATTTTATAAACCTCACTTCTGTACCTGTTGTGTGGGAAATAAAATGTCACAAGAGCCTTGATCATCACCTCCACAAAATGTGCACCAGTCTGTGTTGTCTGATACAAGCTCATGAAAGGTAGGTGCTACTGCAGCTTTGTCTATTTCAATATGCTCTGCCTCTGCCTTCTTTTCTTACATGTATGTAGATAGAGTATTTGTATTTCTGCTTTTCTTTGTATTCTGCTATCTTTTTAATGCAAAAACATGGGTGACCTATGGAGATGTACGCCAGAGAAAATGCTGGTAAACAAAGGACTGACAGAAGGGGTAATCTCTTGTTACCAGCAGCCCTATGTGTCTTGAGCATTGACAGGACACGTGACAGAGGTCTTTTTTACTATACACACGTGTATATATTAATAACAAGAATAATAATTATAATGTTTACTATTTAAAACACTAACATTTCTTTACTGTTCATTACTTACTGCTGCTGCACGTGTGATAACTGTACATGTTAAAATTACAAAACATCTGCATCTATGTAACAATCTGAACACTATTTTTATAAAAAAAATCCTCAAAAAGCCAAGAATGCTGGCATCTTCACTGACATTAAATCAGTATTGGAAGCATTAGATCACTCAAACTGGAACAACAAGATATGTCAATCAGTAGCATGTAAGGTCAGCTCTTTAACAGAAACATTCATTATTAAAATAACACTACAGTGGATACCAAGAAGTATCCACAATATATTCCACTATATATTCAAGGAAATAAGACAGCAGACAGACTGGGGAAAAAAAAAAGGAGCAACAGGGAACCAGCTCCATAATCCAATCTCCTTACAAACAGTAAAACAAATATTAAGAAATAACAAAAAGGAGGAATGGCTGAATGACTGGGCATTTGGAAACACAGGTAGAGCAGTTTTCCAATACATGACCACCCTAAATGTGAAAGATGCCACAAACATACTAAACAGATGAGAGCAGACCATCATTTTTCAATTAAGAACAAGGCACATCCCTCTGAACACACACATACACCGGATAAAGCCCGATGAAATGCCCAAATGCCCATTTTGTGATAAAAACCAAGAAGCAGTCACACACCATCTACTAGAATGTCCAGCACGCATAGATTTATTGAACATCCAGACATTGAAAATACACTATATACAAACTCAATTTAATTAAAGAAGACCTGCAGATCCTTTACCATTGGTTTGAGCTGAAGAGCACAAGTTCAAATGGCTGCTGAATCAGAAAAATGAAATGTAACAATCTATTCTCCTTTCAGAGTTTACAACTGCATTTTATATAACAATCTATTCTCCTTTCAGAGTTTACAACTGCATTTTATATAACAATCTATTCTCCTTTCAGAGTTTACATCTGCACCTTAGTACCACACTATATAAACTTACATTTTAAAAGCATTCAAAGCCCTCTGGTTCAGTTCCTGCCTTTCTACTAGCAGTTTAGACTCTTTAGCAACCAGACAGAGGCCAATGCCCAGTGCCATGTGTGCCCTGGCAGACTGTAGTCTGGTTCCATTACACCTGACAGCTGCCTCTGCCCAGTCGACTCCCTGCTGATAGTTCTGAAGATGCTCGTAGCACAACTGTGCTGCTTGAACACATACACATACATTATTTTGGGCGAGCTGGTGACACTCTGACAGCACACCAAGTGCTTGGGCATACTAGAGATGAAAAACATAATTTTTGGCAAGTTCAGCAGTTCACACATTTACTAGACAGCATCTGACCATTGTTCAACATTAATACCAAATAGTTTGTGCTCTCACTCGAAAATATCCTTAAAATACTGGCATGGTACTCGTGGTTGGCCACACCATTAAAATGCCATATTCAGTTCTTAGAGCACTGTCATTAAGTTCTTAATATTTTCATTGTTACATTCACCTCGTGTGCTGTGACCTGCTATTCTACATACTTCCATCTGTGGTCTTTCTCTTGATGCAGAATACTTTTTTTATGCCATCTGAAAAACTTAGATTTATTACAACTCTTTGTGATTATTTTTTCACTGTCACATATTGGCATTTATCTTCTTGACTAAAATATCTTCAGTGTAAAATATTTACATAAAATTTTTTTTAAAAAGTTTTTTTTTTCAGTTATGTTTCCATATGTGAAAAGTTCAAAAACATGATGTAACACATCACATTCTTCGGACATACATCTTGCTTCTTGTCATCTTTTATTTTTTGCACACACACACACACAACACACTTTATCAATGGGCCCTTTTCCTCCAATGTTGACGATGTTAATGATGGGAAATATCTCTGATAAGCTGACCCCTGAGGCAGACATCACTGCTGCTGCCTGGGAAATGCAACATTCTCAAAAGTAACAACAGCAGCAAAAATAACTGTCCCAACACATAACTCCACCAAACACAGGTGACTGAAGCAAAGAATTTTCCAACAAGTATTCATTTATTTTCAGCTTTTTCATTCTACTGTTCAGTCAATGTTCTTGAGTGAACTCGAGTGCTCCGATTATCTTGTTCACTGTCAGAACTACATATTTAAATTTGGTCTACACCTACTGCCCTTAATAAGAAAATCTAAGAGGTTCTATATAAATTTATAAACTCATTTTCAGGCCATGTGGGGGGGGGGGGGGGGGGGGGGGGGGAATGCTGTCCGATGAGACAATCAGTGACCCATAGCTGATATGCCAGCATCAGGCTTAGCGACCCATAGCTGACCAAGACCCAGTCCCACCTCTCTGTGGTACTCCCGGTAACGGGCACAGTCTGGCTAACAGGACAGGGATCGCCATAATCCCCATGGTGGTGGAGTCTGCTAAAGAAGCAATGTACACCCCCTGCTTTTTAGCTGTACTCCAGGACTGAAAAAGTAGCCGCCATAGCCCGCTCCCATGCCAATACGATGTTGTGCCTCAACATCTCTACAGCATTGGCTGCAAAGAACAACAGCTCGCAGTTACAGGGAGTTCGTACAAGTACAATTCAGGCCATGATATAAAAATATTTTATAATATATTAAATGCAGCATGACCATGAGATATCAGTGTAACACGTAAGATGAACACTGGAATACAACGAACATATATATAGTTCTGACAACTCCTCCTCTCTCATGAGGAGAAAATAACATTGGTACCGATTTGATGACAGGTCCCACTTGCTGAAACCAGGCCATATATAACTAAAAATAGCTAATGTGATTCCACCTCTGTTAAGTGACCACAGCAGTTTATAAGCAGTGACTTGTGAAAGGCAGAACATGTTAACACTTCGCATCAGATGCAAAGGATATCTTGAAACATGTTAAGATGCCCTTAGCAGTGATGTGGCAGAATATCTAAACATGCTTATAGCAGTGAAAGGATTCTTCTTCTTCTTCTTACGCACACTGGTGATGATGTGTGGTAACCTGATTTTTGTGATGTGCCTTTTGGCTGGGTACCTCTGACTTCAGCACCTTTCCTTGTTAGGACAGACTGTGGTCTTGCTCGGACTGCCTACACAAAACTTTTGTTTTCCAGCCTCTGGTGGCTGTACTTAAGTCCCTTCTCCACGTCTGGCTGACCAGACGGCTTTAAGACAGTTCCACAGAGACACTCCAACTTTGGGATGAGGAATCCAATGAGTGTCTCAACGATATCCATTCCCCACCACCTACAGTCTGCTGACTGTTTTGTTTATATCATTCTGATAGCTCTTGTTGTAAAGACCTATAGGCTTGTCACATCCTGGATTCATTGGTTTCACACCAGATTTTCCTCATCCCTGGCTGCGATCTCCATGTCCCCATCCATCCATCAACCCGACATTACATTTTACAAAAATAACAATTATCGTTAGTGTCGACTGCTACAGATTTCTGGGCTACAGAAGTAGGTCAGAGTTTTTAAGAAAAATAGATCTATGTTCCCTATATGTTCCTGGGTGGTTGCCCATCCAGCCTAGAGTTGGATTTCCTCACCAGAAAACCTCAACGTGTTTTGGGATACATGTGTATCCCCGCAGGGTGAGAGGTGGTTGCCCATCCAGTCCAGAGTTGGACTATCTCACCAGAAAACCTCAACGTGATTTCGATATGAATATATCCCCGTCGGGTGAGAGGTGGCTGCCTGTCTAGACTGCACTGGTCCAGTGTCTCCGACTTCAGCATTTTGTGGTTGTGGCCGCTACCCTTCCTGGTGGTGACCAGGACGGAGCTTTTGTCAAGGAGGACGAATCCTCGCCATTAGTAAGTTTCATCCCTGGGTTAAGCTGGTTTAGGTGTATTATCCCAGTATGGGTGTATATAGGACGTGACTGGCCTCTAGAGCAGAGGTACCGTGGTATGAGTAGCCATCAAGATTCACCCCTGGGTTAAACCAGTTTAGGCATATTGCCCCAGTATGGGTGTATATGAATTCTCAATAGTACTTAAGAACCACTTCAGTGTCCTACAAGACGAAGCAGAAATGTCCATATTAGAGTTCAATAAAACACTACAGGAAACAGCAAAAGAGGTGCTGGGATATCGGAAAAGGAGAAAAGAGGAATGGATAAGCGAGACCACATGGGAAAAGATAGAGCAAAGAAAAGAAATCAAGGGAAAATTACTGAACACCAAATCACAACAGCTTAAAGAACGAGTTTTAAGTAATTATGCACAAAAAGACAAAGAAGTGAAGGAATCATGCCGTCAAGATAAACATCAATATTATGACAACTTAGCAGAAACAGCAGAGAAAGCAGCATATACAAATGACATGAAAACCATATATAAAATCACAAAGCAGATGACAGGTAACTTCAACACAAGATGTGAAAGTGCAGTAAGAACACAAAATGGACAACTGGTCAGTGGAGAAAGAGAAAAAATTGAAAGATGGAGGGAACACTTTAATACCCTACTAAACAGAACACAAGCAGCACAAACAATAGACATACCTGAAGCAAAAACGGAACTAAACATCAATACAGGACCAATAACAATAAATGAAGTAAAGGAGGCGATAAAGAAGCTAAAATCAGACAGGGCACCAGGTGAAGATGAAGTGACTGCGGAGATGTTGAAAGCAGAAGAAATAGAAACACCAAAACAACTTTGCCAGATATTACAACAAATTTGGGATTTAGAAAAAGCCCCAGAGGAGTGGAAAACTGGTCTTATAGTAAAACTACCAAAGAAGGGTGACCTCAGAGATTGCGGGAACTGGAGAGGCATTACCCTACTGCCACTCACCAGTAAAGTATTTTGCAGAATAATCATCAACAGAATTGTACCAACACTTGAGGAAAAACTTCGGAAAGAGCAGGCAGGATTTAGGAAAGGAAGATCATGCATAGACCACATATTTGTACTTAGACAAATATTAGAACAGGCAAATGAGTGGCATAGTACAACATATGCATTATTCATAGATTTTGAGAAAGCCTTTGACAGTGTCAACAGAGATGCACTGTGGAAAATCCTAAGATGGCATGGCCTCCCCCATAAAACAGTAAATGTAATCAAAGCCCTATACGAGGCTTTTCAGTGCAAAGTTATCTGTGGAGAACATACCTCCAGCAGCTTTAGGGTACAAACAGGAGTGAAACAGGGATGTGTACTATCACCAACATTATTTATCTTGGCAGTAGACTGGTTAATGAAGGAGGCAACATCAGACAAACGCAGAGGATTACAATGGACCCTTGACACAGTGCTGGAGGACCTTGACTTTGCGGACGACATTTGTCTATTATCAAGCAGTCACAAAGATATGCAAGATAAAATAAACAAGCTAACTCAGAATGCAAACAACATAGGACTAAAGATCAATGTAGGAAAGACAAAGTTAATGAAGCAAAATGTGAACAACAGAAATGTACTCAGAGTAGACAACAAGTTAGTGGAGGAGGTCAACGAATTTGTATACCTTGGCAGCAGTGTAGTAGAAAATGGAGACAGCACAGAGGACATCAACAGCAGACTTACTAGAGCAAACCAGGCTTTTGCAATGCTGCAGAATATATGGAAATCAAATAAACTAAGCATAAATATAAAAATCAGGATATTTAAGAGTAATGTTCTAAGTGTACTACTCTATGGAAGTGAATGCTGGAAAATCACCAAAACCATAGAAAACAAGTTGAATTCTTTCCAGACTAAATGTTTACGAAGAATTAGAAAAATATTTTGGCCAAACACCATAAGAAATAACATCTTATTAGCAGAAATGCAGATGAAACCACTGACAACAATTACTGAGGAAAGACGATGGCGATGGTTGGGACATGTGCTCCGAATGACTGACAACTCACTACCAAAAATAGCACTAAGATGGACACCACAGGGGAGCAGAAGTAAGGGTAGACCAAAAGAGACATGGAGAAGAACAACAGAAAGGATGTTGAGCAATAGAGGGCTCACCTGGGCAAGAGCAGAAAAAAAGGCGAAGGACAGGCATTTGTGGAAAACCCTTGCGGAAGCCCCATGTGCCCTGGGCACTTAAGGTTCAGAGAGAGAGAGAGAGAGAGAGAGAGAGAGAGAGAGATGGGTGTATATAGGACGTGGCTGGCCTCTAGAGCAGAGGTGCCGTGGTATGAGTAGCCCTCACCGCGAGACTACTGGCCATACCGATTAAACTTCACTTAGTCCTTTCCATCATCTTTTTCACAGTGGCACCGCGCAACAACCCTAATTGCATTTTTCTTCATTAGCCAGGAGGAATTTCACCCCACACGCGCAGCCAAAGAATCTCGCCAGCAGCGTTTAGTGAAAGGATTAAAATGTTATGTTATTCAATTCTTGATTACTATATTCAGCTTTCAGAATATAACCATTCAGGTCTATAAACATCACATGTTTATTAAAATCTCTCTCTCTCTGGACCTTAAGTGCCCAGGGCACATGGGGCTTCCGCAAGGGTTTTCCACAAATGCCTGTCTTTCGCCTTTTTTTCTGCTCTTGCCCAGGTGAGCCCTCTATTGCTCAACATCCTTTCTGTTGTTCTTCTCCATGTCTCTTTTGGTCTACCCTTACTTCTGCTCCCCTGTGGTGTCCATCTTAGTGCTATGTTTATTAAAATACTCCATCATTAATTTTTTTTTTTTAATCGGCGTGTAATTCAGTGCTTTAAAAAACATTTCAGAACTCATATGTTTCTTTATACCAACTTTTCAATCCCATAATTCACAAGTTTTCATGCTTGGTCAAGTGTGCCAGTTATTGAAAAATGTGCAAGTATTTTTCAGTTTTTTTTATCTGAATGCAACATATTCAATTCAAAAGTGCAATAATGCTCATATTTAATTCAATCCCTTAAAAAAAAAAAAAAAGTCAAGCTACCTGAGAAAATTAGCTGCTCACCTTGCCAGCCGAGATAAGTGAGTTGGCAAACTGGTACCAGATGTGGAATTCTTGGAAAGAGAATCTCATGGCTTTCTCAAAAGACTGAAATGGATATATTTTTTAAAAAAATGATGCCTGAGTTTTTCAAAATTTAAAATTTATTTGTGATCACTTCTAGAAAAACTTAAAAGCACACCATGCATCACGCTTGAACATGTAAATAAAATGAAAATGGATACCTACCTTTAGTAAGCATGGAAAACATAATGTGTATTTTACTGAATGTTAAAAAAAAACAAAAAACTTTCTCCCATACCTCTGTAAGTCGGCCAAATTGTGCCCTCTTTGATAAAATTAAAGCCAAAAGGTCATAAATTGCTGTGATATTTGTCACCGTCAATTTGTGTATCTCTTCATTTCTCTCCAAAACAGCTTCTCTTGTGGCCTGAAATGGTATAAAAAATCTCATATTTAACTCACCCAAAAAACTGACAGAAATGGAGATCTCTTGCCGCCAGCAGCCCCATGTGTCTTGGGCACTGACAGGACAAAAGAGAGAAGAGAACTCACCCAAAAACTGACAGATGAAGGCAGACCTGCCATGCCATGTTAGTGCTAGTGTCTATATTTTTGTTCACCTGTTGGCACATGATGATGTGGTCAGCATCAGACCTCATCATCTTTCTTTCCCTAGCTCTAGAAGGAGTCGGACAATCATACAGCTGCTGGGCCAGAACCACTGACTTCACTGACAGAGATAATAACACTATGAAAAGTTACTGTCTGAAAAGTTATTGTCCTTACCAATAAGGGAATGATCTAGGACTATGGAGCTTGCCTGTTATTCCACATCTTCACCCTGAAAATTCAACTTACTTGGCACATTCTTTCTTAAGTTTCCTTAACCCTTTGAAAAAAAAATGATATCTGGTCACTGAAATATTGCTGCTATCACCTCCAAATCATTTGAAAATTTCCTCTCTTTCAACACTTTTTAAGGCTGAGAAACAAGAAATAGATGGTGGGTGGATGATATACGCATTCAAACCCCAAATTCTTTAAAAACATCCAACATCTTGTGAGGAGGCACATTGTTCTGCACAAAGAGAACACTCTTCAGAAGCTTTTCTTGCCTTTCTTCTTTCAACTCGTCCCTTTTTTTTCCTCCTTAAGATGTATCTACATCAAAACCATTTTAAAAAAGCTTAATAGAAAAAAAAAAGCAGAGATGAAAAAACAAACATATGCGCACACATGCACACATGCTAAGAGTTGGCCGCCAAACACCATCTTCATCAGCAGCTTCTGCCACTATCTGAAGAAATCAGTTGGTTGCAGTAAAAAAAAAATGTTCACAAGTTCTTCTTTTTCTTTTCTTGGTCTGACAATCACCTACTCCTATCTATTGTCTCTCTACCACAGTAAGACAAAATGTTATATTTCCAAATTCAACAATAAAAATTAACATGAACTATATCCTGAACTGCATGTCCATGTCCCTATATATTACTTACCACAGCCTCAGCTATCAACAGCAATAAAAGGACTTCTTCATCCAAATTTTTGGGGATGAACAACCTGGAAAAAAATACAAATAACTTTCTACCAAATTTAGGAGTTTCTTTCTAGCATAACTTTGAGCACTACAAAGCTCTGTGTATAGTTTTCTCTTGTGTAACTTATACAAGTACAAAGCCTATTGTTTTATATCGGACACTTTTTCTTATTTTTTCTACTACAATGGTAAATTCAGTGGAGACTGTAACAGAAGCACCTGATCATTATTTGTTTTAATATGGTCTGTAATAAAGAAATGCTGATGAACCACAGAAGAAAACTACAAGGGAAGCTATAAAAATTTCAGTTAACAACCATCATTTCTAGATAGAATCTATTTTGTAGATTCTACAGGGACAAATCACTTTCTCCCTTCAGGATGCAACATGCATTCATTTTGCTATGTCACCTTGCCTGAGAAAAATGGATTCTACTTGGAAAATATTGTTGCCAACTGGAAATTAGTATCTTCCATTCTAATTTTCCAAATGATTACCACTTTCTTCACACAAGCCTGTATTTGAGTAAGCAATGAACAGGTACTACTTTTTGACCCGCCCTGTATATTTTCTGATCACAGGCTAGGTGACGATATCCCTGCAACTATAAACTTGAGTTCTCTGCATACAAAGAGATGGTGAAGATGTTGAGAAAACAGACACTGACAAAAGACAGGAAATAGGTTATGGCGGCTGTCTTTAAATTCATGGAATAAAAAATAAACCAAGGTTCCCTATGGGTTGGGCAACACATTGAACCCTACCCTGTTTGCCATGGTGAGATTACACAAAAACATGTGCAGCCAAGGAAAAGTATCAGTCTCTAGCACCCAAGAAAGATGGGATATAACCTTGACCTACTCTGATAAAGCTACTCTGCAAACATAGTTATCCTACTGGTTTGTATTTCCTGGGAAAAAAAAAATCATATTTCAAAGATTAACAATAATGTAAAGAAAGTTGTATAGTAAATTTAAATTCACTTTAGTTTACTCATTAGACCAGGTTGGTTGACAGAAACTTTTATCTTCACACCTAAAGATTGTGAGTTTCTGGCCTGCTAATGTTCACCAGTCAATTCAGCTATAAAAATGGACACTTTGTATAGCATAGCTTTTTTTAAAAAATCCTTTAAATACAGAGAATATTTCACTGCATACTGAGGCACACAAGAAAGAATGCTCAGTCCATCATCATCAGATGCCCTGCACACCCAGCTGCTCTGAGTAAAATGAAGGGAAAATGAGGAATCATGGGAAACTATAGTAAAGAGATTCACCAAAATTCATAGTCAGTGAACTTCAAAAAGCATTTTGTGTTTTACTTCTGACTGCTTTTACTAAACAACTCTCAGCTTACTTTTCTGAAGAGTACATGCAAGGTTTTGGTGTCTTTGTATCCACGCCTTTGATATGAACGTCAATTGGTTTATATGAGGACACACTGAATGATCGCAGAAGTAACTGAGCAAGTTCGAGAGCCAAAGTCTGAAACACAAGAAAACTTTGTTCAAACAAAATGAATTAGACTAATGTTTAATGTAGGAAAAAAAGAAAAATTTGTTTCAACATGTGATTAATGGAGGGACAAACAGCAAGTTTACTCATAGAACTAATGTACCATGGTGTCCTATAGCCTGAGATCCTGCCTGGTTATTCCCTCTGCTTCCTGTCTTTGCTCCATGTCTCATAATCTGATTATTCCCTTTGGTTCCTGTCTCAGAACCTACTTATTCTCTTTGATTTCTGTCTCAGAATCTGGTTATTTCCTTTGTTTCCTATCTCAGAATCGTGTTATTCCCTTTTGCTTCCTATCTCAGAATCTTGTTATTCCCTTTTCTTCTTGTCTCAGAATCTTGTTATTCCCTTTTCTTCTTGTCTCAGAATATTCTCTCTCTCTCTCTGAACCTTAAGTGCCCAGGGCACATGGGGCTTCCGCAAGGGTTTTCCACAAATGCCTGTCCTTCGCCTTTTTTTCTGCTCTTGCCCAGGTGAGCCCTCTATTGCTCAACATCCTCTCTGTTGTTCTTCTCCATGTCTCTTTTGGTCTACCCTTACTTCTGCTCCCCTGTGGTGTCCATCTTAGTGCTATTTTTGGTAGTGAGTTGTCAGTCATTCGGAGCACATGTCCCAACCATCGCCAGCGTCTTTCCTCAATAATTGTTGTCAGTGGTTTCATCTGCATTTCTGCTAATAAGATGTTATTTCTTATAGTGTTTGGCCAAAATATTTTTCTAATTCTTCGTAAACATTTAGTCTGGAAAGAATTCAACTTGTTTTCTATGGTTTTGGTGATTTTCCAGCATTCACTTCCAGAGTAGTACACTTAGAACATTACTCTTAAATATCCTGATTTTCATATTTATGCTTAGTTTTTTTTATTTCCATATATTCTGCAGCATTGCAAAAGCCTGGTTTGCTCTAGTAAGTCTGCTGTTGATGTCCTCTGTGCTGTCTCCATTTTCTACTACTCTGCTGCCAAGGTATACAAATTCGTTGACCTCCTCCACTAACTTGTTATCTACTCTGAGTACATTTCTGTTGTTCACATTTTGCTTCATTAACTTTGTCTTTCCTACGTTGATCTTTAGTCCTATGTTGTTTGCATTCTGAGTTAGCTTGTTTATTTTATCTTGCATATCTTTGTGACTGCTTGATAATAGACAAATGTCGTCCGCAAAGTCAAGGTCCTCCAGCACTGTGTCAAGGGTCCATTGTGATCCTCTGCGTTTGTCTGATGTTGCCTCCTTCATTAACCAGTCTACTGCCAAGATAAATAATGTTGGTGATAGTACACATCCCTGTTTCACTCCTGTTTGTACCCTAAAGCTGCTGGAGGTATGTTCTCCACAGATAACTTTGCACTGAAAACCCTCGTATAGGGCTTTGATTACATTAACTATTTTATGGGGGAGGCCATGCCATCTTAGGATTTTCCACAGTGCATCTCTGTTGACACTGTCAAAGGCTTTCTCAAAATCTATGAATAATGCATATGTTGTACTATGCCACTCATCTGCCTGTTCTAATATTTGTCTAAGTACAAATATGTGGTCTATGCATGATCTTCCTTTCCTAAATCCTGCCTGCTCTTTCCGAAGTTTTTCCTCAAGTGTTGGTACAATTCTGTTGATGATTGTTCTGCAAAATACTTTACTGGTGAGTGGCAGTAGGGTAATGCCTCTCCAGTTCCCGCAATCTCTGAGGTCACCCTTCTTTGGTAGTTTTACTATAAGACCAGTTTTCCACTCCTCTGGGGCTTTTTCTAAATCCCAAATTTGTTGTAATATCCGGCAAAGTTGTTTTGGTGTTTCTGTTTCTTCTGCTTTCAACATCTCAGCAGTCACTTCATCTTCACCTGGTGCCCTGTCTGATTTTAGCTTCTTTATCGCCTCCTTTACTTCATTTATTGTTATTGGTCCTGTATTGATGTTTAGTTCCGCTTTTGCTTCAGGTATGTCTATTGTTTGTGCTGCTTGTGTTCTGTTTAGTATGGTGTTAAAGTGTTCCCTCCATCTTTCAATTTTTTCTCTTTCTCCACTGACCAGTTGTCCATTTTGTGTTCTTACTGCACTTTCACATCTTGTGTTGAAGTTACCTGTCCTCAGAATATTGTTATTCTCTTTTCTTCTTGTCTCAGAATCTTGTTATTCCCTTTTCTTCTTGTCTCAGAATCTTGTTATTCCCTTTTGTCTCAGAATCTTGTTATTCCCTTTTCTTCTTGTCTCAGAACCTAGTTATTCTCCTTGCTTTCTGTCTCAGAATCTGGTTATTTCCTTTGCTTCCTATCTCAGAATCGTGTTATTCTCTTTGCTTCCTATCTCAGAATTGTGTTATTCCCTTCTGCTTCCTCTGTATCAGAATCCTATTACTCCTGCTGCTTTTATCAAACCAATTTAGCAAAATGGAAACAATGAGTTCGTGCACAGTAAAATGACAGAGTACAGTCTCAAGGTTAATCGCATGTTACTTTCATTTATACCAGAATCTGGTTATTCCTACTGCTTCTCAAATTCCAGGCATCTAGTTACTCCATTTGCTTCATCTGTCTCACAATCTGGTTATTCCTGTTGCTCCCTCCATCCTAGAATCTGCTTATTCCCTTTGCTTCATGTGTCTTAGAAACTGATTACTTCTTTTGTTTCCCCTATTACAGAATGTAGTCACTCCCATTGTTTTGCAAGTCTTAAAACCTGTTACTTACATTTCCTCCTGCCGCAGAATCTGATCACTCCCATTGCTTCCTCTGTCACAGAAGCTTAACAACACTCACTGCTTCTTCTTTTCCAGTATTACACAAAGGTTGCCAAATTGGTCCCCTCTCCTTTTTTGGCTGCAACAATAACTAATACTAACCTTTCTAATGCAACAATAACTAATACTAACCTTTCTAATGCAACAGTAACTAATACTAACCTTTCTAATGCAACAATCACTAATACTAACCTTTCTAATGCAACAATCACTAATACTAACCTTTATAATGCAACAATAACTAATACTAACCTTTCTAATGCAACAATAACTAATACTAACCCTTCTAATGCAACAATAACTAATACTAACCTTTCTAATATCATGAGAAAATCTCGACTCCACAGCTCGAAGCATTTCTCTGTACCGATCAATACACTTCTCCACTTCCCTGGCAATGATAAAGATTGAGGGATGATGATATAGATTAAAGTTATTCAAGATCACAATATTTGTTTTCATCAAATGAAAATAATCTGAACTCGCTGATGTTTTTGGTTAAACTAAAAGACGTTAATAGCAACGAAAAGTAATGACATGGTTGCTAAAGTATCAATGTCATCAGTGTAGTTGCTTCTAATGTTGCTGAACTTTGTTGAGTAACTCTTTAGTATGGGATTTTAAAAAAACTGAAAATCTATGTCTCATAGCATCTGCAAGCTGCACGGGGTGGGAAGTGTTAGTGCCTTCATATTTCAAGGGACTACAGCATTTGAAGCAGGGATGCCAGCACTTGTCCTTACTACCTTTGTTTTCCTAAGGAAACCCCAGGTACCCATTTTACTGAGTCTGGGATAGGAGAGTGTTTTGTTTTTGTCTTTTTTTTATCTGAGGCCAAAATCAACAACTGAATAAAGAATAAGAATATTTCTGATAGGAGTCATAGTATAAGATGGCTTCTACTGGTTTTTTTTTTTTATCTGAGGCCAAAATCAACAACTGAACAAAGAATAAGAATATTTCTGATAGGAGTCATAGTATAAGATGGCTTCTACTGGTTTGTTTTTTTATCTGAGGCCAAAATCAACAACTGAACAAAGAATAAGAATATTTCTGACAGGAGTCATAGTATAAGATGGCTTCTACTGGTTTTTTTTTTTTTTAATCTGAGGCCAAAATCAACAACTGAACACAGAATATTCTGATAGGAGTCATAGTATAAGATGGCTTCTACTGGTTTTTTTTTTTTTATCTGAGGCCAAAATCAACAACTGAACAAAGAATAAGAATATTTCTGACAGGAGTCATAGTATAAGATGGCTTCTACTGGTTTTTTTTTTTTTTTTATCTGAGGCCAAAATCAACAACTGAACACAGAATATTTCTGATAGGAGTCATAGCATAAGATGGCTTCTACTGGTTTTTTTTTTGTTGAGTTCCTGGTAGGGAGTGGGCATTGTTAGGGAGATGGCCTCCACTTAGTTGCAAAGCCAAGTCTCTCAGCAAGCATCACCATAACAAAGATCATATTCTTCTTTCTTCAGCATTTGCTTGGTCATCCACACCAAACTCTCTCAAATATGTTGCTGGTCATCTCAGGTTTTCAGCTTCGCTGTAGAGGCTCTCTTGAAAGGGTCTGGGGTCTGGCCAGATCCTTTGGCAACTCTGGAGGATGTGATGTGGAGTCTGTTGCTCTTTGCTGCAGGCACACAGGTCTGTTGGGCCACTTTTCAGCTCATGGTACAGACAGTGTCTCAGCCTGCAAATGCCCTGTTCTCGATCAGAACATTATTGCTTGGTCGTTTCTTGAAAGTTTATAGCATTCATCATCTGTTTGTGCTATGGGGTGTTGTTTTGTCCATTTGTCTTTATATATGGCTTTTAGTCTATTTTTTTGTTTGTTTGTTCATATGTTGTGCACAAAGATCAGATGAACTACTATTTATCAGGCTATTGTGGATCACACTGAATGTGAGGTATAGTTCTAGCCAGCCATGATTTGCTAGTCCTAATGTTGTAAATGTTACTGCTTCCATAAAGAGAAAAAAAAAAACTGAAAGTTATGAAATCTCTAAAGAGAATCTGATTATGATGGTGAATAAATCTTACAAGAACATTAATATGAAACTAAACAATAATGCACAAATTTTGTAAATAAAATTTTAAAAAATGTGACCTGTGAATAGTAAAGTGATATAGTACAGTGCTGTACGGTTGGCTTCACGGCAAAGCGGATGCATCATTCTCTGAGACTAGGCTGAAATCATGGTTGTTCTCCTACTATTTTCATTTATCATGTCTTAAGTGCTATGTAATTTTTGAAGCTAACTATACAACCACTGTGTTATATCACTTTATTAAGCATTCATGTGATTTTTTCACTGTTTAAAAAAAAAATTAATGTTAACTTTTTAATTATTGCTTTACTGATGGAAAAGGCTGAACACAAACAGAAACCTGACCTATTTCCTCACACTACCAATGTTTCAGTAGACTTTCTAAAGATCAGTCATGCAAATGACTCTGTCGCATATGTAATATTATCCAACTGAGAATTTATAAAATATTTTCCACAGCAGAATTATGTTTCCAAAGTGGAATTATTGTTCATGAATCTTATTTATATAATTTACTTTGTTGTTTACTATTCCCATTTCAACACTGATGTTGTTTATATGTGAAAGTATATTCATCACTCGTACTTTCACATAGCAATAGGAGCAACAGAGCCCTGTTCAGAATCAAACTCGGCTTATAAATTACATTAAAGTAAGAGAACAAATTTTGTATGATTAGACCTCGAAAAAATCGTAGACAAAGCACTTTAGTGAGACGTGAGAGAAAGAAAAATCACAAGAGAATTACCTGGGATTCGAACACGGACTCCGGTAGGACGAGCAGCCGTCTAGCCACGAGAGAACAGCTTACTATCGACTTAGCCAACTAGCACCCCTAAAAAGGTGTTTTGTTGACATAGTCTTTAGTAACCGCTCAGCAAACATAAGGGATCATGACACCCGGAAAGAAACGAGGTCGTGACACAGAAATTCCGTAGCTTAGATTCATTCTCTCTAGCAGGTACCAACTAGACAAACATACACACGGTCTCCTGCCATGTCTGGTGCAAACTTGGACAACAATAACAAACGAACGAATACTTATTACATGAATAGGGGTGCTAGTTGGCTAAGTCGATAGTAAGCTGTTCTCTCGTGGCTAGACGGCTGCTCGTCCTACCGGAGTCCGTGTTCGAATCCCAGGTAATTCTCTTGTGATTTTTCTTTCTCTCACGTCTCACTAAAGTGCTTTGTCTACGATTTTTTCGAGGTCTAATCATACAAAATTTGTTCTCTTACTTTACTGTACCAAAGCCTCGTGGTTTCCTATTTATAAAAAATTATAAAAAATTGTTCACTATATTCGAAACTAACTTCATGTAATAAGTATTCGTTCGTTTGTTATTGTTGTCCAAGTTTGCACCAGACATGGCAGGAGACCGTGTGTATGTTTGTCTAGTTGGTACCTGCTAGAGAGAATGAATCTAAGCTACGGAATTTCTGTGTCACGACCTCGTTTCTTTCCGGGTGTCACGATCCCTTATGTTTGCTGAGCGGTTACTAAAGACTATGTCAACAAAACACCTTTTTAGGGGTGCTAGTTGGCTAAGTCGATAGTAAGCTGTTCTCTCGTGGCTAGACGGCTGCTCGTCCTACCGGAGTCTGTGTTCGAATCCCAGGTAATTCTCTTGTGATTTTTCTTTCTCTCACGTCTCACTAAAGTGCTTTGTCTACGATTTTTTCGAGGTCTAATCATACAAAATTTGTTCTCTTACTTTACTGTACCAAAGCCTCGTGGTTTCCTATTTATAAAAAACTTATAAATTACATGAGTTTATTCCAACCTGGCCCGACAAGTGCCCAAGTATTCAACATAACAGGTTGTCAATAGGTCTGTTCGTTAGCAAAAGAATGATTGCAAATCAAAGCAATAACACAATCAACTGGAGTCGGAGTAACGATAGTAAGCTGACCACCCGAGCGACATAAACTTTCCTCAACTCCCGCTACAATTCTAAACTTGTGCGTATGATGTTTATTCTTCAGCTCCCTGCGTAAAATTGCCCCTTGCCGCTGCTACCTTTCCCTACTCGAGCTCTAGCACTTCTGGTCAGAGACTGGCCAATCACATGACTTTAGATACTGAGCACTCCACTTGATGTAATATCAGGTAAATTTAAACTTCCCTAGTTGTAGGTGTCAGAGTTTGATCTGAGATAAAAAAAAAAATTTGTGTGAATCCTAGACTCTGTCCTAACAGTTGCCTTGCCCATATCAGCTTGTGAACCAGGCCAATGTTAAATATCAGCTTGAGAACCAGGCCAATGTTACATATCAGCCTGAGCACCAGCCCAATGTTACATATCAGCTTGAGAACCAGGCCAATGTTACATATATATCAACTCTAAATGCCACACATAAAAGAATGTCCTTGAGAGTCAAATCCATGTTGCAGATTATATACTACTAGAACAACCAGCCCCTGTACCTGGGACACATAAAATGGGACCACTGTAAAACCCTGGATATAACTGTGGTTTTGTCCTACTAGATGAAGCTCCAGATTTAGTGTCTGATCTAAAACTTTTTTTCACTGAAGAACTTGCAATTTTCTTTTGGACAAAATCTACCTGGAAGTCAAATATAATTTCTAAATAGCTGAATCAGAGATCAAAGCAAGAGCAAGGAGTGGTCTGTAAAGGCAATTAGGGTCAGTCAAAAACCAGACCAGTCCTGTGCTGCAACAAAACAATTCTGGCTTTTGACTGACCAAATTCATAATCTCTATTCCCTCACTGACAGATTTCACACTCAAAATCATATTTTTAAAAAAATTGCACATAAAGGTGTGTGTATATGTGTATATATATATATAATTTCATTACCCTTTTTTCAAATACAACACTGGAACTTGACTGATGGCCATCTCAACCAAAGATGTGACTACAAAGTTGCTAGAAGTGTCATATGCAGATGTTAGCGTCTGAGGGCCACCTGGTCTTCTGTCTCTCTGTTGCAAACACAGGAGTGCCAAGTCTCCAGCGATCATGTAACATGTCACAATCTCTTCTTCTCTCTCTGCTGCTCTGAATTTACTCCTTGTAACTGACTTAACTTTGTCTAAACATTTTCCTGGTCAAAATAAACAAAGAAAATGTTTAGCTTCAATCAAAGCTTCATAACTGATTAGTTCTGTAACAGAATGTATGTAAGTGACACAAGAAAAGAAAAGCAACTGATATGATTACAAATACCAAAGCCCACACAAAGTGGGAAAGCACAAATGCCAATGACTGCTAGCACCACACAGTCTTCTTTCCTGTTTTTTTTGCCTGGTTGCAAGCTCTATGTTCACCTTCTTATCTTTCCACTGTCTTTCATGTGCACTTTTGGATGCCTTCATTTCTCTGAAATGAGATAACTGAATGATACCATTCATGAGAACCTGGTGCTGTACTTCCCTTTTCAACAGTATTGTTTTTCACTATACATATCTTTCTTCTTCTTCGTTCGCTTCTGCCACCAAGACCGCCCCGTGATCCTCCTGAATTTACTCCTGTGGTCCTCGATAGGTCCCGTGGTCCCCCTGTGGTCCCTGACAGTTAAAGAGACTGTCATGATTTTTTTTTATTTCTTGAGGCATTCATATAAAGATGTAGTATCTTTCACAGCGACAAGAAACACATCTGTCTTATATGCCAAGCTGCTGTAACACAACTGTTTCCTGGAAGAACAATGTGGGTCATCACATAAGGATTCAATTATAAGCCTGTCCTACATTTGCTGCCATCTTGTGACTCCTAGCTGAACTTGTTTCATTTACTTGACATATCAAGTGGAAGTTTTAAACTTGTTTTTTATGAATTACCTGAGTGGCATAGTGGTTAGTGCATTTGATTGTCATAGCAAGGTCAGAGGTTCAAGTTCAGTTGGAGGTGCCCCTGCTACTCAGCTGTAGAAATAGGCAGCCAACTTCTGGGCCTGGGGAAGTATGTCCAGGTGTGATATTGATCACATCACCCTGTTGTCAAGGAAAACTTTGGGAATAACATCATATCTCCAACCCCTTGGTGGTTATATGGCACAACAGGGCTACTTTTTTTTTTTTTTTTGAGATGAATTAAATTTATGGTGTCCTTTTTTCCTTCCAAATGTATTTTAGTATGACTGAGATAAATATTCTACTCGCAAGCCAAAATATGGCATAAGATTTAAATTCTGATTCATATTTCACATTTACTTACTAAGTATGACATATTTTCTAAAGTTCCAAATGAGTTCTTTTACCATTTATCTTTAGAACAGTTTTAACTGTGTGCAATTCGTTTCTTTATTACATAGATCTTTCACTGATACTTCCCCAACTCTGAGTATCGATACATATGAATAAGATGAACAAGCTCCTTGCAAATTCCAACTCATAGAAAGAGTAAGAAGATACTACAGCCAAGCTTCATAAGTCACAATTTGGTTACCACTGCTGTAACAACCCAGTCAAAACTAACCTTTAATGGCATATGACTCGGCCACTATGTACAGAAGTCTTGTATTCTTCAATGTGTTGCCCTCGCTCTCTCTCATCGCGATGGCAGCCAAATCAACCTTCTCCAGTGTTGACAATGCAACTTGGTAAAATCCTTGACAAAACTGAACCTTTGCAAGAAGCAATAAAGCTTGTTCTTTGAACTGAGAAGAATGGAAATAAACAAGACTGTTAAACTGAGCACAGAACTGCTTCAGTTCTTAACAAAAAGAAAATTGAAGGACAAAAACATTAAACATTTTCTCACAAAAATATATGTAACATTACACTGATCACTTTTTATGTTTTAACTCTTTTCCTTCTTTTAGCCATATAAATGTATAAATGCATCTTATAAAAATATAAGACCTGTCTGATCTAAATAGCTGAGCATATGAAACTGATCACAAAAGAAGAGAGCTTATCTTTCTGCTTACAAACCTTTGAAGTACCCTCTACAACCTTTGACAAGTATTCATTGGCTTCTGACAAAGCTGATCTTGCAAAAAGGATATTTTCTTCAACAGTAGGATCATGAGATTCTATGTGTTCCTCTAGAATCATCTCTCCTTCTACTAGACACACAAAGGAGGCTGAAATAAAAGTGAGTATAAAACAGTTTTTACAATCTGAAAAATTGCATTCTGAATCTGAAACAAAAAAAACAAAACAAACAAAAAAGCAAATGGGGAAAATATATTTATGACTATTGAAAATATGAAGAAACTAAATGTAAAGTTTTGCAAGAGGACAAATGTATTTACGACCACAGACAATTCTTGACTTATGTAAAACCAACATAAGTAAATCTGAATTACACAGGAAAATTCTGACATACATAAAGTCTGTGGAAAGCTATATGCAAGAAGTCAACACAAGTTCAACAAAATGCACCTTAAAAAGTGGTGATGGTGACCAAGTTATTGATTTGGTTACAGCTGGAAGATAAATCTTACAAGACTTTGGTCAGTACAACAGAAAGATAAATCTTACAAGACTTTGGTCAGTACAACAGAAAGATAAATCTTACAAGACTTTGGTCAGTACAACAGAAAGATAAATCTTACAAGACTTTGGTCAGTATAACATAAAGATAAATCTTACAAGACTTTGTTCAGTACAACAGAAAGATAAATCTTACAAGACTTTGGTCAGTATAACATAAAGATAAATCTTACAAGACTTTGTTCAGTACAACAGAAAGATAAATCTTACAAGACTTTGGTCAGTACAACAGAAAGATAAATCTTACAAGACTTTGGTCAGTATAACATAAAGATAAATCTTACAAGACTTTGTTCAGTACAACAGAAAGATAAATCTTACAAGACTTTGGTCAGCACAACAGAAAGGTAAATCTTATAAGACTTTGGTCAGTATAATAGAAATATTGCCCTTCACAAATAACTGAAACTTTAGATCTGGGGGGAAGGGGAAAAGAATATCCATATATTTAAAACTTCTGACTAGGTCTGACTAAAAAATAAAACTAGATTTTTAATACTGGGTTTGATGAAAAGAAAAAAAAAAAAAAAGAACCAGTTCACAAATTCATTTCAGTTTTGACTTGGAGGTGAAATTGAGAATGACACATAAATATGAAGTTGGACAATCACACATTAACTAGGTTTCATGGTATTAACTGAGAGTACTTTTGTGAATGATGCTGCTGAAGTAAGAGGCTGTGAAAGGAATGGCAGTCATGAAGTTGGAGATAATATCAAAGAAAGGTGAAGGTGCAATAAGTGATGTTGAAAAGAATATTAACACTGTTCTTTAGAAAGAACACTGTATCGCCTGATGTAATTTTTGACTTATTTGCTTGTTATACAGAATCTGCTTATAGGTGGTGGGGATGGATGGGGTGGGGTTGGGAGTTGGGGTGGTGTGTAAATTCAACAGATTACAGAACATGTATTCCAGAAATATCCAACATCTGCAGATCAACATAACCAGACTTGGACATAGGGCATCTAAAGCAGAACTACGGCAAAGTTGTGAAAACTTAGGGGAAAACTGTGTGTACTTCATCATGGTCACCAGACTTCACATGACCTAATACATGAACAAAGATGGAAATGATTCTTAACAGCAGTGCCATGCAAATTATTTTCTCTGTTACACAGAGCAATGACTGATGCTTACTCACTCATCACAGTTTTTCGGTCCACCCTACACTGATATTTTCACTATTACTCTAAAATTCTAAGCTGTTGTGTACTTCTCTTATTATCCAGTCTTGCACTTTGTCCCTTCTGATTTATCAAATTTTTTGGCCTCTCATTTTAGCTTCACATTCAAATTTCTTATAAAGATTTGGATATTATAAAATGTGGTATTATTCTTGTAAAGTAATTGGTGACCTGCTTTTTGCTAGTTCTTGGCTCACACCAGAAGTGTACAGGGCTAACTCTCATTCTCATTCGTTCGTATAAGTTTTTCTTCCATTTATGTTTACTTCGAAATGTCTTGTTTTGCTATGTTCCTTCCTAGCCGGCGACTAACCCATTTATTTCTTGTGGTAAAGTAAGCCACACCTAAAAGAAGAGGGGAGGGTGAACAATTTACTAAACCAAGAAATGTTTGAATATGGAAGTCATCTGCAATACCTAACTCTGGTGATTTGGCAGACCATTGTTTTGCAAGCTCCACGGACTTCTTCCAATTGCATTCTACTCGGTGTTTGTCTATTTCAGATTCTACACGGTTGTATTTTGCCCTGGAAGCCATTACCGGAAAAACGAAAGCCAGTGTTGCCAACTCTGGAATTGTTAGTCAGTAATTATATGCTCTAAAATGTTTCTGCTCCACCCTCAACCTCAAAAGAAAAAAAAATTAAAAGATTTCTAAATCTAATCGTTTATATCTTTCTTCCGTATTACAAAAAAAAAAGGTTCCTAATTTGAAAATAACAAATTTAAGACCAGTAAACTCATGTTTCCCAACGGTCAGCAACTATCATCAACATCAGGTGCCGTGCCGACTGGCGTTGGCTATTATGCTTCTCCAGAGTACCCGATCCTTCATGCAGGCCATCAGTTCAGTTGGTGATCTCATCTCACACCATCCCGTCAGACTGTCCAGTATCATTTCTCTTGGTCTTCCTCTTGATCTTCTTCCTTCTATTTTTCCTGTTGTTATAATATTTTCAATGCCCCCTCTTCTCATTGCATGTCCTATGAAAGTACATTGTCTCTCTCTTATCTTTTTGACAAGGTTTTTTGTCTCACCAGCTCTTCTCATACATTCTTCATTAGTTATTTTTGCTGTCCAGGGGATTCGCAACATTCTTCTAATAAACCACATTTCTGCTGCTTCCAATGATTTTTGTGCAGACTTGCCTATTGTCCGTGATTCACTTCCATATAACAAGATATGTTCAATATAGCATTTTAGGACTCGTTTGATAAAAATGTGTTAGCTAATATGTTTCTCATTCTCTGAAATGCAGTCTTTGCTTGGCCTATTCTGTTCCTAATTTCTGTTGTGCATTTCCCATCTGAAGTTATTACAGCTCCAAGGTATTTGAATTTCTGCATCTGCTTTAGAATGGTTCCGTTTAATTTAATACTGCATGCTGGTGGATTCTGTTTCTTAGATATAACCATAGTCTCTGTCTTTTTTTATGTTCAAAGTAAGGCCTTTCTGTTCACTTTCTTTGGCGACTTTATCCAAGAGATTTTGCAGGTCTTGTTGGTTCTCAGCTATCAGTACTGTGTCGTCAGTATACCGAAGGTTGTTAATATTGTATCCTCCAATTTTTATGCCTGGTTCTGTGATGATTGTTCTTAGAATATTCTCGCTGTACATAGAAAAAGGTCTGGAGATAGTACACATCCTTGTCGCACCCCTTGTTTTATAGCTTGATATTTTCCAATTCTATTTTCAACTCGAACTGCTGCTTCTTGCTGCCAGTATAGATGTTTTACAATCCTCAAGTCTTTGCCGTCTATATTGATGTCTTCAAGCATTTTAATAATTTCATTACGTTTCACCTTGTCAAATGCCTTGGTGTAATCAATGAAGCATAAGTAGAGATCTTTCTGTACTTCTAAAGCTCTTTCTGTTAGTGTTCGTAAAGCATAAATGGCATTGTGTGTTCCCTTTCCTTCAACAAATCCAAACTGTTCATCTGCTATTTCCATTTTTATCTTTTTCCTTGTTCTTCTCATAATTATTCTCAGAAGTAGCTTCGTTATGTGACATGAGAGGCTGATAGTCCGGTGGTTGTCACATTCCTTTACACCTGGTTTCTTTGGTAGTGCTATAAACGTGGATTTAATCAGGTCACTGGGAATATAACCACTGTTGTAAATGTCATTCAGTAACTTGGTTATTATTTTTATTCCTGTCTCCTCTGGTGCCTCTGTTTCTTCTATTGTTACATTATCAGGCCCAGTCGCTTTTCCTTTCTTCATGTGTTCATGTGTTTGATGGCATCTATCTATCTTTGTTCAAGTATTGGCGGTCCATCACAGTTAGCAACTATACCGACAATATTACCCATTGGTTTCCAACCTGGAGTTCGCAGACAGAATGTTATTTATTTATTTATTTAACAACGCGTCTGGCAAGTAAAAAAAAGTATGTGTGTGTGTGTGTGTGTGGGGGGGGGTAATCATTGATAATAGGGGTATACGACGTGAACAAGTTTGGGAACCACTGGTCATAACTATGTCATAATTATTAATTAAACTGTCATGGCGTTTCTGTACGTTCTTGCTTTTTCATATTCCATACTTCTAGACCTCAGGCATTTATATTTATTATCCAGTAATTGTGCAGTTTCTTGGAGGTCTTGCTTTGCACCCTACTGTTTGTTTACCAGTGTAGCTCTCTGAGACGAGAGCTGAGTTCGGGATTCTTTTTAATATAGGGGACAGGGTTGCAGGATATGCTCTTGAATCTGGATGCTTGTCTCGCACGTGCAGTCAGAGGTGTGTGACGCGTAATTCCTGCGTAATCTGAAGATGGTGATTCTTTTTTTCTTAACGCCAGAGTTGTGCCATTTGGTTGTTAGACGCTGGATTGTGCTGATCAGGGCATAGTATACAAGCCTTTCTTCATTTGACATTCATTATACTAGGTCTCTTCCGTACTCCCTCCCACCACCACCACCACTTCCAGGGACAACGACTTTGGCTAGCAGGTAAAACTACATCTATATGATCTTTAACAAATGGTCTCGACACAGCAACATAGTACATACATCTGTAATATAGCTACATTTTAGTGAAACCTATACTTGAGGAACAGCTAAAGGGAGGGGGGAGCCAGAGAACGACAACGATATAGACAGGTGAATGATAGAGAGATGGACTAGGTTCAGCCTGGCTTGGTGAATTGTGAAAAAAAGCTACAGAGGAAGTTCGAAAACAAATGCAGCCAAACTTCCCTCAGGAAACTGCATAGGATGATTGTGGACAGCCAGCAGTTTTGTAAACGTATATTTCAATCAATAACCTCCTTTGGCCGTCACCTTACCAATCCAAGACAAGCTGAATGGTGATCTTAACAGTCGAAGACAAACACATAAAAGGAATGGCGACTGCAGTAAAACTGGTTAAAATAATAAAGGTAGATAGAGGTGTATGGTGCAGTTTTACAAAGTGGCAGAGGGAGTGAGTAAATTGAGAAAAAACGAATAGAAAGTATGAGAATATATAAATGAAAAACACATAACATCCGATATTTCGGCGTGAGCCTTTTTCGAGGATTACATGCACAAACGAGACAAAAACAAAAAACTAAACAAAGAACTTATCTTAATATGGCCTCATCCAGAAGTAGGAAACAGAGAAATGATTGTCCGCTAGAAGATGCATAGAGACCACGCGGGCCACACAAAGGATAAGCCGATAGAACCAATAGTAAAGAAGAGGTGGAGAGAGAGAGAGAGAGAGAGAGAGAGAGAGGAGGAGGAAAACAGGTGGCAGAAGGGGGGCAATAGAAACATGATAGCCGCTAGAAGGAAGATGTGGGGGGGGGGGGAAAGGGGGAGAGGAAGCAGAGAGATAATGAATGAAGAACATAAACACCTGCAGGGAGAAAATGTGAAACTGGTGAATAGGACAAGACCCTATAAACACCAATATGTTGCCAGAGAAGAAAAGAGGGTGGCAGTAGGGAGGGGAAGCTAGGAGAAAGGGAGTTTAAAAAAGGAGGGGTGGAAAACTAGACAAGATACCGAAAGCTGAAGAAATTGTTAATTCCAGCTGGGCGGAGACAGCTAGCCTGGAAAATAAGGCGGTGTTCTAGGACCCTCCGAGACCGTACATTAGCAGAACAAGAGCAGATCGCACTAATAGAAATGTCCTGTTTTCCCCTGTGGTTGCTAAGGCAAAAATGTTTAGCCACAGGTGTCCAGGCCCTCTTAGAAATATCATAAGATGTTGGCGAAAACGATCTTCTAAGCGTAAACCGGTAAACTGTGTACTTCATACCACAACAAGCAGCTGCATTCTTCAGAGACATCCAACGTGAGGTCTGAAAGTGTTCAATGAAGAACGAGAAATCAGCAGCCTGTCTCATTAGTGATTAAAAAAAAAGGACATGGACATATATCGGCCACGTAATGAGAAGAAACAGCAAAAGAATCCCAAAACAAGCTATAGAATAGAACACAACAGAACAAAGAAAAAAAAGTCAGCCACGTGACACTTTAAAGAAAACATTGTTCAGAGCAGCTAAATTAGTGGGCATACGATCCCTTGACGAGGTTGAAAAACTCTCCCAAAATAGAAGAACAGGGCGAACTACAGTGCAAACCCTATGTGACGATTAACGGCACAGGAAAGATGAAGATATTTTAAGTATAGAACAGAATTATTATTATTATTATTAGTAAACAACTAAAATATTGAAAACACGGCAGCGACATGATGGTCGTCTGAGTCAGTCAGTCATTTGCATGTCCCTCGCGGAACTTTGTCTCCCTTTTATTTTAGTCAGCCAGCCTTCACTTTGCTCTTTCCTCACATATCAGTTTGTAATCGACGCCAGAGTTACTTCTGGTAAACTATTCATTCTTTCCAGTTAACGTAATATATTGCTCTATATCAGAGCGAAGGAGGTAGATCAGAATCTCTCGAAGTACAATTTTTATGTTTCTCCCAAATTGGCATTTGATGATGCAACGATACTCTCTAATACATAAACATGCGGCAAAATATAAAATATTCTGAATATTGACTATCTTGTTGCACTGAATATATTTGGAAATTGATACAAATATAAATATTTGTTAATCTAGCCTTAAATATGATTTTCGTTTATGTAAACTGTAATTAACTAAAAAAGTATTTTCTTATGGGATATTTTAGTCTGAACGTGCACTAGCAATGTCTTTCCGGTTTGACGGCCATTCATGAGAAGGTGGTAAGTACTTCGCTATTGCAAATGTACATTATTTTTAACCACAAAGAGAGCGCTGTTGTTTGCAGATTTAATATGAGGAATATACTTCGTTTTAAATTAAACGGAAAAATCTACTTTTAAAGTATTTTAATTACATTTTTGCGAGTTTGGACTGAATAGTGAACGCCATGACCACATGGTCACCATGCTGAGTCTTATCGTGCTATGCTGCAATTGTCTGTTGATGCTATAGGTAGCTACTTTTCTTTGAACACATGGTAAGCAACACATTGTATAAAAGAGCAGTGCATATTTAAATCCGAAAATGCATATCAGAAATAGGTCCGGTAAAATTCTCGTCTCCATCCCATTAGGGCATTTTGGGGATACGGTGTTAGCCCGTATTTTCCATGACTTCGGCACATGAAAGTGTGATGTGGTCAGTATCATGCCTGGGCGCATTTACCTTCCTAGATTTCTCTGGTACTCAGTTTCAGAGGCTGAGTCGACCCCGAGGCCTTTTTTTTTTGGTGTGTACCAGAAAAAAAAATCCCACTGCTGGAACTGAACCTGGTACCACCTGACTAGTAAACGTAGCGCATAACCACTCAGCTAACCGGGCTATGTCTGAAATAGGTTAGGGTTAGTTCATCATTCATACTACTCCTTGTAATGGTGAATCAGAGACCTGTGAAAATCTGTGACACAAACATATCAGATAGAGAATGGACTTAACTGGCTTTCTTGTATTTGGCATTATAAAAAAAAAAACCACCACTAATAAGAAATAATTACTTCACTTGGTCTGGTCTGCTGCTGGCGAGATTCTTCAGCTGCCGTGCGTGGAGTGGTGCTCCTCCCGGCCAATGAAGAAAGGTGCAAATGGGGTTGCCGCGCAGCACCACTGCGGAAAAGGTGGTAGAAAGGATAAAGCGAAGCAAACAGTCAAATCACGGCACCTCTGGTCTGGAGGTCGGCCACATCCTGAGTGCAGTCAAATCGGGTGAAATGCATGAACCGGCTTATCCCAGAGGTTAAGACACTGCTGGCGAGACTCTTCGAATGCTGCGCGTGGAGTGAAGCTCCTCCCAGTCCAGGAAGAAACTGCAGAAAAGAAATAAAGGTTGCTGTGTGGCACCGATGTGAAAAGGTGGTGGAAAGGATAAAGTGAAATTTAATCAGTATGTCCAGTAGTATCGCTGCGAGAGCTACACATACCACGGCGCCTCTGCTCTAGAGGCCGGCCACGTCCGAAATACGCCTACACTGGTGAAATATGCCTAAACCGGCACACACCAGGGGTGGACTTGATGGCTAGACATGTCATGCCACCTCCGCTCTAGAGGTCGGTAACACCTGATATACACCCATACTGGTGAATTATGCCTAAACCAGCTCACACCAGGGGTGAATCTTGAAGGCTATGCATGTCACAGTACCTCTGCTCTAGAGGTCGGTCACGTCCCAAACACGCCCATACTGGGATAATATGCATAAACTGGCTCAACCCAGGGGTGGAAGTCACTAGTGGCGAGGATTCGTCCTCCTGGACAAAAGCTCCATCCTGGTCACAACTAGGAAGGGTAGCGGCCACGACCACAAAATGCAGAAGTCGAAGACACTGGACCAGGGCAGTCTAGATAGGCAACCACCTCTCACCTGGCGGGGATGTTTGCGTATCCTAATCACGCTGAGGTTTTCCGGTGAGAACGTCCAACTCTGAACTGGATGGGCAACCACCTCTCACCCGGCGGTGATACACGGGTATCTCAAAACACGTCGAGGTTTTCTGGTGAGAAGGTCCAACTCTGGCCTGGGTGGGCTACCACCTCTCACCTAGCGGAGATGCACTGATATCCTAAACACGTCGAGGTCTTCCGGTGAGAAAGTCCAACTCTAGACTAAACTGGTGCAATGAAAACCATGGTGTCACGCAATCTGCTTCAGAGACCCACCAAGAATACAGGCTAAAGCCCTGCGATGCTCTGAACCTATCATGGTCCTCTCGGGGACCACACAGGAGACCACGGGACCTAACGAGGACCACAGGCGTAAATTCAGTAGGATCACAGTGCGGTCTTGGTCGTAGAAGCGAACGAAGAAGAAGAAGATTTGGTCTGGTGGCAGCATCACAACAAACTGCAGTGACTTTATGTATATTTATATACAGTATTATTTGGATTTATATTCACTTACACCTAAAACCTATTCATGTTGATCAATGAAATAACATAGGCTTAACTACAGTAGTGCAAATTCCTAGAAAGCTGGTGTGGAAATGCTAATTTGTTTTTATTTTAGAGTTGGGGGGGGAGGGAGTAGAGAAGAGGAAAGAGTGCACGCAGGTAACACTATTTTGGGAGAGAGAGAGAAAGAAAGAAAGGTCATGGAAAACATTTGGATTTTTTTCTGTCATTTTTTACTGGTTACCACTAGTAATATAAAAACAAGTGATTTGTAATGATACAGAGATTCAGATATTGATTTTTTTCTTCTTATTTGTTGTGAAATTTCCTTTCTCATTTTTGTCTTTTTTTTTTCCTATAGGTGGCAGCATGCAGATTTTTGTGAAGACATTAACAGGCAAGACCATCACTCTAGAGGTATAGATATTCTATTTGGTTAATATTTATTCATAATGATGCAAGCATCACATATATTTTTAAATGTACATATTAGGTATTCTTTTCAAGCAGCCACTGTGAAGTATACTACTTATCTGTGTATATTTTTGGTATATAATGATTGTAACATGTAGAAGTAAAATTTAGAATATGATGAAATGAACTGCTGTGTATATTTTTTTCTTCTTTACACAGGTCGAGCCTAGTGACACAATTGAGAATGTGAAAGCTAAGATTCAGGACAAAGAAGGTACATCATGCTGTATATGTATATTTTTATTTCAAGAATAACCCTGTTTTTGTGATGAGCAAGCTTTATTTGATCTCATGCTATGTAGCGGTCTTAGATATTGAATTTGGAGCGATGTACTAAACTTTTGACCTCTGATTTGTCATTTTTTTTTCTTCCTATGGAAATGTGTTTAGACTTGTTTCTTCAACAAAATCCTTAAGTGTTCTATATTAATTATAATTAACGTGATTAATGGCGCTTCTGAAAATCAGTGATGCATTGCATTTGTAGAATTTAGAATATATCTAGTTAAAGGTAAAAATTAGATGTGGTTGTTTCAAAATGAAATATGCTAAAACTTGATTTATTTCGCTGACACATTTTATATATATATATATATATTGTATTATTAGTAGATCAGTAGTTAACTAATGTTTAACAGTATTTTTTATCAATGACTTTGCTAAGAAAATAGATTAATTTAAAAATGAATAAAGCATATGTTGGACAGAAGTTATGACTTTATTGGATAATTATTTCTTCCATGGTCTGAACTCTTGTCTTAAATTGTCAAGAGTTTTGCGTATGGGAAGATACAGAAATGGGAAACCTTCTTTTCCTCTCTTTTTGTAACCAATCCTGGTACTTGATGGTTGCCAAAGATACCTAAAGGAAAAGAACATCTTTTATTTTAAACCAGATGGACAGTTTTTGACTGTTAAAGTTTTATTTTTTTTTTTTTAAGTACATTTGTTGTGAATACAGGGTAGGTGAGCACTTTGCTGTTATGCCTAGCAGTAAAGCAGTCTTGTCATTTTTTGTGTCTGGAGACATACAGAAAATGAGACAGTACTACCCCAGGATTCTCAGTAAGTCCCTCCATAATAATTTCAACACTGATCTATACCTCATAACATCCTGTTGACCAGGAAAATCTGAGGAACAGAGTTTTGGTGAGGCAGAGTAACCAAGCCTTATGTCAGAGCAGACACTTGAATATTTTCAAATGTCTGTATTTTGTTCTAGTTTTTTATGTTACAGTAACTGGCACATTTCATTTTCTCTTTCCTGTTGCTGTATCTAGGCATTCCTCCCGATCAACAGAGGTTGATTTTTGCTGGCAAGCAACTTGAAGATGGACGTACTCTATCAGACTACAACATCCAGAAGGAATCTACATTGCACCTGGTATTGAGACTCCGTGGTGGCGGCAAGAAGCGCAAGAAGAAGAATTACACTACTCCAAAGAAAAACAAGCACAAGAAGAAGAAGGTCAAGCTTGCTGTACTCAAGTACTACAAGGTAGCATGAGGGATTTTTTTTTTCCTTAGATTAATTCCTTTAACCAGAAAGTACACTTGTTTTCTGGCAGTGTGGATTGCTATGATGACATCTTAGGACACCCTCGAACATTCTCATGTGATCAGCATGTAACTGAGCAATCTGCCATTAACCAGTGTCTTTAGAAATAGTAACATGTTTTATTTAGCTTGAGTTATAACTTCCTGAGATGTAAATGGATTTTACCAAAGGTATTGCCTAAGGAAAATACTCGGTACAAAGTGCCACAAATTCAAGAACAATGCAGAGATAAAGCAGGTGAGTGAATAACAACCTGTCTCACTGATGATCAGAAAAAGGAGATGGACATATACTGGTCATGAGATGAGAAGAAACATTCAGAGAATCCAAAAACAAGTGAAACACAACAGGCTGAAGAAAAATAGGTTGACCACATGAAACTCTAAAGAGGACATTGTTAATAGAGGCCAAATCAGTAGGCATAAAATCCCTCGATGAGGTTGAAAAGATCGTGGAAAACAGGAAAACTTGGTGAACTACCGTGCGAGCCCTATGTGATGTTTAATGGCATGGAAAGGATTTAAGATTGGGGGATTCCTATTCTTCCAAGATGTGTTCTGAGCAGTAGTTGTATTTCAGTCTTGGCAGGTTTATGTTAATAATGAGTTGGTGTGAATGTTAAAATTCCTAGTATGATGCAAGTGCAAATGTTGTTTTCTGCTGCTTTGTATATAGCTTTGGATCATAACCTTCAAGACAGTCTGTAGAAAAACCTTCTTTCCAGCATGTTTCTAAATTTATATTTATTTTGTAAAAAAACCACTGCTAGCTGAAAACGCTTTAGTTATAAGATGGTAGTGTTTTTTTTTATTAATTTCATTTTTTCTGGTCTTTGGTTTGCAAGTTTTATTCTTGAGAGTGTCTCAGACACACATGCTTTCTTTGTGTGTGTTTCCCTCTCTCTCACTCTCAGGGATATTCATTTATGTGGTCTAAACTTTGTCATTACTTATTATTATGCATGTACACTATATATAATGAAAATGACAGTTCATTGCTGCGATAGCAGTTTTTAGAGGTAAGAATTTACCTGTCTTGATCTAATAATGGAGAGAAAATTTACATGAACAGATCATCACTGATACACAATTTGAAGTACATGACAGGAGAGATTGCAGTGATGACATCTTAGGACACCCTTGAGGTTATAACAGTGAAACTACTAAGTGACTGAGCAATCTCATTATTGTCAAAACTTGTATTAATATAGTGTAGTGGTTCCCAGAGTGGAAATGAGAGGGGACACCAGAACCATAAAATGTTTTTTTTTGGGGGAGGGGATAGTGTGCTATAAATGAGGCAAGAAGGCAGCATTTTAACTCACTGATGTGATCTTTGTATGTTGTTCTCCCCACCCTAGGTTGATGAGAATGGCAAGATCACACGTCTTCGTCGTGAGTGCCCTAACAAATCCTGCGGTGCTGGAGTCTTCATGGCCTCTCATTTTGACAGACAGTACTGTGGAAAATGCTGCCTGACATACGTCTTCAACAAGCCAGAGGAGGAGGCAGATTCTTAATGTGTAGATTATGGAAGAATAAAAAGAACTGTTCCCACTGTGATGTGTTTCTTCTTATTTGGTCCCTTTGTTTCTGTATTATGCTTTATGCTTATCTCAGATGTCTTGTGGAATATACAGTTGTTAGTTTCTAAGGAGGGGGTATCTGGTTCGGTGTGAGGGGTTGCAAACCATATTCCTGCGTCAACACACTTGCTGAGAAGTTTCAGTAGTCTGGTGATCATGATAGGGATACAGACATCATACAGGTAACTTGGTGGGACAAGCTGTCCATAGAAGGTAAGGATATTAACAGCATAGTGAGGGAATTCAATGCTTGTATCCTTCAGGCCGCGCGTGAAACCATTCCCAGAGGAGCTCGTAGGGACTATAAACCATACTGGTCTAGTGAGCTGGGAAAACTTCATGATGATGTGGAAACGGCTCGAAAGCAAGCAGAAAATAGACCATGCCAAGAACACCACAATAATTACCAGCATGGTAAGACCAGTTTTCAGAGAGCCAAGCTGCAAGCCAGACAGGAAAGTTGGAGAGAGAAAACAGAGTCCCTAAACTTTGAAAAGGATGGAAGAAAACTGGAAACTAATCAAACAGTTAAATGATGAGAGTACTGAAAGAAGTATAAAGATTACACTAATGGAGGATGAGAAAACTCATACAGGTAAGCAGGTAGCAGATCAGTTTGTTTGCACAAGATTGCAACAATGATATTCAACCAGAGAAAGAGCGTACAGTGTGCATTGACCCACAGAAATAAGAGGAACAAGGCAGAAAAGTGGAGGTCATGGATGAACCGATCACACGCAGTGAGTTAGACCTAGCAGTCAGTAAACTGAAACCAAAGAAATCTCCAGGACCAGATGGAGTGTCCAATGAAGTGATCAAGAACCTGGGAATGGCAGCAATAGGAAAGCTGTTGGATATTTTCAATATGTGCTGGAGCACAGGTAAGTTATTTGCTAACACCTCTCACCTAGCGGGGATATGCTGATATCTAAAACACGTTGAGGTCTTCCGGTTAGACAGTCCAACTCTAGACTAAACTGGTGCAACGAAAACCACGGTGTCACGCAATCCCGCTTCCGGGACCCACCAAGAATACAGGCTCAAGCCCTGCGATACTCTGAACCCCATATGGTCCTCTTGGGGATCCCATGTGGTCCTTTCGGGGACCATAGGACTTAACGTGGACCACAGGTGTAAATTCAGTAGGATCACGGGGTGGTCTTGGTGGTAGAAGCGGACAAAGAAGAAGAAGGAGGTAAGTTATCTCAAATCTGGAAGGAAGCAAGCATGGTACCACTGCTAAAGCCTGGGAAAAATATTGATACAGCCTCCAACTACAGGCCAATCAGTCTCACTAGCTGCCTCTGTAAAACGATGGAATGCATCATTGACCTGAGGCTAAAATGTTAACTTAGAAAGTGAAAACCTCATTTCACAAGCAGGAATTAGGCAGTACCATAGTACAGAAGATCAAGTGACCTATCTCTCTCAAGAGATTGAGGATGCATTCCAAGAGAAAAACCTTGTACTAGCAGCGTGGATAGACCTGAAGAATGCCTTTGATAAAGTATGGAAAAAAGGTCTGCTGTGGAAACTTAAGAAACTGCAATGTGAATGGAAGACTGTACAACTGGATTAAGTCCTGTTTACACAATAGAAGAGCAAGAGTAGTAATGGATGGACACAAAAGCTAGAAAGTACTGCTGCAACATGGTGTACCACCAATAGGAGTCCTTTCACCTACACTATTCCTGGTATTCATTAATGACCTGGTCAAGGAACTTCCCTATGGAATGAAAGCGGCACTGTATGCGGATGATCTGGTTATGTGGTGTACAGATGAACACATGACAGTTTCTACACAGAAACTCCAAAGAGCAGCGGACGTCTTGACATCATGGACAAACAAATGGTGTGTAAGTATCAACACAGAGAAATCAAGTACCACTCTGTTCACTCTCTCATCTAAACAGAAAGCAGGTAAGATCTTTGTAAGTGAAATATCCTTAAGGATGGACAACCAACCCACTTACTTAAGAGTGACTCTTGACTCAAAACTGACCTGGAAGCAACATATCAACAGTGCAGAAGCAAAAGCCAGAAGTGAGTTAGACCTAGCAGTCAGTAAACTGAAACCATCAGCAGTACAGAAGAAAACTAGCGGTATTAATAAAACTGAGTGGAACCACATGTGGAGCTAGTGAAAGAATCCTCAAGAATATATATCGGCAAAATATTCTACCACATTTAGTATATGGGTAAACATGGAGCACAGCATCAAACACTTAGCTGCATAATCTAGACAAGGTACAAAATCACAGTCACTATGGATTATCACAGGTGCCATGAGGTCCATGCCAGTAGTAGAAATGCAAAAAAACAGTAGGTGTTCAAGAGCTAAAAGAACATAAAGGCACAAAGGTCATGACTTTGGAAGAGAAATTCCTCAGCTCTGTTAGCCATCCCCTGAAGGAGAGATTCAATAACTTGGCACTAAGACAGCTTAAAAGAAACAGCTTCATCCATCAGACCAAGGATATGCGTAAGCTGATACCTGACCTTCCAACTGTAGTTGCTTCATTATCATCTGTACCAGAGCATGGAAAGAAGCAGATTGTGCACAAATAACTATTCAAACAGAAGTGAAAGGTGTGCATAATTGCCAAAGCAGTCTTGTAAGATCAACGGCCGCACTTAGTTTCCTAGATGACATATATCCATGTGACTCCTGATATGTGTGTATACAGATGGATCTGCACATAATGCCATGTAGAATGGAGGGGCAGAGCACATATTGAATATCCAAACACCACCATTGAGAAGACTCCAGAATTGATACATCTTATCTTATATCCTTCCCATGCCGTTAAACGTCACATAGGGCTCGCAAAGTAGTTCGCCAGTTTTTCCTGTCTTCGGCGAGTCTTTCAACCTCATCAAAGGATTTTATGCCTGTTAATTTGGCCTCTCTTAATAATGTCCTCTTCAGAGTTTCCTGCGGTCTGCCTCTTTTTCTTCAGCCTGTTGTGTTCCACTTGATAGCTTAGAATTGATACATGCCCCATAGTAATTCTCGCAGATGCAAGATCAGTACTGGAAGCTCTTCAGTGCAACAAACTACCAGACGTTAGGATGCCTTGTCAAAAATTGGCTCACAGCAGTCTCTCCTTGCAGAGGATTCCCTCCCAGTGTGGGATACCAGGCAATGAGAAAGCTGACCGTCTGGCCAAAGAGGGCACTGAAATGGAGCAACTAGATGTACCAGTCACTTTTAATCAGAAGAGAAGCATGATTAAAAACCTACAGGAAGCCACAAACACCACCACAATGACTATCACATGCTAAACAGAAAGGAGCAAGTCACCATTTTCCGTCTCTGAACAGGACACAGCCGACTCCGAAGCCATATGTACAGGGTTAACTCTCATTCGTTTAAGACTGGTACTACTTCTGTTTGCACATTGTGCTCAGGTGCCCCAAACTGTGGAACATATCCTCCAGAATTGCACCAACTAAGAGACACTGAGATGTAATTACTGGCCCCATGAAACGAAGATAAACTCTACGGTTCCATACATGAATTACAAAAAAAAAATGAAATTTATCCAAGACAGGACCGCAGATATAGACAGACAATGCGTATGAAGAAAAAGAAGTCTGATATTTATATTTAGAAGGACTTTGGAAATGTTATGTACTTTCTGGGAAATCCATGAAGTTGTACACCACTTGGAAAAGCCGTGTCCATAAATCTAATCATTCTTGTTTCATAAAATTTCTTTTTCATTCCATGAAAGCTTCACTCTTTATATGACTGGTCCAGTCCCTCTAGAAAGTATGAGAATAACTTTGTTCCAGCAGATTATTTAATCTTGAAAGTGAAGTTTTGGTTTGCCATAAAGTGTGTCAGTTTTAAAAAATATACACAAATTTATTTTGTAACAGGATTTTCATCATCCATTCAGAGTGTAAAAGATTTTCAGAAATTAATAAGACTAGAGCAGATCCAGGCATGGAAGGCAAAATATGTCAATTTTTTTTTTTTAAGCAAAATGAAAATGTGACCAATGAAAAGGTGAAAGCATTTTCTGTGTGAAGGTATGTGGTGTCACTCGTCAGCGCAGAGGAAGCAGATTAACTCTGCTAGAGTGACAAAATGATTTTCAGTGTTAGTGAGTGAAAGTTGACCATGATCCTGTCTCACGCCTCCATGGGAGCTTCTAGTAACAGGTTCAGCTCACCTGATTGGGGTTTGTGGTTTTTATGGAATGTGGAATCTGCTGAAAACTTGCCTTTTAGGTTTTCATGCGAGTCACAGTTACCAGCCCACATATTTGATGTGATGGATGTGTTCCAACGCTTTCACATCTTCAGTTTCAGAGAACAAGTTCTAGGGAGATGGAGTAACAACAGCTAATTTCGTCACGATGAAACTGGGTTTTGTTTTACCACTAAATACAAGGATGAGCAGGCATTACTTGGAATGGATGTTTTATGGAAAATTGTATGCAGTTTATTTAAATAAAACAGAGTGAAGATGCTGTCTGTTCTGGCATTCAGCAAACCATAGTTGACCAAGAACCTTTCTCACCCCTTAGTCGGTACCCCCAGTAATAGACAGACTTGGCTAGTGAGGCGGGGATCGCTATAGTCTCATGGCAGTGTAGTCTGCTAAAGAAGTATTGCAGTTCCATGCTGATACACTGCTGTGCCCCAACATCTTCACTGAAGCAGCTGCAAAGAACACCAGCTCACAGCTCCTGTGAGATAGAAGACATGATTTAAACAAAACACTTGAACTGTTGATGATGTTATTCATGCTAATCTGTACTAACATCATAGCAGTTTTGGAGCATTAGTCGCTGAAGTAACTTTTTTTTTTTTACTAGAAAAAAAATTATGCTGCACTAACACCATATCACCACTTGTGTGATATAAATAATAAAAGCCACTAAAAAGTTATAAATGTTTATTTATCATCTTTGCCAGTAATATAAGTGCAGGTGAAGATAAATGTAAAATTCAGAAAATAAAAACATATAAGACTTGCACATGTTTTGTAAATTCAACATATCTAGAATTACAGATGTATGTAAAAATACAGATTTGTTACATTGCTTGAGTGAAACAAAAATATGCAGTTTGAAGGATCTAACAGTACTGTTGTACACAGCTTCACTCATTTTTAATCGGTAATTTACCAGCAAAAATTGGTGGTTAATGCGATCACTGTTTAGAACTCGGTTATTACATAACATTCAAGTATTTACTTATCACAGCGAAACAGTGCTAGTCGTGCTGAACAATGAGACATAAAATAAAATCTGTAACTTCATGCTCAGCTACATGTGGAAATTTATGTAATAAGAATGGTGGGTCATGATGATTATAGATCTCGGCTGAATCTGTAATGATGTTAAACTTGAGAAAGTCAAAGACATAAGGAATGATAATGCTGCAGTTCTTGAATGCTTGGCGGTCAACAAATGATGATGAATATAAACATTCATTACACATCATTATGACTGGAACAAATGTACTGTGCATGTGTGTGTGTGTGTGGGGGGGGGGGGTTGTGTGAAAAGAAGAAAGCACCTGTTAAACAAGACTATTTGCAACTGATAGCATATTTTATGAATAGAATGCTTGCATGTGTTCAGCATAACACAAATCTTATCCTCACGTCCTAAAATAAGTTCTGTCAGCTCTCATCATGCATAAGAAGTCCTGCTTTACCACTTGTTCACTGCACAGGTTGACGAATTTAAAACAACTTAAATGCATTTACACACATTTTCTTGAACAGTGTCCAGTTTCACCATCGTTATGGTAATTCATGGTCATCTTTATGGACAGTAAGATTTTTTTTTATAATGTGATCCTTCTAGTTGCTCTTGAAGATAACAACTGTGTTCTCTCTCATCTTTCAGCCTTTACAAAACATCCTGTCATATGTATTATTTTGCTCTAAATTTGTAAAATTCTCTGATTTAACCTCCTTTCACCATCACATTCTAATCTGAAATTTGTTTTCCGCATACAAGCAATGAAACTAGTGTGATGTAAAATACAAATTTAAGAAAATGAGAAGGGGTAAAGAAAAGTAAACAAGGTGATCAAAGAATAAAATTACACAAGCTTTCGCTTATGTTCAAATGCTCACAAACTTATTTTGCATAAAACATATTACCATTATCTCTGAAATTAATGGAGAAACCTTAGTTTTTTAAAATAAAATTTCCCCCAATCTTATTTTCTTTCTAATATAATCAATCTCTCTTCTGTCCCTTAATTACCTAAGATATGGAACTGCATGTATGGACATATTTCCACCTCTGTTGACCTTTTGAAATCTTGGCTATCTCCCACGTTAATCATTTGTTAACCAGCATTTTCTGCGCTGTACATCTCCATGCCTCTTTGGAGCATTACAGCTTTCATAAAACTTCCTGACATGACTCTTATCATAGCATTTCCCATCAAACTACTCTTCTAACAAGATTTCTGTCAGTGTTTCTCCCATCAGACTTCCCTTCTAATATGACATCTATCATAAGAGACCATAAATGCATATAAGCATAACAGTGACCAAATTGCTGGAACAGCTTTACATCAAATGTTTATTTATCAATAACTTTGATCAGGACTTTCTTGTATTCTCTCATTTCTCCATTCTCAAGATTCTCTTTGAGAGGTTTGCCATAGAGCTGTGCATATCTTGTCTTCATGGCTGGCAAATCAATCTGTAGGAGTAAAGTTTCAAATAGTTTAATTAAATTATACTATACTGAACATAACTTATTTGTACCCATATGATGACTACCAGAGTGACAGCACCATTACCAGCTTCAGTGAACCAGTGCTGGCCATTAGCCTGTCTCACCTTTTTGCTGCTCCTAGATATAAATTTAGCTTAGGCAAAGAGGCAGAGATCACTGGTGTCTCCACGATGGACAATTATAAATATTTCTTGTTTTTGACCCACTTTAGGTCTTCAAGTCAGCTGTCGTGATCCTTTTTGAGGTTGTGTCTTGTATCTTCACAGCACTGATTGGTAAGAACATTCTACATGAGGTTCCCGTGTATTATAAGGCTTATACATCTTACATCCTTTCCGTGCCATTAAACGTCTACAGAGTTTCACTTGGTCAACCTCATTTTCTTCAGCCTGTTGTGTTCCATTTGATAGCTTGTTTGAAGATTCTCTGATTGTTTCTTCTCATCACATGACCGACACATGTCTATCTTCTTTTTCTGATCAACCATGAGACAGGTTGTTGTTTGCTCATCTGTCTGATCTCTGTGTTGTTCTTGAATTCATTCTGCTTTATACCAAGTATTTTCCTTAGGCATTTGTTTTCGAAAGAGTCTAATTTCGTGTCTGTTTCTTTAGTTGTTTTCCAGCTTTCACATGCATAAATGAGGGTGGATATTACATTTGAATTGAATAATCTTAACCTGGCTTTTGTGCTTAACTTTTGAATGCCATATGTTCTCAAGATTCTTGAAGGTCAATGCTACTTTGGCAATTTGAATTCTAACTTCTTTTCTGGTGTCACCATTGTGATCTATATAACTGCTGAGATATGTAAAATGGTTTAAAAGGTATATATAATGACAATTGCTGAATGAGAAATTCAGAAAACATAATAAGCTGGTTAAATTTGTAACTGGCATAGTTTGTGTGAATGATGAAGTCATGTAAAGACTGATCCTATGGCAACACTGAACAAAAATGTACATGTAACTTGGAGGTAAAAAGGTGGCCAAGACATGGTTAGGTAGAGAGTTTTTGTTTTTTGTCAAGCAGGATAATTTGCACCTCTTTGTTTAATACTGATGATGATTATTGAACGTATTTTCTCTGCCAGAGTACACTGATAAATCTTTCAACCTACCTCTGAGCGAGAGACAATTAATCTTATAAGTTGTGACCTTGTTGCATCCTGTCCTATCAAGGCTTCATGAAGTGCTTTTGTAAAGTATGCTGTTCCATTCTCAAGAACATCAGCTGAAAAAATAACATTTTCTTATGAAACTGAAACCTTATATAAACTTATACTTTTTTTTTCAGTATGAATGGCATGGGTACATTCTGTGCAATGAAATTGGAACTGCTTTTGTTCCAAAACTGAACAACTACAAGGAAATTAAACTATTTATTAAAAAAAAAAAAGGTGTGAAAAGCTTTATTCATTAACGGAGTGCAAAGTTGCAGTGTTTCGGCTTGAGCTTTATTCATGCAGAAACATAAAGGACAAAGAAATTGGAAAAGAAGAGAAAGTCTAAATTTACAAATAAGAATGGAAAAAAAAGGAATCATTATAAACTGACTCTTTAAATAGTCTGTTATCACAACTTTATAGCAATGGCTTTGTGTGTTGTTTCTGTTACCACAACTTTACAGCAATGGCTTTGTGTGTAGTTTTATATCCAAAATATAGACCCAAGACACAAGCAAAAGGTATAAAATTAAGCCAAGTTGACAGTTTTAGGTATTTAGGCACTTTGCTAACATTAGATGGAAGATGTATCACTGAAGTAAAAAGCAGAACTGCGGAGACATCTTTCAAAAGTTGAAAGTTTCATACTTTGCAGCAAGTCGCTATCTATTCGAATCAGGCAGAGGAGCGCTGCAGTTATATTAAACTGATCCTGTTCTGTGGATGTGAAACTTGGATAGTCAGTAAAGAGATGAAGCCTGGAATGAGCTGAAATGTGGTTCGTAAAAGTAATGCTGAAGGTACCATGGACAGTGAGAAAACTGAACGAGGAAGTTCTGACAGAGGCACAAGAAACAAGGAAAATCAAAGATCAGAAAATGACAGTCTAATTTTGTGGGGTATGTTTGGAGGAGAGGCGGGCTTGAGCACCTAATGGCAACAGGGAAGACTGAAGGTAGAAGAGCCAGACCTAGACAGAAAAGATGTTTGATGGTTTGACACAGTGGCATGGGAAATGCTCAGTGACAAGCCTGTTGAGATGCGCATGGGATTAAGGGTTACGGAAGGACATATCCTATACTTGTCGACAGGGACTTTGTGAGAGAGCTACCCAGGAACTGTTTGTGAACTATAAAGGATGACTAAATCATTCACTTTGGCATCATCATCAAGAGCTTTTAATTCACAGTGCAGGAATAATCACTAAAGAACAAGTATATCTGAATTTGAATTACTATGAATATAATGCTCAAAAATATGCTAAAGCATGTTTCAAAAATGTGAAAATAAAAAAAGGTAGAATTTCATTTGTTCATGTCTGTGTACCTTGCGTACATTTCTGTAAACCCCCCCTCCCATTTTATTATTTATTTTCACATTTCTTCCTGCAAAAACCTTGATACATCCACCTTTTCTTACTCATTATCGTCATGTGACTCGTGTGACATTGCTTATTATATAAAAATATATGTGTTCTTGAAGTCTGTTAGAAAAAAATGGCATCATCTTCCATGATATGAACCTTCACAATAGTGATTCTCAACTCTCTATGCCTAAGAGAGTTAACACAAGTTTTAATATGTTTGGAACCTCTTTAATTTGTTCATATTCTAAAGAATTCTGTGACTGTTTAACAAGCAAGCTTTGCTTTCTATTTCTATTAACTAATTATTAATATGAGACAATATTTTTGGCATTTTAGACATCCCATTTTTATCTCTTTTTTTCTCTCATAAATTCAGATATATACATGGACAGACTAAACAGTGACCACTCACCCACTGTGATGTAAATGGCTTCCATGTCAGCTGCATTAGCTTTCTTGATAGACTCCACAATACTTTCATCATTTAACTAAGAATGTAACAGTAAGATAAATGATTAACTTTGCATATAATTAGTTCCCACAGATCTTAGGAATAATAACACATTACAGATTTTAGAACTGAGTTCAGTAAGTCAGCTGGAATATAAACAATTAAGCTATATTTCATTTTTTACTTATGAGCTAGGACAGCTAATTAGTTGTTCATTTTGCAGTCAATGCCAAGCCATTACTTTGTCAACATGCAGCACCTAAATCTGAGATCTCCAAGCTTTTCAGTTCATCATCCTCTAATGAAGTTTCAGACTGTTCACTGACCCATATCTATTATATGAAAGTAATATAAAAATTGGTATTCTAACTAATAGCACTCTTAATAATACTAGCTAACACCATATCCCTGTGTGCCATTACAGCATGACAGGATTACCTTTACCTTTTTTTTTACTACTGCTAAAAATAACTTCATAAAAAATTTACTGACCCCCTGGATAGTCCCATTGCCCTTGGGGGATCAATACTGAACACTTCTGAGATCGCTGGTGTAACTCTTTGATTTATGAGTTAAAAATTAGTGGCTGTTGCCTCTTTTAAACTATCTTTAGACCATATTTTCCACAAATTACCAAATACACTCATGAAGGATTTATGCATGTGGTCAAACATAAAAAAAAAAAAGACTAAATGTAAGGAATAATGAGAAATTTACAGAAATAACTTTACCTGTTTGAAGGCTTCAACAGTTGCAACTATCTGTTCTTTGTTGTTCTTTGTGAAGATCTGTTTCAGGTTTTCCACTGATGGTTTCTGAAAATAACATGAATTGATCGGGGATTATAAGTTTTTTTAACATGACTATCACCACACTCTTGACAAAACTGAAAGTTCCTCCAGTCTCCACGTCATTATATCCTTTAGTATACAATGACTAATGACAGCAGCTTTATGCTAGTTTACACTTCTTCCTACAATATAGCAGAAAACAATGATTCTTGTGTGCACTAGGGTAAAGGAGCCGAAAAGGTAGGTTTAACCTAAAAAGGGTTAATGCAAGAGAGGGCATCATTCTCTTTAGACATTACAGTAAGAAAAATATTAATAAAATAACTGTAAATAGAGCCTTGTCAGACTCTATCGGACAAGCGATCAAGAGAAAACAATACACTAACCACATAAGTATACAGCACCCTGCAAAAGGTGCTTGAGTTACCAAATAATAAATGGGTACTGTGTTAGGTGACACTTGGTATGGAAATGAGGTCACATAAAACCTAGAAATTCTGTCTTCAGTAATAGAACTCTCACAGGTACATAATTTTGCATGGTCTGCTGCAATTGTATATACAGAACAACACAAATAACAAATGAACAAACAAATAACAATTAGAAATGCCTCACATAATTACCTCATTCAATGCTTTGGCATCAATCTCTGCTTTATTTTTGTTTACTTGCGGTTTCTTTGCACTGAAAAGCTGAAGCAACAATTCTTTCAAGTCTCCTTTTGTGCTTTTGTTGATGTCAGAATCAAGATCTTTCTTATAAGCTGTCAAGAGGTTAATACAAGTATATTATTAAATGTATTCATATATATCTCTCTCTCTGAACCTTAAGTGCCCAGGGCACATGGGGCTTCTGCAAGGGTTTTCTGCAAATGCCTGTCCTTTGCTATTTTTTCTGCTCTTGCCCAGGTGAGCCCTCTATTGCTCAACATCCTTTCTGTTGTTCTTCTCCATGTCTCTTTTGGTCTACCCTTATTTCTGTTCCCCTGTGGTGTCCATCTTGTCAGTCATTCGGAGTATGTGTCCCAACCATCGATTCATATATATATATCTTTTTTTTGTGTGCACAGGCAAAATGCTGATCACTGTAAAGTCATTTTAAAATTATTTGTATTACTTAAAATTATTAGTTTTGAGTCTGGGAACAATATGACTGTCCTGAAAGTAATTCAGTCACAAAGATTTATAAGTAACTTGTATCAATGAAAATATATAACTTATTTATAGTTATAAGAACTAACAAACCATAGCTGGCAGAGATTCCATCTTATTTCTATGTAATGCTTCAAGCAAAAGATTACTTCAGTCTGTCTGACTGGCTAGGGCTCAAAATGATCCCCATCATGTTGGTATGTTGAGATGCATGCTTTTTTAACTTCAATACAAATATTTGAGGAAACCTCTGTAAGTCAGTTCCAGTATGATTTGAAACTTCTGCTTCAATTTCTTAATGATATCAGCTACAAAAGACAAAGTTTTTGTTTGTGATTCTGTAACATTAGTTTTAGGTTAAATAAATATGAAACAAAATATTACCACCTTAAAGCTCAAGTACAAAATATTTCTACCAATGAAATCATAATTAGGATAAGCAGCGGTTCTAAGGACTGCAAACGCGCCACAAACAGCCTCTGGCAGTCAAGTCCAGCTCCTGGCCTTCCCGTGGCAGAACTGTTTAAACTGACAGGAGAAGGGGCGAGGGCGAATATCTGGCGCCTGAAAACCAGTTACTTAGGGTAGATGAGTGGCACGTTTGGTAGCTCATCTGCCGCTGTTGGCGAGATCTTCAGCTGCCGTGCGTGGAGCGGTGCTCCTCCCGGCCAATGAAGAAATTTACAAATGAGGTTGCCGCGCAGCATCACTGCGGAAAAGGTGGTAGAAAGGATAAAGCGAAGCAAACAGTCAAATCACGGCACCTCTGGTCTGGAGGTCGGCCACGTCCTGAGTGCAGTCATATCGGGTGAAATGCATGAACCGGCTTGTCCCAGAGGTTAAGACACTGCTGGCGAGACTCCTCAAATGCCGCGCGTGGAGTGAAGCTCCTCCCGGTTAAGGAAGTAAATGCAGAAAAGAAATAAAGGTTGCTGTGCGGAGCCGATGGGAAAAGGTGGTGGAAAGTGAAGTTTAACCGGTATGTCCAGTAGTATCACTACGAGAGCTATACCACGGCACCTCTGCTCTAGAGGCCGCCCACGTCCGAAATACACCTACACTGGTGAAATATGCCTAAACCGGCACACACCAGGGGTGGAACTTGATGGCTAGACATGTCATGCCACCTCCGCTCTAAAGGTCGGTAACGCCTGATAAACACCCATACTGGTGAATTTTGCCTAAACCGGTTCATACCAGGGGTGAATCTTGAAGGCTATGAATGTCACAGTACCTCTGCCCTAGAGGTCGGTCCCGTCCCAAACACGCCCATACTGGGATAATGCCTAAACCGGCTCCACCCAGGGGTAGAAATCACTAGTGGCAAGGATTCGTCCTCCTGGACAAAAGCTCCATCCTGGTCACAACTAGGAAGGGTAGCGGCCACGACTGCAAGATGCAGAAGTCGGAGACACTGGACCAGGGCAGTCTAGATAGGCAACCACCTCTCACCCGGCGGGGATGTTTGCGTATCCTAATCACGCTGAGGTTTTCCGGTGAGAAAGTCCAACCCTGGACTGGATGGGCAACCACCTCTCACCCGGCGGTGATACACGGGTATCTCAAAACACGTCGAGGTTTTCCGGTGAGAAAGTCCAACTCTGGCCTGGGTGGGCTACCGCCTCTCACCCAGCGGGGATGCACTGATATCCTAAACACGTCGAGGTCTTCCGGTGAGAAAGTCCAACCCTAGACTAAACTGGTGCAATGAAAACCACAGTGTCACGCAATCCCGCTTCCGAGACCCACCAAGAATACAGGCTAAAGCACTGTGATACTCTGAACCCCTTGTGGTCCTCTCGTGGATCTCGTGTGGTCTATTTTGGACCACACAGAGGACCACGGGACCTAACGAGGACCACAGGCGTGAATTCAGTAGACTCACAGTGCGGTTTTTGGTGGTAGAAGTGAACGAAGAAGAAGAAGAAGAAGAGGATAAGCAGCAAATGAAACTAGACTGGACTGAAGAAAAAAAAATAAAGGCCATTTTACAACAAAATAGTAACACTTCCTGCCTTAGAGGGAAATAGGGATACCATATGTTAGTGCCAATATTTTCCTTGACCTGTTGACACACTAAAGGGTGATATGGTTAGCATCATGTCTGGCTACCTTTCCTTCCCCAAATCCAGAAGAAGTTGGGTACCCATTTCTACAGCTGGGCGACAGAGGTGCCTGTACTAACCACTTCACCACTCAGACACCCAATATGAAAGTGACAATGTATAAAATAACCAGAAGTAAGGGCAATCTGATTATGAGGTAAGAATAAAAATGCATTGTTCTGAGGCATAAAGATGGAAAACATACTTTCTCTAGCAAGGTGCTTTCTCTAGGAAGATACTGGCACAACAGGGTGTGGCCATTTATGCAGGAAAAAAGAATCCATGGATCAGTCAAAGAATACACATATTTCTCAAAAACTTTGTGCCCCAAAAACCCTCCTGCATTTTTGAATTTTAATAAATCAAAACCATACACGAACTTTTAGAACATCATGTATTTCAAAGTAAAACTGAAAGAGCAAAGAAAAATACTTACCCTTTTTGTACGCTTTCTTGACTTCCTCTAATTCTGCTCCAGTCTTTGAGAACAATATATTGATAATAAGTGTGTGATCTGTTACATCTGCTAAGGCTTCATGCAAACAGAAGGCATCATACTCTGCTGGGGGCATCATGAGAGCCAGAACAGCTTCCTCAGTGTCACCAGTTAGCTCTGACTTGAGGTCTTTCATTAAGTCCTGTTAACACATCACAATATATTGGTTTTATAATAAGTATCACCTCTAAGTTTACATAACTAGAGAACAGAAGGTAAATGATCATGGATCAAACTGATTATCTTCTTCTTCTTCTTCTTCGTTCACTTCTACCACCAAAAACCGCACTGTGAACCTACTGAATTCACACATGTGGTCCTCGTTTGGTCCGGTGGTCCCCTGTGTGGTCCAAAATAGACCACATGAGTTCCACGAAGGACCACAAGGGGTTCAGAGTATCACAGTGCTTTAGCCTGTATTCTTGGTGGGTCTCGGAAGCGGGATTGCGTGACACCGTGGTTTTCATTGCACCAGTTTGGTCTAGGGTTGGACTTTCTCACCGGAAGACCTCGACGTGTTTGGAATATCAGTGCATCCCCGCTGGGTGAGAGGCGTCAGCCCACCCAGGACAGAGTTGGACTTTCTCACCGGAAAACCTCGACGTGTTATGAGATACCCGTGTATCACCGCCGGGTGAGAGGTGGTTGCCCATCCAGTCCAGGGTTGGACTTTCTCACCGGAAAACCTCAGCGTGATTAGGATACGCAGACATCCCCGCCGGGTGAGAGGTGGTTGCCTATCTAGACTTCCCTGGTCCAGTGTCTCCGACTTCAGCATTTTGCGGCCGTGGCCGCTACCCTTCCTAGTTGTGACCAGGATGGAGCTTTTGTCCAGGAGGACGAATCCTCGCCACTAGTGACTTCTACCCCTGGGTTGAGCCGGTTTAGGCATTTCCCAGTATGGGCATGTTTGGGATGGGACCGACCTCTAGGGCAGAGGTACTGTGACATTCATAGCCTTCAAGATTCACCCCTGGTATGAGCCGGTTTAGGCAAAATTCACCAGTATGGGTGTTTATCAGGCGTTACCGACCTCTAGAGCGGAGGTGGCATGACATGTCTAGCCATCGAGTTCCACCCCTGGTGTGTGCCGGTTTAGGCATATTTCACCAGTGTAGGTGTATTTCGGACGTAGGTGGCCTCTAGAGCAGAGGTGCCGTGGTATAGCTCTCGTAGTGATACTACTGGACATACCAGGTTAAACTTCACTTTCCACCACCTTTTCCCATCGGCGCCGCACAGCAACCTTTATTTCCGCATTTACTTCCTTAACCGGGAGGAGCTTCACTCCACGCGCGGCATTTGAAAAGTCAAGCCAGCAGTGACCTAACCTCTGGGACAAACCGGTTCATGCATTTCACACGATATGACTGCACTCAGGACGTGGCCGACCTCCAGACCAGAGGTGCCGTGATTTGACTGTTTGCTTCGCTTTATTCTTTCAACCACCTTTTCCGCAGTGATGCTGCGCGGCAACCTCATTTGCAAATTTCTTCATTGGCCGGGAAGAGCACCGCTCCACGCACGGCAGCTGAAGATTTCGCCAACAACGGCAGATGAGCTACCAAACGTGACACTCATCTACCCTAAGTAACTGGTTTTCAGGCGCCAGATATTCGCCCTCGCCCCTTCTCCTGTCAGTTTAAACAGTTCTGCCACGGGAAGGCCAGGAGCTGGACTTGACTGCCAGAGGCTGTTTGTGGCGCGTTTGCAGTCCTTAGAACCAAACTGATTATAAAACTGCCTGAGAATGCTTTCGATCATTTACTTAAACCTTTTTAATAAATGAACACTTTTGTACCTGTGACAATGCGCTGCATTTATTGTTATTGTTGTTACTGGCTTTATTAGAAGATCATTTTTTATTATTCACAAAGATCACTTCTTCATGTGCTTTTAAATAATCAGAAACTGTGACTGACTGACATGCCTGCAAACAATTTCGATGCTTTTTGTCCATACTAAAGGTAATATTTTGACTACACAAATATACTAGAAATTAATCTGTTTTTATAATTAATTAAAAAAAAAAATTTTACTGTATTATAACAATTCTGACATCATAAACCTAAGCCATCTAACACCAAAATCAACTGAACATGTCATAAATTAAATTAGAAGGAAGTAATAACGCTGGCTTGGGGATATCCTATGTGCTGTAGGACACTATTATGTCATCTTAATATGAAACAATGAGAGAAGACTTAGAGAAGCAATGACAAAGTACCTATAGCACATTCCTTTTTACATATTGCATAGTTAAAGCATTACTTATTTAATTATCACTGAGTGCTCCAAGATAAAAGTGCATGATAAAAATACTTATAAAACCACAATATACCTTCTTGTACAGCTCTTGATATCTCTTTTTCAGATCTTGTCTTTCAGCATTGGAGCATTTTGTAATAATTTCAATGACAGAATGCACATCTGCTCCTACACCATCCATTGCTTTGTGCAGCTTTACTGCTGGCTCCTCTTCAGTTTTGTCTTCTGCTGACTCTTTCATCACAGATCTGACACTTTTTGCTGATTTAGCTCTTTCACTCTTGGCAGATTTGGCTCTCTCAGCTTTGGATTTCATGTCAGTATCTTCACTGTCCTCAGTGTCCTTTCCTCCCCAAACAGTTACAATTTTCAACAAGGCTTTCCTATAGTCACCACTTGTCTCCCTCTCTATATCTTTCTTTAGAGGATGTTTGTACATCTCCTCATACTTGGTTTTAATCACTGGAAGATCCACCTGCAAAGATGATGTATAAAAATATGTACACCAAAGATGATGTATAAAAATTTATACCAAAGATGATGTACACAAATTTATACCAAAGACGATATATAAAAATTTATGCCAAAAAGTTTTCTCCTTCTTCTACTTCAATTTCCCTGGCACTGCCAGCTGGTGTTCTTTGCAGACGATGCAGTGAAGATGTTGAGGCACAACATCGTGCTGGTTTGGGGGTGGGTTATGGCAGCTATTTTTTTTTTCAGTTCTTGAATGGAGCTAAACAGCAGGGGGTATGCAAGGCTTCTTCAGCGGACTTTACCACCAAGGGGAAATACGGCTGACCTCTGCCCAGTTAGTTTGGCTAAACCTATTACTGGGAGTACTAGTGGATAGGTGGGGCAGGGTCTTGGTCAGCTATGGTTTGCCAACCCTGATGTTAGTATGTCAGCTATGGTTTGCCAACCCTGATGTTAGTATGTCAGCTATGGTTTGCCAACCCTGATGTTAGTATGTCAGCTATGGTTTGCCAACCCTGATGTTAGTATGTCAGCTATGGTTTGCCAACCCTGATGTTAGTATGTCAGCTATGGTTTGCCAACCCTGATGTTAGTATGTCAGCTATAGGTCACTTACTGTCAAGTAAAAGTAACAGTAGGATATAAAGATTTACTGCAATAAGCAATAGATACATTTTCCACAGTCTCTGTGCAGCTCAAAGTTATACAAGCATAACCTCAAAACTGCACAATAACTTTTGGGATACTTTGTATAATGAATGTGAAATAAGAGATTAATAGTTCCAGTGTAACCATTACATCTCAAGTGACATCATCTATAGTTAAAATCATTACAGGCAGGAGACAAAAATGAAAGATAAGGAGTTCCTTCTACAGGGTTCCAGGCATAAAACCAGCCCCAGCATGCACATCAGCATCAAATATTGTCCACCATGGATGCTGGGGGCTGATTTTATGTGTGCAGTGAAACAAAAATAGTTTCCACACTATATTTCATACATGCTGAACACTTCTCTTTGCTGTCATGCATGTTGGAGCCAGTTTTAAACACGCCATTACATATAATTAAGTTTTTAACTTCTGGCCCTGCATGTGGTTTCTTTGATATGACCTATGCTTTCCACACTGAACTCTTCTATTTTCTGGTTGCTTTTCTTGATGCCATCATTGCCATTCACAGCACTATTTTTGGTCTGTCAAAGCTAAATCGTAAGTATGTGGTTTATTAAAGCTAAATTGTAAGTATGTATGTACAAATGTGTGTATACACACATGCTAGCACAGGTAAAAAAGTAACCACAAATCAAGTGACATAACTACTGAAAAGACTTTCTAACTAGCCCTGGAATCTTTTAATATATCTTTCAATTTGTGTTTCTTTTTTTCTTTTCCATTTCAATTCAAATGAAAAAAAAGCTGAATTTGAAATGGAGAATATCATATGCTCATATATCAAATAAGAACTAAAATACATTTCAGGCAATTACTTACACAGGAGAATTACTAGGCATTACTGAATAATGAATATAAAACTTAGAGAAGTAAACTGATGCTGGTGCAAAAAATGTTATTATAAATTATTACTATCATTAAATTACATAAATATTAAACTATTGCTGTATTAAATTAAATAATTGTTTTTTAAGCATGCAACCACATAACAATACAACAACCAATTGTATTTCGAGAGTTAATTCATACCTCAGATCTGGAAGCCAGAAGATTTATTAGTTGTTTATCATTTCTGCCAACTCCCTCCATGGAGTCATTGATCCTTTCTGCAAAGAAACTGCTCTTTGCCCTCACTGTTTTCACTGTGAATAATTATTAGGCCAAAGATAAGGTAAAAATGTGTACATTATAAAGCACACATTAATAAATACTTGTAATATAATATTGTATGATATCTAAAAGAGTGACTGAAAAAAACTTATTATCAATGCGAAATTTAACATTTACACAGCTGCCAAAGAAATTACTCTGAATATCACTGTCAGAAGTTAGAATGCTTAAAAGCAGATCTATTGAAATTATGAAGTTAGTGATCTATAGCTTCTTTCATGTCCATACTACATTTTTGTCAAAGAACCATGATGCAGAATTCAGCTTCCTATGATATAGTTATAAATCCTCAAGTAATAGAAGAAGAGGACAACAAGCTCAGAAACTAGGAAGATGATATTAATAACATTACTGATGAAAATAAGTCTTCTTCTTCATCTTTTTCTTCTTCTTCTTCTTCATAAGCACATTGGAGATGATGCATGGTACCCTGATTTTTGTGATGTGCCTTTTGGCTGGGTACCTCCAACTTACTTCAGCACCTTTCCTTGCTAGGGCAGACTGTGGTCTTGCTCAGACTGCCATGAAGACAGTGGTGTAGGCTGGCCTGGCCAAGAACTTTGTTTTCTAGCCTCTGGTGGCTGTACTTAAGCCCCTTCTCCACGTCAGATCCAGCATGCAACGCTCGCTGGCCAGACGATTTTAAGACAGTTCCACAGAGACACTCCACTTTTGGGATGAGAAATCCGATGAGTGCTTCAACGATATCCATTCCCCACCACCTATAGTCTACTGGCTCTGTTTTGTTTACATCATTCTGTTAACCATTGTTGTAGAGACCCATAGGTTTGTCACGTGCTGGATTCATTGGTCTCACATCAGATTTTCTTCATCCCTGTCAGCAATCTCCATGTCCCCATCCATCCACCAACCTGACATTACATTTTACAAAAATAATAATTACAATTAATGTTGATTGCTACACGTTTCTGGGCTACAGAAGTAGGTCAGAGTTTTAAGCAAAGAGATCTATGTTCCCTGTCTCACAAAGACTATGTTAAGAAAAGTGTGTTCTTAACACAGTTGTTCCCAGGGGGATGAAAATAAGTGAAATGGAAGTGGCAAGTGCATACTAATGGTACAGATAAAAAGAGACATTTATAGTAAGTTTTAAAAAAATTCAGGGTTAATAATATTTATAACAAAATTGAAAGACAAAGTGAGAAAACTGAAATCCATTAAAATACTGGAATAAGTTACAAAGATGATGACGGTGAGTTGAATATTGTGCAAGAAAATGAACAGACACTATCTTTTGCTTTTTGGAAATGCCATAGACTTAAAAATGAAAAAAATGTTGCACAGAAAAAACGGGCACTTATTGGGTACATGGGACCAAACTAGAAGATCTTGATTTTGCACATGACATAACTCCTATCAGTGAAAATGTGAATTTGATGCAAGAAAAACTCATACCCTGTCCTCACTTACCAGCAAAATAGGACTTGAAATTAACAAGGAAAATACAAAGATAATAAAACTTCCCATTAATCAAAAAGGAAAAATATACATTGAATGAACAGATGTTGAAAAAGTACACCAATTTGCACACCTCACCAGCTACACAGACCAGGATGGTGACATCAGAAAGAAAATTAGAATTTGAAGTAGTACTGACCTTCAAGAATCTTGAGAACATATGGCACTAAAAAATTATAACCATAAAAACGAAGCTTAGATTATTCAATTCAAATGTAATATCCACCATCATTTATGCAGGTGAAAGCTGGAAAACAACTAAAGAAATTGACAAGAAATTAGACTCTTTTGAAAACAAATGCCTAAGGAAAATACTTGGCATAAAGTGGAATAAATTCAAGAACAATGCAGAGATAAAACAGATGAGTGAACAACAACTTGTCTCATGAGTGATCAGAAAAAGGAGAAGGACATACAAGTATATTGGTCATGTGATGAGAAGAAACAACCAGAGAAGCCCAAAACAAGCTATCAAGTTAAACACAAAGGGCATATATTTATACACATACAAGACTAAAATATGAAAGATAATGTCCTAGCAAAGCTACCGGCAGATTCTGGACTAACATTTTTGGAACAATTTGAAACACAAAAGTACAAACTATCGCAGCTTACCAACTGTTATGCAGGCATTTTCAATGTCCCCACAGCCTGCTCTCTTGATTGAGTCAGTGATATCTTCATTGTAAAGCTACAGATATCAAGAAAATATCATATGAAGTACACTATGTAAAATACATTTGCCTAAATACAAAAAAAAAATGTCTCCACCATACAAATGCTATGAATGTTCAAACACTTGTATTACAAATGGTATATGTAATGACAGCAAACATGCTCATTCAGACATCTTTTGGCCAAGAAGAAAGAAAAGATAAAAAAAAATAAATATTACAAGATTATCCCACCGAGATCAACATCAATATTCTTGATCAGTGATCAACTAAACAATAATTACTCAAGATGGCTTGTGATTTTCTGTGGGACAGCAACAAATTCTCTTCACTTCTCATGTGCTACAATTAGCCGTCAAATGGTGCCCCAGATTTACTCTATACCATTTGTTTCTGCTTACCTATAATCAGAAGAAAAGCATGATAAAAACCTACAGGAAGCCACAAACACCACCGCATGATGATTATCACATGCTAAACAGAAAGGAACAAGTCACCATTTTCCGTCTCCGAACAGGACGCAGCCAACTTTGAAGTCATATGTATACAAGTTTAAGGTTGGTACTACTAATCTATGTACAGGTGCCCCAAACTGTGGAACATATTCTCCAAAACTGCACCAACTACGAGACATTGAGAAATAATTACTGACCCGGTGAAATCACTAAAGAAAATAAGCTCTATGGTTCCATACATGAATTACAAAAACACAATGAAATTTATCCAAGAAACAGGACTGCAGATATAGACAGACAATGTGAATGAAGAAGAAGAAGAAGTTTCTGCTTATACAGTTCTTCACTAAGCTGTCTTTAGTCAGCCTCTCCTCTTTCTCTCAAGATCATGCTAATATTGTTAACTCTTAGCCTATTGCTTGATTTTTAAAAGTCATCTAAAACAATAAAATATGTTTGTTGGTGTTGGGCTTTGTTCTGAAGGATCTGAGTTAATTTTTAAAAGTAGGGCAGCCTATTAAATCTAGGCCTGAGAGCAGAAGTAATGTAATTCTTAGAGAATTTAAGGGAAAGCAGTGGGTTGAATAAATGCTTTCAACATGTTCTACGCTAATTGTTCCCAGTTTGTGATCTGCAGTACATTATAAGGTCATCAGCATTTTTGTTATGGATTTCCATTATTGCTTCTGATCTAGGCAACCTAGCTGTTAAAAACTGATACCTAACACAACTGTGTTAAGTGAACAGGTTCTGAAATCATAGAATCTGCCTGCAGAATGAAGCATAATGGTAAAATGTATGTCTGTGCCAACAGCTTTAGGAGTAAACAGAAGTTCATGTAAAAATCAGAAACTAAGTATATGAGAGTACTTTTGAGTTTACTCATTGTGAAGGCAAAAAAAAAAAAAAAAAGCTGAAATATGAGGAACACAAAGTTTACATCCATATCATGGACATAAAAACAAATCTAAATCAGTACTCCAGATATAAAATTAGGAAAATAAAAGCTTGACTAAATCTGGTAACTCAAACTTCAGCAGCAGTGAAGACATGGTGCTCAAGATGAATATGACAGTGGTCAGTGGCCCATAGCTGACAGCTTCATCAGATTTGGTGAACCATGGCCAGCCAAGATCCTATTCTACCTCTCAGTTTATCACAACAGGAAAACAAACCTGATCCCAAAAATATGCATACTTGAAGTCAGATGTGTTGGCCAAAAGGCACATAACTACAGCACAATGCAACCATTGCAGTTCTGAAGTCAAATGCTAAAGAAGAAGAAACTTCAATAATGAACTTTCAGTGCAATGTATGGTATACAGAAACATAACTAGAGTCCTGTGGATATAAATAGAGCAGAGAAATGGCAATAAAAGACAGCAAGAGAGTACAAGATAAAGAAAAAGAACAACAAATGTAAAACAAACAAAAAGTAAGAACACATCCAATATCTCCCCTTGGTGCATTGTTCTCACTAGATGTTTGATAATAATCTTAGACAAAAAAAAAGTCAATACTTTTTTATGAGCTTCCACTGTGGCATTCAGTTGGTCACAACTGTTATGTACCAACATTCTTCTCATGATTGCAGTAGTGGGTTTCTGCAAAAAAGGATATTATTTTTATGTACCTCCTTACAATGACATGTAAGAACAACTGATAATTTCTTGAAAAAAAAATCAAATTAACATATGTAACCCATTTCACAGAAAATAATTGAGGTAAGGCATGAGAAATATAAGCTCAAACTAAACTATATATATATATGTAAATTCTATACTCTTTAAGTAAAAAGGACCTCCATCACTAAAAGAAATTTCAAAAGCTAAAGAAAGTTATATTAATAAAGCTATTTAATGAAGAACAATCACTGGAGTTTTTAATTTGGTATTTCAGCTTCAATTTTCATTTCTGAATTTATCACTGAGGATAAAATAATTTCAATAATTATAACTGTAAAATTGCACAATTTATTTCTGAGGATAAAATAAATTTCAATAATTATTATAACTGTAAAATTGCACAATCACTGTATGGATAATTTTTCTACTGCCATTTTACAAGAACACAGCCACACACACATGCAAGAGAAACTTAGATCTTAAGCAAGAATTCAGCTAAATTGGGACTATATTAACAGACATAAAACAAAGATAATGAAAAGTAATAGCGCAAACAATAGCCTCATGGTAATTGAGGGAGTGCCAATTGAGGAAGCAGAGTATTTCACATTTTAGACAGCATGGTGGATAAATATGAGGGAACGGAAAAGGATGTTAAAGCTAGAATAACCAAGGCCAGGAAAGCATTTATCAACTTAACAAAATATGATCATCTAAGAACATCAAAATAAGAACCAAACGTAGGCTTTTCAATACAAATGTAAAGACTGTCCTACTATATGGTTCAGAGACATGGGTTATGACAAATACAATACAACAGAGGATACAAACATTCATGAACTACTGCTTGAGGAGGATTTTAAACATTAAGTGGCAGGACAAGATTTTTTGTGTAAAAGCTATATTGTCCTGTATGGAGGATTTTCAAGAAAGATCCACTTAACATAAATACATAGACATCATTATAATAACTACAAGAATACGCATTTTAAACTATAACCTGGTCACATAGAAATAAATGAAAGTAACAAAGATTTTGCTGCACATAAAACTGAGAGACAAAATCACAATAGAAGATGTGGTCATGATCTCTGTGAATAAATCTACAAAATTGGAGAATTAATAGTGAGGTTCAAAAGTGGAAATAGATTGCAAGGGAATCTGCAACAAAGATTCAGTGCAATGTTGTACAAAAATAATTTTTAAAAATGAAATGACTTGTTACATTCACCTCATGTATAATCTTAGCTTCTTCTTCAGCTTTGACTTTGTTGACCAGTTTGTTCTCTTCTCTCTTGCCACTAACCAACTGTAGAAGAAGCTCTCTAAAGTCACCACTGGTGTTTGTGACAATGTCCAATACAAGGTCATTCTTGTAAACTGTTGAAACATTGTATCACATCTCTGAATATGGGTTACATGAAGACAAAAACAGATAGCATATTAAAAATAAAAGAGTTACACTTAAAAAAAGAGCATCTGTGATACTGATTTATAATTCAGTGTGTACTTCAACTCATTTAATTTTCTGTATCTGCACTGGAGCAGATATATATATTTGCTTGCTTTGGACTAGTGGTACAAGGTAACATCTTGCCCATTTTGTACAAGCTCTTCTCAGCTATACTTATCATCTTGAAAGGAATGATAAATATTAACGCAAATGGAACTCATATTTATATGTGGGGAAAATACTTTGCAAAGCAGCTATCTTTAGGTTCTTCCCTCCAGTTTTGTATGAGTTTTCTCTTTTATTTCTGATTCTCCTAAGCTACTTACACGGTTTCAGTGGTTTGACGGGCACAGAGAGCATTGGTCACCATCTTAAATTAGCAAACAAATTTGACTTTACATACAGTAGATCAATAAACAATATAAATTAATTCTCATTAATCACCAAACATTGATTATAAGATTATGGTAGGCCAATTATAACAACTACGAGCACTAACAGAAAAAGAAAAAGTGTTAGATTATTATATACCTTCTTTGTACACTTCTTTGACATTCTTGAGTTCTTCATTGTTCTTTGAGCAAATGGTTCCAGTGAGAAGAGATTCATTCTTGCCAACATCTTTCAGGGCTTCATGGAGGCAATGAGCATCAAATTCAGAATGTGGTGTCATTAAAGCCAAGATGACTTCTTCAAAGTCACCACTCAACTCAGATTTCAAATCTTTGATTAAATCCTGAAATATAAAGGCTTAATCATTTTAAAATGTGTTTCTTTTTTTTTTTTTGCACTTGTATCTTGTGAAGTTGTTTATATATTACTTACTTGTTCAATACAAGGGAGATTAAAAAGTGAAGACAGCATACTCTTTAATATTAGCAACTGTATGTAAATTATCATAACAATTTTATCACTACTCCACATAGTCCCCTTGCAAGTCAATGCACTTTTTGTATCATTTCACTAACTTCTTCATTCCTTGGGAGAAGAAGCTTTTTCAGCTGCTCCTGAATCTAGGTTTGCACTGCTTATTTAACCTCATTACTTATGCAACCTTTATGGCATCAATAGTCATCATGTGCTATAGCATGTGTGGACCCACAGCTGAAATCCAAATGTGCAGCAACAGTGGACAATGCAATCTGTTGGACTTCTCTGATCAAGATTTATGTCCTGCCAGTGTCAGCTTGTGTGCATGTTGCTGATGGCCAGTCAGATCAAGCTTTGTTGGTTACTCTTGTTCTTCCAACTTTAAACCTTTCTATCCATTCATAAACTTTTTTTGTTGGGTCATGTTGTTTTCACTTCCATACTGAGCCAACATCCTACAGGTTCCCTCTGCCCAAAGAAATCTCACCATGTTGAGTAGATCAACAATGGTACAATCCTTCAGTGGAATGTCCATGTTTATTTGACCTTGACTTTAACTAGGCTAAGCTCCTGGGAACAGCTGTGTTAAGAAACACATATCTTAACATAGTCTTTGTGAGACAGGGAACATAGATCTAATTGTTTAAAAACTCTGACCTACTTCTGTAGACCAGAAACCTGTAGCAATCAACACTGATTGTAATGTCAGGATGGTGAATGGAGAGAGACATGGGGATCACTGGAGGGATGAGGAAAATCTGATGTGAAATCAATGAATCCGGGACATGACAAGTCTATGGGTCTCTACAATAATGGCTATCAGAATGAGGTAAACAGAACAGAGTCACCAGACTATAAATGGTGGGGAATGGATATTGTTGAAGCACTCATCAGATTACTCATCCCAAAGTTGGAGTGTCTCTGTGGAACTGTCTCAAAGCCATCTGGCCAGCCAGCGTTGCATGCTGAATCTGATGTGGAGAAGAGGCTTGAGTACAGCCACCAGAGGCTGGAAAACAAGCAGGGCAACCTACACCACTGTCTTCATGGCAGTCTGAGCAAGACCACAGTCTGCCCTAGCAAGGAAAGGTGCTGAAGTCAGAAGTACCCAGCCAAAAGGCGCATCACAAAAATCAGGGTACCACACACTACTGTTAAATGTGTACGAAGAAGAAGAAGAGAACTAGACTAAGAGCAGAGTGCTGTGCTATGTATGTCTAAAGTACTCATAGCCATTGTGAATGTATTATATTGCATCAGCTTCTGTCTGTTGTGGTTACTGTGTAATTTTCAAATTGCCTTTACTTACTGATTCTCTCTTGTACATAACTTTTACACTGATTCTGTAATGTACATGATCATATATCATTTACTGTAGACACATACACCTCAGATATCAACATGGATACTTTAAATAAAAGTGAACACAACAACCCATTTTGCTTTATAGATAAAAAAAAACAACTTTAAAACATTAGTTTTAAACACATAATTTTCCACTAATTCAAGATTCATATTTAACATAAAAATATTTAACTTCAACAACAGATACAAACCTGTTTATAAAGTTCTTGATATCTCTGCTTAAGTTTCTGTCTGCCAGCATTGGAGTTCTTTATTATGATGTCAATAACAGCATCTTCATCTATGCCAACTTTGTGAATGGCCTTGTACAGACGTATTGCATCCTCATCTTCATCATCTTTTTTCTCTACCTTTTCATCTTCACTTGGCTCTGTTTCTCCTACTTTATCAATAATTTTTAGTAGAGTTTTCTGATAGTCTCCAGTAGTTTCATTTTCGACATCCTCTCTGAGGGAATGCTTGTACAGTTTGTAGTATTTGCCTTTGATTGCAGGAAGATCCATCTGCCAGATAAGATTATGCATAGCATGTCTAATAAATTTCTCAGTAGTTAGTTATAAATACATATTTATAAAACATATTCAGTATACAGTTATCAATAAGAAAAAGGTTATGAACTTTCAAAGAGTGAATACTTTATAATTTATGTGTAAACTTAATTAACAATATTTTAAAATGTTTGCCAGAACAAACTGTTACACATGGAATGTTCTGACCATGATAATTCATCTACAGGTCAGACATATACTACTAAAGAGTTTCATCAACAAAGTATGGCTACATCACTCTCCATTAACAGCACTATGTAAAACTGTAAACCACTTCTGTTTGAAGATTTAGCCTTTACTCTATTTTACATGACAAGCCAAATGAATCACCCAACACATAAAAAAATGTACATATATCACAACAAATATTTGAGATGGTAAGGTAGAATTCTCATAGGCAGATCCTGAAAAGCAAAAATTCCATATAAAACAGTTTTATGTTTTGTTGTATATACAACTAGGAAATGATATAAAATGTCCTTTTTCATATCATTAAGGCACATAAAGGAATTGGTGCCATTCATTCATTTGCATGTCCCTTGTGGAACTTTGCCTCCCTAACAGCACTCCTGTAGGCCTCTTGGTTCTGAGCAAGATGGCCTGCTGTTGATGCATCCATCTGCAGATCATCAACGATGTCTTGCAGCCATCTTCGCCTTGGTCTTTCTCTCTTTATTTTTCCCATTATGTACACTTCCAAGATGGTTTTCTCTAGATTATCATGACGTCTAATGTGTCCAAAATATTTAAGTTTTCTCTGTTTAATACTATTTACTAGCCAGCCTTCTTCAATATTAAGTTCTTGTAGTATGGATATATTTGTTCTTTTTTGTGTCCATGATATTTGAAGAACTCTTCTGTAGCATTTACATTCAAAGGCATTTATGTTTTGTTAAGTGTCCAGGTCTCACAGGCATATGTTGCGACGGGAAAGATGCATTCCCTTAAAAATCTTATTTTTGTAGTTCTGTCTGTTCCTCTCCACAGATTCTTTAGTTGTTTTACTTTATGAAGAGTGATAGATGGCCTCCTTTTAATTTCCCTCATTGTATCTCCATTATTAGTTAGCAGTGATCCAAGATATTAAAAAATCACCACTTCTTCCAGTTTTTCTTCATTGATACATATATCAGCTGTCTTGTTTGTTTTGTCAGTTATCATCAATTTAGTTTTCTTCGCATTAAGATAGATTTTTGCTCTTCACTATTCTTATGGACTGATATAATTAGTTTTTCCATACCTTTTTGTGTTGTGGACTGTAATACTGTGTCATCAGCATATCTAATCTCTGGTATTTCATAACCTCCAGTTTTTATGGCATCATAATCTTTGTCTACATCTTCTCTAACATTCTTCATTATATTTTCAGTATACAAGTTAAATAAGTAAGGTGACAATATGCACCCCTGATGGACCCTTTGTTTTATGTCAAACCAAGCTGTTGTTTCACCATTTATTCTTACTGCTGTTTGTTAGTCTAGATACAGCTGTAATGTTAATTGTATCCAGTGTGTTGGAAATCCCATTTTTCCATTAATTCCTGAAGTTTCTGGTGTTGTACACAATCCAACACCTTTGAGTAGTATATAAAGGATAAATATAGATTCATATTAAACTCTCTACATTTCTCTATTATTAATCTTAGATTGAATATATGATCTCTTGATCCTCTTCCTTGCCTGAAACCAGCTTGGACCATATTGACTTCTTCTTCTATTTTCATTCGAAGTCTACCCATTATGATTTTTAACAGAATTTTACTGGCATGACTAATCAGGGCAACAGTTCTGTAGTTTGTGCATAATTTCAGGTTACTCTTTTTTGGCAGTGGTATGAATATAGTTCTTTTCCATTCTTTTGGCCAAATACCTGAATGCCATATCTTTTTACATAGTGCATGATAGATTGTTGCACAATCCTTTCCTCCTGCTTTAATAAATTCAGCTGTTATCTCATCACACCCTGGTGATTTACCATTTTTCAGATTCTTTATTGCCCATAAAACTTCTTCTATTGTCGGTTCATATTTTTTCTCCTCCAATAATAATTCACACTGTTGATTTCTGCTTTCAGTCAGCTGTTTCATACATTCTTCTGCAATATTCCTTCCATCTTTCTAGAATTTCCTCAGTCTCTGTCAAGGTATTCCCTATCTTGTCACAAATTACATTTAGCTTAGGTGTGACATTTCTCATCAATGTCTTCACTTTTTTAAACATTTCACTATCTCTTCCACACTTCTGATGTCCTTCTATTCTTTCACAACAATCTTGTATATATTGTTTTTTGTCTTTTCTTATTTTTCTTCGTACTTCTTTTGATAAAGATTTATATTTCTCTTTGTTGTTGTTTGTCACTTTCCACTGAGTCTTCATTTCTCTACATTGTTTTATCAGTTCTAGTGTGCCTGCTGTAATCCATCCATTCTTTTGTATTTTCTTAATTGGAACCATGTCTTTAGCTGTTGTTATTAAAATATCTCTGGCCTGTGTAGCCAAATCATCTGGTGTCATCACGCAATCCCGCTTCTGAGACCCACCAAGAATACAGGCTCAAGCCCTGCGATACTCTGAACCTCTTGTGGTCCTCTTGGGGGGATCTCGTGTGGTCTTTTTGGGGACCACGAGACTTAACGACGACCACAGGCATAAATTCAGTAGGATCACAGGGCGGTCTTGGTGGTAGAAGCAAACGAAGAAGAAGAAGAAGATCTGCTGTCATCTCCTCCTGTACAGCCATCAGGATTTTGAAACGGTTCTTCACTACTATACCATATTGTTCTGGTATTTTTGTAAGATCAAAGTGGAGTGATCTTGATCCTGTAACTGTCTTTTTTATCTTTATCTTCATGTCTGCTATTAATAATTCATGGTCCGTGTCACAATCAGCACCTGGTAAAATTTTTGCTGATGCTATACTTGATCTCCACCTTCTTTGCACTAAAATGTAATCTATTTGATTCTTGGTTTTCCCATCAGGTGATGTCCATGTGTAAAGTCTTCTTGGATGTTGTTTAAAAAGTGTGTTAACAATCATTAGGTCATTTTCCATGCAAAAAGCCATTAAAACTGTCACCTGCCTCATTTCTATGTCCTATGCTGAATTTCCCTACAACATGTCTTTCATCTTCTGTTCTTTCTGTACTAATCTTTGCATTAAAATCCCCCATTGTTAATACAATATCATTTTTCCGTACCTGGTCTATCGTCGTTTGCAGTGTGTTATAAAAGTCTTCTACTTCCTCTTCTTCTGCTGCTGATGTAGGTGCATATATCAGGATGATGTTACATTTCTAGGAATGCCCTTAAGTCTGATTGTTAGGATTCTATCATTTACTGGATTGTAGCCTAGTAACGCTTTTGATGTTGATTTGTCCAAGTAAAAAGCCGCTCCATTCTTTCCTCCTACTTCTCCACCACAGTATATAAAGATATTATCATTCTCACTCTTAAAGTGTCCTGATCCTTTCCATCGATGTTCGCAGATTCCCAATATGTGCATCCCCGTTCTTTTCATCTCGTCACTTAATACTTGATATTTTCCCTCATACATACTTCTTACATTCCATGTTCCTACTCTTATTTTTCTTTTTAGTTTGATGCAAGGGTTTTCCTTGGTAACACCATCAGGATTTTGTCCGTCATCACAATTACTAGTACTGACCTCTGTCTCACACTCTTCCCCAGTGTTAAAATTAGATCTATCTGGCCTGGGGGACTCACCACCATATCTTTTTCCTATTTGACTTTCCATGATTGCTGTTTGGGTTTCTTGGTATGTTTCCAGATGTTAGTTTACCATTGCTTTCCTTCCGGGCAGTGACTGTACTAGTCAGTGATCGTAGCCATTGTCTCTACACTGAGATCATCTGTCTACCATCATAGAATGGTGGCAGTGTCTAAAATTTCCTTCACTTGCTTGTATACACAGAGAGAGAGTCATGTGGTCAGTATCGTGCTGGTTGCCTTTCCTTTCCTAGTATAACTGACAGCTTGGTACCTATTTTTATAGTTGTGACTGTAAATGTAAAAAAGGGGCCTGGCTATGTTGCTGGTCCTGGAGAGTGGCTTCATTACACTTGTGGCATGCTCATACGTGTTTGGCCTTTGACATCAGAATTTCCTTCATTGTTTTTATGTTTTTAATGTGAAATTATTTTACAATTTTACAGTTAGACTGACGAGGAACCTCCAGTCAAAATGAAACCAACAGCTTTTGCTGTGTGAGATATGTGCATTAACCACTTTTCTACTCAGACGTCAATAAAAAAGCTAAAAAAAATATTCAAAAATACAAAATGACCACATTACTCACCTCAGATCTAGACACCAGAATTCTTGTCAAATGTGATTCTCTTGTTCCTATCCCTTTCATTGAGTCATAGAGACTTTCTGTGTAAAAGGTTGTCTGATCATTCACTGCTTTTGCTGGAAGAAATGTAAAAATTTCAAGTTTGTGAATCCTGGAAAGCTGTCATTCTCTATTGCAAAAATAAATCTTATTCTTCTTACTCTATCCAGTCAAATGCCTGTTTCAAAATCCCTATTAGACATTAATTAAAATTTATGATCCACCTGATCATTAATTCCTTCCTGAATGTCTGTGGTATAATAAAATTAAATATGTACTTACTGATAGCCAAATAAGCCTTTTCAACATCACCAGAACTGGCTTTCTTAATGGAAGTTTCAATATCCTCACCATATAACTGAAATATAATGTTACTGATTAACTAATATATTATAAAAATCAATGACAATATACATGTACATTATCAATAATAAAAACAGCATTTTCAAAACTAACACTGACACTTTCATATCATTCAGTTTTGCACTAAAATATGAAATTTCATATTCTGACAGGATTTTTAAGGATGTTGCTGTTATTCTATCTCCATGGAACCACAATTAGAATGCTTTTTGCAGCCAATGTGGCAGTTGTGTTGAGGCAGAGCACAGTGTCAAATGCAGAGTGAGTTACAGCTGCTGTTTTTCAAAGTCAGAGTGTAGCTAAAAAAGAAAGCAGGGATGTCAGTGCTTCTTTAGCATGCTCTATCAACATGGGGACAATAGTGATCCCTGTCCCACTAGCCAGGCTGAGTATCTTACTGCTGGCACAAATAGAGAGTTTCGACAGGGTCTTGAATGGCCACTGCTCTGCTATAGGTAGTTATACTATGTGTTACATGCAGTCAATGAGGTGGACAAACTAAAGGAATGTTAAAGGATGTTTTATTAGGACTGCGTGAAATTTTGTGCACTCATTAAAATGTAACCTTAGTCTTCCAAATGTACAACTTCATTTTCTTTTTCTTAAATATATGTGTGTGTGTGTTTTTAAGAAAAAAAATGAAGTTGTACATTTATATATTAGTTATATAAATATATATGTATTTGTGCGGTCAAGACAGAAGAATGAATGAGCGAATGGTTTCAGATTGAAACAGGCGTGAAACAAGGATATATATTATCTCCATTGGTTTTTGGAATTGCTGTAGACTTTATAATGAAAAGATGCTGTACAGGTAAAACTGGCATTGGTTGGGTACATAGGACCCAAAAAGAAGATCTTGATATTGCTGATGACATAACTCTTATCAGTGACAACGTGAAATCAATGCAGGAAAAAACAGATTCCCTGTCATCCTTGACTAGCAAAATAGGTCTTGAAATTAACAAACACAAAACAAAAATAATGAAACTTCTCATTAATCAAGAAGAAAAAATATATGTAGAAGGAACAGTTGTTTATGAAATAAACTAATTTTCATACCTTGACAGCTACATAGACCAAGATGGTGACACTAGGAAGGAAGTTAGAATTAGAATTACAAAAGCAGTAAAAAAAAAAAAAAATCTTGAGAACATAAGGAATTCAAAAGTTATAAGCACAAAAACCAAGATTATTCAATTCATATGTGATATCCACCCTCATTTATACATGTGAAAGATGGAAATCAACTAAAGAAATAGACAAGAAATTAGACTCTTTTGAAAACATATGCCTAAGGAAAATACTTGATATAAAGTGGAACGAATTCAAGATCAAGAACAACACAGAGATAAGACAGATGAGCAAACAACAACCTGTCTCATGGGTGATCAGAAAAAGAAGATGGACATATGTAGGCCAAGTGATGAGAAGAAACAATCAGAGAATACCAAAACAAGCTATCAAGTGGAGCACAACAGGCAGACGAAAAAGAGGTCGACCACGTGAAACTCTAAAGAGGACATTGTTATGAGAAGCCAGTTTAGTGGGCATAAAATCCCTTGATGAGGTTGAAAGACTCGTGAGAACAGGAAACCTGGCAAACAACTACGTGAGCCCTATGTGACATTTAACAGCATGGAAAGGATGTAATATATATATATATATGATGCTAGGTCATGGATGTACCAGCTGAGTAGGCACAATTATACCTATCTGCTATACGTAAAGGATGAAATAATTTTAAAAAGCTCATTTCCTTAAAAACCTCAAATTAATTTGCACTGCAGTTGACTATGAAAAAAACATGCTTGAAATATTAACTGCTGGATATCATTCTGTAATACCTCTTTATGTGCAGCAGAGACTGCTTTGATATGATCTTTGCTCTCCTTGGTGAAGAACTTCTTCAAAGTATCTGTTGACTGTTTCTGTATCAATAAGCAAAAAAAAACAAAATTTGGCTTGAGGATTACTATTCTTTTACATATTAAAAAAAAACCTCATAGACTATTTTCTAAACTGAAGTAACCATCAAAACTGGAAGTAGTAACATAAAAATGAAAGTCATGCAAATGAAAATCTGTGGCCACATACATTTTAAAAAATTGATTTCAGATTGGTGTGAGCTTGTGAATACACTATGTACTTAAGGACAGGCACCCGAGACTGCTGACAACATTCTTTAGGATTGTTAACATTATGACACCTTTTGTTTTATGCACTGATTCAGTGTGGAATAATCCTGGGTTTCATCCTTTCTAAGCGCCATGCAGCGTGGCGTAGGCGATCATTTCTCTCCACAATTCCCTGTCTTTTGTGTTGACTATGAGATCCGCCACACTGACAGCCCATCCAATAACTTCTCTCTCTGTCTTCATCTGTCTCTTCTTCCCTCAATTTTTCCATTTGCTGCAGTATGTTTTAATTTTCCTCTTTTCAGGAAATGTCCTATAAATCTTGCTTGCCTGTCTCTGATATTTGCTATAATTTGCTCTTTAACTCCAACCTCACTTAAGACTTCTTCATTGGTTATCTTTGCTGTCCATGGTACCTCATCCTTTATTGTTCTTTATTGGAGCTACAGTTCATCAGAGAGTCAATTATGTAGATTTAATCTTCTCATGATCAAAAGAAGACAAAGCAAAAATAGACAAGAGAGAACATTATAGGACAGTTATAAAAAAAAAATAAAAGATTGTAACAGAAAGAGAAACCTCATGAATAGATTTGGCATCCTGTTCTGCTCTGTCTTTGTTGATTTTTCCCACTTCATCCCTCTTCCCAGCAAGGAGTTGTACTAGAACATCTCTGAGATCTCCTTTAGTCTCTTTCTTGATATCAGATTCAAGGTCTTTCTTGTATTCTTAAATAAGAGAACATGCCACTTGTAAATTATCATGAAACTGATGTTACAAAACTAAAAGTTAGCAGAATTAAAAATTTTTATAGCCCTTTAAACATTATAAATCAATGTTACAAAACTTAACATAATTTTTATAGCATTCCCACTTTGTAAAAGAAATTTTGTTATGTCACAGAAATGAATAAATATTGCATCAGATTTCTGTTATACTTGTAATACAGTAAGATCTCATTATAACAGACTTCAAGGAGATTGGCAAACTAGTCACCTATATCCAAAGTCTGCTGTATCCAGAATAAAATATACATATAGGAGTGTGGTGGGGGCCTGCAGACCAGTATTACTGAGGCTCCATTATAAGCAGGGCTTGTTATAAAGGGATTTTACTATATACACTAACTAAAGTTATTGAAGTAATGAATCATTGTGCTAATACTGACCTGGAGAGCAAAAGTGGCACTGTTAGAGGGATAGCACAGTTATTACATAGTTAAGGAATCAAACTTGGGCAAGAGTTAGCTCTGTCTCCCCTCATGTGATCCTGGAAACAGGGCTGTTGCTGCTTGTCTTAAAATGATTAACAAGTAGGGGATGGCGTGAAGTCTTTCTTAATTTGGAAAATTTGCTTGACCAGCAAGCAGTTATTGATGTTTGCTCACATGGTGTGAAGATTTCTGATCTTACCCAACAAATAGTGATCAATGTTTGCCCCATGGTGTGAAGTATTCCTTAGCCTGATCAGTAATTAAAGATCAATGTTTGCCACTTATTGAGAAGACTGCTCCTAGATGAACTCCATGTACCTGGGCATGGCATCATCCATGGAAATGAGAGAACTTACAGGTTGGCAGGCACTGCCATCATCGCAGATGGACAACTATTGGATCGAGCTGATAATGTTAACATGTTCAGAAAGATACGCACAGTGGAGGACGCTGCTTAGATTAAGAAAGCTGGGAGTACAGATTGGTACAACCAGGAAAAAGAAACCTCTTTTTTTTGGGCTTGTTGTGCTCCACTTGATTGTTTTCAGATTCTCTGACTGTTTCTTCTCATCACATGACTGACATATATCCATCTCCTCTTCCTGATCACCCATGAGACCAGTTGTTGTTCACTCATCTGCCTTATCTCTGCATTGTTCTTGAATTCGTTCCACTTTATGCAGAGTATTTTCCTTAGGCATTTGTTATTGAAAGAGTTTAATTTGTTGTCTATTTCTTTAGTTGTTTTCCAGCTTTCACCTGCATAAATGAAGGTGGACATCACATTTGAATTGAATAGTCTTAACTTGGCTTTTATGCTTATAACTTTTGAGTGCCATATGTTCTCATGATTCTTGAAGAAATGCTGCTTTTGCAATTCTAACTTCCTTTCTGGTGTCACCATTCTGGTCTATGTAGCTGGCAAGGTATGCAAATTGATGTACTTCTTCAACAGCTGTTCCTTCTATGTATATTTTTCCTTCTTGGTTAATGGGAAGTTTCATTATTTTTATTTCTTCCTTGTTAATTTCAAGTCCTATTTTGCTAGTCAGTGAAGACAGGGTATCAGTTTTTTCTTATTGAATTCTTGTCACTGATAAGAGTTATGTTATCTGTAAAATAAAGATGTTCTAGTTGGGTCCCTTGTACATAATCAATACCTGTGTTACCTGTGCAGCATTTTTTCTATATGAAGTCTATTGTTCTTCCAATGACCATGACCTCTGTTAAACATAGTTCAATTAATCTTTCTCCATTCTGTTTTAAAAAGGCCCCGAGGTCCACCCAGGCTCTAAAAACTTATCTTATCTTATATCCTTCCCGTGCCATTAAACGTCACATAGGGCTCGCAAAGTAGTTCGCCAATTTTTCCTGTCTTCGGCGAGTCTTTCAACCTCATCAAAGGATTTTATGCCTGTTAATTTGGCCTCTCTTAATAATGTCCTCTTCAGAGTTTCACGCGGTCTGCCTCTTTTTCTTCGGCCTGTTGTGTTCCACTTGATATCTTGTTTTGGGATTTTCTGATCATTTCTTCTCATCAAGTGGCCAACATATGTCCATCTCCTTTTCCTGATCACCCATGAGACTGGTTGTTGTTCAGTCATCTGTCTTATGGTTCTAAGGACTGCAAATGCGCCACAAACAGCCTCTGGCAGTCAAGTCCAGCTCCTGGCCTTCCCGTGGCAGAACTGTTTAAACTGACAGGAGAAGGGGCGAGGGCGAATATCTGGCGCCTGAAACCAGTTACTTAGGGTAGATGAGTGGCACGTTTGGTAGCTCATCTGCCGCTGTTGGCGAGATCTTCAGCTGCTGTGCGTGGAGCGGTGCTCCTCCCGGCCAATGAAGAAATTTGCAAATGAGGTTGCCGCGCAGCATCACTGCGGAAAAGGTGGTAAAAAGGATAAAGCGAAGCAAACAGTCAAATCACGGCACCTCTGGTCTGGAGGTCGGCCACGTCCTGAGTGCAGTCATATCGGGTGAAATGCATGAACCGGCTTGTCCCAGAGGTTAAGACACTGCTGGCTTGACTCCTCAAATGCCGGGCGTGGAGTGAAGCTCCTCCCGGTTAAGGAAGTAAATGCGGAAAAGAAATAAAGGTTGCTGTGCGGCATCGATGGGAAAAGGTGGTGGAAAGTGAAGTTTAACCGGTATGTCCAGTAGTATCGCTACGAGAGCTATACCACGGCACCTCTGCTCTAGAGGCCGCCCACGTCCGAAATACACCTACACTGGTGAAATATGCCTAAACCGGCACACACCAGGGGTGGAACTCGATGGCTAGACATGTCATGCCACCTCTGCTCTAGAGGTCGGTAACGCCTGATAAACACCCATACTGGTGAATTTTGCCTACACCGGCTCATACCAGGGGTGAATCTTGAAGGCTATGAATGTCACAGTACCTCTGCCATAGAGGTCGGTCCCGTCCCAAACATGCCCATACTGGGAAATGCCTAAACCGGCTCAACCCAGGGGTAGAAGTCACTAGTGGCGAGGATTCGTCCTCCTGGACAAAAGCTCCATCCTGGTCACAACTAGGAAGGGTAGCAGCCACGACCGCAAAATGCGAAGTCGGAGACACTGGACCAGGGAAGTCTAGATAGGCAACCACCTCTCACCCGGCGGGGATGTCTGCGTATCCTAATCACGCTGAGGTTTTCCGGTGAGAAAGTCCAACCCTGGACTGGATGGGCAACCACCTCTCACCCGGCGGTGATACACAGGTATCTCAAAACACGTCGAGGTTTTCCGGTGAGAAAGTCCAACTCTGGCCTGGGTGGGCTACCGCCTCTCACCCAGCGGGGATGCACTGATATCCCAAACACGTCGAGGTTTTCCGGTGAGAAAGTCCAACCCTAGACCAAACTGATGCAATGAAAACCACGGTGTCACGCAATCCCGCTTCCGAGACCCACCAAGAATACAGGCTAAAGCACTGTGATACTCTGAACCCCTTGTCGTCCTTTCGTGGAACTCATGTGGTCTATTTTGGACCACAGGGGACCACGGGACCTAACGAGGACCACATGCGTGAATTCAGTAGGTTCACAGTGCGGTTTTTGGTGGTAGAAGTGAACGAAGAAGAAGAAGAAGAAGAAGATCTGTCTTATCTCTGCATTGTTCTTGAATTCATTCCACTTGATGCCGAGTATTTTCCTTAGGCATTTGTTTTCTAAAAACTGGTACCAGAGAAATCTGGGAAGGTAAAACTGCAGGCGTAATACTGACCACATCACACTTTCATGTGCTGAAGGTCATGGAAAATTTGGGCCTAACACCGTTATTGCACAACATGCCTTAATGGCATGGAAATGGGAATTTTACCTTTTACCTTTACCATTCTGATTTACCGTGTCAATTCCTTCTTTCCCCATTACTTTTTTGACATTGGTGTTATCTTTCCCTACCTTAGCGTTGATGTCTCCCATAACAATTAGGATGTCATGTGTAGGGACTTTGTTAATGAGCTGTTGTAGTTGGTGATAGAAATTGTCTGTTATTTCATCATCTGCATCATTCACGGGTGCATAACATTGTATGATTGTTATTCTTCCATGTCTTAGTTTTTTTTATTGCACTGTTCACTGGTTCCCATTCTATAAGGCTCTTTGCTGCTATATTGATGTAATTAAACCTATCCCCTCTTGGTGTTTCCCATCATTTCTGCCTGAATGCATTATTATCTTACAGTTTTTTGCTGTTCTTTTCCCTGCTTCTGGCCATCACATTTCACTGATGCCTAGTACATCTAAGTGGTATCTCTCTATTTCTCAGATTACCTGAGTAGTTTTCGATGGTGCTGCCACTGCTCTTATGTTCCAGAATACAATTTTTGTCATATATTTGGGGGCGATGAATGTGTTCTTTTGATCTTTGTCTGAGTTATTCGGAGCTGGTATCCCTGATGCTTGGTTGGTTTTGTTGTGAGTTTCCATAACAAGTCCTTTTTTCCCTAGATGGGTCCCAGGATAATGTTGTTAGCCTTATGCCCAACTCCTGGTTCAGGATATGTAACAGATCAAGCGGAATTCCATTGATTTGTGCATGCCGGCAAGAGCGTTAAACACACACACGCCATCTTGCACATCACTTGGATATCATATAGCAATCAAATTAATCAGACAATACTGATAAAAATAACACTGTGATACCAAATGTTTCTGCTTTTTATTTCACCACAAGAAAGAGAAATTTGCAAGAACTTATTTTACTAATCCATATTTATTTGTACATTTTCTTCTTCTTCTTCTTCTTCATACGCACAATGATGCGAGGTGCCCTGATTTTTGTGATGCGCCTTTTGGCTGGGTACCTCCAACTTACTTCAGCACCTTTCCTTGCTAAGGCAGAATGTGGTCTTGCTTGGACTGCCATGAAGACAGAGGTGTAGGCTAGCCTGGCCAAAACTTTCTTTTCTAGCCTCTGGTGGCTGTACTTAAGCCCTTTCTCCATGTCAGATCTAGCATGCAACGCTCGCTGGCCAGATGGCTTTAAGACAGTTCCACAGAGACACTCCAACTTTGGGATGAGGAATTGTATGAGTGCTTTAACGATATCCATTCCCCACCACCTATAGTCTACAGGCTCTGTTTTGTTTACATCATTCTGATAGCCATTGTTGTAAAGACCCATAGGCTTGTCACGTCCTGGATTCATTGGTTTCACACCAGATTTTCCTCATCCCTGCCGGCAATCTCCATGTCCCCACATGTCCACAACCTGACATTACATTTTACAAAAATAACAATTACAATTACTGTTGATTGCTACAGGTTTCTGGGCTACAGAAGTAGGTCAGAGTTTTTAAGCAAACAGATCTATGTTCCCTGTCTCACAAAGACTATGTTAAGATAAATGTGCTCTTAACACAGTTGTTCCCAGAGGTGTACCTTTTCTTTTCTTTTTGTGTGCCACTTGGTCAGCTTATTCATATATTTTTCTCTCAAACTCCTCCTTTTTTTTTCTTTGGGTTTTCTAAGGACTTATAGGTACTGAAACTTCTATTTTCTCCTGACTGGTCCATATAACTTTGACTGACTTTTCATTGTTGATTCATTTAACTTGTTATGTTCTGAAAGAACTAAAAAATTAAAAAAAACACATTTATGTTTTCTGAGAACAGCAATGGTTCTGTTAAATATCTCTCTCCATGATCTTCATTTCAGAACATTGCAGCAGTGAACTAGCATGTATACTTAAATAAGAATGACTATGCCATTCCCTCTTACTATATAGCTATTATTTAGTTCAAGCTTTATACAAAAATAAAACTATAATTTTAAAATGACACTGAAGCTGCATCTTTGCTTTCAAATAAAAGAAATGAAGGTGAAGATACTATGGCTGCTTGGCTGCTTCAGGACTTATATTTGACCAAGGCCCTATATTACCTTCCATTGGTGCTCTTGGAAATAAACAAAAGTCTGGCCTAGTGAATAAAGATCACAATGTGAAGATGAACCTGATCCTAACAAATCTTACATCTTATATCCTTCCTGTGCCACTAAACATCACATAGGGCCCACATGGGAGTTTGCCAAGATTTCCTGTTTCGGCAAGTTTTTCAATCTCTTCAAGGGATGTTATGCCTATTAATTTGGCCTCACTTAACAGTGTTCTCTTTAAAGCTTCACATGGTCGACCTCTTTTTTCTTCGGCCTGTTGTGTTCCACTTGATAGCTTGTTTTGGGATCCTCTGATTGTTTCTTCTCATCACATGTCCATCTTCTTTTTCTGATCACTCATGAGACAGGTTGTTGTTTGCTCATCTGTCTTATCTCTGCATTGTTCTTGAATTCATTCCACTTTATACTGAGTATTTTCCTTAGGCATTTGTTTTTTAAGAGTCTAATTTCTTGTCTATTTCTTTAGTTGTTTTCCAGTTTTTACATGTGGGTGGATATTACATTTGAATTGAATAATCTTAACTTGGTTTTTGTGCTTATAACTTTTGAATGCCATGTTCTCAAGATTCATGAAGGTCAATGCTGCTTTTGCAATCCTAATTCTAACTTCCTTTCTGGTGTCGCCATCCTGGTCTATGTAGAGGCCAAGATATGCCAGTATATGATCCTAACAAATACATTAACTCAAAGTTGGATATATCAGGCCATAATTAGATAACGATGGCACAATGCACCTAATTCCCTTTTAAAAGCAAACTTCAAAGAATAAAAAAATACAATAAACAATGTAAAAGGAAATAATGGTCTGAATGTAAGTTGTGTAGCTGTTTATTGTTGAATATTAAAGGCAACACAAAGGTAAAGATACAGCTCAGATGCTCAACATTTCTCTGTTTATTGTTGAATATTAAAGACAACACAAAGGTAAAGATACAGCTCAGATGCTCAACATTTCTCTGTTTATTGTTGAATATTAAAGACAACACAAAGGTAAAGATACAGCTCAGATGCTCAACATTTCTCTAAGTCTTAGATTATTCAGCCTACAATTATTTTTTATCACATGCACAGTCATCTACTTGACTGTAGTGCATTGGAAGATCTTCAGAAAAAACCTGCTACCAGTGAATTCTTCTATCACCAACATACTGTATGAAACAAGATCTTAAAAAGACCTCTACATTCCATTACCAGGCATAAGAGAAAAAAAAAATGAAAATTTGAAAAAACCTGGGTATTGGAAAAGTCAAAATCAAAGACTGCACAGTGAAGGAAAACTATAATGCAGATACAAGGAAAAAAAAATATCTTATAAAATTTACCTGACTATATAGTTCCTGGTACCTTTTCTTGAGAGTCTGTCTCTCTGAGTTTGAATTTCTTGTGATAACTTCAGTAATTACATCCTCTTTGGTGCCCACTCCTTTCATTGCTTTATGCAATTTAACAGCATCTTCATCATTTTCATTGATCTCCTCTGCTCCATTTTCTACAAAATCATCATTTTTCCCTTCTGTGTGCTCATCTTCTGGGCTGGGTTCTTCCTCTCCAACTCTGTCAATGATTCTAAGAAGAGTTTTCTGGTAATCTCCTTTTGTTTTATTTTCTACATCTTTTCTGAGAGGGTTCCCATAGAGCTCCTGATACTTTCCTTTGATGGCAGGAAGGTCTATCTGTTACGCAGAGAAAAATTATTATTAAAATAATTATAAATGGTTTGTTTAACCAGGCAACTTCTATTTTTAACTATTGCAAAATAGAAAACCTCACATACAAATTATACATTTCAAATTTAAAAAGATTAAACAAAGAATAAGACATTGTAATGGAAGAAAATTAGGAAATCTTGAAGAATCTTGAGGCAAAATAAACAGCAAGAGCCAGAAAAATTAACTGAAAACAAACATTAAAAAGATAAGATTATTAACAAAGAATATAAATGAAACTATTCTTGAAAATGAGAATATGGGATAAAAAGTAATTTCATGACCTCTTGGATGTATAATAATATAACTGGCAATGAGAATCAGAATTCAACAGAAAAGCAGAGATTACTAAATACACTTTGAAGAGAATAATACAGATTCTTACCTCCAAACAAAAAACTCAGCAATTACAACAGAGCTGTCAAAAATTATGTATACACAAAATTGCTTTACATCACAGTCATGGACATTACATAAAAAGATATAAAATTAAATGGAAACACTTGTACTTGTATGAACTCCCTTTAACTGCAAGCTGTTCTTTGCAGCTGATGCTGTAGAGATGTTGAGGCACAGCATCATATTGGCATGGGAGCAGGTTATGCCAGCTACTTTTTCAGTCCTGGAGTACAGCTAAAAAGCAGGGGGTGTGCAAAACTTCTTTAGCAGGCTCCACCACCATGGGGACTATGGTGATCCCTGCCCCACTAGCCAGGCTAGGCCTGTTACTAGGGGTACCACGGAGAGGTGGGACAGGGTCTTGGTTACCTATGGTTCACTGATGCTGGCAATCAGCTATGGGTCACTGATTGCCTCATCAGACACCGTCTTTGCCACCAATGGAAACACTATAAATGTACATATAAGTGAGGCATGTTTCATGGGTGGAAAAAATATGAATAAGGAAGAAATGAAACAAATTAAATTGAATTGAAACATTTTATTCAGGTTTTATCTTGGCATGAATCAGAGCTTGCCAGACATTTAACATAGTCACTCTTTACTGTGAGAAAACATATAATGAAGATAAGTCTCAAATTTAGGCATAAACTAACAAGCTACAGCTTAGGGTTACACAAAAATTGAGAACTTTTGTCCATCTAGATTTTTATGTGGATCTTTATGCATACTGTATAATCTTGCACAGAAAATTTGTAAGTGTTGCTTTAAAATGACTCTATATGCAATTATTTAGGTAATATTTTAAGCCCACATTTTTTGGTATAACTTTTTTTACTAAGGCATCTCTAAACTTTATATAGCACGCACATCACAAATCTAACTACAGCACTGATGATGATAAGATGAACCCTGTAAAAAAAATATTATTACTGATCCCTCCAATCTCCCATTCTGAATGAATTATAATAAATTTGATTAATATGTGTACGTAACTCACCTCTGATCTGGACACAAGCACCCAAATTAGCTGTCTGTTATTGGTACCCATTCTTTTCATGGAACTGTTAAGTCTCTCAGCAAAATACTTGGTCTTATTCTGTTGTGCCAAAGCTGCATTTTTTAAAGGTAATAGGCATTTATGAAATTTTCATACATTTAGTTATACTTTGAAACATAATAAGTACACGGAAGTACATGTAAATACTGTTTTCCATTCCATTTTACACCTATACCCCCTAACATATCAAGACCCGCACTTTTACTCTGGTAAGCAACTGAAGGTCCACTTTACTTACTGTGGCACCGAAAGAGTTAATCTCCATGGGTTTAACTTAATCCTGCCACTTCTGATCTAAGTTGTCTTGTTCTGTGCTAAGACTGTTCTTTAACACAGCATAGAATCTACTATTCCCATGACCATTTTTCTGTACCTACTACTTCCTATTCTACATTCAATAGTTACAGCCTCAAATGTCTGTATGTATTATCTGGATAAATTGTGCAGTCTTTTGGAGGTAATGCTCTGCACCCTAAAGTTTGTCTTCCAATGTAGCTCCCTGTGACTAGATTTGGGTTCAGGTTTCTTGGTATGTGGAACAGAGCTGCAGAATTTACACTGGAGTCTGAATACCTGTCCCACCTGTGTAGTCAGGAGATATGTAAATTGCTTTCTGTACATTAACCATCTGTTCAGTACAAAGCCTCAGTTGTTTAAAATATATAATCAACATATAAATAACAAAATAATTATAATTATGTATTCTTACCATAAGCAAGATATGCCTCCTCAGTATCACCACTGCTTGCTTTTTTGATAGATACCGAAATGTCTTCCCGGAACAGCTTGAGATTTAATGAAATGTATGTTATAACTTTCCATATGCTTGCATCAAAACTGATAAATCAATAATTTTATTTTATTAAATTAACAAGTCTGCAATTAAATAGTGCTCTAAACTATTTATGTTATCATTTCACAAAATGGAAAGATGTCTTGACAATCAGTTCAGGAGAGAATTTATATTAAAAAATTAAAAAATCAACCAGCTTTAATGCCACAAAAGAAGGGAAACTTTCCCATAATATATAATCATTATCAGAAAGTCAATATTTTCATCACAACTGACTAACAAATTTTCCAAGAGTCAGGTCCCGATGTATACATTATAGGAAAATGAATTATTCAAAAGAAAAATTAATGCTTGAAAATAGTTTTAACATAGTTTTAAAACATTCTACCTCTTTGTGAGCAGCAGAAATGGCACTGATCTGTGTTGCATTGTTCTTGAAAACATTCTTCAAAACAGCTGCTGTTGGTTTCTAGCAGATAAGTAAATAAATGTGATAAACCTCAGCATAAAACTTGCCAGTCATTTTATGATAATGTTCTATACTGAAAGAAAAATAGGTGTTCTGTTAGTGCAAAATTCTGAATTTTTTTTAACAGCCACCATTAGCACAATCAGAATGCTCACTATCACAGCTACCACAGCAAATCACTTAACCACTATCATTATAACCAACCAAAATTACCACTGCCATAAAAAAATCTTACATCTTACATCATTCCTGTGCCATTAAACATCACATTGGGCTCGCATAGCTGTTTGCCAGGTTTTCCTGTTCTTGGTGAGTCTTTCAACTTCATCACAGGATTTTATGCCCACTAAACTGACTTTTCTTAACAATGTTCTCTTTAGAGTTTCACGCGGTTGACCTCTTTTTCTTCAGCCTGTTGTGCTCCACTTGATAGCTTGTTTTGGTATTCTCTGATTGTTTCTTCTCATCACATGGCCTACATATGTCCATCTTCTTTTTCTGATCATCTATGAGACTGGTTGTTGTTTGCTCATCTGTTTTATCTCTGCATTGTTCTTGAATTCGTTCCACTTTATACCAAGTATTTTCCTTGGGCATTTGTTTTCAAAATAGTCTAATTTCTTGTCTATTTCTTTAGATGATTTCCAACTTTCATAGCATAAATGAGGGTGGATATCACATTTGAATTGAACAATCTTAACTTGGTTTTTGTGCTTATAACTTTTAAATTCCATATGTTCTCAAGATTTTTGAAGGACAATGCTGCTTTTGCAATTCTAACTTCCTTCTTGATATCACCATCCTGGTCTGTGTAATAAAAAAAATACCACCAACAAAACACTCACTACTAACACTTCCATTGAAAAAAATACTACATTCACTGTACGAACAAATCACTTGAAACACAATTATTAACAAAACACTTTATCACCTTAGCACTAATAATACTAACAAACCATTTACCACTGCTACCAACATATCACTCACCACCATCAAAACACTTAACTCCACATTACCATAACAAAACACTGACTTCCATCACTAACACCAGTAAAACACTCATTATCACCACTATAATCAACAAACTTTTTACCACCACAAACAAATCAACACTAACACCAACTCACTACTAACATCATCACTTACCACCACCATATAAATCAAAAGCACACAGAATAATATTTTAAAGCTTTTTTCTGTTCTTGACAAAATTGTTTTTCTGTACCATTGGATTCTCCATTTATGTTATAACTTCACACAATTTTTCATCCTCCATTATATTTTGTCCCTGTCTGTGGTTTCTATACAACAACTGAGTCACAATATTAGTTGAAAATTTGTTCTTTCTGTTTTTTTTTTCATTTCTTCACCAGCTCTACCAATATCTATCAACTTTTCAACTACATGCACAGTAGGACCACAGACAAACTACATGTTCATTACATTTGACTTTCGCTGTAGAGATGATGATGATGATGATGATGGTAGTGGTGATGATGAACATACCTCATGTAAAGTTGTAGCATCTTTCTCAGCTTTAATCTTGTCCACAGCAGTCAACTTTTCTTTCTTTTGATCAAGAACCTGATTCAACAGATCTTTGAGATCTCCACTGGTCTCTTTCTTGACTTCAGACTCCAGATCTTTCTTGTATTCTTTAGTAGGTACAAATAATATCCACTTTTAAAATCTTCTAGCAAAAAGTTTTAAAAATGCACTGATTATATTAGCCCAATATTTATAGTTTTTCCAAGACAAATTTTGCACATAAATTTACAAATTACATTTATACCACATTTCTAGGGAGGCACCTGAATGGCACAGTGGTTAGTGTGCTTGCTTCTTATACAGAGGTCAGTGGTTTCAGTCTGGTCAAAGGAACTCCAGTCTTCCAGTTGTAGAAATGGTACCTGGCTCTTTCTGCAGCTGGAGAAAGAAAGTGGCCTGGTGTGGTGCTAATCTCTCTAAAGTGCCACTGGGTGAAAGAAAATATGAGAACTAAAACCATATTCCTTTATGCCTTCATGACAAGATAGGAATGTTTCTATTTCTGTGCATACAACATTTTTTTCCTCTTGTTTTCATTCATTGTTTGTCTACTGTATATCAGTTTCTATTTTATAAATGAAAGTTCTGTTTTATCCACCTTTACGTATTCTTGTGAATTATGCTCTGTAAAATTTGTCTGCTGTCATGAATGATGGCTTACATAGATAATTTATCTGCTTGTGAGAATGATGCTTTATTGAAATTATGTGTCTTCTGTTGTGACTGATGATTCATGCTAACATTATTTTGTTTCTGCTTTTGAAAGTGATGATTCATAATTACCACATTTTGACATTTTTCACTTCTATAGATCTTTTTTCACTTCTATAGATCTGACTTACCTTTTTGTATGCTTTCTTAATTTCATCAATTTCAGCTCCAGATTTTGAACAAATTACTCCAATAAGTGTGGGCTCATCAGTCCCTAAGCCTTTCATAGCTCTGTTAAGGGTGTAAGTGTCTAGATCTAAGGAGGGCATCATGAGAGCTAAAATGGTATCTTTGAAATCTCCACTCAGTTCAGATTCAAGATCTTTGACCAAGTCCTGAAAATAGAGTAATAAACAATAACTGAAAATAGACTCAAAATGTTATTATCTTTGTTCTTTGGATAAGTCTAGTTTGAGAGGATTCAGTCTCTTCTTTGGAAGGTGGATTGCAAAACTTTGTAGCATCACTGAGAATCCTGATCAAATGGAAACAGTTATATGGGATGCAAAATTCACCACCTCAGACCAAGAAGCTATATCAATATTTACTTGACTATTCCTACTTCTTGACAATAAGCAATTGAGAATCTCTGATACTATTACTATATAAAACATGTAATGCAAATACTATCACAATGTGATTAAAGAAGGTGAATAAATAACACCCGAAATGCTAAAAGCTATCAATAGTGACAACATGAGACAACTACAGAGAATGTTTAACAAGATTTGGAAAGAAGAAAAGGTCCTTTCTAAATGGAAAAAAGGAATCACTGTTAAAATACTAAAAAAAAAAAGGCAACCTTAGAGACTGTAACAATTGGAGAGGAGTAACCTTAATATCAGTTGTGTCAAAAGTATTTTGCAAGGTCATTTTGAATAGACTTAATGATATAGTGGATACTGCAATGAGAGAAGAACAAGCAGGATTTCAAAAAGGGAGAAGCTGTCTCGACCAGATCTTTACTCTCAGAATAATACTTGAAGAACATACTGAAAAGCAGAAACCATTAATACTGAACTTCACAGACTTTAAAAAGGCATTTGATAGCATACACAGAGATTCACTGTGGAGAATTTTAAGCCTATATGGAATACCATCTAAAAGTGTCAACATCATTAAGGACTTATACAATGGATATGTTTGTGCAGTCAAGACAAAATAAGGGATGAGTGAATGATTTTAGATTGAAACAGGTTTTGAAACAAGGATGTATACTGTCTCCTGTGCTTTTTGGAATTATAATAGACTTCATAATGAAAAAATGCTGTACAGGTAACATAGGTATTGACTGGGTACATGGGACCCAACTAGAAGATCTTGATTTTGCTGATGACATAACTCTAATCAGTAACAATGTGAATTCCATGCAAGAAAAAACAGATAGCCTGTCTTCACTGGCTAGCAAAAAAGGACTTGAAATTAACAGGGATAAAACAAAAATAATGAAAATTCCCATTAATTAAAATGGAAAAATATATGTAGAAGGGACAGATATTGAAGAAGTCAATCAATTTGCATAATCTTGCCAGCTACATAGACCAGGACGGTGACACTAGAAAGGAAGTTAGAATTAGAATTAAAAGCAGCATCGATCTTCAAGAATCTTGAGAACATATGGAATTCAAAAGTTATAAGCATAAAAACCAAGTTAAGACTATTCAATTCAAATGTAATATCCACCCTCATTTATGCATGCGAAAGGTGGAAAACAACTAAAGAAACAGACAAGAAATTAGACTCTTTTGAAAACAAATGCATAAGGAAAATACTCGGCATCGGGTGGAACGAATTCAGTAACAATGCAGAGATAAGACAAATGACTGAACAACAACCAGTCTCATGGGTGATCAGAAAAAGGAGATGGACATATGTTGATCACGTGATGATAAGAAATGATCAGAGAATCCCAAAACAAGCTATCAAGTGGAACACAATAGGCCAAAGAAAAAGAGGTAGACCACATGAAACTCTGAGGAGGACATTGTTAAGAGAGGCCAAATTAACAGGCATGAAATCCCTTGATGAGGTTGAAAGACTCGCTGAAGATAGGAAAAATTGGCGGACTACCTTGTGAGCCCTAAGTGACGTTTAACAGCATGGGAAGGATATAAGATAAGAATATACATTTTGTAACAATGTAACCAGGTTAAACTCATATTTTAAATTATGGTTCTTGAGCCCTAAGTATTGTTCACTTTTAATGTGCATTAGATTTTATAGAAAGCAAGCTGAAAAGTTAAATAAAATTATTTTTTGCCATTCAAGCATTTGGAATTTACAATGCTTTTACCAATATTTAAATAAACATCTAGTGAAATATAAGTCTGTAATTATAATTCTGTGTATATCAACAATGCAGAGATGAGTGAACAACAACCTGTCTCATGGGTGATTAGAAAAAGGAGGACATATATGTAGGTCATGTGATGAGAAGAAAACTCAGAAAATCCCAGAACATCTTACATCCTTCCCTTGCCGTTAAACGTCACGTAGGGCTCGCATAGTTGTTTGCCAAGATTTCCTGTGCTCGGTGAGTCTTTCAACTTCATCAAGGGATGTTATGCCCACTAAACTGTCTTCTCTTAATGATGTCCTCTTTAGAGTTTCACGTGGTCGACTTCTTTTTCTTCGGCCTGTTATGTTTCACTTGATAGCTTGTTTTGGTATTCTCTGATTGTTTCTTCTCATCATGTGGTCTACATATGTCCATCTTCTTTTTCTGATCACCCATGAGACAGGTTGTTGTTTGCTCATCTGTCTTATCTCTATGTTGTTCTTGAATTTGTTCCACTTGATACCAAGTATTCTCCTTAGGCATTTGTTTTCAAAAGAGTCTAATTTCTTGTCTATTTCTTTGTTGATTTCCAGCGTTCACATGCATAAATGAGGGTGGATATCACATTTGAACTGAATAATCTTAACTTGGTTTTTGTGCTTATAACTTTTGAATTTCATATGTTTTCAAGATTTTTGAAGGACAATGTTGCTTTTGTTCTTCAAGAATCTTGTATGCTTCTACTCATATTAAAATAGCTGGCATGTTCTGCAGCATGTAAGTCCGTCAATTAAAATGACTTACTTGTCCTGCTTTGTCTTGTCTTCTTTCTCTTACACCCTTCAGTGTTGAGGGGAAAAATAAATTGATAGGGCTTGGTAATTTGCTTCTTATGGGATATTTAAGATTTCTGTAATTTCGTTCCTTCATTTCTTTTATTGGCAGCATCTCTCTATTTTCTAGCATTTCTAGCATGAATGTTTCTGTAGTATACTGTCTGGCGGTAATTGTGTAACTTAGTCAAACTGACTTGCTGTTTTTAGATGTAGTGTAACACTTGCCATGTTGCTAGAATAGTGTTCAGGTATAAGTATATATAAAATGAAATATATGAATATACACAGGGCTGCAATAGAGTTTTGATAACAAAATGTTAAGACTATTTAAAATGGAAATAGGAACTGCCTAAATAAGCAAACAGTTGCAATGTTAAGGTTTACATCTTAATCATAAAAAAATGTACAGGACAATGAAATAGGGAAGGAAGAAAAAAATTCAAATTCACAAGAAATATATAAGAATTCATATATAAGAAATAATGGAAAAAAAAATTATATAAAAAAAAACAGGAGCATTAGCACATGGTGAAGTATTGTAAATGTTTCAATGATGACTTGGGAGGTATGATAGGCTGGTAGTAAAAAAAAAAAGTGAGGAAAGCATACTATAAATTAATAATGATCATTTATGTTGAGGCAATGATCTCATCTGTATAATCTATCTGGGTACAAAATTAATAATCAACATTCATTAACTATAAATTTATGACCACTGACTGCAACACCAACCTTCTTATAAAGCTCATTGTATCTTTTCTTCACCGTTTGCCTCTCAGAGTTGGTATTCCTGGTGATGACCTCAATAATTACATCTTCCTTTGTTCCCAGGCCCTTCATGGCTTTGTACAATTTCACAGCATCTTCATCATTCTCATGAATTTTTTCATCTTCATTGTCCTTTGCTTTTGTTTCTTCCTTTGTTTGCTCTTTTTCTTGATCACTCTTCTTCTCATCCTTATTTTCTTCAGCTTTTCTTTCTTCCTTTACTTGAGTTTTAACAGCAGTGTCTTTGGTCTTCTCCTCCACAACTGCAGCTTTCACTTGAGTTTTTGGCTCTGTTTTTTCTTGCTTCTGTGGTTCCTCTTTTTTCTGTTGTTCATCTTTTTTCTGTGGCTTTTTCTTCTTTGGATCGGGCTTCTCCTCGCCAGCTTTGTCAATTATACAAATTAGAGCTTTCCTGTAATCACCACTTGTTTCTTTCTCCACATCTTTCTTCAGAGGATGACCATAGAGTTCGTGGTATTGGCCTTTGATAGCAGGAAGATCCATCTGTCAATAAAATTAATGAAATGTGCTTTTTTAAATGCTGAAACTCATTTTTATGTTAGAACCAAAGAACGAATGTTTCAAGGCAGCAAAAATAAACTGAAATATACATAGATTAAACAATGAAGTCCCATAATTTGGAAACAACTTTACAACTTTTTTCATCTTTAACAGTGATATCAGATTTATGTCAAATGGTAATGGTTGCAGTTGAGTATAGTCTACCTGGACAAATTCCCTCTTGATTTTACTCAAATTTTGTCAAAACTTTTGGTACTCCAACTCTGAACTTTTGTTGGTCACCCACAAGGCAGTGAGTTTGACAGCTATAGCAGTATTATTTAACACAGTGGTTCCAAAACCTTTTTTTGATCCGTTATCTCCTTGTTCCTTGCCTCCCAGGCTCTTGCACTTCCTAAAATTTTTTGGCTCATTTGGTTCTGATATCCTTTACTGCTCCTTTTCTCTCATCGCCTCTCTAGGTTTTCCAACCACCCATTTTTGGGTCCACTGATCATCATAAGGCAAGCATGATGAAATGAAAATGCATTTTTTACAATAAGTAAACATAACAACATAGTAAAGATTAGACACAGACCATCTCACCTCAGATCTGGAGACCAGTGTCCAAATCAACTGTGTATCATTGGTTCCTATTCCTTTCATGGCATTATTTAATCTCTCTGCAAAGAACTCTGCCTCATCTTCTTTTACTTTTACTGAAAAACATTGAAACTGAATTTGTATTTCCTCCATATTATCAGCTGCAAACTTCAAAATTTCATTCAAATGCCAATTATCTGAATATGATTTTACATCCTTCCTATGCCATTAAACATCACAAAGGGCTCAAATTGTAGTTCGCCATGTTTTTCTGCTTTCAGTGAGTTTTTAATCCTGTTTTCAGTGAGTTTTTAATCTCATTAAGGGATCTTATGCCCACTAATTTAGCCTTTCTCAGCAATGTTCTCTTTAGAGTTTCACATGGTCAGCTTCTTTGTCCTATTGTGTCCCATATCAAGAAATGTTAATTTGTATTAAATTTTTTAGTTAATTACAACTGTTTGGTTACTGAACATCAAATAACAATGCAAAGAAGCCTCATTCATTTTCTGTAACTGTAAGCTAATCATAAGGTAAAATGTGATCTTCATTAGTTGAATAAATATTTGATTACTTGAATAAACATTCGAAGTGAATTTTCTCAGTATCACAGCTAAAGTAAATAAATTGAAGTAAAATTACTGCACCATATTCTTTTGCACCTTGTATAGCTGCAAATGTGTAACAAGGCTTCTAGCATGCTCTGTACACTGTTTCTGAGTTTCTTATATATATATATATATATATAATATATATATATATATATATATATATATATATATATATAAAATTCTTTCCACAGCTGCATTATTAAAAGACAACGCCAACACATGCAAGGCAAAATGTCCCAGCTGAAGGAAATCATATCACCAGAAGTATCCATGTGATTTGCTACAGTTAACTAAAACTGCTTAATGTTGTTTTCACTAAAGTTCAGCCATGACATTTTCTGACTCACATCCACTACTGCTCCAGATCTTCCAGAGTCCTCTTGTACAAAAGTAAAAATAACAACTTCAAAAGCTGAGTTTTCTGAGCCCTAAGGATGCCAGATGGTGAGAAATCAGCAAGAGACACTATTCCTTCAGAACTTCAAAAAGATAATCATGACAGCTTCTTTTATTTGATCTAACAATGTGCACTCAATTTTAGAGTCGTGCATCAATAAATGAAATTCAATGCCAAAGTTAAAAGAGGTAAGGGTAGATGATTAGAACTGTTTTCCAGGTAAAAAAAATCAGTAAGCTAATTTATTATCTATGATAGTGGGCCACATCTTGTATCTATGACCATTACATGCCAAAAGTGATGGTTTGTAATTGAGTGTTGATGATATTTAATGACAATTCTGTTATATGAGTACTATTATCTGCAGCCCAGATTACAGCTACACAAAGTCAGAACCAGCCCAAAAGCTCTCAACCCATAACTGCTCAAAATTTTCCACAACTAACTAATCAGCCCTAATGGGTGGGAAAACTGTGTAGGCAGCAAGGAAGAAGACAATTGTCCTAATAAAATAAGGCAGAATTTAGAACAATCTAAAAGGTTTTTTTGAAACCCCTCCCCTCCCCTTTGCACTTAAAGTAAGAAGATATTTGTCCTTAAAAAAAAAACTGCCATCTTGCCAAAAAAGAAGTGGTTTGCAGACTTTCTTTCAATGAAATAGGATGTGTGCATTACTGGGCAAGTAATTTTTGAACGTAGTGAAAACTGAAAATTGAAACTTACACAAGGCTTGGTAGGCATCTTTACTATTATCTTTGCAAGTTTTTTGGATAGCTTCTGTGATCTCTTCATTGTATGCCTGAATAATCAAATTATATTAAAAATAATATCAGAAAGCTAGAAGTAATCAATCTTGAATCTTGAATCAATCTTAGAAATCAATCTTGATGGGAAAGGCATCCAAATTATAACAAATCTCTACCGGGAACAAGAAGCATCAGTAAGACACGTCACACCGGCATCAACAAAAGTACTCATAATGAGGGGAGTAAAACAAGGATGTGTTCCATCTCCATGACTATTCAACTTGTACACAGAGAACATCTTCAAATACTCAGATGAACTACCAGGACAGAATATAGAGGGGAGAAGTGTCAACAATTCTAGCAGAGAATCCACAGAACCTACAAAAATTAATAGATATGTTTCAAGTCAAGAATAGGGACTTGAGATCAATATCAAGAAGACCAAAGTAATGGTGTTCAGCAGGAAAGACCAGAAGCCACAGATTGATTAACTGTAACAAAGAGAGACTGGAAAAAAGTGGTAAGCTATTGCTACCTAGGGCATATACTAACTAAAGATGGGAGATGTGAAATGGAGATAAAAGAATAGGACTGGCAAATTGTACATTCAATACCATGAAGACATGCTGTTATCCAGAAATCTGCCAATAAAAACAAAATTAAGATTTGCAAAATGTTATATCTATTCTGTTTTACTGTATGGACCAGAAACCTGGACTCTAAATGGGGAGAAAGATTAATGCAGCAGAAATGTGGTTCTACCGAAAACTAGGTCATATAACATGGAGAATGAAAAGAACAAATGCAGAAATGTTAGAATAGCTCCAAGAGCAATGTGAACTTCTCAAAGAAATAAGGATGAAGAAAACAAAATACTTTGGCCATATCAAAAGACATGACAATATACTGAAGATCATAATAGTAAGAAAGGTGGAATAAAAAAGAGCAAGAAGAAGACAGAGATGTAGATGGGAAGATAACATACAAGATGGACAGGATACAGCCTTGATGAGTGCATCATAAAGGTGAGGGAGTGAGGGAACTGGAGATTCATTACTGCCAACCTTCGTTCTTGAGAAGGCACATGATGATGATGATAAGTTAATGCACAAGAAATGAAAAAAATGAATTTTTTTTAAAAAGCAATGAATAAAAGAAAAACACAAGTTTTATCTCTAAGAATGATTTTAAAAAATGAAGAGAAAAAAGTTAAACACCAAAAGAAAATGACATCACAAAATTGATAGAAAATGCATAACTTTTGCAATTATAGAAGCAACATAACTAAAATAGCAAACAGCAAGTATAAATTTAATGAGAAAAGCACAAGAACAGCATGCAACTTCAATAGAGAACAAATTATTCCTGCTATAATTAACAGTTGCAACAGTGTGATTTTAATAACAAATAATATAATTGGAATAGGAATAAACATAATTATCAATATTACAAACATTATAGTTTTAACAAAGAAAGAACATGACCTTTACTAAGAAAAAAAAAAGAGTACAGTTTAATTATCAGTACTGAATTACCTTTTCATAAGCATCAGCAGTGGCAACAATTTGTGAAATGCTGCCCTTGAAGATGAGATTTACAATGGGCGCTGAAGGATTCTAGGAAAAAAAAAACAAGCTCTTACACATGAAATGTACTTAAGTTTCTTATCTTTCAAATTAAATCTGAGGTCCTCTCATTATATAAAATGTATTAGTATTCTTCATCCAAACATCAAACTGAATACAGAACTTCTTAAAAATGACCAAGAACTGCGAGAACAATACAAAGTTATTATAACAAATAGATACAATGCAATAGCAAAGATAAATAGTATAGATGAACAATGGGAAATGTTAAGAGATTCTATCCACCAAACTGTTAAGGAGATAATACCACCGAAAAAAGAAGCCCCTAAAAATAAATGGATGACAGACGACATCTTAGGACTGATGGACAAGAGGAGGAGGAGTAAAAATAACGAGGAAAAATATAGCAAGATAAATAAAGAAATAAGACGCAAATGCAGAGAAGCAAAAGAAGTGTGGTTAAATGAACAGTGCAGACAGATAGAGGACTCTCATAATAAAGACAGCAAAAACATGCATAAACGAATTAATGAACTCACAGGCAGGAAAACAAAATATACCACAGGATGCCTGAAATCGAAAGAAGGTAAAATGTTAATGGGAAAAGAAGACATTGTGGACAGGTGGACAGAGTATATCGGTGAGCTATATGGAGGAGAAAGACCAGAATTAACACCAGATACTGAAAACTGTGATGGACCGCCAATACTTGAAGATGAAATCATAGATGCCATCAAACACATGAAGAAAGGAAAAGCGACTGGGCCTGATAATATAACAATAGAAGAAATAGAGGCACTAGAGGAGACAGGAATAAAAATAATAACCAAGTTACTGAATGATATTTACAACAGTGGTTATATTCCCAGTGACCTGATTAAATCCACGTTTATAGCACTACCAAAGAAACCAGGTGCAAAGGAATGTGACGACCACCGGACTATCAGCCTCTCATGTCACATAACGAAGCTACTTCTGAGAATCATTATGAGAAGAACAAGGAAAAAGATAAAAATGGAAATAGCAGATGAACAGTTTGGATTTGTTGAAGGAAAGGGAACACACAATGCCATTTATGCTTTATGAACACTAACAGAAAGAGCTTTAGAAGTACAGAAAGATCTCTACTTATGCTTCATTGATTACACCAAGGCATTTGACAATTTGAAACATAGTGAAATTATTAAAATGCTTGAAGACATCAATATAGACGGCAAAGATTTGAGGATTGTAAAACATCTATACTGGCAGCAAGAAGCAGCAGTTGGAGTTGAAAATAGAATTGGAAAATACCAACCTATAAAACAAGGGGTGCGACAAGGATGTGTACTATCTCCAGACCTTTTTTCTCTGTACAGCGAGAATATTCTAAGAACAATCATCACAGAACCAGGCATAAAAATTGGAGGATACAATATTAACAACCTTCGGTATGCTGACGACACAGTACTGATAGCGGAGAACCAACAAGACCTGCAAAATCTCTTGGATAAAGTCACCAAAGAAAGTGAACAGAAAGGCCTTACTTTGAACATCAAAAAGACAGAGACTATGGTTATATCTAAGAAACAGAATCCACCAGCATGCAGTATTAAAGTATTAAATTAAACGGAACCATTCTAAAGCAGGTGCAGAAATTCAAATACCTTGGAGCAGTAATAACTTCAGATGGGAAATGCAGAACAGAAATTAGGAACAGAATAGGTCAAGCAAAGACTGCATTTCAGAGAATGAGAAACATATTAGATAACACATCTTTATCAATGAATGTTAGAAAACGAGTCCTAAAATGCTATATTGAACCTATCTTGTTATATGGAAGTGAATCATGGACAATAGGCAAGTCTGCACAAAAATCATTGGAAGCAGCAGAAATGTGGTTTATTAGAAGAATGTTGCGAATCCCCTGGACAGCAAAAATAACTAATGAAGAATGTATGAGAAGAGCTGGAGAGACAAAAAACCTTGTCAGAAAGATAAGAGAGAGACAATGTACTTTCATAGGACATGCAATGAGAAGAGGGGGCATTGAAAATATTATAACAACAGGAAAAATAGAAGGAAGAAGATCAAGAGGAAGACCAAGAGAAATGATACTGGACAGTCTGACGGGATGGTGTGAGAGGAGATCACCAACTGAACTGATGGCCTGCATGAAGGATCGGGTACTCTGGAGAAGCATAATAGCCAACGCCAGTCGGCACGGCATCTGATGATGATGATGATGATTCTTCATCCACAAAACTGGTCCTGAAAGGGCCAGATGTCAGCAGTTACGTGCTTTTGCAAGAATCATTCTGCTGAACAGCTCCTCTCATGGCCGACTCTACAATGTTGAATTTGTATAACTGGTCATAGTAAAGCGAACAATGTTTATGTTGCAAGATCCATTTTCCTTTTATCTGTATCTTCTAACTTCAAGTTTGGTCCACATTTCCTCCTCAAATGAAACTACACCCTTATACAAAGTTGCTCTACACATGATTCGTTCTTTCACAAGTCCTTCCTCATGGCTGATAGAAAAAAAAATCATACTGATGACTTACAAACAGGTATATTAAACATATATATCGTATAAAGGTAAGGTAAGGTAAAATTCCTGTTTCCATGGCACTGAGGCATATTGGGATACGATATTAGACCCATATTTCCATGACCTTCAGCACATGAAAGTGTGATGTGGTTAGTATCATGTCTGGCTGCACTTAGCTACCCAGATTTCTCTCTACATATAAAAGTATTCACTGTTTAACTTGACAAATGAAGAACAAAATAAAACGTTCAGGCAGTTTACCTATTTGTATTTACTGTTCTATTTTGAAATAGTACACAGAATGAAATGAAATAAATTTGTGGTGATGGAAAATTTGTGAACAGGATGTAACAATACCTCATACAAAGCTTTTGCATCATTCTCTGCCTTTCGCTGGTCCACTTTTGAATTCTTATCTTTCTTTCCACCGATCAGATCTACCAGCAGATCACGAAACTCTCCGCTTGTTTCACTCTTTATAGCTGATTCTAAATCCTTCTTAAATGCTAGATAGATTTGGACAGAAACTGCAAGTGTTAGTTCACCATGAGTGATAGACTTATTAATGTAAAAAAATGTATGGTCAGTTTCACTAGAGATTTTTTGAGTGGACAAATCTTAAATTTTCTTTACATTTCTGTACCACGATGATTAGTATACACAAATTCTAAATTTTAACTGCTATGCTGTTTGTTTGCAGGTTAGCATTTGTCTCATTCATATGAACTGATTAAACACTTATTGAACATAAAATACTCTAAATGGCATTGACTACTGTGGTACTTCTCCTGTCTTCTTGTTTACAATTTCTTTTTTCAATCTGAATATTTTTATTAACTGTTGTTGAATAATTTTTTTAAAACTGTCATCAGTTTTTAAAAAAAATTACACACAATATTTCATAACACCATAATCTTTAATGAGTATTTATTCAGCCTCCTATTACAAATAATTTCTGTAATTATGTCCATCCATGGGTCTCAGTTTTGCCAGTTCTGTTTGTTTCGTATGTCAAAGTATGACCTTGTTTTAAGCAAAGCATTTTTGTCTTCAGCTGTATTTGCATAAATGACATTTGGCGCCAAATGATGTTTCTGAATCCATGCAAATAATACAATGCAATGACTTCAACTATATAATATTTACCTTTCTTGTAGGCTGTTTTAATCCCACTCAGCTCTGATCCTGACTTGGAACAGAGTATTCCAACAAGGACACCTTCATTTGTCCCTAAGCCTTTCATGGCTTTGTTTAATGTGTAAGCATCGAGCTCTGCTGGTGGCATCATCAAAGACAAAATGGTTTCTTTAAAGTCTCCACTTAATTCTGATTCAAGATCTTTTACCAGGTCCTGTAACAAAGATTAAGTAAAGAAAGATGTGAAGGTGAATAGTTCTATGTAACTTGAATTCCATATATTTTGAAGAAAAATCTGTTTCAGTAAACTATTTGTTTGCAACTACTCACTAAAAACTCAGTAACAGTGTAATTCACATTCAACAGATTTTTGCTGAAACAGTAAACACGTTTATTGAATACATACAGAGGAATATACACGACATATATTTGAATATTCAGCCAAGTGTGCAGTGTACTTTGATGATCCTTACTGTATAGACTGACACCATACAGCTGAGGACCATACAGAGACTGGCTGCAGCCTTGGAGAAATGGAGAGAATTTATTGGTTCTACTATATACTGTTGCAATATTTTCAACATCTGCAATTATTTTTTAAAATTTCTATATATCATGAAACATTATGGTATACATCATAGCAAACCTTCTGTTTTATCAGAGATCCTGTCTAGGTATCCAGTTTTACACAAGTGATTTCAAAATAAAGCATAATACCACTCAAGAATGCTAAGGCATGACAGGATTACCTTTACTTTTACCTTTACTCAAGAGTGCTAGATGAGTAGAAAAGAAGGCCTACCTAGACCCCTCCTTCATCATTTCTTTCCTGCTTTTTTGCCTGAAACACTTTCATTCCTTACAATACAAATAACATGATTTAGCTGTGTATGACTCAAGTTTAACAAGACATTAAATTATATTTCACATATATAATGTGACATAAATAGTCCTTTCTCTCACCAATCTTCACAATAAACCTTACCTTCTTGTAAAGTTCACTGTATCTTTTCTTCAGTGTCTGTCTCTCAGAGTTAGAGTTCCTGGTAACAACCTCAGTAATCACATCTTCTTTTGTTCCAAGTCCCTTCATTGCTTTGTACAGCTTCACTGCATCTTCATCATTCTCATTGATCTTATCTGCATCATCATTTTTCTTCTCCTTTCCTTCATTCCTTTGTTCTTGCTCTTCTTTCTTTGCTCCTTTTTCTTTAGTTTCTTTTTCACTTTTCTTATCATTGTTTTGATCTTTGTTCTCACTCTTTTGCTCATTTTTGGCCTGAACTGGTTTTTCTTCTTTCACAAAGACTTTCTGAGGACTTTTGGGTCTCTCCTTCTCCACCTTTTTCTCATTCTTTGGGGGACTGGGCTTCTCTTCCCCAACCTTATCAATAATTTTAATAAGGGTTTTTTTGTAGAAACCATTTGTATCTTTCTCAACAGCTGACTTCAGGGACTGCTTATAGAGCTGCTGGTACTGACCCTTGATGGCAGGAAGGTCCAGCTATAAAGTTGTAAAAAATAAAGCATTTATTAAATTTTGTCAAAGTGTCAGGCCTAACTCATCACTGAAATTCTTGATCAGAAAATAATTTTTTTAAAGCACATGTGTTATCAAGATTATATCTGATAATTTAAACTGTAAGTCTTGATCAACAGGCTAATCAAATTATGGCACACATAATAATGAGCTGTTGAGGTAGTTTAAACAAGTGTTATAAATGTTCATTTCTTGCAACATCTTACCTCAGATCTAGATACAAGTACCCATATCAACTGTGTATCATTTGTTCCAAATCCTTTCACAGAATTGTTGAGTCTCTCTGCATAGAACTCTGTCTTGTTATCTTTGCATTTTACTGGTTGCATAACAAAAAAAAATAATGTCAATAATTATGTTTCCTCTGCTCATTTTGATACAGAAAGTTCAGGATGATATTCATGAACATTTTTTCAGCAGTGTTATTTTTTATATTTTTTTCTGTTTACCAATTTTTAGTATGAGTAATGTCACATAAAGAACGAATTGATTTTTGTGTGAAATCCTGCTTACTCTGCCCTCCATGTGTTTTCTAGTAGTACTCACCCCCGAGAAGAAAGCAAGGCATAATTCAAGATCAAACAAGGGAGTACACAGAGATATTAAAACTAAGTGTCAGGCCTAACTGTTTGAAGAGAAATTGTGAAAAACATTACAACTCAGACATAATGAGATTCTGAAAACCATTTTGAAGAAATAAAACAGAGATATTAGAGCAAAGAGAATGGCAGTGATACTAAATGTTGGACAGCATCACAAGATGTACAAAAAATGCTATCTACATATGCTCTCAAGACACAGGACAATAAGCTGAAGATCTGCCACTGCCCTTCATTGTGAATGCTAGGCCTTTTTCTGTTTTTTTTAAAGGTCTTGAATTTAAATTAATAACAAAAACTGAAAACAACAGTTTTATTGACATGTTAAATACTCACACAGTGCTTGATATGCATCTCTGACATCTCCAGAACTGGCTTTCTCAATGGGCACCAAAATGTCTTCATCATATTCCTGCAATGTGAGAAAGAAACATATTTTTACTTCTTATTCTCTTCATTAAAATATTTTTTTCCTTGAAGTCTATGAACTATTCATTCTACTTACACTGTGATAATTTGACATAAAGGAGCAAATTAATTAACTCTCTGTCTCTGTCTCTCACTCTCTCTATGAACAAATTGATACAGAGGAATCATCTCATTTTAAGATGAACAGAGATTTCAGTTCTTAAAGATGTCGTGATGTGAAGCAGGGTCAAAGTTAAACTCTTAACAGGTTAAAGGTCACGAAGCCATGTATTAATTAATCTCTGTTAGCATATTCCAGTTGCAGATGTTGTGACAGAAACATTTTTACTAACCGGAGAATGTCTACATGACAAGCATTGAATATTTCCATGTCTCTGGACAGTGACTGACTAAGCTATAACTGGACAGTGACTAAGCTATAACTGGACAGTGACTGACTAAGCTATAACTGGACAGTGACTAAGCTATAACTGGACAGTGACTGACTAAGCTATAACTGGACAGTGACTGACTAAGCTATAACTTGACAGTGACTAAGCTATAACTGGACAGTGACTGACTAAGCTATAACTGGACAGTGACTGACTAAGCTATAACTGGACAGTGACTGTCTAAGCTATAACTGCCCAGTTTTCCAGGAGGCATCTTGCAGCACAACAACAAATTACTTTTCATAGTCTCCTGCCACTCTGTATAGTGCCCCAGCTGTGCTATATGCTGTTCATGCAATCTTCTAGAGTTCTCCACCAAGTTGTTTTTTTTTTGGACAGCCTTTATTTTCCTTTCCTTCAGTGTCTATTATATGACTGTTTTGGCTGACACATTTTAGGTATCCTAAAATTTAAAATCTCAGATAAAAGATATTTATATGCCTTGCTAACTGTCTAAATAACTCAGTCTGTGGTAAACATACTGAGAAATTACCACACACTCTGATCTCAAATAAGGAATCAGGCTTCTGATAAATTTAAGTTTAATAACTCAACTCTGCTGATTCAATTCAAATCAAGTGCCATGCCGCGTGGCGTAGGCGATCATTTCTCTCCACAATTCCCTGTCTTTAGACTTGATTATGAGATCCACCGGTGACTTTCTTCTTAGCCACACTGACAGCCCATCCAGTAACTTCTCTCTCTGTCTTCCTCTGTCTCTTCTTCCTTCAATTTTTCCAGTTGCCACAGTGTGTTCCAATTTTCCTCTTCTCAGGAGATGCCCTATAAATCTCACCTGTCTGCTTCTGATCCTTGCTATAATTTACTTTTTAACTCCATCTTCTTTTAAGACTTCTTCATTGGTTTTCTTGGCCATCCATGGTACCTTCAACATCCTTCTTATAAACCACATTTCCATGGCCTCCATTTCTCGCTGTACTCTCTTATTCATGGACCATGCTTCACACCCATAAAACAAAATTGGCTCGATGTAACATTTAAGTACTCAGAATCTTGTTTCCATTGACATGGATCTGTTGCACAAGATGCGTCTCATTGTCTGGAATGCCAGCTTGGCTTAAGCACGTCTGCTTTTTATTTCATTGTGACATTTCCCATCAGTTGTTATAATCGATCCTAAGTACTTGAATCTATCAACTTGTTTCAGATTTGTGCCACTGATGGTAATGCTACATTTTGGTGTATCTGATTCAATAAGCATAAAAACCACATAATTAAAATTTTGATTTATGCACAGATAACATAAATATGGTTCCTACTGACTACTTAACTCAATCCGTGCTGCAAGGGCTTATATGGCTGTTGGTGATGATTACATATGGTCTGTTTCTTAGCAACCCTTTGATGTGCTTCATTTTGTTAAAGAAACTGTGCTACTTTTTATTTACCTTATCACTGTACATGTTATTTTAAAGTAGAACTTCCATTTCCGTCTTAGAATAGCTGGGAGACAGATTTTTAGTACTTTAAATGAAGATTTCATCATTTTTAATCGGTATTGGTATACATTTTTCTGTCCTATTTTTTTCTTTGTGATACTGACTACCAGTTGCAGACATGTTAATAAAATGCATTTATTTACAGAACTGTTGTAGAAATAGTCCAAAACACTATTGAAAATTTGTGTGTGAAAGTCAGGAGGACATATATAGTACATCATTGTTTTGGAAGGTTTCTTATGAGAAAATGATGGTAAGTGGAACATATTTTTATTATTTGTGCCAAAAATGTGGAGATACTATGCTTTCACATTTTCACACCAGTTTTTGTTGTCAAAACTATTCAAAAACTCAGAGTTTTGTTTATCAGTGGAATCTTCTTTGGTTTACAAGTACTTTCATATATGATAAGCTTATTTTGTACACAAAATTGCCTTGTTAAACTGAATTTTACAACTATACACCAGTAATGTCACAAGTGCCAAAAAAATTCATAATCGGAGTAGCCATGCTTTTTTTCATTAGCATGGAATGAGTGTGGAACTCATTAGCCACATATCAGTAACACTCAGCAGATAGTGAAGTTTTACATAAAATTTTAACAAAGATTCTCTATTTGATACATTTCTTACAGACTTGTCAATGAAATTTAAATTAAGTTACCTGTGTATAAAAATCTGCTGTGGCATTTATCTGAGCCAAATTGCCCTTAAAGATCTGGTTTATAATGGCTTCTGATGGATTCTGTGAAAAAGTTTACTCAAAATTCTTACCATTTATGCATTTATTTAAACACCAACACAAGAAGTTTATTTCTACAACAGAACATATTGACATCAGTGAGTACATCATAAACTTATTCAAGAGAGAAATTTGTCATTTTTTTCCCTCTGCTTTAGAATATACAAAAGCATATCAGAAAAAAAGGAAAGAAATCTATTAAAAAAAAAATTATACTATAAAGAATTTTCTAAAATCACTAATAAACCTGGTGCATTGTAATTGCTGCAGAATAGTCAATACTGATGGAATTTAAAACTAAATTACATTGCAACAAGCAAGAGGCTTTAATGATATATGTATATACAGACTAATTAAATGATGAAACAGTAATGCTCTACATCTGAGCTACAGTTATTCTCTTTCACTCATTCTCTTGAGACTTATCCTTCTTTTCCATCTGTGAGATTTGTCTAGCTTCTTAATACCTTGCTGTCGACTAATTTATTTATTTTTACATTTAACCTCAGTATTTCCACCGCCTTGTTACTAACAATGCAAAAGATGCAGTTTTGTAATCAAGAATATTAGCACTTTTTACTTCAGTATGTATAGGAAATTTATATTTGTTATTATTTTTCTTCTAAAATCTCTTTCAGCTTTGTTTAGATATACCAGACTGTGATTCTAGGAAAGTGGCTTCATAATTCATGAACTAAATTAAATTCAAGAACCATTGATCTAAATACTGGGACAAACCTCTCCTCAGATCAAAATATTAAGTTCTTCCATTGAAACTATTTGCTATTTAGTGCATAACAGAGGTATAAAATTAAACTTCACAGTACAATTTGTAACTGAAACATGGATGAATAGCAATTATATTAACACAGATGAAGAGAGCACCTCATGCAATGTCTTTGCATCCTCCTCTGCTTTCTTTTGGTCTACTTTAGAGCTCTTTTCCTTTTTGCCACTAACCAGATCCACTAGTAGATCCTTCAAAGGTCCGCTGGTCTCACTCTTTACAGCTGAATCTAGGTCCTTCTTGTATGCTAAGGAAGTTCAAACAGTATTCTTAAAACAAGGAAAAACAATAAAAATTATTTTGATATGTCATAAGAAGACAGATGTTGGAGAACATGACAAATCATAGGAAAATACAAAGACAAGAGGAAAAGTGGCACAGTAAAGGGATGAACTTTTCTATTAAACTAAATAGTGCTCTTTAGTGACTGAAATATTTCACATTAAATTTGTAATTAACTGAATATAAGTTAAAACATGATATCAATTTTAAAAGGAAGGAGAAAACTACTGGGATTCTGAAAACTGGGCACATACTGCTAAATAATTATGCATTCATAATTTGGTCACATCATTTTCAGTTATGGCTCCTGTATGATCACATACATAAAAATGTAAACCATCATCTTGACTATATCACAGAACTTTTCCTTTATGCTAATTTGATAAATATAACATATTATATAAAACAATATACTAGTCTGAAAACACCTGCAGATAACACCATAGACAACTCAACTGTATCCTGTATAACAATAGCAACAAATAATAACTAAATATGGTGAAATTTGCTCCCAAAAATACTTACTACTTTTATAGACCTTCTTTATGTCATTTATTTCTGGCCCTGATTTGGAACAAAGAATGCTAATAAGGGTTCCTTCATTTGTTCCAACACCTTTCATCGCCTTGTTCAAGGAGTAGGCATCAAGATCTACTGGTGGCAACATCAAAGACAGAATGATTTCTTTGAAGTCTCCACTAAGCTCAGATTCGAGATCTTTTACAAGATCCTAAACAGTGCAAAATAAAAGTAAATTAGAAAATAACAATACAAGGCTCGAACACTTATGCTGTATCACACTCACTTACCACTATGTGTGCCTTTCAGTGAAAGTGTGCACTAACATTTATATAGACAGTGCTAATATGTATGGGAATGTCTGTTTCCTTAAAACACTGACAGTTGTGTAAGCAATATGCTTTGGTGTCATTTGTTTAGCAGAAAATCCATTTTAGGAGGGATGTATATATATTCAGAGAAATAACAACTGCGGTAAAACTGGTTCAACTAAATGACAATAGATAGAGGTGTACGGTTCAGTTGTCCTAAAACATAGAAAGAGCAAGGAAAGAGTACAGAAACAAGAATGGCAGAAAGCAAGATGAGTATATATAAATGAAGAACATACAACAATCCAACATTCTAGTAGAAGTCTTTTTCAAAGAACACATACAAAAACAACACAGCAGATAAAAACATGAAAAATAGATGAAAAATGTAGACTTAGCTTTCTTGATCTCCTCCTAGTAAGAAATTTGGGCACAAAATGTGCCCAGTTAGACATAGTAGAACACAAAGCACCTTCCCCCCTCCCAAATCTTGAAAAGAAACAAGGGTGTATGAAAAAAAAAATCCCAGATGCCAGGAAAAACACAAATGTGGGACCCTTCTCAACAAAGAAATACTTTACTGCCAAAGCAGCTCAGAACCTAACTTTCTACCTTTGTTTCTCTAGATTATGGACTTAAGAGTGCACATTTCACAAGATGTATGTACTTTAATGAAAAATATCAAAGACCAAAATCTATGGTAAGACATTAATGTCCATGGCAACAACCATAGCATGTGACGATTATGATATGATGATGCACTGAAAAGAAAAAAACTGCTGCAATGTTCAGTGATTAAAAAGTCATGCTGGACTGACAATCAGGTAAACAAGATATAAAGAAAATTTTAGATTCTAAAATGGTAAAATAAATCTCTTTTTTGAGTTACCTTCTTGTAAAGTTCATTGTATCTTTTCTTGAGTGTCTGTCTCTCAGAGTTAGAGTTCCTGGTAATGACCTCGATAATCACATCTTCCTTTGTTCCCAGTCCTTTCATGGCTTTGTACAGTTTTACTGCATCTTCATCATTCTCATTGATCTTGTCATCTTTTTTATCATCTTTTTCCCCTTTTTTCTGATCATTGTTTTTCTTCTCCATTTCTTTGTCTTTCTTACCCTTTTCATCTTTTTTATCTTTCTCATCTTTCTCCTTGTCATCTTTCCCTTCTTGTTTTTGAACTTGTTCACTCTTGGCCTGTACAGGCTTTGCCATCACAACTTGTTTTGGACTTTTTGATCTCTCTTTCTCTGGACTCTTGGATCTCTCTTTCTCCCTCTTTTTAGGTTCTTTATTTTTGGAGTAGGTTTTTCCTCTCCAACTTTGTCAATTACTCTGATTAAAGTCTTTCTGTAGTCTCCACTGGTCTCATTCGAAACAGCTGTTTTCAGAGGATGGCCACTAAGTTGTTGATAGTGGCCCTTGATAGCAGAAAGATCCAGCTGAAAAAAAATGAACACAGATCATGATCAAAATCAGGCATGGTACATTAATAATTAAACTATATATCACCTATATAGAACCTTACTCAGAAGTTTCTTTTCTTCTAAATCAGAGGTTTGAAAATTTATAAATCTTTTATCATGTAACATTACTTTTTTGCCTGCTTTTTCTTTATTTTTAAAAAATGTCCATTACTTCCTCATTCTTTCTTCTATATATCTGAACATTTATTTATCTATGTATCCTAACAGTTTCTCTGTAATCTTTGTGTAATGGTTCTGTTGCAAACACAATTTACTTACGTGCAGGTCTGTCAGTATTAGACACATATTTTTACCTTGGGAACAAATAGTGCCAAATAACATTATCTTTATCCTTTTTCTGATTTCAATGACTCTCCAAGAATTTACAATCAAGATGGCTTAGTTGTCAGGGTAAGAACTAAGCAATCGCTAGACATTCTAATCAGATGTGATGAAGTGATAGCTTAACCATAGCTTAAGAATACAGACATGTAGCATATTCATAAGTTGAGAATACAATCTACCAGCATATTCATATGTAGTGAAAAGAGACTTATATCACATTTATAAGTAGAGAATGGAGACTTATAGCATATTCCTAAGTAGAAAATACAGACTGCTAGCATATTCATAAGTAGAGAATATAGATTTTTTTACCATATTCAAACTTTACTTGAGGGATTATAGGCAAAATATATGACAATAAGGTTATCAAAAATATATGACAAAGTTGCAACAGAAATTGATGGATGATAAACAAATTCTCCTCCGCACATCTGAAACTCATTGCTAGAAAATTAAAAAATAACAGACCAATGCCAAAGAACTGGAATCTTTGATGAGCATGTAGAGGTTATGATGATCTTTGTTGAGCAAGTAGTTTATGATGATCTTTGATAAGCATGTAGAGTTTATGATGATCTTTGATGAGCATGTAGAGTTTATGATGATCTTTGATGAGCATGTAGAGTTTATGATGATCTTTAATGAGCACATAGAGTTTATGATGATCTTTGATGAGCACGTAGAGTTTATGATGATCTTTGATGAGCATGTAAAGTTTATGATGATCTTTGATGAGCACGTAGAGTTTATGATGATCTTTGATGAGCACATAGAGTTTATGATGATCTTTAATGAGCACGTAGAGTGAATTCCATGCAAGAAAAAACAGATAGCCTGTCTTCACTGGCTAGCAAAACAGGACTTGAAGTTAACAAGGACAAAACAAAAATAATGAAAATTCCTCTCAATCAAAATGGAGAAATACACATAGAAGGGACAGATATTGATGAAGTCAGTCAATTTGTATACCTTGGCAGCTATATAAACCAGAATGGTGACACTAGAAAGGAAGTTAGGATCAGAATTGCAAAAGCAGCATCAATCTTCAAGAATCTTGAGAACATATGGAATTCAAAAGTTATAAGCACAAAAACCAAGTTAAGACTATTCAATTCAAATGTAATATCCACCCTCATTTATGCATGCGAAAGCTGGAAAACAACTCAAGAAATAGAAAAGAAATTAGACTCTTTTGAAAACAAATGCCTAAGGAAAATACTCGGCATCAAGTGGAATGAATTCAAGAACAATGCAGAGATAAGACAGATGACTGAACAACAACCAGTCTCATGGGTGATCAGGAAAAGGAGATGGACATATGTTGGTCACTTGATGAGAAGAAATGATCAGAGAATCCCAAAACAAGCTATCAAGTGGAACACAACAGGCCGAAGAAAAAGAGGCAGACCGTGTGAAACTCTGAAGAGTACATTATTAAGAGAGGCCAAATTAACAGGCATAAAATCCTTTGATAAGGTTGAAAGACTCGTCGAAGACAGGAAAAATTGGTGAACTACTTTGCGAGCCCTATGTGACATTTAACGGCACGGGAAAGATATAAGATATAAGATAAGAGTTTATGATGACAGTCAATCAAGACTTTGTAACTTTTATTACTCTTTGTACATTATCTCCTTTCTTGTTTATACCCTGAAGTTGTTTCTGACAGTTTACCTCAAATTTACAAGTTCTTTTTCTTCATAATAAAGTATAATGGATATGAAAAGCACAAAAATGGGTATACTTACCTCAGATCTTGAAACAAGGATTCTAATTAACTGTGTATCCTTAGTCCCAAGTCCTTTCATTGCATTGTTCAGCTGCTCAGCATAGAAGGCAGCTTTATTGTCTTGAGCTAGTGCCAGATTTAGTAAAATATGGAAAAAAATTTATTTTAAAATATTTGTAATTATATAGCTTCAGATCTGAATTCTATTGGGAAAAATGCTCTTCTCACCTACACAAAGATGGAAAATTTGCTGAAAGATAATGACATTAGCTTAACTCCTTAATTTCTCAGGGTCATATGATAAAAGGATGGGTTAAAGTGCTACTTGTGAGATGTAATTCTAGCCTTTGCAATAAGTTCAGCCTTGTTAATCCCTTTCTCACTCACTTAGCTAATAGCTAATGTGGCACAGCCTGTTTCACAAAACTCCTGAAAATGATATAACATCCTTGCCACTTATGACTCATAAGCAAAAGTCTCTGCCCCATATTTTTATCATAAAGAAGAATTCATGAAGCAAAGTCAAAATGACTGATGATCTGTGTCAATGGCCATCATTGTTCTGAGTTAAAAGGGTTAACATACAAAATTTTAATGTAAAATTTGAAATAAAATGTTACTGTTAATATATAAAATTTTAATTTAAATTTTGAAATAAAAAATCTTACCAAGTGCCATATATGCACTCCCAGCATCTTCAGAACAAGCCTGCTTGATAGACACTGACATATCTTCATTGAAAAGCTGAAGTTGATAAAATAGAAACTTTCATAATCAGTTCTTAGTACCTCCTATAATCAGTTCTTAGTACCTTCTATAACCAGTTCTTACTAATAACTGGAATGTAAAATTAAGCTCATAGTACAATGTTTCATTGCTTTATTTTTAAAGTGTTAGAAAAAAAGGCAAGAAAAATATGGCATTCATTATAAATGATGATCAGTGTGAAGTGCACTCAGCTTTAATGACTCAGATTGTTTTAAGAATAAATATCTTAACAATAATCTGATCTTAGATTTTTATCATCCAGCTGTCATACTGTCAAAAACAAAAGCACTTTCATCATGACAAGCAAAGAAAGTGTATCTTATCTAGAATTTACCCTTTTGTGGGCATCTGCTGTAGCACAGAAATGGTCTTGACCATTCTTAAAGATGTCCTTAACAATAGCTGTTGATGGATTCTGAAATCATATAAATTTATATATCAAGCAAAACTATTAAAATTTTCAAACAGCATTTAGTTTTCATGACTGATAATAGAATAAAGTCAGGATGTCCATTTTGGCATGTAACCCAATCTTTAAAATGCCAAAGCCAGTACAAAGTCTGAAAAAAAAAGATGTAGAACAAAAGTTGTTGTAGGGCTTCTCCAAAGATCTTGCCAGTTGTTGCTGTGGTGAGGATTTTGGAGCAAAAGTATTTAGTCAGAGAGGACCAGATGTGGTGGCTATCTTTATTGTTTAATGACTACAAATAATAAAGCTGTTCCTATTTTTTTCCTACTTTATACTTGTACATTTTGGTATCACAGCTTTACTGCAGTGCTCTGTGTATAGTTGTATACTTATACGCTAATTATGGTGGCTTTCTGTACTTCTCCTTTGGGGTTTTTTTGGAAGTCTTTAACAACATGAGAATCACATTTCTTTCAGAACAGAAAGTGCCAGGAGCACCAAATTGAGATAGAATAAAATCTCAGCCAATGTTACTTCGCAGGCTCTGTAGACCAGGCCCTCTTTAACATAGTCAAGTTTCTGCAACACTCATAAACAGGAAAGACAATGTAAAAAACCATTCATGTCATAATGCAGTAATCACACTCCACACGTTAATAATATTTCAAGAATTACCTCATGTAGAATTTTTGCATCTTGCTCTGCCTTTTCTTCACTGACTTTGGATCCCTTATCCTTCTTATCACTGATATGCTGAACTAAAATTTCTCTAAGATCTCCGCTGGTCTCCTTCTTTATTTCTTTTTCTAGGTCTTTTTTGTACTCTAAAAAAAAACCCAGCAAAATCACAACCAAGGTTAGTTGAGTATGATTAACTAAAACTATCCATGTCAAATGTTGTAATTCGTTGAGTAAAATGCAAGTGAATCACAGAGAAACAAAAACATGTACAATTAAAACTTTTTCTTTGAACCTACAAATGCCTAATTTGTTTTTGTATTATTTAAAAACATAAACAAAATATAAATAAATGCATACACTACTGCAGTAATTTTGTTTTAAAAGAAAAATTTGCCCATGCCACAGGATATGAAGTGCTAGTGTCTTGACATTTTAAGTCACAGGACTTCAAGACAAGGAGGTCCAAACCTGTCTTTGCTATCTTCATTTTCCTAGAGAAACCCTGATACCCATTTCTTGAGGCTACGACACCCCTGTTGTCAATCAAGCCATGTAAAAAAAATCTCTGTCCAAATGGAGAATTGAAATTGAAATCTTCTGGGTGCAGGCAATGCCATGACAGCTAAACCATCACAAATTTGCCATGCTCTTTCATTTTGAGGGTCTACTTTATTCTGTTCCATAGAGCAACACTTCTTTATGAACTTCTCTGAAATAGTCTTACTCAAAGTTATTAAAGGGGTCAGATGAATTGGTGGAACAATGCTTGTGATGAAACAGTTCAAAGATGAAAGAACACTGCTCTTGGAAAGGTAACGAAGAAAAAGCAGGCCAAACAGAAATGGTAGTATGGTGTACATCATTACTTCATAGAGTTTTTTTCATTCAGAGGTAGCAACCTTCACTTTAACAGAATCTTAACGATTAGTAATCAGTGTACAAGTATTGTGGGAATATAATATCAGTTTTAGAGTTGGCATTTTTGTTAAAAGGGATTGGACTGAAGTTGACTTATGGGAAACACACTACATAATTGAAAAAAGGTTACACTTCATTTATATTACAGAACAAAGATGGCAGGATCAGGAATGGCACATCATCTTTAGAACCTTTCTGCTTGGAAAACATAAAAACTCCACCACCTTAATGTGCCAAGGAACTATTTAAGAGTTATCTTACATCCTTCCTGTTAAACGTCACATAGGGCTCGCATGGTAGTTTGTGAAGTTTTCCTGTTTCTGGCGAGCTTTTCAAACTCATCAAGGGTTTTATGCCCTCTAAACTGGCCTCTCTTAACAATGTTCTCTTTAGATTTTTACGTGATCTGCCGATTTTTCTTTGGGCTGTTGAGTTCCACTTGATAGCTTGTTTTGGGATACTCTGACTGTTTCTTCTTATCACGTGACTGACATACGTCCATCTGTTAAGAGTTATATTGATGAAGTATTTCAAGACAAAACAAGCCAGAATTCATATTCTGCTCTATATCTATCTGTATTATCATACGAAGACAGAAACAAAAATAATAAACTGCTGCTGTTTAGTTTAATTTGGAGAAATGTCTATAAATACCTTTTTTGTATATTTTCTTTATTTCATCAAGTTCAGGTTTTGTCTTGGAGAAGAGTATCTCAGAAATGGCAGCTTCATCTGTCTTTAAACCCTTCATTGCTTTATTAAGGGAGAAAGCATCATACTCTAAAGGGGGCATCATAAGAGCCAGAATGGTTTCCTTGAAATCTCCACTCAGCTCAGAATCAAGATCCTTCACCAAATCCTAAGGAAGCAAAAAGCTTATAAACAGAAAATGTCATAAGAGGAAAGAAAGCATAATACATAAATAATAATAATAATACTAATAACCATGCACACAAGCATATGACACACACATCCACATATCACTTTCTTCTATCTCCTTGGAATTGCGAGCTGGTGTTCTTCACAGCCGGTGCGGCAAAGACACTGAGGAGCAGCATCATGCTGGATTGGGATTGGATTCCAGCAGCTATTTTTTCACTCCTTGAGTGAAGGTTACATAATGGGAAAAAGAAAAAGAGGAAGACCAAAACCAAGATGGCTGCAAGAAATCGTTGACGATCTGCAGATGGACGCAGCAGCAGCAAGCCATCTTGCTCACAACCGAGAGGCCTACAGGAGTGCTGTTTGGGAGGCAAAGTTCCGCAAGGGACATGCAAATGAATGAATGAATGAGTGAAACTAAATTGCAAGGGTTGTGCTATACATCTTCAGCAGACTCCACCATCATGCGGAATATGGTGATCCCCACCCCATTAGTCAGGCTATGGGTTGCTGTCTGCCAAATCAACAGCATTTTCATGCATATAGTTTTCATATCTGCATATAGGAAAGTGTCAGAATGAGACAAGTGGCAGGCACTGCAAACTAAACAATAACAGAAGTAAATAAAATGAAAAGATGATGTGCTAGAAATTAAAATACCCATAAAAATATTATATATATACACATACACAACAGAACTATGTAACAAAGAAATGAAAAGTATGACTGACATTTAATGACAAATAATATTCTATCTAGCTTGCTTCACTCCTGCCATTCAATCTTGTTGAAGATTAAAATGAAGAACTTAAAGAATAACGTAATAAATTTGACCAGACTGATAAACAATAAATTACAAATGAACTAAAATGATGGCCAAAATGAAATGAAATTTAATCACTGAAAATAATAATTCCTTTCTTTAGCATTTGCCTGTATGTATCTCAACAAAACAAATTTACAATAACTGCCAGACATGATGTTAGTTCAAATAAAAAGAACATTCATGTTAGTTAGCCCTATGGACCACAACAAAGCACAAAAATACAAAATATAAGTTCAATTTGCAGTACATACCTTCTTGTAAAGTTCATTGTATCTTTTCTTGAGTGTCTGCCTCTCAGAGTTAGAGTTCCTGGTAATGACCTCGATAATCACATCTTCCTTTGTTCCAAGTCCTTTCATGGCTTTGTGCAGCTTTACTGCATCTTCATCATTCTCATTAATCTTGTCATCTTTTGTGTCATCCTTTTCCACTTTCTTCTGATCATTGCTTTCCTTCTCCATTTCTTTGTCCTTCTTATCATCTTTCTTCTCCTTGTCCTTCTCATCCTTCTTACCTTTGCTTTTTTCATCTTTCTTATCCTTGTCATCTTTCTTATCTGTATCCTTCTTGACACCTTTCTCTTCCTGTTTTTTAACCTGCTCAGTCTTGGCCTGGACAGGTTTTTCCTCAACAATCACAACTCGTTTCGGACTTTTTGATCTCTCTTTCTCTGTTTTATCTGGACTCTTTGATCTTTCTCTCTCTCCTTTTCTTGGCTCTTTGTTTTTTGGAGTAGGCTTTTCTTCTCCAACTTTGTCAATGATTCTGATTAAAGTCTTCCTATAGTCACCACTGGTCTCATTAGCAACATCTGTTTTCAGAGAGCGGCCATTAAGTTGCTGATAGTGGCCCTTGATGGCTGGAAGATCCAGCTGAGAAGATAAAATGCACATGTTTTATTAAATGCTAAAGATTCCTACATTGTTAATGTCTACACTTTAACAGTAAACATTTATTTTTAAAATGTTAACCTGAGGATTTGCTATGACAAAGTTTTCTTAAAGTAGAGGTTCATTTTAAAAAATTGCTATTATAAAATGTGTGCTTGATAAATAATTTATTCATTATAGTTATCAATTCATATTTTAAATTATGTTTTAAAAATTTCTCATAAAATCACTAAACAGGAAGAGTAAAAAAAATTAATATAAAATACAAAAATTAAGTCATAAATGAAGGACTTCTACAGTCATTATTTTTATTTTTTTAAATGGGTATGAAAAGGTTAATAGCAAAATACTCTACATTTGAATTCTTTTGCAGTTCTAATTATTTTATATTACTGGAATTATCAGCGCTATTTTTTTAATTTTTAAAATTTTTGGTTTACAAGATGGATAAGATTTTTTAAAAAATACAAAATCTTACAAGACTATTTGTATAAGTATACAGATTTCAGAAGACTATTTCTTGCTTTATTTCATAGACCTAATCATCCATTACTGTTTCTGACAAAATGTCTAGACAAATTATTCTGTTTTACTAACAGAACTCACCTCTGATCTTGACACCAAAATCCATGTCAGCTGTGACTCATTTGTACCAATTCCTTTCATAGCATTGTTTAACTTTCTTGCATAAAACTCTTCTTGGTCTTCCTGTGATTTCACTTCAAGAAAACACAAATGTAAAACACAAAACTGTGATATCAGCTTCCCAAATTTTTTTTCTTATTTACTTGCTGAAAGCACTGGGTTAAAACAAAATATATTAGTAATCTTTCCTGTGGTGCTGATAATTCTAATAGATGACAGTGTCAGGTCATTATAATTTTCTTTATCTCCTTATGGTTTTGTTTTCCAAATGAATTGCAGTGTGAATTGCAAAAAAACCCCCCAAAAAACTGAGTGATTCAGAATTAAAGATAGCACTTCCTGCTAAGATATAAAGGCATAAAATATGTTGTTGTATCTATTACACTAATATATCCATACTACAAGAACTTAATATTGAAGAAGGCTGGCTAGTAAAGAGGATTAAAGTGAGAAAATTGAAATATTTTGGACACATTAAATGTCATTATAATCTAGATAAGACCATCTTGGAAGGGTACATAATGGGAAAAAGAAAGAGAGGAAGACCAAGGTGAAGATGGCTACAAGACATCGTTGATGATCTGCAAATGGATGCATCAGCAGCAGGCCATCTTGCTCACAACCGAGAGGCCTTCAAAAGTGCTGTTAGGTAGGCAAAGTTCCACAAGGGACATGCAAATGAACAATGAATGAATGATCTATTACTCTACAAAAATGAACACCTAAAGTGCATAGAGTGGTTGCCTTTTTTCCCAGTGACACAATAAATAAGATGCAAATTTTTCAAATGTACTAAAAATGGCTGCAAATTCACTGCCATGTTTGCAGGTGGGGACAGCCAAATGATAGGGGAGTAAACCCTTTCAGATATATCATTAGGGATAGAATTTAAAGACATGATAGGCAAACTTCTTTCCCACATAACAGCATAGTTAAGGGAAGGGAAAGAACGGGCACTGACTAAAATGCTGCTTTAAGCATTAAGCAAATTCCTCCATGGAAAGGGAAGGACTGAGCAAGTGCCTGAGATGATGCATTAAGCCAAATTCATATCAAAGAAAAGGAAAAAATCATAGTTGTCCCTATGTTGCATTAAGTTGTATCAAGCTAATACTTTTTTTCTCTTGAAAATAGTATTAAATAATGTTCTCCAAGAGAGGGATTGTCTCTGATGAAGTTTTCAATTCTTTTTAAACAGTAATGCAGAGCACTTCATACCATAGAAAAAAATATGCTGCCCTGCTATTTAAAAAATACATGCAGTATAAAGTTTGTGTTTTACTGTGATTTTCTTAAAGATGTCAAGTGCAAAAATCTTTAATTTTATTCTAAATTCACAATTCTTTTATGTGTGTTTGAATCCTGTCTGATTTATATACACATTTACTATTTACTATGTACTGTATTTTTTCTGTTTATTATGGTAAAGGATGGGAAGGGATTTTTCTTGACTTATCCCAGGTGGTCAAAACCCTGTTTCCTGTATCCTCTGCAGGTCTGCTTGTTTTCCAGATGTATGCATCTCTTGTTTTCCTTTAATTAGCTGAGTTGAATGGTGAGTGGACAAATGTTTCCATTTCAGTTTTCCAGTGAAGCACTAGATTCTCTTAGACACAAGTGCAGAAATTTAGGACCTTATAACACAGACATGGTGTGTTGTAGTTGTGGTCATTTATGCTTACTGAATATAGTAAAATCAGCCACGAGAGAAGTTACTGAGTAAAATGTACTCAGCAGTTTCCATAAAAAGCTAACATCTACCAAATTTTAACAAATCTGCCTGCTTCAAAACCATCTTCTAAGGTCAAAGGGCCAATTTTTTACTGTCGCCACCTATTACCCTTTTCTTCTAGATTTTTTTACAGTTTAATTTTTAAATACTGAACTTTCAACAACTTACACAAGGCAATATAGGCCTCCTCAGATCCACCACATTTGGCTTTCTTAATGGATTCTGTTATGTCTTCACCAAAGATCTTAATGAAGTATTAAAAAAAATTACGTTGACAGATTGATCAAATAGTTAAAATTTAAGAATATTGTAGTGTATTTCAAAATGTTTTCATATAAATTCAAGTGCTTTCTATTTGCTTAAAATGAAACAAGAGTACCAAGTCTTAAACTTTAAAAATAACAATATTAAAAAAAATATTTTTCTTAGCTAACGCTTAAATAAAATAAATGATGAAAGACAGTTTGGCTTGCTGCTGGTGAAAAGTTAGTGTCTTACATCTTACATCCTTCCCATGCTGTTAAATGTCACATAGGGCTCACATAGTTGCCTGCCAAGTTTTGCTGTTTTCGACGAGTTTTTCAACTTCATCAAGGGATTTTATGCCCACTAAACTGGCTTCTCTTAACAATGTCCTCTTTAGAGTTTCATGTGATCAACCTCCTTTTCTTCGGCCTGTTGTGCTCCACTTGATGGCTTGTTTTAGCATTCTTTTGATTGTTTCTTCTCATCACATGGCCTACATATGTCCATCTTCTTTTTCTGATCACCCGTGAGACAGGTTGTTATTTACTCATCTGTCTTATCTCTGTGTTGTTCTTAAATTTGTTCCACTTTATAACAAGTATTTTCCTGAGGCATTTGTTTTCAAAAGGGTCTAATTGTGTAAAAAAGTTAATATACTGGGCAGAAAAATGAATCACCACACAATTCAGAATTCAAACAGTAAAATTCACAGAAAATTACTTTTCAAACTGCATAAAATGTAAGCACTGAGAACTTTTATATTCAACAGATGAATACAAGAAATTAATATTCTTTTTTTTTATATTTGCTATCATAGTCTATCATGGATAATAGTTCTAGCACAGGCAAGGGAAGAAAACTAAAACATTTTTACCTCATTGTGTGCAGCTGCAGTTGCTTTTACTTGCTCAGGATCTTTCTGGAAAATTGATTTCACAATGGCAGGATGTGGTTTCTGAATTAAACATGAAAGATGCTTAATAGACATATGCTATAAAATAAACATTTGTTCTTATCTAAAAAAATATAATTTGGTATTTATAAGCTCTATGAGATGGTAGTGAGGATGAAATGACAGTCTGACTGATGTAACAGTGTGATCTGGATGAGAATGAATGACTTATCATGAGATATTTAATAGTGTGTTAGCAGTGTGGAAAAAAAAAGATAATGTCAACATATCAGTACACAAGTGTGCAAATCAGAGAGTGAAATGGAATTACAGCAGTGTGGAATTATACACTGACTAAGTTAGCTGTGTGAACTAGTACTGTTAATGATTTGGTTATGTAAGCAAACACACAGGCAGAGGTGTATGGTTTAGTTTTATATAACAGTAGAATGGGTGAGGAAAGTTGGCTGAAAATAAGAGTGGCAAAAAGTAAGATGACTGCATATAAATGGAGAACATACAACAAAATAAAAAATACAATAAAAGCCTTATTTCAAGGATTACATATAAAAACATCACAACAAACAAAAACACAAAAACTAGATGAAAAATTTGGCTTTTTTTGTATCCTCCTTGAAAGAAAATTGGCAGAAAATGTAGGTGAACACAAAGTGAATGATTTATACAGTGACTGGACAAATGTAAGTGACACTGTCAAGAGATTAAGAAATACAGTGAAAGGAACAAATACAAACCTCATGCAGTGCCTTAGCATCATCTTCTGCTTTCTTCTTGTCAACATCAACTTTCTTATCTTTTTTCCCACTCAAAGACTGGATCAGAATGTCTTTGAGATCTCCACTGGTTTCTTTCTTGACTTCTGATTCAAGATCTTTCTTGTACTCTTTAAATATTAACAAAGAGTGTGCTTTGATACTTGAACAAAAAATGTAAATAAATGTTAACATATGCAGATAAGTTTGAAAAATGTATAGCTTATGAAAGAAAGGGGTTATCAGATTCATCATGTCAGACAGCAATTACATCCAGGGCCTTTAAGAGAAATTTTGTATGGTGGTGCAAAACTATCTTCCTCTCCCTCCCTTTATCTTACTGATTAGCCATTTTGTTTCATCCACTGTGGGATCAGCTCTCTGGGTCCATAGCAATGGTGAACCTCCTTTTCACTTTGTCTGCTTACATAACCCATAAAATTCAACAGTTAAAGTATACTAGAAAATGTCTGTCATTGTGCCTTTTGCAAAACCTTTTTTCACTTGACAATTTCATAAGAATACACACTTCTGCTGTAGCTTATACAATGACATGATGAAGTTAGTAATGAGATGTATTTTAATAGATTTTCTGAGACTGATGGCATGAGAACTAGATGTGAAATCAACTGCTTAGTATGAATAATGGTGATGTCCACATTCATCTTTGGCCTTCTTTCAGCACAAGTTGTACACTATCATCTACTTTAACAGTCTAGTGTGGAGATATGACTTAAACCAATATTCTTAAAGTCTATGGCTTTAGTTCTTTCAATGCATTAAAAATCCCCTGATAGTCTATGTGCATTAGTTTACACATCCAATTCAGTATGTCAATTCTAATATTGGTGATGTGATTATTAAAGTTGAATTTCATTTCTAATGAAAGCTATATATTCCAGCTATATCATTTACAACACATGATGAGAACCAAGAAAAAGACACTGTGTATATAAAATCTGCTGCTCTGACTATTAGTGTTACTATTATTTCTCCTGCTCAGAAAATGTTTTCAATTACTATTATTTCGTCTTCTCAGAAAATGTTTTCAATCTATTTCAATATGGACTTTCTTTAGTGATAATAATCATCGGTTATAAATTATTTATTACCTTTCTTATAGACTTTCTTGATCTCTTCAAGCTCAGGCTTTGACTTTGAACAAATTATTCCAACGAGACCTTCCTTGTTAGTTCCAAAACCTTTCATTGCTTTGTTTAGAAAATGGGCATCAAGTTCTGCTGGAGGCATCATCAAAGCCAAAATTACATCCTTGAAGTCTCCATTAAGCTCTGAGTTGAGATCATTTACTAAATCCTGAAAGAAAATGCCATGGTTTTTAAAATTGTTTATTATACAATATTATGCAAACCAAGCTGTTCGGCAAAATGAGGTTTGATCAAACTCACGACTGCCAACATCTGTCTGCTTCAAAGTCATCTCACCAATAATTGGTACAAATAGGAAAATGCAGTTATTTACATTATAATTTTCAGTAGTTTAACAAACAAACCCTTAAAGTCTGTGAAAGGAAAGTTTCAAAAGATATAAATATTCTACACAATAAATCATAACAACAGGAGAGCTGAAGAAAGTTATGGAAAGTGAAGTAAGTTATTTGTTAGTGACCTTCCCATGACTGTGAGTTATAGCAGGTTACTCTTGGCTGCTGCTAAAGCCTGTGGTGAAGATCTTGAAAACCAGCTTCATGTTGCATGTAGAGTTAACAAGACTGATCTTCTTTAAGTCTCATCGAAAACTCGATAAGCTTCTCAAAAGCTCCACCACAAAGAGGAAACATGTCAGTCATTAAAATTTGGCTGGGCTGAAGTAAAGGAACAGTTTATTTCTTGATGAAATGTGTGGAGGTATGCAATATGCTGACTGATTATGGCTCACTAGTCTGTGTCATTTAATCTGTACTGTCATCTTTAATTCCCATTAAAAACAAGATAAAATTATGACTGAGAAACATAATTTCATATGCAGAAAATAATTACTGAACAGTACTGCAGAAGAATTTCAAGGTAAAACACAAGAAGGAGTTTGCATGACAATATCCACTGACTAAAAATATAACAATAACAATTAGATACCACCTATTAAAAAGTTGTATGGTTCCATAAGAAAGTGAAATGTACCACTACCTTCATGACCAAATGATTTTTGTTATGTTAAAACTAAACTGTTTCTATATGTTCTATAAGGCAGAACAGAAATGATTATTTCCATAGGATTTTTACAATTTCACCTTGACTATATTTTCTTATAAATTTTCAAGACAGCAATGAGAAGAAAAGTGTCTGAATTAACTAGAAACACCAAGGACCACACAAGATGAAGAAGCATGTTCACCAATGCTGTCTAGCATGGCACATAATAATAATAATAATAATAATGAAAAGAAGTAAATAAAGACTGCAATGAAATACTGTCACAGTTTTCTGTTACTGTCAAAGTGTAATATTTCTTGAGAAGAATTCTAGAATTATACAGTTCTAAGAACAAGAGGACATAACATCCCTTGATGAGATTGAAAAACTCACAGAAGACAGGAAATCTTGCTGAACTACCATGCGGGCCCTATGTGACGTTTAGTGGCGTGGGAAGGATGTAAGAAGAAGGACAAGTGTGAGAGTCAGCAAAAAATCAAAATTTTTGCATCAGCAAGCAGTTGTTCTCTTTCAAGGAACTCACCTGTTTATAAAGTTCATTATATCTTTTCTTCAGTGTTTGTCTCTCAGAGTTAGAGTTCCTAGTAATGACCTCAATAATCACATCTTCTTTTGTCCCCTGTCCTTTCATGGCTTTGTACAGCTTTACTGCATCTTCATCATTCTCATTGATATCATCATTTTTGTCCTCTTTCTCATCCTTCATTTGTGCATCATTGTTTTTCTTATTTTTATCACTACCACCCTTTTCCTCTTTTTTCTCTTCTTTCTTTTCTTTCTTCTTTTCATTTTTCTTTCCTTCAGAATTTGGATCTTTTTTCACTTTATCTTTCACTTCTGCTTTCTCTTCCTTTTCTGCATCACCTTCACTCTTAGACTTATCATTCTTCTTCTTGTCTTTGCTCTTGGTCTTTTCAGTTTTTGATCCATCTTTCTTTCCCTCTTCTTCACTGGATTTATCAATGATTTTGAGCAGAAGTTTTCTATAGTCCCCGCTTGTGTCGCCTGAGACATCTTTCTGCAGGGTTCTACCATACATTTCCTCATACTTTGTCTTAACAGCAGGGAGGTCCATCTGATAATTTGAAAAAAAAAGTCAGTTTTAATTAAAGTATCTTTTTTACAACTTTTATACTTCAGGATAAATAATTAACACTACAGAATGCTTGTTTGCAGTATACATATTTGAAGCCTGCAAGTTGTACATATGCATATGTGTGTGTATTATGTGTTTAGATGTTTTCTGTAGTATATATGAGTATACTGCTCATAATGCTTGAACACCTTATAAGACATGGCAAAAAAAAAAAGGCAATCAAAATATGAATATGAAATCAATACCAGTCCTCTGTAGCTAAACTGCTAAAGATGCACTTCAAAGTGCAGTGCCAACTGGAAGATCAAGGGTTCAATCCCGGGATGGGAGGAAAAAAAAAGCAACAACTCGCAAGACATCTGGGAGTCATGACCCAGCGAGGCTCACCTCCCTTAGAGCGTCAGGAGTTTAATAGGGCTGAAACACTTGTCTGGGGGGGGGGGGTTATGGGTGGGATACTTCCTCTGATGATCTGAAGGAGTTGTGCTGTTGTTCTGCTCTCTATAGTAGAGAGTTTCCTGCATACTCAGTAGTGCGTGACATGAACATTTACAGCCAAATCTTACTCCAAAAGAACATTTCAAAAGCATTTTAAAAGTACAATGTATTATTCTGTTCTGTACAGTAATCTAAGAAATCTATGACACTTAGCACTGGTATCCAACACTGACAAAACAAAGGCAGTGTAGTATCATTTTTACACACTGGCTACACCTCTTAAATCCCACACAATGAAGTAGGAAAACTTGCAGAGAGTTTCAATCTTACATCTTACATCCTTCCCGTGCCGTTAAATGTCACATAGGGCCCACATGGTAGTTCGCCAAGATGTCCTGTCTTCGGTGAGTTTTTCAATCTCATCAAGGGCTGTTATGCCCATTGAATTGGCTTCTCTTAACAATGTCTTCTTTAGAGTTTCACGTGGTCGAATACTTTTAGTTTATTCTTGATTGGCATTGCGTTATGATATTTCACTCTGCTATCACAGAATTAATCTTGCTAATAAATGAAATATCTTTTTCAGACCTTTCCAGACAGTTAATGTTATCCTTGACTGTAGTTAACCTCCTCATTAAGCACAGATCTTGCTATAAACTACTTTATGATACACTTACATACTTCACACTAGCCCTGCTTCTGTGAATCTATGAATCTGTGCAAAATTTGTGATGACATCATGGTTCAACAAAACAAGAAACCCTGCATCTTATCAAACATATGCAAATTTTATATAATTTTTAATGAACAGTAAAGACTAATTCAATGAGGTTTTTAGAAATGAATCCAGTCCTATTATTTACCAAATATTGATGGTCTGTTTGTGGAACTTTCTATGAAGCTCAACATTACACATTATTGACAGGGCATATTTTAATACTGTGTGTATTACATGGCAAGAGAAATTTATGACAACCTTCTGGCATCAAAAGCTACTATCACTAGCACTGGGTATAAGCTGCAGCCACTCATTTCAATAGATAGTAGATAGTAGATAGGATGTAAGATTCAACAACATCAGTCTTTACCTCTGATCTAGATACTAAAATCCTTGTTAGCTGTGTCTCATTAGTGCCCAGCCCTTTAACAGAATCATTCAGTCTTTCAGCAAAGAATGCTGTCTGGTCTTGGTGTGCTTTAACTGTTTAAATATGAAGACAAGTTAATCTGATGAAATGAGAACAATTTAGAAGCAGACAAAGTCTTTAAATTTCTGACAGCAAGAGAAGCAAGTTATTTTTGTAAGCAACAAAGACTGGATCTGAAATTATGATGTAATTTATATAAGTTGTGTCTTTAAAGGATCTGTAGTTGCTTTCAAGTAATTTAGTGACCAAATAAGAACTATGCATTTATCATATAAATACAAATAATTGACAATGAAATGGTCTTCTTTAATCATTTCATGTATTTCTTTCATCCACTATTGTTAAGGAACTCACTCATGTGGGATGTTTTTCTTGATTGTAGTTATTCACTCACTTTTCAGTTCATGCATTATCCTATTTCTGTGAAACTTACATTTGTGTGCACGCTCACTTCTATGCTTTATACACTGACAGCTGTGGGTACAGTTTATTGCTGTGCGCTTCATCTAGCAGGTAATCTCCAATTTCAGGGACAGTTTTCACAAGCGATGTGTATTTGGTACCCATTTTGACAGCCAAGAGAATGACTGCAGCAAGTCTAAAGTCCACTATCATTACATGAGAACTAGTTCACTGTTGATCTGGCTGCTGCCAGATAATAGCACATTACTACAGAAAATATTTTATTTGCAAGCAATTCAGTTATTGATCTAGTATGCATTAGTATCTAAAAAAGACATAAATATGATAATTGTTTCTTCTAACAGGCATTTTGGTAAAATACTTTGTTATGAAACACGACAGATGTTTAAAACAGCACATGGTACACTAAACAAGGTGAACAAAAATTGCTAAGATGCATGTCAGCATTTAAGAGAAGATTTTATCATTAAGAATTGAGTACAGTTGCTTTTTCCAACATCCCCCAGACTTTTGCAGCACACCTGCAGACTCTTTGACACACTGTTTGTCTAAAACAAGAAAACAATCCACAAACATAAATACTGCAGTCAGTTAGCATGACAAATGCTGCATTTAACAATATATGAATTTTCCAATTTTAATAATGAAAGAGGAGGCACATGTGTCTTTAATGTATAAATATTACACATAATTCATCCAACAGTATACACTATTTCTTACTGTTTCATAAGACAACTTTGAAAGCACCTGTAATTGTTATTACCTATAACAATGTAATTGATTACCTATAGCAATTTAATTTATTACCTATAACAATGTAATTTATTACCTATAACAATGTAATTTATTACCTATAACAATGTAATTTATTACATATAACAATGTAATTTATTACCTATAACAATGTAATTTATTACCTATATCTATCTATCTATCTATCTATGCCTCTGACCCCTCGTGGAGCATAGGCCGCCAACAAGAGCTCGCCAGGCACTTCGGTCCTGGGCCACTCTTTCCAACTGTCTCCATGTCTGGTTCATTATTTTGATGTCCGTGTCCAGACTTCGGCGCCAGGAGTTCCTTGGTCTCCCTCTCCTCCTTTTACCCTGTGGGTTCCATGTTAGGGCTTGCCTTGTAGTGCTGGATGTGGATTTCCGTAGAGTGTGTCAGATCCATTCCCATCTTCTTCGTAGGATGTCGTCTTCCACTGGTTGCTGGCCTGTTCTCTGCTGCAGTTCTTGGTTACTTATGGTATCTGGCCATCGTATTTGTAGAATCCTTCTAAGGCATGTGTTAATAAATGTCTGGATTCGTTTCATGATCGTAACAGTAGTTCTCCAAGTTTCTGAACCGTATAGCAGAATGGGTTTTATCATGGTGTTAAATACTCTGATCTTCAATTTAATTGACAAGGCTGAAGTTCCCCATATTTTCTTCATCTGATGGAATTTTACTCTTGCCTTGCCCATTCTTGCTTTTACATCAGGTTCTGTTCCACCCTGCTTGTCTATCACACTTCCCAGATAAGTAAACTTTTCAACCTCTTCCAGTTCCTCTCCTTCCAATATAATGGGCATTTCGTTGACCTCATTTACTCTAAGAACTTTACTCTTTCCCTTGTGGATGGTAAGGCCTAGTTTTGAAGAATTTTCTGCCACTAATATGGTTTTCTCTTGCATCTGTTGCTTAGTCTGGGAGAGAAGTGCCAGGTCGTCAGCAAAGTCTAGGTCGTCAAGTTGAGTCCAGAGCGTCCACTGAATACCATTTCTCCTATATTCTGTTGATTTTCTCATAACCCAGTCTATGGCCAGGATAAATAGAAATGGTGACAGCAGGCATCCCTGTCTCACTCCGGTGTTAACTTGAAAGGCATCTGTTAGTTGTTGTCCATGGATTACCCTACATGTCATCCCTTTGTAGGAGTTTTTACTGATGGTGGTAATCTTCTCCGGTACTCCGTAGTGTCTCAACAGCTTCCATAGGGTCTGTCTGTCGACGCTGTCGAAAGCCTTCTCATAGTTAATAAAATTGACATAGAGAGGTGAGTTCCACTCCAGTGATTGTTCTATTACCTATAACAATGTAATTTATTACCTATAGCAATGTAAGCCTCTTCTGTGTCCCAGGGTGTTGATTTTTTTATGGATTCCATGATGTCTTCATTAAAGAGCTATAAAAAAACAAAGTAATTTATGAGTCACAAAATCTATCTCTATTAACAAACATGAACAGACATATCAGTCTACTTATATGACATTTTTAAAGTTAAAATGTAGCCTTGACATCATATATATGACACATGTCATACTGAAATCAATCATTTTTAGTAAACCGAAAAAGAAAATAATATTAAAAATGAAAATATGCAGTAAGAGTCCAGAAAAAAATCAACTTAGCTGATCACATGCTCAGCTCTAGTAAGTTTCATTACGCAAATTTTTTAAATGAAAAATCTAGCACACTCTACCTTTTTGTGGGCTTCAGCTGTAGCATTGACTTGAGCAAGACTACTCTTGGCAAACAAATCTCTGAGAAAACTTGCTGATGGCTTCTGAAGAAAAGAAAATGTTACAAAGTGGTATAATAAATATAGGCATCTCTAGCATGGATGTCTTTGTATTCTGCCATTTTATTTTTTTTTTCTTTCTTAACCCTGTCATGCCTTAGAGGCACATATGGATATGATGTTAGTGCCCATATTTTCCTTGACCTGTCAGCACACTAGAGGGTGATATGGTTAGTATCACGCCTGGCTGCCTTTCCTTCCCCAACTCCAGAAGAAGTCGGGTACCCATTTCTACAGCTGGGTGACTGGGGTGCCGCCAGCCGGATTCGAACACCCGACCTTCGCCATGAGAGACCAGTGCACTAACCACTTCACCACTCAGACACCCGCCATTTTATTAGAAAGAATAAATTTCATTTTCGGCACTTCACATTGATAAATTGAGATGTAGATAAAAATCTGTTTAACACATTGGCAACAACAACATATGTGTGTTACTCATATATGATTATTAGTTATTATTTCAATAAAACATATAAAGATTATTATTATTATAACACCACAGTGAGATTATAAAGGTGAATCATTACTGACGATCACAATACAATGAGGATAAGGAAAGTCTAACCATTCAGTTTTATTCATACTTTTCTTTGTGATTCAAACAGTTAAAAGCTATTCTTTGCCCTGGAATCTTTAGAAAAGAAAGCAAATGAAAAATGAAATAAAAACTGAGAAAAGATGACCCATAATCAACATGTAAAAATTAGATTGGACATGCAAGAAAGAAAGAAATGTTTGATAAGAATATACTGAAGGCATGTGGCTGAAAAATATTACAAATCTCACATCATGCACAGTACTAGCATCTTGCTCTGCTTTCTTCTGGTCAACTTTGCTGCTCTTGTCTCTCTTGCCACTAATAAGCTGAAGCAGTAGTTCCCCTAGGTCTCCTCTGACATCTGCCTTGAGCTCTGATTCAAAGTCTTTCTTGTACTCTGTCAAATATTTTCAATAGTTTTACATTTCACTCATACAAATTTATTCTCACGAGAATATGAAGCATAGTTCAGCACTACTTCCTGAAGCTAAGTAAGTGTTTGGGACTACACTTTATTAATATTTCTCATTGTGAAGTGCCTGCTTTAATTTTCAGTTTCTTTTTCCCTAAAACCATTTTCAGCTTTGATAGATAATTAGACTGTGATTGATAAAACAATCTTTAAGATTCAAATCCTAAAAAAGAAGCTTAAGAATGATATTAAAAATGTTGTATACTTTGTGACAAAAAAATATTGCTTTTACAACTTTGTTTATTGCCACAGAATTTTAAAAAGTCAGTGAATAATTAAACATATTTCCAACAGATTTTTTTTATTTGCTATTTTTTTTTTCTGTTTTTTTTAAAAATATAATTATTTCGCTGCCAACCTTTTTTGTATGCTTTCTTGATTTCATCCATTTCAGCAGAATTCTTTGAACAGATAATACCAACTAACGTAGTCTTGTCAGTTCCAAAACCTTTCAGAGCTTTGTTGAGAGAGTAAGCATCATATTCCACGGGTGGCATCATAAGTGCCACAAGCGTCTCTCTGAAGTCCCCAGAAGTGTCAGACTTTATATCATCAACTAGATTCTGATGAAAATAAGTATAATCAAAAGTTAGAGCAAAATTGAAATCTTCACTGTCCTACCTCTCCTACTTCCTGCCCCACAGCCTCTACAGAAAAGAGGACAGAACTGAACTTCAGATGTCCTGATATATTGTGGCCATCATTAAAAAGGATAATTATTGAACAAAATTTGTTATTAAGAAAACATAGGACCAAAAACTATCATCATGTAAAGCCAAATGAAAAACTTTAAATGGTACATACAATTTTTTAAAGTGCTTTTTTGATAGTTATACTTTTATTTGATAATGAATACTAACAAATCCGCAGCAGGTATATTTGGTTTTGATTTTAATGGATAATTCATGCAAGAGATACAAAAAATGAGGTACATATATGAATTTTACTTCACTGTTGTATGTTTCTGCATGCTGCATGCTCCTGTCTCAGGAAACTTTTAGAGATTTCCCTGCTACCCACAAATATCACCTCACAAATACAGTTGAGTCCCATTTCATTGATCTAATTACAAAATAATTCTCAACATTTTGGGGACCCCTAAACAGTCGATTTCCACTTTCAACTTCCTGCTTGTAAAGTTCATGATATCTCTTTTTCAGTATTTGTACACGTGTGCTAGTGTATAGTATTCTGAAATTCATCATTACCGATGCTTCTATGAAAAAAACTAGTCTGAGTAATTAAGCATCTATAATTTGTTGATTTCTACTCAATCAACATTTCTTCTTTTTTTTCACTTTTTTGGATGATAGATACATATGGATGTGGCTGTAAAATGTAAAAATTGTGTGTTTACTTTTATTTTTCCTGTCATATCCCCGCCCATTTACTTTCTAAGATGTCTTAACAGGTGTCCTCTATTACTTGACTCCTTGTGTTGTTTTTCAGATGTAAAACTTAATTATGATATTGCAGCAAAGCCATATGGGTGATATTTTTGGGGTGGTAAATGACAAGAAGTCAATGTTGAGCTTTCCTAACAGTTTTTACAGTCTTTCATGATTGACAATTATGTTATCCCCTCCCTTCTATTGCCCAGGTTTCATGGTTCATTTTTGTGATGGAGAGAGCTTTTAGGCTAGTAAAGCTGCTGACCTTATGAAAATCATTATTTAATTGCCTGGCAATATGCAAGAAACTGACACTGATGGTCCTCTTTCTTATCTGACTATAAGTGGTCTACCAACATATAATCATAGTTAACTGTTCATCTTTGTTTATACTGATTGATGACTTCAAAAAAACAAAAAAACTCAAGATGCCGAAACACTGTTAATCTATTTTCATATACTGATGTGCTTATTTCCCAAATCAACAATATGTTATTCTTAATAATGTTTAAATGACGGATACATAAAGTTTCTACATCTTATGACAAAACTTGCTTTTAAACCTCTTAGTTTTACACTATCTGAAAATGTTTTCTTGCTCATAATTTATGCTGTAACTTATAATCTTACCTGCTTGTAAAGTTCATGGTATCTCTTTTTCAGCATTTGTCTTTGGGAGTTGGTGTTCCTTGTGATTACTTCAGTCAGTGTGTCCTCATCTGTTCCTAGACCCTTCATGGCATTGTACAGTTTCACAACATCTTCATCATTTATTTTACTGTCTTTCTCTTTACCATCCTCTTTGACATCATTACTCCTCTTATCTATTTCATCCCTCTGTTTATCTTTAGAACTGTCTTTGGCCGTAACTGTTTCCTTCTTCTGTGATCTAGCTGTTTCTTTCTGTTGTGATCTAGCTGTTTCTACCTGCTGTGATTTAACTTTATCTTTCTTCTCTTTTGTGTCCTTCTTGCTGTCATTCTTTTCATCTCCAGCCTTATCAATGAGAACCAATAAAGTTTTTCTGTAGTCTCCACTAGTTTCATTTTCCACTTCTTCTTTCACGGTTTTGTCATACAGTTTTTTGTATTTGCTTTTGATTGCTGGAAGATCAACCTGAAAAACAGCGGAGCTCAAGTATACTACACAGCTCTGTTTGGACCTTTAACAAAGTGTAGCTCAGATTATTAGATTATTATAAGTGGCAGTTATATAAGGTGAATGGCACTTAAGTCATTAATTTCAGCAAGCTAACAGCTAGAAATGACACAGTATTGCTGTCCACAACACAAAAAGGAATGGAAAAACTAATTATGTCAGTCCGCAAGAACAGCGAAGAGCAGAACCTCTATCTTAATGCAAAGAAAACTAAATTTATGACAACTGACAAAACAAACAAGGCAACTGAAATATGTATCAATGATGAAAAACTGGAAGAAGTGGAGAGTTTTGAATATCTTGGATCGCTACTAACTAATAATGGAGATACAATGAGGGAAATTAAAAGGAGGACATCTATCGCTCTTCAGAAAGTAAAACAAATAAAGAATCTGTGGAGAGGAGCAGACAGAACCACAAAAATAAGATTTTTAAGGGCATGCATCTTTCCCATAGCAACATATGCCTGTGAGACCTGGACACTTAACAAAACAGCTGAGAAACACATAAATGCCTTTGAATGTAAATGCTACAGAAGAGTTCTCCAAATATTGTGGACACAAAAAAGAACAAATATATCTATACTACAAGAGCTTAATATTGAAGAAGGCTGGCTAGTGAAGAGGATTAAAGAGAGAAAACTTAAATATTTTGGACACATTAAACGTCATGATAATTTAGAGAAGACCGTATTGGAAGGATACATAATGGGAAAAAGAAAAAGAGGAAGACCAAGACGAAGATGGCTGCAAGACATCGTTGACGATCTGGAAATGGATGCAACAGCAGCAGGCCATGTTGCTCACAACTGAGAGGCCTACAGGAGTGCTGTTTGGGAGGCAAAGTTCCGCAAGGGACATGCAAATGAATGAATGAACAGCTAGAAATAAATTTATACTGTTCTCTCGTCTCTTTCTGCCTCTTGCTCCATCTATTGCTCTTTAGCTTTCAGCTTTTCATTCAAGGATGGTTTTTACTACAGCTTAATGTTCCTCAATATTCAAAATATTTAAACTATTTTTACTGTCCAATGAGGCAATCATTGACCCATAGCTGATATGCCAGCATCAGGTTTGGCGAAACATAGCTGACTAAGACCATGTCCCACCTCTCCGTTGGTACTTTCAGTAATAGGCCTAGCCTGGCTAACGGGGCATGGATCACCATAGTCCCCCATGGAGGTGGAGTCTGCTAAAGAAGCATTGCACACCCCTTGCTTTTTAGATGTACTCTGGGACTGAGCCGCCATAACCAGCTCCCATGCCAATACGATGCTGTGCCTCAACATCTCTACAGCATCGGTTGAAAAGAACAACAGCTTGCAGTTACAGGCAGTTCATACAAGTACAAGTTCTTATTCTTATAATACTTGCCTGATGTTTAAAACAGACAAGATTAAAAAAGAAATAGTAAAGGAATTTTATAAGCAAACAGACTCTTTGGTTCAGAAAGTAAATTTTATTTACTGAAAAAAAACTTACAAATAACACATATTTTCTAAATATTTTTTCAATTATGGCAAATTTTTTAAAATGTTAGTAATGGATTATTGTTTTTGATGCTTTTTAAATGAATTAAAATAAAACAGTGAAGTTATTAAAAAAAATTTCTGTGACATTTTATTTCTCTAACACACACATGTACTCACACACATACACACATCATGGACACACACACACACACAAAGAAAGAAAGAGAGAGAGAGGAGAAAGAGAGATACATCTTACATCCTTCCCGTGTCATATAGGGCTCACATGGTATTTGCCAGGTTTTCCTGTCCTTGGCGAGCTTTTCAACCTCGTCAAGGGATTTTATGCCTACTAATTTGGCCTCTCTTAACAGTGTCTTCTTTAGAGTTTCACGTGGTCAACCTCTTTTTCTTCAGCCTGCTATGTTTCACTTGATAGCTTGTTTTGGGATTCTTTGACTGTTTCTTCTCATCACGTAACTGACATATGTTCATCTCCATTTCCTGATCACCCACAAGACTGGCTGTTGTTTGCTCATTTGCCTTATCTCTACGTTGTTCTTGACTTTGTTCCACTTTATGCCAAGTATTTTCCTTAGGCATTTGTTTTCAAAAGAGTCTAATTTCTTGTCTATTTCTTCAGTTGTTTACCAGCTTTCACATGCATAAATGAGAGTGGATATTACACTTAAATTGAACAGTTTTAACTTGGTTTTTGTGCTTATAACTTTTGAGTGCCATATGTTCTCAAGATTCATGAAATTCATTGCTGCTTTTGCAATTTTAATTGTAACTTCCTTTCTGGTGTTGCCATCCTGGTCTATGAGGGGTGACTGATAAGTTCTCAGCATAAGGTACAAATACTTGAAACACACAGTTGATATTAGGTGCATTTGTAGATCAGGTTAATGTAAGATTAAACACCAAGTTTCAAGAAATTAACTGTCACCAATTTTTTTTATAGGTTACTGAAGTGGTAAGGGGTGGCAGAAATTGAGAAAATGGATAAAATTTCTCACTGAGCAGTCATTCGCTACCTCTGCATCAAGGGCTTACCTCTGCATCAAGGGCTTACCTCTGCATCAAGAGCTTATCATCAAAGGTGATCCATGACGGTATGGTAGAGACTCTAGGGGAGAGTGCCCCTTCTTACAGCACAGTGAAGAAATGGGCAGCTCAATTCAAACATAGAAGGGAGAGTCTGGAAGACGATCCCCATCCAGAAGACCAAGAACGGTAACCACCGATAAAACCACCGACAGAATCCATGACATGATAATGGAGGATCAACAACTAACTGAACGGTACATTGCTACTGAGTTGGGCATCTCCCAGGAACATGATCACGCCACTATTCACAATGATCTTCAAATGATAAAGGTCTCTGCTTGATGGGTCCCAAAACTTCTTGGAGCTGATCACAAACGACAGCATATCAACATGTCAAGGGACAATCTTGGCCGTTTTTCTGCAGATCCTGAAAAGTTTTTTCAACAATTTGTGACTGTGGATGAGACTTGGGTTCATCATTTTCAACCAGAAACCAAAGAACAGTCAAAGCAGTGGAAACATTATGGATCCCCACCTCCAAAGAAAGCAGGAGTGGTTCTGTCTGCAGGCAAAGTGATGGCTTTCATCTTTTGGGATTCAGAAGGTGTGCTATTTGGTAGACTATCTTCAAAAGAGCAGAATGGTCACCCAATCTATTATGCTAATCTTGTGAATAAACTGCGGGTCACATTGAAGGAAAGGCATCAAGGGAAATTGACAAGAGGAGTCATCTTTCAGCAAGACAATGCTCCAGTTCATAAGTCGGTGGTGGCAATGGCTGCCATTCATGAATGCGGCTTCCAGCTTCTTGAACATCCTCCTTATTCCCCAGATTTGGGCTCTTCTGACTATTACCTGTTTACCAAACTCAAAAAAGGAGCTCAGTGGTTGCAAATTTGCTTCAGATGATGACATCATTCATACTGTAGACCACTTTCTACTGGCACAAGATGCTGACTTCTGCAAAGAAGGGATCCGTATGCTCTAGGATTGCTGGACTAAGTGCATAAACTTGCAAGGAGACTATGTTGAGAAATAACCTCAAAAAGTTGTTCACAAATAATCCATTGTACCTTATGCCGAAGACTTATCAATCACCCCTCATATGTAGCTGCCAAGGTATGCAAACTGGCTGACTTCTTCAACAGCTGTCCCTTCTACGTATAATTTTCCTTTTTTTATTAATGGGAAGTTTCATTATTTTTGTTTTTTCCTTGTTAATTTCAAGTCCTATTTTGCTAGTAAGTGAAGACAGGGTATCTGTTTTTTCTTGCATCGATTTCACATTGTCAATGTTAAGAGTTGTCATCTGTAAAATCAAGATCTTCTGGTTGGGTCCCATGTACCCAATCAATACCTGTTTAGCATTTTTTCATTATGAAGTCTATGGCAATTCCAAATGGCTAAGGAGACAGAATACATCCTTGTTTCATGCCTGTTTCAGCCTGGAACCATTCGCTCATTGCTTTTCCCGTGTTTATTGCACAAACATATCTGTTGTAGAGATCCTTAATGATGTTGACAATTTTAGATGTATTCCACATAGTTTTAAAATTCTCCACAATGAATCTCTGTGTAAGATACATACATGAGAGATGCATACAGTGGAGTTTTTTTTTTCAGTAATGTTGGTTCTCTGAATCAGTAATGAAGTTCTGCAGAATATGAAAAATAATAGCAAAGAATACTACCTCAGATCTTGAAACCAGGATCCTGATCAGCTGTGTATCATTTGTACCAATTCCTTTCATTGACTTGTTCAGTTTCTCAGCGTAGAATTCTGCCTCATCTCCAAGACTCTTCACTGAAATAGATAAGATCTTTTTTTTTATTGTAATGGTTAAAATCTGATGAAAAAATGATAACATTTCTTGCCAGGTGATGTAAGAGAGTGCTTCTAAACTTTCCCTCATCAACAACCATTTATTAAATTTATTTTCTTAAATGCTTTCTTTAGTAGTTAATTTGTCATTAACAAACATCAGGAAATGCAAGGCATTTGTTATATGCTAAATTCTTGAAAACATTCATAACAAAATTCATATATATATATATATATATATATATATTTACTTTGGCCCTGCACTTATTTCACTTTTTCAAATGTCTGAGGTTCTTTAGTTGTACTTGTATGACATATATATGTTAGGTAGCCTTAGTATGCTACAAAGGCACCCTACTATACGGTAATAATGTTCATGTTTTCATTGACCTGGTGGCATACTAGAGGGTGATGTGATCAGCATCACACCATGCCACTGTAAGTCATAAACATTTGGGGCAAAAACTTTTGAGCTATAAATTCATGAGAGATAAAATAAAACTGAAACTAAATGAGATTATGGAAAAGATCATGCATCAATTCATTACAGTACATTACTTGAAGAAGCTGTGGAGAGGAACAGACAGAACTACAAAAATAAGATTTTTAAGGGCATGCATCTTTCCCATCACAATGTACGCCTGTGAGATCTGGACATCTAACAAAACAGCTGAGAAACACATAAATGCCTTTGAATGTAAATGCTACAGAAGAGTTCTTCAAATATCATGGACGCAAAAAAGAACAAATATATCCATACTACAAGAATTTAATATTGAAGAAGGCTGGCTAGTAAAGAGGATTAAAGAGAGAAAACTTAAATATTTTGGACACATTAAACGGCATGATAATCTAGAGAAGACCGTCTTGGAAGGATACATAATGGGAAAAAGAAAGAGAGGAAGACCAAGGCGAAGATAGTTGCAAGATATCGTTGATTATCTGCGAATGGATGCATCAGCAGCAGGGCATCCTGCTTACAACCAAGAGGCCTGCAGGAGAGCTGTTAGGGAGGCAAAGTTCCGCAAGGGACATGTGAATGAATGAATGAATGGATGATATCACTTAATGTTAGTTTACTTATTTATGCTATTTTATCATCAGTTATAGCCAGCAAAATGAATCAGCAAAAAAAAAAAAAACCTAAGAAAGTTTTCAATAAAATTTATAATCAGACTATAGATAGTAAGATTTGTGGGAAAAGTGCAGTCAGAAGTGTTCTTACCTGTTGTAATATATGCTTCCTGCGCATTACCTGATCCTGATTTTTCAACTGACTTTGAGATGTCTTCTTTAAACAGCTTGAATTTAAGAAAAAAAATTATGACTGGTATGTACTTCAGACATCTGCAGCAAAAGTACTAGCTTCAAACTCTTTTATTGATAATTTAAGCATTAACACAGGAGAGGTTACACTTGACATAAAAGTAAAAATTTATGCAACAGATAGCTTCTGTTGCTCAAAAGCCTGAGGTGCATTCAACTGTTGATATGGTCAGTCAATAACACAGTTTAACTTTCATGACATTTAAAATAATAGTATAGATTTATTTCAATATTTCATCTTATTGTTATTATTTCAAAATTAGAAAATTTTTTTCATTTTCAATTAGTTTCTGGCAGCGTGATATAAAATTAAATGCAATTAAAATGCCTCATAATAGCACAAAATTATCACAATCCAGTGATGTGTGTTAAAGTTATCATAATAAAATACTTGTTATTGCCATAAAATAGTTTTTTTTTTTTACTTACTTACTTTTTTTTTTACACACTCGCACATACACAAACACACACATATGCTGAATTATGCACAACTGTAAATCCTGTATCAAGTTATCTAAGGAACATATAATTTCCAGATGGAAATTTATTTGTTCATACCTTCTGATGAGCCTTGTTGATAGCTTTGATCTGAGAGGGACTGTTTTCAGAGAAGATCTTCTTAACTGTGTCCGACTTTGGATTCTGAATAATTACATATGAGAATATGTCAACATATAAACATTTATGACATATTTAATATTACACGATTTCTGCCTTTACTATTTACAGTTCCTAATTATCAGTCCTATTTTCTTTGTTTTTTTAGGTCCAAATAAATATCTTTTAAAATATTAAACTTTTAAACAGTGTAATAAAAGGACTGTTAGAGAATGGTGCAGCATGAAACAGGTGAAGGTGGTAGTAGTTTAAAGCAAAATAACTCCATGCCAGACTCCTTGCCAAACCTCAAGAAAGGGAGCACTGAATATGAAACAAAATATATTTTTATTGTGATACTATATGATGTAAATTGTTGAATTTGTTCTGTAAGGAATGGAAGAGACAAAATTCTTTGGTCATTTAATGAAATGAGAAAATCTTAGAGTGGAAGAAGAGGGGAACAGGGGGAAGAAAATAAAACAAAACTCACAAGACTGTGCTAATATACCACGCTTAATAAATTATGCCTGTCGGAACAATATTTAATGGTAATTCACCTGACTAATATTCTGCATTTCCTTTGATTTGTTCTAAGCACAAAAACACCAAATCAAAAAACATACTCATATGCCAACTTAATACTTTCATGTGCTTCATATTTTCACTATTTCTTGCTCTCATACCACAACTTTCACTTGAAAAAAAAAAAAAAACTTTAACCTCATGAAGAGTTTTGGCATCTTCTTCAGCTTTTTCCTCATCTACATCAGATTTCTCTTCTTTGCTCCCTCCACTGAGTTTTTTGATTAGAAGGTCTCTCAAGTCTCCACTGGTCCCTTTCTTAACTGCTGATTCGAGGTCCTTCTTGTACTCTACAAACATTCATATATATTATACAACTTCCACCAAAAATGCAAACTGTGCAAACAATTAAAACAAAGGAAGGAAGAGTGTAATAGAATAACAAAATTACATTTTTAATTACATTTTTAATTACATTTATTTACTAGCTCAGTAAAACAATTTTCAAAAGTCTACCTTTTCTACTAATTTATTTCACCTTTTTTTTATCACATTTTCCAGTTTAAGACTGGCTTTTTCTTATTAACGAAAAAAAAAACAGTAAGGAAATTATAGTATCTATGTATCATTTGCATTGTCACCAAGAAATCAAGAACAAAAAATAAATAACTTGTTATGTTAGCCTAGTGATAACAAGGTCCATGGTTGAGACACTGAATTAAGGAAATACATGAGCAGATTAATGACAGCATGAGGGTACCTGAATGTGAAAGCTGGGGAGCAATGGACATGAAAAGTTTTTTAATATAGGAGCAGGGGTGAAGGTGAAAAGTAAAAATGATGGAAATGTAGTTTCAATATTAATTAAATTTAGGGTTCTAAAATTCTAAAAATCTAAAACTAGTAAAAGTAAAAGGTGAAGGTATCTCAGCCACTTAAGTGAAATGTATAAACCAGGAAAAAAAGTAGGAACAGCTTTATTACTTAACACCCACAAGTAATAAAGCTGTTCCTACTTTTTTTCCTAGTTTATACATTTTGGTATCACAGCTTTAATGCAGTGGCTCCGTATATAGTCATATGCTCACACACTAATTACTGGGTGCCACTTCACTGAGACTTATATGAGATATAGCGTTAGTGTCCATATTTTTCTTGACCTTTCAGTTCACCAGAGCGTAGTGCGGCCACTGTCATGCCTGATTGCCTGTCCCTCCCCTGCTCCAGAACGAACCAGGTACCAATCTCTAAAGTTAGGAGGCCTCCAATCAGAGTCAAATCACTGACTTTTGCCATGAGAAGTGAGAGCACTAGCAACTTTGTTACACTCCCACTTTAACATTAGCACTAAATATTAATTACATTACGATAAAATTGCTGCTGTAGTAGTCCTCCTCATCAGCTCTGCCTCTTGGCATGTTTTTAAACATTTTTTAAAAAAATAATGTTTTAACAAGGACATCAGGAAGACAGTGCAGAAATTTAAATAACTCAGAAACTGGGTTATAGGTGCATTTTTTATATAAAGAGCAGAGCTGCCACCCCCCCCCCCAAAAAAAAAAAAAAAAACTTTAGGTGAAAAAGAAAGATTCTGCACAAAAAAATCATTATCTTATTGGTAAGGAAGAGATCTTTCCTGTGCTGTAAGGAAACAATGCATTAACATCAAGAAACTCAAAACTTCATTAATAAAATGGCAAAATAAATGAATAAAAGTAGCTAAAGACAGAATTTATCAAAATATCAAGAAGTGTATCAAGAATAATTTGTAGAAGAAAAAAAATACCAAAGATGAATAAGCACTGTTACAGGACAAAATTTACCACGCAATGTCAGGACACAACTCGAAAAATAACATTTAATGGTGTAGAAAAAAACAAGTAAAATTAAAGGGGATGATGTATTTATTTCACAAAAAATGATATCAGATTAACTACTGCTTTCAACTTCACCACATGTGAGATGTGTACCTTTCTTGTAAACTTTACTGATTTCACTCAGTTCTGTTCCAGACTTAGAACAGATAACTGATGTAAGGGTATCTTCATCTGTTCCAGACTGCTTCATAGCCTTGTTCAGACAATAAGCATCATATTCTACCGGTGGCATCAGCAAAGCTTGGATAACCTCCTGAAAATCTCCACTTGTTTCCGACTTCAGATCTTTCATCAGATCCTAAAATAGAGAAGAGGCCACAAAACTAACATGCAGAACTATCTCATTAATATGTTAATATGTTAATGATGAGCACACTTATCCTCATAATGTAATTATGTGAAAATCTTTCTCCCTCTTCTATAAAATATATGTGAAAATCTTTCTCCTTCTTCTATAAAATATATGTGAAAATCTTTCTCCCTCTTCTATAAAATATATGTGAAAATTTTTCTCCCTCATCTATAAACTTTAACTGACACATATTTTCTGAAGCTAAATTTTCTGCTTTAGATTTTATTCTATATGAGAAATGTACAAACAAAAAATTCACATCAGGTTTCAGAATCATTATATGTTATACAGGGAGTTCACAAAGTCACTGTGCAGTATCCAAGTATCGATTCTGGTATTAGAATCATCTTAGTGGCTGTGATGTCTAGGCACATGTATCTGCCATAAGATAGTGTGACTGGAGTCATTGATCAAGCATGCTGATAAAAAATGTTACGTAATATAAGCTAATCAGACAGTACCTTATAACAAATGTTGGGAGTGATACCCTAGTGCGTCTATGCAAGCTTGAACACATTTAATTTCTATTTTATTTGCAAACACTTTTCTTAAATCTGCTTGTGAAATGCATCTTATGTACGTGTATTTTGAGTGTTGACATATAACCCAAAGGGTGAAACCAGTCCTCATCTGTAAAAAAAAAGGTGTCATCAAGAAATAAGCAGTTTTAGCTTGAGTGAAATTTGCAAACCGTTCATAGTAATGGTGTCATTTTTCATGATCTGCCGGCAGCAATTGTTGGGCCACTGTTACTTTATATAGGAAGAGTTTCAAATTTTAACTGACTGCTTTATGCTCTGTTGCAAGCCCAATACCTTCCTGTTGTGCCAACTTCTGCAAAGCCTTTGATGGACTCCAAAGCATTATGTTAAAAATGTTCGATAACTTCTCCTCATTAAGTTTAGATGGTCTCCCACCACAGTGGGCATCTAACACTGAGCCCGTTTCATGAAATTCTCAATAAGTTTATAAACTGCACTGCGATGAGGTATAGGTGTTCTTGGGAATTTTTCAGCAAACTGCTCCCACACTAAATCCACGTATGTACTGCCTTCTTGAAATATGTGTTCAACAAGAAAAATGTGTTCCTCCGGTGAAAGAACTATAGTGAATAAACTGATTTAAACAATTCACCCATCATGCACTTCAAACACTGTTTAATAACTGAATACACAAACGCTGAAGGCAGACTGAATACAGCAAATGTTAAACAACAGCCGACTTCAACACACTAACATACACAGGTAGATATGATATCGCAGCCACTAAGATACCACTGTGATACTGCAATTGATACTAGGATACCGCACACTGACTTTGCGAACTCCCTGTATATTACATAAGTTATACGAATCATTAATGGATGAGAGTGCAGATGGGGACTACTGTGGACTCTGAAGAGTTAGAGTGAATAAACTAGGAATGAAATGTAATATTAAATGCAAATGTCATGTTAAGGGCACAAGAAATCCTGCAAACTAATATAAAACTGGTGTCATCCATTCTGTATGCCATGAGATATATGAAAGGTGACTCTGAAGAATCTATGGAATTGTCTATGGATGGATAAGAAAAAAGTATCCCCTTCCTACCCCCCCCCCCCCCCCCCCCCAAAAAAAGAAACCTTGCAAAAAAGTTGACAAGCAAAATAAGGAAAGATATACTCAACCTTCTCTCTGAACAAGTAATAAAACAATCAGCATTGAAAAATATATGTAAAAGCTGTACATAATATACAGATTTGACATGCAACATATCCAAGAAGGCAGACTAATAAAACTTAGACTAATAAAACTCTATGTCAGAGGAAAAGAAATAAAATAAACAAATTTTACTGATTAATATAGAAATACTGACCTTTTTGTAAAGTTCCTGGTATCTTTTCTTAATTTCCTGTCTTTGGGCATTTGACCTGTGAGGAATGATGTCAATGACTGCTGCTTCATCTGTCCCAAATCCCTTCATTGCCTTGTATAGTCTTGTTGCATCCTCATTTGGATCATTCTTGTCTTTTTCATCATCCTGATCTTTATCAGATTCAGCTTTCTCTTGTAGTTCATCTTTTTTTTTCTTTTCTTCTTCCTTTCTTTTCTTTTCCTCTTCCTTCTTTTTCTTTTCTTCTTCTGCCTTTCTTTTTTCTTCTTCCTTCTTTCTCTTTTCTTCTTCCTTCTTTCTCTTTTCTTCTTCCTTCCTCTTTTCCTCCTCTTCTTTTTTCTTTTTCTTTTCTTCTTCTTTCTTCCTCTGTTCTTCTTCTTTTTTCTTCTTTTCATCTTCTTCTTGCTTCTTGTCCTCTTCCTTTTTCTGTTCCTCTTTTTTCCTTCTTTCTTCTTCCTCCTCCTTTCTTTTCTGTTCCTCATCTTTCCTTGCTTGTTCAAACTCCTGAGATTCATGTGTGTCATCATCATCATCATCATTATCATCATCTGTGCTACTTTCATCATCAGTCTTGGCATTTGTTTTATCGTCCTTTTGGTTCTGATTTTTCTTCTTCTGTTAGAAGGTCATAAATAAGTTACTAAAAGATCAGTTATAGGACATAATGAAAGATGTAAATGATTATTTCATTACTTCCTTTTCTTTTACACTATACTTTACTCATTCCCATCTTATGAAAGCAAAGATACATAAAGCCAAAAATGCAACTGTCACCTGGCCCTTGAAACCAAAACTGGTCAAATCATATCCCATCTATTTCATAGTGCCTGTGTAACAGGCCTGTTAAGAATGATGCAGCCCCAGTGGTATCTGTTACATTCATTCATTCATTTGTATGTCCCTTGCGGAACTTTGCCTCCCAAACAGCAGTTCTGTAGGCCTCTTGGTTGTGAGCAAGCTGGCCTGCTGCTGCTGCATCCATTTGCAGATCGTCAACAATGTCTTGCAGCCATCTTCGTTTTGGTCTTCCTCTTTTTCTTTTTTCCATTATGTATCCTTCCAATACGGTCTTCTCTAAATTATCATGACGTTTAATGTGTCCAAAATATCAATAATGTTCAATGACTGTCACATTAGGGCTATGGTAATCAACACTTCTAACTAGCTCATCAGTACTATGATAATCATACTGTAATATGATAATCAACTAACAGTTTTAGTTCAAAATTTTGACAATGGCATGAGCTATCAAAAACTTTTGGGTACGGTTACTCTGAGATTTTACTACCCTAAGGGTTTTGGCCTTGGGCATTTGCCTAGGAAGAATAGTGCTGCCAACTTCCTGGTCTCGTTGAAAGAGATTATTGAAGACAGTTGGACCAGTAGTATTATGCTCTATAAGCAGATAAGAATGATAGGGAAATGCATGCTGCTGTCTGCACTTCTGAATGTTTTTTTTTAAACTATCATCTCAGTCAATCAGTGAGTCATTTGCATGTCCCTAGCGGGACATTGCTTTCCTAACAGCTCTCCTGTAGACTTCTTGGTTGTAAGCAAGATTCCTTGCTGCTGATGTATCCATTTGCAGATCATCAAAGAAACTATCATCTACTTGATAAAATAACACTTCATTATACATTTTTTATGAATTTTTTTTTTCAAATTAATTACTGTACAGTCTGTTAAATATATGCTGTGACTCTAATAAATCACTTTACAGTCTTTTAATTTTACAACAAAGAACTTTTTTTCCATGTTCTATCACTCTCTTCTTGAGAATTGTCTCTCGTTTGTGGAACCGGACTTGATGTGATGTGCTGTTTCCTCTTCATTCATTGATAGCCACAAATGTGTCATTTTCAGAAGCTGTTTCCTACATCACACAGGTATGCAAGGTACCCATTTCTACAGCTGGAAGATGTCAGTACATGTCACAAATTTATAACAAGGAAGATCGAACATTACTGACTACCTACTCATGCCTGCAGCAATGACGTAATTTAATACATAATTTGTTAAGTAACTTTTGTAAAAGATAAAATCAGTTTCACTGCATAACTGGTTGTACATTTATCCTTTAACGAGTTTTTATAATTTTGTTTCACTTAGTTTCCATCAAATTCATCTTAGGAAAGAAAAACACATTTATTATTAATATTTTGAATTCTTTTACATAACTTGTTTAATTTTTTAAATTTACCTTTCTTTGTGGTGGGTTCTTCATAATGATTGCTCTCAGCACACCCACAGTGGTGTGGTTGCTCTCATCCTCAAGGTCATCAGCAAGTTCATTGCCATATTTTTTCTTGTACTCTTTTCGTATCTTGGGCATATCATTCTGGAAGAAAGGAAATAAAACAGTCATACAACTGGTGATCAGTCCACTAAAGTATACAGTTGCTACCACAGTTTTAACAAAAGTTGGGTTTGTGGGGTCCAGGTTCCTGTGAAGGTTGTCTGCTTGCTCTGTCTGAGCTGTTGCAGTGCTGTTGACTGAATAACAATAGAAGATATCAATGTTCTGTTGTTTATGGTAAGAAAATGTTTTACTGATAACTGTAATAATAGCAGATGTTTGCTAGTTTAAATGCCAGTTGGTTTTCTGGAGACTATGTTTCATTAAAAAACCAGCACCAACATCAGCACCAACACTACCAGCACCACCACCATCACCAGCACCACTACCACCAGCATCAACACCACCATCACCAGCACCAGCACCACATCCAGCAATACCAGCACCACAACCACCACCATAACAGCCACCACCACAACCACCACCACCTTCTTCTTTACCTACTGCACTTCAAACTGATTTTTATTTGAGAATCTGTTTATCCTTTGCCCACAAATGGTCACATCTACAGTGCACTTTGATATGTCTTCCTTTGCAGGGCAATGTTTATGATAAAAAATATTGTACTGATAACTATAATAATAGCAGATGCTTTGGTAGTATGAAGATTAACACTCTATGACTGCACTACTCCCCCGCTCTGCAAATTATAATCTCTGACTTATTATCCCATTTTCATTACAAAGACTAATTACATTTAATTATGTGATAAAACCATGAATGCAAATCAAGGCTCAGATGAAGAACTACATCAAGAACTACATCAAGAAATATGTGTTTACTGAGGCATAAGTATGCTAATTTTAATTTGAGCATATGGGAAATGAGATGACATCTGCCAAATAAACATATAGGTAATCTAAATCCCATTCTAGTTTCATGCAACACTATTGGTAGTTTGTTATTGTCTTATAACAACCTTGACCAACAGGACATGATCAGCCATTTCCCCAACAGCTGTGGAATGTTTTTCCTCAGGTTAGCTCAAAGAGTTCCTATAAAGTCCATAGTGACACCAGTGGTTCCCATGCTCATCTGAGCAAATAGATTAAATATAAACAATTTGAGTCAGATAAAAAGAACAAAAGTTTGCTGAGTCATTTTAAAAAGTTTCTGACTGCAACTGTAACCCTAGATCAGAGTTCACAACCTTGGATACCAAATGTAAAATTTTATTTTGCATATTTATTATTATGCTTAGAGTTTTATAGTAAAAGAGGCATTGAATACTAACTGTAGGCTCCAACCACATCAGCATAAGCCTTGGTACACTCATCTTGTATTGTCTTTGTGACTGGCTTGCCTCTGTTCAGGATCTTGTAGATGTTGAAGACTTTTTTCATGTAAGTGGGAGTCTTTCTTTCAACAAGATGAATCAGCTTGCCATGGTCAGACGTCCATCTGCCATCACCATCCTGTTGTGAAAGTATTAAGAAAATAGAAGTGTTTTATTAATACAACAGCGTTCAGTCAGTCATTTGCATGTCCCTTGTGGAACTTTGCCCCCCCTTCCCCCAACAGCTCTCCTGTAGGCCTCTTGGTTGTAAGCAAGATGCCCCGCTGCTGATGCATCAATTTGCAGATAATCAACGATGTCTTGCACCCATCTTCACCTTGGTCTTCCTCTCTTTCTTTTTCCCATTATGTATCCTTCCAAGACGGTCTTCTCTAAATTATCATGACATTTAATGTGTCCAAAATATTTAAGTTTTCTCTCTTTAATCCTCTTTACTAGCTAACCTTCTTCAATATTAAGTTCTTGTAGTATGGATATATTTGTTCTGAAGAACTCTTCTGTAGCATTTACATTTAAAGGCATTTATGTGTTTCTCAGCTGTTTTGTTAAGTGTCCAGGTCTCATAGACATATGTTGCAATGGGAAAGATGCATGCCCTTAAAGATCTTGTTTTCGTTGTTCTGTCTGCTCCTCTCCACAACTTCCTTAGTTGTTTTACTTTCTGAAGAGCGACAGGTGTCTTCCTTTTAATTTCCCTCATTGTATCTCCATTATTAGTTAGTGGTGATCCGAGATATTCAAAACTCTCCATTTCTTCCAATTTTTCCTCACTGATACATATTTCAGCTGCCTTATTTGTTTTGTCAGTTGTCATCAATTTAACAATAGCATTATAAAAGTAAAATATTGTTACCCACTGTTCAAGAACTAAGCAGATTTATGTCAGTTACTATGTATATCCACAACAAAGGGGGCTCTTTAGTCTCGGGGTTAAACATTTGTCTCAGGTGTTGGAGATCATGAGATCAGATTCTACCAGAAACAATGGGGAGGCTTTTTTTTCTGAATCCTCAAGTGATAAAACTCTCCTGGTCTCTAGATAGCAAGACCATGCATATGTTTATACTGTAGTATATGTTTTTTAAAAAAACCCTCAGCAGTTGGAAGGAATACACCAAATGGCCACTGCCCAGGCAAAACTCTTGGAAAAATCTATCATGAAAATTATCACAGGCACTTCTTGGAGTGTCTATGCTGACTGCTGCAGCCATGTGCAGATACTGGAATGTCCTGACCACAATGAAGCCATTTCTGAAGAATGAACCAACATCATCTTGTTGGTGTCAGTTTGTCCCTGAATCTGCCATTGATTCTCTCCTTAATTATGCACAAGTTGCACAGTTCAGTATATTTATTATATACTTCCACTTCAGCATGCAGGTACGTGATAAATAAAATATAACTCTGTCACAGCAATGCTGAGAATTTTTTCTTAGAAGTTTTTCTTTGCTTAGAAGTCTTAATAATGCATGCACATTTATGGAACATGCATGAAACCTCCTGCTGACATTGGATTCATCATGAATCAATGTCTAGATGGCAAGACACTCAACACTGAAGAAGAAAAAGAAGAAGAAGAAGAAGAAGGAACAAACTAACAAATGAATGAATGAACAAATGAACAAACTAACAAATGAATGAATGAACAAACTAACAGATGAATGAATGAACAAATGAACAAACTAACAAATGAATGAATGAACTTTATTTTCAGAAAATGGCCATGAAGGCTGATCTAACTTCAACTTTCACTCTAAAACAATTTTTCAACTTCAGTACAGTACCAGCCAGTATTATATATGTACACAGAAAAATAAACAAACAGAAAATGCACAACTTTTATGTGTTCTTATTCAAACAATCAACTTTACATATTATATATTAAACATTTACATTTAAATGGCTTGTTTACCTCATATAAATCCATGGCATCATTTTCTACAGCTTCCTGGCTGGCTTGCCCCTTTTTGCCTTCCTTGATAACAGCCAGAAGGAATCTTTTCACTGGATTCTTGTACTTCTTGGAAATGTCACTCTCCAAGGTAGATGAGTTCTCTAGTGATGGGGAATGCAGTTTTCAGAAATTCAGCATAGAAGGAAAGAAAACCGTCATTTTTTAAATACAAATTCACACATCTTTATTTAATATCATTACTCAAAACAAGAAGGTGTTTTTGAAAGTGGAATACAGCTGTGTATTCAAAGTGTCATATAAACATTGTGGTAATGGTGGTGGATTTGTCTGTGGATGTGAGCCGAAAGCTTTTTTCTTCTGATGTCAAAGTGAAGAATTTGCTGTCCTTTGTAGTGTTGATTTGGAATATAAGCAGTTTAAAATTGTAAGATGTCTTGGAAATCAGTTTAACATGTTTTGGGTGAAAATTTTGATGCATGACAACAACAAAAAAATTGCACATTTTTAAAATGATCACCTTTCTTATAGTCCTTCTTGAGGTCAGCAAGTTCTTGGTTGCTTAATGAAGTGACCTTTTTCACAAATGCCACAGGGTCATCATTCTGAAAGATTAAAGAAAAGAATGAAGTATTATATCAGGCTGATTATCTTCTCTTATTCTTTACGAATGAATGGTAGAAAATAAGGCAGAATCATATCTTTAAAGATATTCAGAATCATATCTTTAAAGATATTTAAACTGTAAATAATCAATTCTTGCTTCATTTCTTTAATGTGTTGTTGATGCTTCTTAACAAGCTCTGCTCATAATGTCTTCTTTCTTGACAAAAGTGTCGGTTTATTAGCGAAATCTGCACTGGTTCATTCTTTTGTGGAATAAATGATATTTGCTCAATCCATACACCATCTCCAGAGGCAGCTAAAACCAATCAAATAATCTGTTCTTATATTTTCTTAATACTTACATGGTCTTGAATAAAAATAAATATTATTCAATGTATCTGTGATATCAGCAGTGATTCAAGCCACTTTCATATTATTTATTGTCAGTCTGAAATTTTCTGAGTGCTTTTAATGAGTCACACACTCAGTGTATGTGCTTGCTATATTTCCACTTTTCATCTAAGGAGACAGTTTTGAAGAAGGCATATATCAGCTGTTGTGAGTTTTGCCAAAGCATAATCTTGGTTTTTTTTTTTGTATCAAGTGCAACTTAGAAGACATTATGCAGTACACATATTTTTTCATTATTATCTCAGAACCTTCCTGCTATTACAGTACTACTTCAGCCTATGTGAACAGAAACAATATGGACTGTGCTGCTAGTGTAACAGTACAGCTATGGGTGCCAGCAAGCTAGAGCTGGCTAAGACCATGTCCTCTTGCTCTGCTGTTGTAACGGGGGGTGGGGAAGAAGATGCTGTTTGATTTGGCAATCAGTGACTCATAACTGACATGCTAGTGTAAGGGTGGGCAAACAATAGATGACATGTTAGTCTAAGGGTGGGAAAACCATAGCTGATATGCTAGTGCAAGGGTTGGCAAACTATAGCTGACATGCTAGTGCAAGGGTGGGAAAATCATAGCTGACATGCTAGTGCAAGGGTGGGAAAATCATAGCTGATATGCTAGTGCAATGGTTGGCAAACTATAGCTAACATGCTAGTGCAAGGGTGGGCAAACCATAGCCAACATGCTAGTGCAAGGGTGAGCAAACCATAGCTGACATGCTAGTGCAAGGATGGGCAAACCAGAGTTGATAAAGATTTTGTCCCATCTCTCCATTGGTACCTCCAGTAACAGGCCTAGTCTGGCTAATGGGGCAGAGATCACCATAGCTCCCCATGGTGGTAAAGTCTGCTAAAGAATTATTGCACACCCCTTGGTTTTCAGCTGCACTTAGGAACTGAAAAAATAGCTACCACAACCAACTCCCAGTATGATATGATGCAATGCCTCAATACTTTCAACACATCAGCTGCAAAGAACATCAGCTCATAGTTGTAGAGAGGTAGAAGAAGAAGAAGAAGAAGAGGAAGGAGCAGAAGAAGAAGAAGGAAGAAGAAGAAGAAGAAGAAGAAGAAGAAGGAGGAAGAAGAAGAAGAAGAAGAAGCAGAAGTAGTAGTAGTAGTAATGGCTCAGCCTGGCAGAAAGAACAGGATTAAGTTTACTGAGAAAACTGTTAGGTTCATTCTGGGTCTTCAGTTTAGAGACTATAACCTACTTACAGTTCATAACAATGCTTGTGCTCTACCACCTACATGGCTGTCAGATACCAAGAACAACCAGCTCTCAGTTCCATGGAGACAGAACATCAGCAGGTCAACATGAATGACACTGTGACATGTTTAAGAGGCTTGCATTATACAATTAAAAACTAATTCTTATGATACTAAAAATCATAGTTACCTTAAGTGACTTGCTGACACTGTCAGACTGTCCAGTGTTCTGGTTGCTCAGGAGTGATTCTATCAAGATATTCCAGTCACTTCCTAGTCCTTTCTTTAGATCTACCTCAAGGTCCTGGAAAATTATTTTTCAGAAAGGCAGCTTCTAACATTTCATAACTTATGTAGCAGTCCTAAAATATTATCTTAAAGTAATCAAGTACAAAACCTAAGGGTTCATTTTGTAATGTAAAATGTAAATGAAACTACAAGTAGTCTTCCAGAGGCACAGAAGAGTGAAATGAAGTAGAATTACTAGCGAAGAAGATAAACATGAATGAATTAGAAGATAAATAACAAAAGAAAACAATTATGCATGTATATCATTTAAAAAAAACTTTTTTAATTATAGGTGTGAAAAATGTAAAAAAAATACATCCATTTACCTGCCCATAGAGTTCTTTGTACTTGTCTTTTGTTTTTGTTCTTTGCTTGAAAGACTTCTTTGCGAGTGTTCTGGTAATCACATCATGTGGGGGCTCTGAAATTTATTCTTAAATAGGTAAATTTGGATGTGTTACACTTGGTCAGTTACTGATATATCAAGGATATCTTTGAAAATGTAAACTTCACAAATTACTTTTTTTCAAATGTTTTGTTATCTGCTGAAAAAGTCGCTGAGACCAGTGGTGATGATGATGGTAATGACTGATTATGATGGTTGGCTTATGATGAAGGGTTGGTGTTTTCTTGGGGCACTTTACGTTGATGCTTTCTTTGAGCACTTTATATTGTTTTTTTTCTTGGGGCACTTTACGTGGATGCTTTTTGGGACACTTTAATGTCGTTGTTCCAGAACTGGAAGTAGGTTTGATGGCTTTCCATTGAAAATTAGAAATGGAAAAAAAGGTCTACTTCACATAAATGAGGGATGGAATTTTTTCTGCTTGAACAAAAATGATACTCTCTCTCTCTCTCCCTCTCTCCAACACCCCCTCCCCCCCCCCCCAGAAAAAAGTGGCAATAAAGGAAAGCACCTGCCCGTCTCACCTTGGTTATGTCTCTCGAAATTAGACGTACTACGTTGATCGCTTTTTCGCTCGCCAATGTGCTGTAAGAGCTGGTAACATGGAGCACTGCTAAGAAACGAGGCAGGGTCATGACCACCTAAATTTCGCCAGCACAAGCAATAGAATGGAAAATATAACGCTACATACTGATCGAATAGTTCGGTACACTTGTCACGTGACTCATGTCTCGAAGTTTCTTCGTGGAGAGCCAGGTCGAAATCCCGGGGTCAGTTACTGTTGGGTCCCCTATCTAAAGTGTTGACGAAACGTTATAGTATTTTCCTGAATATTGCCTCTAAGAAAGAAGAGGAATAACACGCCAGTTCAGGTTCCAGGGGTGCAACCCCAGCTCTCCAACTTCTCTTCAGGCCTGCTTTTTAAGTATTACTGAGCAAAACAATAACCACTAGAGACTATTTCCAGTGAACTAAAAAAAAAACAAACTAAAATATACTCGTATGATGCTACGGTTCAAAACATAGGTACTATCAAACTCAGTGCACGCACTTGTTCTTGTTCTGAATGCCAGTGATGATGACACTGTTCTTGGTGACACAACAGCTCTGCCTCTGATTTCCTGATGTCTACTTACGAGGATTCGCTGATGCCCTTCTCGCTTTATGCAATGGCAGGATACTAAGATAGTTTCATGACGTCTGGGATCATATTACTGTCTTAAACTCATTTCAGATTATAATACCATTGCAATTTTTCCAGTTTTCACAGTCTGGTCCTACTACGTCAAACCAGGCAAAGGGCAGCAATCATGGATTTGATTTGCCTGTGTGACTTGTGTAGTCAAGAAAGTTTCAGACGTCCTTAATCTCCTTTACACTCTTCTCTTATCAGATAAGGGTAGCAGCAGTCAGATCTAGTTAGTTTCTAGCTCCGATGAGATTGTAGTAAATAAAAAGTTTTTTTAAAAAGCCATATTCTTCATAAAAGAAGACATTGAACGTTAGCGTTAATGAAGGCTATGTGTCTCTTCACGAAGGTTATGTGTCTCTTCACGAAGGTTATGTGTCTCTTCACGAAGGCTATGTGTCTCTTCACGAAGGCTATGTGTCACTTCACGAAGGCTATGTGTTACTTCACGAAAGCTATGTGTCACTTCACGAAGGCTATGTGTCTCTTCACGAAGTTTATGTGTCTCTTCACGAAGGTTATGTGTCTCTTCACGAAGGCTATGTGTCACTTCACGAAGGTTATGTGTCTCTTCACGAAGGCTATGTGTCACTTCACGAAGGCTATGTGTTACTTCACGAAAGCTATGTGTCACTTCACGAAGGCTATGTGTCTCTTCACGAAGTTTATGTGTCTCTTCACGAAGGTTATGTGTCTCTTCACGAAGGCTATGTGTCACTTCACGAAGGCTATGTGTCACTTCACGAAGACTATGTGTTACTTCATCTCTGCAGCCTGACTGTGGCTAGCCCGTGATAAAGAAAGCTTGAAAACCAGTGCCCCTGATGAGAATTTTGTAAACCAGAGAAAAACTATTTCACCTACTTCCCCCTACCCTCTTTGCACCTATCGTATTGATAAGAACCATTCTGATTCCACCCATTGCAGCCCCTCCCCTCCCCTGTCTTAAAACTGGGGAATCCTCTGAGCCCAGAATCAGTGCACCGGCTGGACCCCCCCCCCCCCTTTTTTTTTTCTCTTACAGGCCTGTTGGAAACACTGTTGTCCGATGTGAGGACATTAAGTCCTTTTTCAAATAGAATTAGGCCCAGTGGGGGGGGGGGGAGGATGCGGTCAAGCCTGAGAATCGCTCCAGGGTCCGTAGCTTCCTATATTTTTAAGGAGAGGAGCGTAGGGCTTCCTAAAGAGTGGCCAATAATGGATAAAACAGAATGGCTAATCCATACTGTAACGGGTGAGCGGAGATAGGGGAGAAAAAGAGTTTAGCACCGCCTTATAAAATTCCCGTCAGAGACCATGACTAGAAAACCCATCCGTTATTTGTCTGTGTCTCTGTTTATGAAAATAGTTTGCTTAATTAATATGCACAGATTATTCAGTTTTCCTGTGTCCTGGTTAGCGGGGTAGGGGTATCCCCTATCAAAGGAGAAGTAAGACGCCTCCTTACCTCCGTTAGTCTACGGGACACCCTTGGGCAAGGTGGAGTACCCGTATAGCCCCCCGATCAGGGTGACGTGAAGCCATGGGAGCAGGTGGTGGATGGAATGGGAGAGCAGCTGACAGATAATGTTGGTTATGGTCACCTATTCTATGATGGTAGGCAGATGATCTCCATGTAGGGACAATGGCTACGATCACTGACTAGTACAGTCACTGCCCGGAAGGAAAGCAATGGTAAACTACCTTCTGGAAACATACCAAGAAACCCAAGCAGCAATCATGGAAAGTCAAATAGGAAAAAGATCTGGTGGTGAGTCCCCCAGGCCAGATAGATCTAATTTTAACACTGGGGAAGAGTGTGAGGCAGAGGTCGGTACTAGTAATTGTGATGACAGACAAAATCCTGACGGTGTTACCAAGGAAAACCCCTGTATCAAACTAAAAAGAAAAATAAGAGTAGGAACATGGAATGTAAGAAGTATGTATGAGGGAAAATATCAAGTAATAAGTGACGAGATGAAAAGAACGCGGATACACATTTTGGGAATCTGCGAGCATCGATGGAAAGGATCAGGACACTTTAAGAGCGGGAATGATAATATATTTATATATTCTGGCGGAGAAGTAGGAGGAAAGAATGGAGTGGCTTTTTATTTGCACAAATCAACATCAAAAGCATTACTAGGCTACAATCCAGTAAGTGATAGAATCCTAACAATCAGACTTAAGGGCATTCCTAGAAATGTAACAGTCATCCAGGTATATGCACCTACATCAGCAGCAGAAGAAGATGAAGTAGAACATTTTTATAACACACTGCAGACGACAATGGACCAGGTACGGAAAAATGATATTGTATTTATAATGGGTGATTTTAATGCAAAAATTGGTACAGAAAGAGCAGAAGATGAAGGACATGTTGTAGGGAAATTTAGCATAGGACACAGAAATGAGGCAGGTGACAATCTAATGGCGTTTTGTATGGAAAATGAGCTAATGATCGCTAACACACTTTTTAAACAACATCCAAGAAGACTTTACACATGGACATCACCTGATGGAAAAACCAGGAATCAAATAGATTACATTTTAGTGCAGAGAAGGTGGAGGTCAAGCATAACATCAGCAAAAACTTTACCAGGTGCTTATTGTGACACGGACCATGAGTTATTAATAGCAGACATGAAGATAAAGATAAAAAAGATAGTTATGGGATCAAGACCACTCCGCTTTGACCTTACAAATATACCAGAACAATACGGTATAGAAGTGAAGAACCGTTTCGAAATCCTGATGGCTGTACAGGAAGAGATGACACCAGATGAATTGGCTACGCAGGCCAAAGATATCTTAGTAACAACAGCTAAAGACATGGTTCCAGTAAAGAAAACACAAAGGAATAGATGGATCACAGCAGGTACACTAGAACTGATAAAACAATGTAGAGAAATGAAGACGCAATGGAGAGTGACAAACAACAACAAAGATAAATATAAAACTTTAACAAAAGAAGTACGAAGAAACATAAGAAAAGACAAAAAACAATACATACAAGATTGTTGTGAAAGAATAGAAGAACATCAGAGGTGTGGAAGAGATAGTGAAATGTTTAAAGAAATGAAGACATTGACGAGAAATGTCACATCTAAGCTAAATGTAATTTGTGATGAGATGGGGAATACCCTGACAGAGACAGAGGAAATTCTGGAAAGATGGAAGGAATATTGCAAAAGAATGTATGAAACAACCGACTGTGGAAGCAGATATCAACAGTGTGAATTATTATTGGAGGAGAAAGAACCCGAGCCGACAATGGAAGAAGTTTTATGGGCAATAAAGAGTCTGAAAAATGGTAAATCACCAGGATGTGATGAGATAACCGCTGAATTTATTAAAGCAGGAGGAAAGGAGTGTGCAACAATCTATCATGCACTATGTAAAAAGATATGGCATTCAGGTATTTGGCCAAAAGATTGGAAAAGAACTGTATTCATACCACTGCCAAAAAAGGGTAACCTGAAATTATGCACCAACTACAGAACTATTGCCCTGATTAGTCATGCCAGTAAAATTCTGTTAAAAATCATAATGGGTAGACTTCGAAAGAAAATAGAAGAAGAAGTCAATATGGTCCAAGCTGGCTTCAGGCAAGGAAGAGGATCAAGAGATCATATATTCAATCTAAGATTAATAATAGAGAAATGCAGGGAGTTTAATGTGAATCTATATTTATCCTTTATAGACTACTCAAAGGCATTTGATTGTGTACAACACCAGAAACTTTGGGAAATAATGGAAAAAATGGGATTTCCAACACATTTGATACAATTAACATCACTGCTGTATTTAGACCAACAAGCAGCAGTAAGAATAAATGGTGAAACAACAAGTTGGTTTGACATAAAACAAGGGGTCCGTCAGGGGTGCATATTGTCACCCTACTTATTTAACTTGTATACTGAAAATATAATGAGGAATGTTAGAGAAGATGTAGACAAAGAATATTACGATGCCATAACAGTTGGAGGTTATGAAATACCAGAGATTAGATATGCTGATGACACAGTATTGCTGTCCACAACACATGAAGGAATGGAAAAACTAATTATGTCAGTCCGCAAGAACAGCGAAGAGCAGAACCTCTATCTTAATGCAAAGAAAACTAAAGTGATGACAACTGACAAAACAAACAAGGCAACTGAAATATGTATCAATGAGGAAAAACTGGAAGAAGTGGAGAGTTTTGAATATCTTGGATCACTACTAACTAATAATGGAGATACAATGAGGGAAATTAAACGGAGGACATCTATTGCTCTTCAGAAAGTAAAACAAATAAAGAATCTGTGGAGAGGAGCAGACAGAACCACAAAAATAAGATTTTTAAGGGCATGCATCTTTCCTATCGCAACATATGCCTGTGAGACCTGGACACTTAACAAAACAGCTGAGAAGCACATAAATGCCTTTGAATGTAAATGCTATAGAAGAGTTCTCCAGATATCGTGGACACAAAAAAGAACAAATATATCTATACTACAAGAGCTTAATATTGAAGAAGGCTGGCTAGTAAAGAGGATTAAAGAGAGAAAACTTAAATATTTTGGCCACATTAAACGTCATGATAATTTAGAGAAGACCGTATTGGAAGGATACATAATGGGAAAAAGAAAAAGAGGAAGACCGAAACGAAGATGGCTGCAAGACATCGTTGATGATCTGGAAATGGATGCAGCAGCAGCAGGCCATCTTGCTCACAACCGAGAGGCCTACAGGAGTGCTGTTTGGGAGGCAAAGTTCCGCAAGGGACATGCAAAGGAATGAATGAATGAATGTGTCAGTATATTATGTGATTTTGTCTGTTGTTATTTATTATGGGGGGTTTTGTGATTGAAGTGTTGTGTGTCGTTTCCCTATCTTTTCTGCTCTGACTCAAACAGTTTGTAAGTACACCAGTACTTAAAATAATTCTTCACTACTTAGACTGATCTTTACGCTGCCGTTTGTCTACAGAATGTGACCACTGAAACAAAGTTCACCTTTTTCTTTTCTCGTTAGTTAGTAGACCTTCATTATCCAGTACGAAGTAATTCAAGCAGTTTCTAGTTTGTTTGTCGCACTATTTCATGCGCGATATTGATATAGTTTGTATCAAGAAGGTCTTTTCTGTTGCATAGATTCGTCACGAGTAACCATGATTCAGAGAAATGTATAGATGCACAGAACTAAGTCTCTTAGTGGCTGTAGCTGAATTTGTGACCTTCTTGGTCTTGTATCTTTGTTTATGCTGCGGCTATAGTGACAATAGCCTGTTTTTTTTTTTTCGGTTTGGCAACGCTGGGACTTAATTTGTTATTGTTCACTAAAGTTTTATCTCGAATGCGTCCACTGTCATCTTCTTCTTCGCTCGCTTCTATCACCAAGACCGCGCTGTGATCCTACTGAATTTACGCCTGTGGTCCTCGATAGCTCCAGTGGTCCCCCATGTGACCACACGAGATACCCGAGAGGACCACAAGAGCTTTAGAGTATCGCAGGGCTTGAGCCTGTATTCTTGGTGGGTCTCAGAAGCGGGACTGCGTGACACCGTGGTTTTCGTTGCACCAGTTTAGTCTAGAGTTGGACTTTCTCACCGGAAAATCTCGACGCATTTTGGATATCAGTATATCCCTGCCTGGTGAGAGAGGTGATAGCCCATCCAGGCTAGAGTTCGACTTTCTCACCGGAAAACCTCGACGTATTTTGAGATACCCGTGTATCACCGCCGGGTGAGAGGTGGTTGCCCATCCAATCCAGCGTTGGACTTTCTCATCGGAAAACCTCAGCGTGATTAGGATACGCATATATCTCCGCCGGGTGAGAGGTGATTGCCAATCTAGACTGCACTGGTCCAGTGTCTCTGACTTCAGCATTTTGTGGTCGTGGCCGCTACCCTTCCTAGCTGTGACCAGGACAGAACTTTTGTCCAGGAAGACGATTCCTCGCCACTAGTGACTTCCACTCCTGGGTTGAGCCGGTTTAGGCACATTATCCCAGTATGGGCGTGTTTAGGACGTACCCGACCTCTAGAGTGGAGGTACCATGACGTGCGTAGCCATCAAGTTTCAACCCTGGTGTAAGCCGGTTTAGGCATATTTCACCAGTATGGGTGTATTTCGGACGTGGCTGGCCTCAAGAGCAGAGGTGCCGTGGTATGATTAGCTCTCGCCACGATACTACTGGACATACCGATTAAGTTTCACTTTATCCTTTCCATAACCTTTTCACATCGGCACTACATGGCAACCCTAATTGCTTTTCCGCATTTTCTTCCTTGGCCGGGAGGAGTTTCACTCCATGCGCGGCATCCGAAGAATCTCGCCAGCAGTGTCTTAACCTCTGTAAGCCGGTTCAGGCATTTCGCCTGATATGAGTGCATTTAGGACGTGGCCGACCTCCAGTCCAGAGGTGCCGTGATTTGACTACTGTTTACTTCGCTTAGTCCTTTCTTTCACCTTTTCCACAGTGGTGCTGCGCACCTCATTTGCACCTTTCTTCACTCGCTGGGAGGAGCCCCACTCAACGCACGGCAGCTGAAGAATCTCGCCAGCAGCGGTAGATGAGCTACCAAACATGACTCTCATCTACCTGAAGCGTCTGGATTTCAGGCGCCAGATATTCGCCTTCGCCTCTTCTCTTGTCGGTTTAAACAGTTCTGCCACGAGAAAGCCAGGAGCTGGACTTGACTGTCAGAGGCTAGTTGAGACGCACGCCATTGGAGTGGAGAGAAAAGAGTCCCGTATTGTTATTTTTCGTCACTAACTCCACATGCCGGGAGTGAGTAAGTTGCGCGCCTGCTGGCTTCCTTGGCTGTGGTAGCCTTTTCTCGTGCTCCCTCTCCCTTGAAGGGCAGGATGTAAGACGGGCCTGCGTGCCCAATTCTTTACCCTTGAAAAATAAAGATTATTCATTCATTCATTCGCCGGAATCGAACCCTGATTCCCAATTACCCGTTACAAACATGGTAGGCATGTCACGTACCATCGACATTTGATAAGGCAGACATTTGATAGATGCGTCGCCGGCACAGAAGGCCATGTGATCAACATAAAGTTGTCTAGAATCACCAGTTGGGACGCCGCGCCCCGCGAATGGGAACGACGATTGGTTTTGAACTAATAAAAGCGCTCTTTCCACCAGGGTTAGAGCTTGGTAAGCATGTATTAGCTCTAGAATTGCTACAGTTATCCAAGTAGGATCGTGTCATCTAAGGAACCTCGACTGATTTAATGAGCCATTCGCGGTTTCACCGTGAGACAGTGTGAACTTAGACATGCATGACCTAATCTTTGAGACAAGCATATGACTACTGGCAGGATCAACCAGATAGCTTTCTTCACCGAACCTTAGTTGGATATCTGCCGACAGACCGACGCGGGGCAAGGAAGACAGCGCTCTGCTCAGAGCGGATCCCGTTCCACCCCGGCGGCGTTTCATTTCCTTTAACTGGCGGCGGCCGACTCTCTTTGCTCTAACGAACGAGAAGAAAGCTCGGCACTCACAACCAACGCACATTATATACTGCAGACCCGATACTCTTTGCGAGAGATGGCCCAATTTCGAGGCCATCGGTCGACAAAACCGTAGTACACCGTTATCATGAACCTAGCTGGCTAGCTGTTTATAGGGTTCGCTCGACAGACAAACTACTCGTTTCTGCATCGAAACACCTTACCTCTCGCCGTCCGGGAAGGGAGCGAAAGCCTTTCTCCCCACGCACAGAATTCGAGAGCGCTTTTTCGCCAAAAGAACAGTCGGCCTGCGCAACAGCAACCCGCGCTGTGCAGATCGGTTCGGCTCCGCGTGGCTAAAGTCCAGTGTCATGATTTTGATCTTTTCTACGCTAGCTCCACCCCGTATTTTCCGATGCATATTACAATGGCTGATCAGTTGTGCTATAGAAATTCTATCAAGTCATCTGCGCTAATTCTGCATGCGTGATCTCATTGCGCTTCTAACAATTTTTTGTTTAAAGATGAACCCCCCCCCCCCCACACACACACACACATACACACACCAAAGAAATTTTTGCTTCTCATCCATGTTAGAAAGGGCCAGGTTCACATGATTTTTTTATTAGCGAAAGGAACTAGTTGAAATAGCTAGTCCCAGAACATATTAATGATGATAGCTAATGATTATTTTCAAGTCCCTCAGAACAGGTTTCAAGTCAATTCATAGGTCGCTGTCTTCAGTTCTAGTTAGCAGAGACGAAGAGGTGCCCGCACAAATGACGTCACTTGAAAGGTGCATTGTTGCAGACATGTTACTAATACTGTTGTGTGGTAGAGTCGAATAGTCGGTTGGTTAAAAATGAAAAGCCGCCAGTCAAGTCTTGGCGGATATTTTCACTTCTCGAGTGGGGTCAGTCGAGTCTTCAAAATGACTCGAATTTCGAATCAAGAGCACAACTCTAGAGAGACCTTATTGTTAGACTGTTTACATTTATTGTCTGTAATACTATCTACATTTCTCTCTAATTCAAACTTAACTGGTATTTCTACACGCAATGATGCATTAGACTTTATTATTACCCTGTACAGTGGCTACATTGAAGAGATGGAAACAGTCTGTTTCTCGCTGCTTCTCAGCTTGTTTCTCTGCTTCTGTCTTTTCGCTTTCTTTCTGTAGTGGAAGAGAATTTTGGGGGGTAGTTTAGACATGTTGTGTTACAAACAAGGGAACTCATCAGCTGTTCAATACAAAGAGCAATCATCAAAATTTATTTATAAAAAAAGGTAGTTTTAAATTTAAAGACACGACAAGGAAATGAATGTATGTTATTTTATTGGACGGCAGCGACCGATTAACTACCATTCAAGCCCATAGAATAAACTCAGTAAGGGCCCCTGCCATCTCAGACATAAGACCTGATTCCCCTCTAGCTGTGATCTCTGCTGTTGACGTACAACTTTGTATTGCACTGACCAAAGAGAATTGGTACGTCATTGTAGTAAGGGTAAAAGATAGTCCCATAGCATTTCAAATGCCGTAGGGGGTGAAGCGTTAGAGACCTCATTATGCTGGGTCATCAGCGTGTGAGGTAGGGTGACCAGTTCCTTTCCTCGCTGCCTTTACTTCCCAGATTTTCTCTGGTACCCATTTTACGAGGCTGGGTCGACCTCAGGGCCGTATTGGTCGGAAAAAAAATCCCGCTCAGCTGGGGATTCGAACCCTCGACCATTTGTAGTAAGGGTAACGTAAGGAATAACAGTTATAAATGGTTGTCACATGAAATAATCATATATATATATATATATATATATATAATATATATATATAATTACGCAGAGTTTTATTTATTCTTTGTTTCCCCTACCCCACCAAACCCCTCTCCTCCATTCCCAAGCCTGTTAAGCATAAATGTTTATCTCCCCTGAGAGAAGAGAGGAATTAATCTTTTTCAACTTATAAGAACATTTTAAGAAGCGAACTTGAATATGCCTGATGGAGCGTTTTGTTCTTTTCCTTGATATGCATCGCACAGAGATCCTCCTCAAAACGATACGTTTTCGAAAGTGTCTATGTGTTTGCTTTTCTTCTTTCTTTAATGTTCCTCATTCTCTAGGTATTAGTTTTCATAAATGAGTTGACTGAACAAAATGGATATGTTATTTCTGAACTGCCTCGTTTGAACTATATAACAATGATTTATAGTTAAATACCCGTAAAATGCTTCCCAAATTTTTAACATATAACGAAAGAAAACACAGAAAATGAACAGCCTTGAACATTACAGATAGTGTTAACTATTTGTCCTTTGTATATAATTCACAGTAACTAGGAGGGGCGTTCAGAAAGTAATGCACCACATCGTTTTTCTCACCAGCTGTTTATTAAAAAAGCATGAAATTTATACACAATGTACATGGGTATGTCTTGTAAACATCGGTATTATTCAACATAATCCCCATAAACTTGTACGGCTTTACGCTAGCGCGAAACAAGTGCATGTATTCCTAGCCCATACCAGATTTTCTCTTGATTATATAGCCTTTACTCTTTCGTTATCTTCAAATCTTACGCCTCGAAGTGCATCTTTAATTGGACCAAACAGATAGAAATCAGAGGGTGCCAAATCGAGGCTATAGGGTGGATTTGGGGTAGTACAGTCCAACCCAATTTGGTGATTGCTTCCCTTGTTGCCAGACTTGTGTGAGGGTGCACATTGTCATGAAGGAGATGCAGGTCTGCTGGATTCTTGTGCGGCCGAACTCTGCGAAAACGCTGACTGAGTTTCTTCAATGTCTTAATGTAAGTTTGCGAATTGATTGTCTCTCCTCTTGGCATAACACCCACAAGAAACACACCTTCAGTGTCGCAAAAGACAGTGATCATGACCTTTCCAGCTGAAGGAGTTGTCTTGAATTTCTTTCTTGGTGGTGATTGCAAATGATGCCACTCCATTGATTGTCTTTTTGTCTCAAGTTCAAAATGATATGTCCAGGTTTCGTCACCTGTAACAATCTTAGCCAAAAAAAATTCTCTCACTCGGCATTGAATCGCTCCAACAATTCAGAAGAAATTGCTTTCTTTTGCAGTCGATGTTCACTTATGAGACGTCGAGGAACCATCTTGCGCAAACTTTACAAAATCCGAGAGCTTTTATAGCTGCAATTGCACTATCATTGCTGACTGACGGCTTTAAGGCAATTGTTGAGTAGTAATATGCCCATCAGTAAGAATAATGCCCTTAGCGCATTTCAACATTTTCTGCCTTGGTGGCTGTGGCAGGACGTCCTCAGCGCGGCCGATCATGCAACTCCTTATCTCCGTTTATTGATTCTTTGATTCTCTGAACCCAGCAATTGACTTTGTTCCTGTCGACTGCAGAACTTTCATATACACCACATAGACGCTTGTGAATGTTCACAACAGTTTCCTTCTCTGCAACGAGAAATTCTATCACAATTCGCTGCTTAAACTGCAAGTTACTAACACGCTCCATTTCAACGGTTAGGGCAGCCATATTCTTTGGCCGGTTGCGGTGCAATTTAGTTCACACAATCGGCACATGGTATATTTAAAGTGTGCAAAATTTCACGCTTCTATCTTCATTATTAGCTGAAAAAGAAAAAGATGTGGTGAATTACTTTCTGAATGCCTCTCGTATTATTACAAAAATGTAAATTATTTTGAATATCATATAATACAAGCAGAGAAATGTGAGGAAATAAAAGCGATCAAAAATAATAAATAGAAAAACCTAGGAAGTAGCAGTAGACATGTCTTTTAATAGAGTTCGACGATCGCAGGTTCAAAGATTGAAAAACGAGTTTAACATGTACAAAGTTTAAAGTCACTGTCGTTTATACTGACGGCGCTCGGTTTCGTGCGCATTTCAATAGTGTTTATTCAATAATGTGTTAGTTTTATAGTGTTATAATAGTGTTTATTCAATAATGTGTTAGTTTTATAGTGTTATAATAGCGTTTCAAAAGTGGTCATTATTTAGATGAAAAATATTATTTTTCAAAAATTCAAGAAAGTTCCCCCCTCCCCCGAAAGGGCAAAATTTTTTGTTTATTTAGTAATTTTATATTTTTATACTGCACATTATGTTTTACATTTGTTTTAATCTGTGGTACTCTTTCATGTCACTAACACAGCACGTACTGTACAGTACAGTTCTATATGTCAACAGTCTACGGTGGCTGAAAGAAACAAAAATTGTTACGCTGTTGGTATTGTGTAGTTTAGCGTACTTTGTAAGGTTTACGATGTTTGCCTACAAACGTGTACCAAGTACACACTTAAGTCGAGGCTCACGTGTGTTTCTGGAGACATAAATTATAAATGTGAAAGATGAAAGCCTTTCTTTAAAACAAAAAAGGATTTTAAAGTAATGATTTCAAGAAATGTCATTTAAATCCATTGGAAACACGCGATAGTTAAGCTAGAAGTAATCAGTGATAAAACTGAAAGGAGAAGATGACACTAGCTGTACTAGGATTGCAGCATGTATAAAACATTCATAAAAAAGAAGTCAGGCTGTTGCTGGAGTAAAACTGTACACTGCTATCTCCTCCAGAAGTCAGGCTTTTGCTGGAGTAAAACTACACTGCTATCTCCTCCAGGGAGAAAAATATAATACCCAGAGATACTTGAAGAGAATGGGGGAGAATGTGTATGAGATGTGGGAGAAGACCAAATGGGACGGCCAAATGAAGACAAGACAAAAGAAATCAAATTTGTGTATGACTTAAGCTCAACAAGAAGTTGGTTTAGAAAAAGGAGAAGAGAAAGGTGGCCTGCAAACTACATTTTCTAATTTGTTTTGGTACCATGTTCTGCACGGCGCTGATTCAATACCCCTACTATTACAGTTGGAACAGTTCTATAAAATTGTTTAACAGCTGAAGGCGAGAGATACATTTTCAATGTTTTCATCATAAACATTCATAAATTCAGAGAAAAAAATAAAGCTTGAAATGGAAATAAATGTACCGGCACATAACGCAGAGATTGAAAAAAATGATTTATTTAAAATATATCTTCCTGTATAAGTATAAGAATCACATCTAATTTTACTATAACATTATTGTATGCAAGGCACTGGTAGCATAAAAGATTCATTACTTCTTCTAAAATGACATATAAGTCTTGGAATTTTTATTAACAAATGTTTACTTGATAGTTAGAGTTTATGTCTCTTGGCTAATGTTTATACATTTAACTTAAGTTAAATCTGCAGTCAGTCATGCCAATAAATCATTTCATTAATGTCTACGCATTAATAATATTAAAGAAATACACATCTTTTGCTAAACTGTGAAATGAACGCGAAATACACGAAACACACTTTATACAGACTGACAGAAGTGGCTGCTGGAAACAAATATAGTAAACTAAAGAGTTAATAATGACATCAATGTTAAAAAAAGGACAGAAATACATTTGGTGCAGTAGCAACATTTATTAAAAGAAAGCTATGTGACACGGTACAAATTAGGACAGATGTATATGAGTACAACATAATGTGATAAAAAATATATAGTACTGCAACATCAATTATAATTTTTGTTGTTGTTAAAAAAAGCATATCAAGCGACATGAATGGTGCAACACAGTAATAAAGCTAAGGCTGAAACAGCTTTGCAGCGCACGAAAGGAGTGCGATAGAACAAATAAAAAAAAAACATTGCTCATAAAATATGAAAGAAGCCAGATTTTGCGCCCAGAAAATTGCTAGAAAATGCTAGATTAAGTGCAATCGAGCAAAGCTTCGGAGACCACTACTTCAGTTCTCTGATAAAATGTTCTACTTAGGATCTGCCAATGTGTGACCGCTTCATAACTGAGGCTTTTATGACTGTGACAATTCACTCAAATAGGATTTCAAACAAACAATAATTATTCATGTCTCTCTTACGGGAATATCTAAAAACAAAAAAAGAAAGTTCTTGTTCTAATGAAATTTCTTTCATGATGATTATGATCAAAGGCCATAACAACTGGCCCCGTCTTTGGAGAGCACACAAGACAACGTGCTTCGTTACTGTATAAAGCTTATCCTACAGAATTTTGTTGCTGTTAATTTTGTTTATATATATATATATATATATATATATATATATACACATTATAGATAGGATATAAGATAAGATATATACACTTTGGTATATTCATTTATTAAAAAAGACAACCTTTTCGTTTTTACACAAGAGGACAGATGAAACATGCTACGGAGATTGCCATGTATGACTTTCAAGGGACCACATAGATCCCCACATGTTAAATGGGTCGTACTGACATTAGCCTCCTGGAAGCACAACGAGGAAGTATCTTGAAATGATGGGGGTCGGGGGGAACCTAAGGCTTGCAGCTCCAACCGTCAGTGCAGATGTATGTGCTGTTCTCCTCTCTACTTTATATTTAATAAAAGCAGCCATAATGAATTATTTTTAACTGAATTAAAACACTCAGAGTGAAGTAGAATCTCCTGGGGAAAAAAAGCAGCTTTAACATCTGAAATAATGACAGTTCAAATAGGATTTTTTTTTGGGGGGGGGGGGACAATAATGAAATTATATCATTATTCGATGAGAGAAAATAAAAAACAAAACACAATGAATAAAATTACAATGTAAATACTGTTTCATACTTTATACTTGAAGATCATAAAGCAACACCACAACACAGTTTCCGCCATCAGATATTCAAGGTAAATAAAAGTGTTTGAAATAATTTTATATTTAGAAATGGTTCGTTTGCTTTTGGCGGCCTGGTTAGCTGAGTGGTTAGGCGCCTGATTTACTAATCAGGTGGTAACGGTTCAGTCCCAGCAGTGCGATTCTTTTCTAGTCCACACCAAAAAGGCCTCTAAAAATGGGTACAAGAGAAATCTGGGAACGTAAGGCGGCCATGCGTGATACTGACCACATCAGACTTTCATGTGCCGAAGGTCATGGAAAATACGGGCCGTATTCCGCAATATGCCTTTAATGGCGTGGAAACGGGAATTTTATATTTTTGTTTGTTTGTTTGTTTGCTTTGCTTTAAAAAAAATACATTTTCTGATTATTATTTATTTCTAAGTAATGCTTTTGGTAGCACCTTTTGTTTATGAAAATAAAAAAATTGGGACACAAGAATAACATTTGACAGGAAATAACCTTTCCACCAACAATAAGTGCGATATATCTCCTACCCGACTCTAATAACAGTCACACAGTATCACCTAACATACAGTATCATATATGACTACCAGATACTGTCTCATACAACCCCAGTGCTTCTGCATTTTTTTTATTACTGAACAGCAGCAGAAATAGTATGCATTTGGAAAGGGTTGCAACACCAGCTCTAGGGTAGTGGTTTTCAACCTATGGTCCGGAAACCGCATTATCAGGTGATTCATTGCTAACGTATTAACTCTTTCACCCCTGAATTAATTTCCATGCTCTGACAGAATACATTTTGATGAGATATTTTGGTAGCAAAGAAACTGGAGCGAACTTGCTTTATAATTTAAAAATATAGGTTGGGTTAGAAGTGTCCTATACAACTGGATAAAGTCCTATTTACACAATAGAAGAGCTAGAGTAGTAATGGATGGACACAAAAGCCAGAAAGTACTTCTGCGACACGGTGTACCACAAGGAGGAGTCCTTTCGCCTACACTATTCCTTGTATTCATTAATGACCTGGTCAAGGAACTTCCCTATGGAATCAAAGCAGCACTGTATGCAGATGATCTGGTCATGTGGTGTACAGATGAATATGCGACAGTTGCTACACAGAGACTCCAAAGAGCAGCAGACATCTTGACATCATGGACAAACAAATGGTGTGTAAGTATCAACACAGAGAAATCAAGTACCACTCTGTTCACCCTCTCATCTAAACAGAAAGCAGGTAAGATCTTTGTAAATGAAATACCCTTAAGGATGGACAACCAACCCACTTACTTAGGAGTGACTCTTGACTCAAAACTGACTTGGAAGCAACACATCAACAGTGCAGAAGCAAAAGCCAGAAGAAAACTAGCCATATTAAGAAAATTAAGTGGGACTACATGGGGAGCTAGTGAAAGAATCCTCAAGAACGTATATCAGCAAAGTATTCTACCACATTTAGAATATGGCTCAACATCTTGGTGCACAGCATCAAACACTACGCTGCATAATCTAGACAAGGTTCAAAATCAGTCACTACGGATTATCACAGGTGCCATGAGGTCCACACCAATAGTAGAAATGCAGAAAATAGTTGGTGTTCAACCGCTAAAGGAACGTAGAGACACAAAGGTCATGACCATGGGAGAAAAATTCCTTAGCTCTGTAAGCCATCCCCTGAAGGAGAGATTCAATAACTTGGCATTAGGACGGCTTAAAAGAAGCAGCTTCATTCATCAGGCCAAGCGTATGCGTAAGCTGATACCTGACCTTCCAACTGTAGTCACTCCATTATCATCTGTACCAGAGCATACACCATGGAAAGAAGCAGATTATACACAAATAACTATTCAGACTGAAGTGAAAGGTGTGCAGAATGGTGAGATGCAGAGCAGTCTTGTAAGATCAGTAGCCACATCAGGAGCATATATTGAATATCCAAACAACACCATTGACAAGATTTCCATACCCACTGGTAAATACTGCAACAACTTTGATGCAGAAGTTAGGGCAATTATTGCTGCAGTTGAAAAACTATCAGACTCCAGAATTGATACATGTCCTGTAGTAATTCTCACAGATGCAAGATCAGTACTGGAGGCTCTTCAGTGCAACAAACTACCAGACCTTAAGGATGCCTTGTCAAAAATTGGCTTACAACATGGAGTCACTTTGCAGTGGATTCCCTCCCACTGTGGGATACCAGGCAATGAGAAAGCTGACCATCTGGCCAAAGAGGGCACTGAAATGGAGCAACCAGACATACCAGTCACCTATAATCAGAAGAAAAGCATGATAAAAACCTACAGGAAGCCACAAACACCACCACATGATGACTATCACATGCTAAACAGAAAGGAACAAGTCACCATCTTCCGTCTCCGAACAGGACACAGCCGACTCCGAAGTCATATGTATACAAAGTTTAAGGTTGGTACTACTAATCTATGTACATGTGCCCAGGTGCCCCAAACCGTGGAACATATCCTCCAGAACTGCATCAACTACGAGACACTGAGAAATAATTACTGGCCCAGTGAAACCACTAAAGAAGATAAGCTCTACGGTTCCATACATGAGTTACAAAAAACAGTGAAATTTATCCAAGAGACAGGACTGCAGATATAGACAGACAGTGCGAACGAAGAAGAAGAAGAAGAAGAAGTGTCCTACTTTTCAATTTATTTAGACTGCCTAAATGTAGGCTCTGAGCATTGATTAGCAAATGTGTCCAGGATCTACGAACAATGCCAGTGCTGTTTTGGAATGGAAGAGTTAAGTGCCATCTACTGAATAAAAATAATGAATAGTGTACGGCACTGCGCTAGTACTTATAAGCTGATGGTCAGCAAATTATATGTAGATGGAAAAGTGGTCAATGGATCTATAAAGTTTGAGAACCACTGCTCTAGGAAACCATACAAAACAACATGAAGAAGTTCTCAGATAAAAAGTGGAATATGAAAACTAAACATATTAAGAAAACACAGTTTAAAATCCTCTGAACATATAAAGAGAAGTCGGAAATTAGAAGAACTGATAATCACTGGAAAACTTGAGGGGAAAATAAAGAGAAAAATGTCTGAACGGGTTTTTTTTTAATGGCTTGGGAAAAGACAAACAACCGATCTGACGATGCACAAAACGGAGAAGTCAATGGCTGTCGGAAATGGGTATCGGCACGGAACCAGATGAATGAAGTTATTACTTTTTTCCTTTCCGTTTTTATACATTTTTTTTTCATTATAGTATTAAAGTTTGTCAATTATCGGATTCTGAAGTGCTATCGAGTTACGGTAACACGACATCTAGAAAAATAAAAACTCTCTCTCTCTCTCTCTCTCTCTCTCTCTCTCTCTCTCTCCACTTCCGATATTTACATTCAGACACCAGCATATAGCCCAGAGCACGCCCCCCCCCTTTTTTTTCCCCCACAATCTGAACTTATAATCAAAATGCGGAAAATCAAATCACTGAAAGTCTGAAAGTCAAATCATTGAAAGTCTGATCACTGAAAGTCCGAAAGTTAAATCGCTGAAAGTCGACGCTGAAAGACATAAATTTCCTTAAAGATTTTTCGCTGCATAAAGCACTCTCTGCATTGTAGTCTGTGACTCATGTCTGTCACGTGACATTCAATCTTTGTCCAGTACGTGACTAGCGTCTAACATGTGACATCCAGTATTTGCCCTCGTCTTAACCTCATGTGACATCCAGTCTTTGCCATCGTCTTAACCTCATGTGACATCCAGTATTTGCCCTCGTCTTAACCTCATGTGACATCCAGTATTTGCCCTCGTCTTAACCTCATGTGACATCCAGTATTTGCCCTCGTCTTAACCTCATGTGACATCCAGTATTTGCCCTCGTCTTAACCTCATGTGACATCCAGTATTTGCCCTCGTCTTAACCTCATGTGACATCCAGTATTTGTCCTCGTCTTAACCTCATGTGACATCCAGTCTTTGTCCTCGTCTTAACCTCATGTGACATCCAGTCTTTGCCCTGGTCTTAACCTCATGTGACATCCAGTCTTTGTCCTCGTCTTAACCTCATGTGACATCCAGTATTTGCCCTGGTCTTAACCTCATGTGACATCCAGTCTTTGCCCTGGTCTTAACCTCATGTGACATCCAGTATTTGCCCTGGTCTTAACCTCATGTGACATCCAGTCTTTGCCCTCGTCTTAACCTCATGTGACATCCAGTATTTGCCCTGGTCTTAACCTCATGTGACATCCAGTATTTGCCATCGTCTTAACCTCATGTGACATCCAGTATTTGCCCTGGTCTTAACCTCATGTGACATCCAGTCTTTGCCCTGGTCTTAACCTCATGTGACATCCAGTATTTGCCCTGGTCTTAACCTCATGTGACATCCAGTCTTTGCCCTCGTCTTAACCTCATGTGACATCCAGTATTTGCCCTGGTCTTAACCTCATGTGACATCCAGTATTTGCCATCGTCTTAACCTCATGTGACATCCAGTATTTGCCCTCGTCTTAACCTCATGTGACATCCAGTATTTGCCCTCGTCTTAACCTCATGTGACATCCAGTATTTGCCCTCGTCTTAACCTCATGTGACATCCAGTATTTGCCCTCGTCTTAACCTCATGTGACATCCAGTATTTGCCCTCGTCTTAACCTCATGTGACATCTAGTATTTGCCCTCGTCTTAACCTCCTCTCCCTTTCCTAGAAATAAAATATCTTTATCAGTGGGCAAAAATATTCGTGGTTTTTTTTTTAACATCATCTCTAGCATTTGGTTTCTTTTACCGTTAACGTTTTGCTAAGTATAGTTCTTTCTCAAGTTATAATTCAGTTATAATACAGTTATATACTTTGTATTGAAATCTTATCTTATATCCTTCCCGTGCCGTTAAACGTCACATAGGGCTCGCAAAGTAGTTCGCCAGTTTATCCTGTTTTCAGCGAGCTTTTCAACCTCATCAAGGGATGTTATGCCTGTTAATTTGGCCTCTCTTAACAATGTCCTCTTTAAAGTTTCACGTGGTTTGACACTTTTTCTTCGGCCTGTTGTGTTCCACTTGATAGCTTGTTTTGGGATTCTCTGATCATTTCTTCTTATCACGTAACAAACATCTCCTTTTCCTGATCACCCATGAGATTGGATGTTGTTCAGTCATCTGTCTTATCTTTGCATTGTTCTTGAATTCGTTCCACTTGATGCCAAGTATTTTCCTTACGCATTTGTTCTCAAAAGAGTCTAATTTCTTGTCTATTTCTTTAGACGATTTTCCAGCGTTGGCATGCATAAATGAATTGAATAGTCTTAACTTGGTTTTTGTGCTTATAACTTTTGAATTCCATATGTTCTCAAGATTCTTAAAGATCGATGCTGTTTTTGCAATTCTAATTCTAACTTCCTTTCTAGTGTCACCATCCTGGTCTATATAGCTGACAAGGTATGCAAATCGATTGACTTCTTCAACATCTGTCACTTCTACGTGTATTTTTTTAAAATTTTGATTAATGGGAAGTTTTATTATTTATGTTTTGTTAATTTCAATCCCGTTTTGCTAGCCATTGAAGACATGATATCTATTTTTTCTTGCATGGAATTCACATTGTTACAGATAAGAGTTATGTCATCAGCAAAATCAAGATCTTCTAGTTGGGTCCCATATACCTAATAAATACCTGCGTTACCCGTGCAGCACTTTTTCATTATGAAGTCCATTACAATTCCAAAAAGCAAAGGAGATAATATACATCATTGTTTCACGTCTGTTTCAAACTGGAACCATTCGCTCATCCTTTCTTCTGTTTTGACTGCACAAACATATCCGTTGTGGAAGTCCTTAATGATGTTGACAATTTTAGATGGCATTCCATCTAGACTTAACATTCTCCACAGTGAATCTCTGTGTATGCTATCAAATGCCTTTTTAAAGTCTATGAAGTTCAGTATTAATGGTTTCTTCTCCTTTTCAATATGTTCTTCAACTATTATTCTTAGACTAAAGATCTGGTCGAGACAATTCTCCCTGTTCGAAATGCTGCTTATTCTTCTCTCATTGCACCTTTTTTCATTTGGAAGGGGCCTTTTCTTCTTTCCAAATCTTATTAAACATTCTCTGTAGTTGTCTCATGTTGTCACTATTGATAGCTTTTAACATTTCGGGTGTTATTTCATCTTCACCTGCAGCTTTTGTGTTAGCCATTGAATTCACTGCTGTTTCAATTTCATGCAATATAATTTCATCTAGGTTGACATTTAGTTGTGCGGTTGGTAAGTTGGTTTCAAGGTTTAACAATTTTTTTTGGGTGTGGTCGATTAAGTATTTATTGGAAGTGTTCGGCCCATCTTTGCTTTTGGTCTTTACTTGATGTTAATAGGGTTCCAGTTTTGCTAAGGACTGGACTTTCTTTAGATGTAATAGTACCTGTCAGCCTCTTATGTATGTTATATAAAGTTTTGCTGTCTCCTGTCTTTGCTGCTTTCTCTGTCTCCTTCGCCGTATTGTCTATGTATTCTCTTTTATCCCTTCTAGCTGAACTTTTTACTTTCTTGTCTATTTCTTTTATATGTCGCTTTCGCCAGATCTTTTCCAAGATCTGTCTTATATTCAACATGTCTAATTTGCCTCCTCGTCTTTCATGTATGTATTTCCATGTGTTTTCTGATATTCATGCTTTTCTATTTGGTTTTTTTTCAGTCCAGCGCTTGCTTTTGCTGCTGTGATTATGGCTGTGCAGTAAGAATTCCATAATTCATCTATACCTGCCTCCTCTACTTCACTGAGTGTTGTGGAATGATTGGCAAGTTCCTGATTGAAATTACTGTTAGTATTCTCTCTTGTAGTCTGTGGCTGTTTATCTTTCTGTGTATTGATTTCTTGTGTTAGATTTTCAGTTCTAGTTTTATTTTCCCTATACACAGGTTGTGATCACTGTTGACATCTGCCCCCCCCCAACCCCAATATCCTTGTATTGAAATATAAGCCTAAAAAAACACTGTTAGTTATGGTGACAAAAGTTTGTTTCATGTTTTATGATCTCTGGAGCTAAGATACCTATTTTCTTGTAGAATCAGGATTTTGTCCTGCATAGTTTTAACAAGGGAGAGTGGAATGAGTGTCTCGGCCGCACTGAAACACCCCAGTCCATTTTCTCCTAACTTTGATGGTCAGTCAGTACACAAAGGATAACGAGGTCAAATGCCTTTAATTCTCTTATGAGTTGTTACCTTGTCGTGGTGAGAGAGCCTGTGTGTCCCCATGACCTAAATATCTATTCTGGCAGGGGCAACTGCTCCTGGCATGACCACCCAAGCCAGACAGGAATGAGGGTAGGGGCCAGACAAAGTATAGCTCACACCCTGCTGCCTTGCAGGATGGCTGGGGACAGCCAAAGTACAGCTCACACCCTGCTGCCTTGCAGAATGGCTGGGGACAGCCAAAGTACAGCTCACACTCTGCTGCCTTGCAGAATGGCTGGGGACAGCCAAAGTACAACTCACACCCTGCTGCCTTGCAGAATGGCTGGGGACAGCCAAAGGCTACGGAAGTAAACCTGAAAGAAATACGTGCTGAAAACAGATGTACCGGGCCCATGGCACAAAGTAACACAGGCGTGCCGAGAACTACAGAACAATGGCAACTCTCGCTAGAATGACATTACATCCAGTCTCATCCAGATGTGGTGTTCTACCTGTGGAGCCTCGCCAGGCAGGGAGAATGCCGGGCCCAAAGCCTTGAATGGTGGCCACTCTGCTTCGTACTGCATGGCCAGGACACGGAGACCAAAGGGGGGTGGGGTAGGGTGGAAAATTACTGACCAAAGAGAGACACAAAAGAAATACAACATCCTACAATAGAACACTGAAGGAGTCAGAAATACAAAGATTGAACTTACCAAAAAAACTCATGGAAGAGGACATAGACCTTGCTTGTATACGGGAAACACACTTGAAACCAGACAATGGATTCACAATAAGAGAATTCCAGACATTCAGACAAGACAGAGAAGTACACAAGGAAGGAGTTATGATACTCATCTGAAACCAAATAGCAGCCAAAGAAATAAAAAAGCAAGGACGAGTGAACACTGAAATGATAGAACTAGACATAATAATACAAGGAAAGCAACTAAAAATCTACAATATATATATCTCTCTCTGAACCTTAAGTGTCCAGGGCACATGGGGCTTCCGCAAGGGTTTTCCACAAATGCCTGTCCTTTGCCTTTTTTTCTGCTCTTGCCCAGGTGAGCCCTCTATTGCTCAACATCCTCTCTGTTGTTCTTCTCCATGTCTCTTTTGGTCTACCCTTACTTCTGTTCCCCTGTGGTGTCCATCTTAGTGCTGTTTTTGGTAGTGAGTTGTCAGTCATTCGGAGCACATGTCCCAACCATCGCCAGCGTCTTTCCTCAATAATTGCTGTCAGTGGCTTCATCTGCATGTCTGCCAACAATATGTTCTTTCTTATGGTGTTTGGCCAAAATATTTGTCTAATTCTTCGTAAACATTTAGTCTGGAAAGAATTCAACTTGTTTTCTATGGTTTTGGTGATTTTCCAGCATTCACTTCCATAGAGTAGTACACTTAGAACATTACTCTTAAATATCCTGATTTTCATCTTTACGCTTAGTTTTTTTTTATTTCCATATAGACTGCAGCATAGCAAAAGCCTGGTTTGCTTTAGTAAGTCTGCTGTTGATGTCCTCTGTGCTGTCTCCATTTTCTACTACTCTACTGCCAAGGTATACAAATTCATTGACCTTCTCCACTAACTTGTTATCTACTCTGAGTACATTTTTGTTGTTAACATTTTGCTACATTAACTTTGTCTTTTCTACGTTGATCTTTAGTCCTATGTTGTTTGCATTCTGAGTTAGCTTGTTTATTTTATCTTGCATATCTTTGTGGCTGCTTGACAGTAGACAAATGTCGTCCGCAAAGTCAAGGTCCTCCAGCACTGTGTTGAGGGTCCATTGTAATCCTCTGCGTTCGTCTGATGTTGCCTCCTTCATTAACCAGTCTACTGCCAAGATAAATAATGTTGGTGATAGTACACATCCCTGCTTCACTCCTGTTTGTACCCTAAAGCTGCTGGAGGTATGTTCTCCACAGATCACTTTGCAATGAAAACCCTCGTATAGGGCTTTGATTACATTCACTATCTTATGCGGGAGGCCATGCCATCTTAGGATTTTCCACAGTGCATCTCTGTTGAACAATATATATACTTCCTCAATAAAAGCTCACGATGCTCACAGAAATAGAAACTACACAGTCTCAGTGCCTAATCATATCTGACTTCAACAGTCACTCAGAACAATGGAATGCAACAAACTAATAGAAGTACAACATGTGAACAAACAAACAAACAAACAAACAAACAAACAAAAACAGACTAAAAGCCATATATAAAGACAAAAGGACAAAACAACACCACACAGCAAAAACAGATGATTAATGCTACAAACTCTCAAGAAATGACCAAGTGGTAATCATCCGATTGAGAATAGGACATTGCAGGCTGAGACATCTTCTATACAAGAAGCTGAAAATTGGCATAACAGAGCTATGTGCCTGCGGCAAAGAGCAACAGACTCCACATAGCATGCTCCAGATTTGCCAGCTACACAGCTCACTCGGGCAAAGGACTTGGCCAGACCCCCAGCCCCCTTACAAGAGAAGTTATACATCATCATCATCATCATGTGCCGTACCGGCTGGCGTTGGCTATTATGCTTCTTCAGAGTACACGATCCTTCATGCAGGCCATCAGCTCCGTTGGTGATCTCCTCTCACACCATCCCGTCAGACTGTCCAGTAACATTTCTCTTGGTCTTCCTCTTGATCTTCTTCCTTCTATTTTTCCTGTTGTTATAATATTTTCAATGCCCCCTCTTCTCATTGCATGTCCTATGAAAGTACATTGTCTCTCTCTTATTTTTGCGACAAGATTTTTTTGTCTCTCCAGCTCTTCTCATACATTCTTCATTAGTTATTTTTGCTGTCCAGGGGATTCGCAACATTCTTCTAATAAACCACATTTCTCCTGCTTCCAATGATTTTTGTGCAGACCTGCCTATTGTTCATGATTCACTTCATCTATATAGCATTTTATAGGTTCTATATAGCATTTTAGGACTCGTTTTCTAACATTCATTGATAAGGATGTGTTGGATAATATTTTTCTCATTCTCTGAAATGCAGTCTTTGCTTGGCCTATACGGTTATACAGAAGTTATACAGCGATGCTGAAAACCTGAAACGGACTGCAGCATTTGTGAAAGAGACTGGTGTCGATGTCTGAGCGAACGAAGGAGAAGAGGAAGAAATTCCCTTGAAAATCAAGCAGAAATGTTACCTATGCCAGAATACGAATGTGAAACACCTCGCTATCAAATTCCATGAGGGTCTTTTCCTCTTTCCTCCCTTCACCTCACTGGGATCCCAAAAAGTCCTTGAGATTCCTTCTTCCCTTCTCTCCTCTCTCTCTCTTTCTCTCTCTTTCTCTCTCTCTCTCTCTCTCTCTTTCTCCACATTTAAGAAAACTACAGTGACCCTTTTTTCATTCATAAATACATTGGTAAAAGGAAAGAAAACAAAAAATAAAAATAAATTTGCACAGTAGGGAGAATTCTTCAAACTAAACGGCTGCTTTATCAGGAAAATCGAAGCTGAGACTTACTTACACATTCAGTAAAATGTTCTTATTACTTTCTTTGAAAGTGAATTCTCACTTCAGATTCTTGTTTGTCTACAATTTACTATTTTTATGAATTTGTTGAACCATAATTTTTTTTTCGGGGGGGGGGGGGGGGGGGGGGGGTTCTGCGCTCTAATAACTCACTTAAATTTTCAGTTAAAAAAATTTCTAGAAGACGAATTGACATTCTGTTCGAACAAACTTCTTTCCTATAGTCAATTAATAATGAATCTTTTCAAATGTTAAAGATTGCTTTGACTGATCACTTGAGCTTCAAAGCTGACTTGTCAACTAATAATTGAAGAAGGATAGTAAAAGGTTGACGATTATTAGGCATTTATTATTATTATTAACTTCGAGTAGAACCAAGGAAAGAAACTCTGTTGGGCGTAACAAAACAAGAGACACAGAATCTAGAAGTGTGCAGTAAACGTTGTACACAGTGCATGAATAATGCTTCTCTAAGTAGATTAGTCTATTTTACTTTGTTCTTTTTCTTTGGCTTTTTGTTGCTGCTTTTCTTCTCGTCTTTCGTGGCCTGGTAGTAGAAGTCTTTCTCGTCGTCAGAGTCACCTGGTCGAATACCGTAGTACATCCACAGCTCCGGCTGCAAGAACAGACATATGTCTTGTGTAAAGTTTTCTCAGTTGGGGGCAGACAGACAGGTCGGCTGGCAGACAGGCAGGCAAATATACAAGCAGACGGCAGACATATAGATAAACAGGCAGACAAACAGACAAGCAGACAGGAGGCCAGGCAAGCGGGCAGGTAGACAAAGAGACAGAGAGGTAGGCAGGGCAGACAGAAAGTAAAGATAATAATTTTTGGTTATTACACTGAAAATATAATCCTTAAAAAAATCTAACATCTTTGTCCTTTGAAGTGTCGAAAAGACAAACTAGTAAAGATTCTATATTGTTCAAAAACTGTCAATTAAAATAAAGTTGTACCTTTACACACCATTTTAATTTCTGATGCTAAAGTGTGTGCACCGAGAGTGACAGGGGAACTGCTGACTGAATTTATTAGAAGAAGATCGGTTTCTAAGGGAAGTTGTTATGTGTCTAATCTACTGTCTTCACGTGTCAAATCATTGATAACGTGGACTCTCGTTCTCCCGCTTTCAATCACACAAAAAAAACAAAAACAACCCAATAAGAGCAACAAAGACTTGATACAGAAAAGATCGCTGCCACGGGCTAAGAACCATCTTTAACCAGAACATCAATGCATAAACAGGGAGATCATGTGGAGAATACAAGTCTCCCCAAATACAAATATTGATAAAACTAGGAACATCCGTAAACTTTCAACATCTCCTAAACGTGATCACTTCTAGACATCTGTGAGTCTAGAACAAGCATGAATGCTCCTAAGATATCCGCGAATCGCATCAAAGATCTACATCTAGATCTACAAAGATCTACCCAGCACAGAAAACTGCATGTTGTGCAGGTCATGACAGATCGTGGAAGAATGTAACCAGTGTCAAAATGTTCGCTTCAGTTGTAGAATTTGTTTTCAGAAAGTGTTCAGGTATCATCCGGAGAACATCACCAAAATGTAGTGTTATATTAACCTTGTTTATAATGTTATATTAATCTTGTTTAACGAAGTGAGTGTAGTGCTATAGTAATATAATGTTGTAGTAATCTTGTATAACGTAGTAAGTGTAATGCTATATTAATATTGTTTAACAGAAAGAATGTAATGTTATACTAATCTTCTTTTTAAAAAAAGTGAGTGTAGCACTATATTAATCTTGTTTAACAAAAAGAATGTAGTTTTATATTAATCTTGTTTAACAAAATGAGTGTAGAACTATATTAATCTTGTTCAACAGGAAGAATTTAATGTTATATTAATCTTGTTTAATAAAGTGAGTGTAGTGCTGTATTAATCTTGTTTAATAGAAAGAATATAGTGTCCAGTTCCCTTCAAGCTTTCTGGCAGAGGACGGGTGTTATGCAATGAGATTCCTGCGTTTACCCTAAGTCAAGCACACAAACAAACTCCGTAACGGAGTAACCACCATCCAGGCACCTGGGATGAACTTAGTAAGAGTCCCCCATCCCATTCGACTGATACCGTTCATCTCCTGACGTACAGTCTGATTCCACTCTACAGTATTTGCAACTTCTACTACTAGATTTTGTATTGCACAGACCAAAAACAAAGGAAATGTCACTGTCTTCTCGTTAACACTATGTGTTATTGCAGCGATAATAGTTTGGTGAAGTTAGTTTTGTCCTCATTTCTTTTTGAAGTATTTTGTATTTTAGCCTTTCGACTATCATAAATATGGTGGTGAGATGGAATAAGGCACTACATCGTAACGCTTACGAAATTCTTCAACATCGTTTGGAATTTTGTTCTTAAATCTTTAAAAAATAAGAATAAAATTAGAGATGTACTCACGTCTGGACTTCTGTACTCCTTCTTATCTGGACTCGCAGACTTCCTGCTCATGTCACTGCGAGCTGTGTTAGGCTCTGAACGTGATGATCTTGGCTGTTCAGATCTAGAAGATCTCGGCGGTTCAGATTTCTTGCCCTTTTGAGACTGAGATTTATAGAAAGAAAATGTATTTTTAGAGGAAAAAGAAGTCGAACACTCGCCATACGTGGATTTTTATTAAGAAAGATAACATTCCCGTGTCCATGCCATCAAGGCACGTTGGCGTTACGGTGTTAGACCTGTATGGCCAAGACCTTCGGCACATGAAAGTCTGATGTGGTCAGTATCACGCCCTGGCCGCTTTACCTTCCCAGGTTTCTCTGGTACCCATCTTTAGATGCCGGGTGGATCTCAGGGCCTTTTTTTTTTTTTGGTGTAGTGGTACCAGTAAAAAAATCCCACTGATGGGACTTAAACCCGGTTACACCGGATTAGTAGGCGGAGCACCTAACCAGTGTGGTAACTATGTCGCTGATTTTTTATTAATGGATTAATTTAAAATTGTTGAAAATAGAATTATTTCAGTCAGCTGGATTACATCTAATGTTAAAAATTATAACTGAATCCATTAACAAACCAAAAAACAAAAAAAAATCATATATGACGAGTTAATTATGGATTTGAAAATCATACAAAAAGTAAATGTGCTGCAACAAAATTAACATTTACACTTTACTTGGATTTAGGTGATAGTTCTCATATATCAAGTGAAACAAAGAAGCAGGCACTAAACGAACAGCAGCTTCATGAGGTGAATATCACTTACATGATCGAAATAAACAAGACATAATAATTTCATAAGACCAGAGTCATACTGAACTATTTCAAGAATCTGGAAGTAAATACATATAAAATATTCTGCATCTGTGACACTGGGGTTTGACTAAAAGATTCAGTACACACGGCCTCCCAGCATGTTTCTGTCTAAAGCTCAGCGAATTCCTATTCTTTAAGGAAACCATAAGACCTTTCCAATGTTCACTCTACAGTATTTGCAACTTCTACTACTAGATTTTGTATTGCACAGACCAAAAAACAAAGGAAATGTCACTGTCTTCTCGTTAACACTATGTGTTATTGCAGCGATAATAGTTTGGTGAAGTTAGTTTTGTCCTCATTTCTTTTTGAAGTATTTTGTATTTTAGCCTTTCGACTATCATAAATATGGTGGTGAGATGGAATAAGGCACTACATCGTAACGCTTACGAAATTCTTCAACATCGTTTGGAATTTTGTTCTTAAATCTTTAAAAAATAAGAATAAAATTAGAGATGTACTCACGTCTGGACTTCTGTACTCCTTCTTATCTGGACTCGCAGACTTCCTGCTCATGTCACTGCGAGCTGTGTTAGGCTCTGAACGTGATGATCTTGGCTGTTCAGATCTAGAAGATCTCGGCGGTTCAGATTTCTTGCCCTTTTGAGACTGAGATTTATAGAAAGAAAATGTATTTTTAGAGGAAAAAGAAGTCGAACACTCGCCATACGTGGATTTTTATTAAGAAAGATAACATTCCCGTGTCCATGCCATCAAGGCACGTTGGCGTTACGGTGTTAGACCTGTATGGCCAAGACCTTCGGCACATGAAAGTCTGATGTGGTCAGTATCACGCCCTGGCCGCTTTACCTTCCCAGGTTTCTCTGGTACCCATCTTTAGATGCCGGGTGGATCTCAGGGCCTTTTTTTTTTTTTGGTGTAGTGGTACCAGTAAAAAAATCCCACTGATGGGACTTAAACCCGGTTACACCGGATTAGTAGGCGGAGCACCTAACCAGTGTGGTAACTATGTCGCTGATTTTTTATTAATGGATTAATTTAAAATTGTTGAAAATAGAATTATTTCAGTCAGCTGGATTACATCTAATGTTAAAAATTATAACTGAATCCATTAACAAACCAAAAAACAAAAAAAAAATCATATATGACGAGTTAATTATGGATTTGAAAATCATACAAAAAGTAAATGTGCTGCAACAAAATTAACATTTACACTTTACTTGGATTTAGGTGATAGTTCTCATATATCAAGTGAAACAAAGAAGCAGGCACTAAACGAACAGCAGCTTCATGAGGTGAATATCACTTACATGATCGAAATAAACAAGACATAATAATTTCATAAGACCAGAGTCATACTGAACTATTTCAAGAATCTGGAAGTAAATACATATAAAATATTCTGCATCTGTGACACTGGGGTTTGACTAAAAGATTCAGTACACACGGCCTCCCAGCATGTTTCTGTCTAAAGCTCAGCGAATTCCTATTCTTTAAGGAAACCATAAGACCTTTCCAATGTTCACTCAAAAGTGAGTAAAATATGAATCGACTGCCTAAAATTCCTTTTCATTGAAGTATCATGAATAAATCTGTTATCAAAGATTAGTTAGCAAAACTATTTCAGAAAATTGTTTTACGAAATCTATTAGTTTTTTTTTATTCGGTTATTAAGTAATTTGGTAAATAAAAATGTTTATTCTGTTTGATATCAAATATCTTGGCATAAATCTCAGAAATTCCAGAAACCTATTCTTCCCTTTCTGACAGTGATAGAAGAAGATTCATTGCTTCATGCAATGAATAAAACATACACTTTTAATGGGTGGAAGTTTGTCTTTTTTCCCCTTCTCCTTTTCATCTTCATCATCGTCGCTGTCGCTTTCTTTATCGTCGTCAGATTCGTGAGCAGGTTTTTGCTGAAGAAAAAGAAAAAAAAGAGAACATAAAAAAATAACTTGGTAAAACGGATTATTTTTGTGACTCGCATGCTTTTTCCAGATAATTCGGCACCTCTTCGGTAAGATACAGGGCAGTTCTCGCGAAATTTCTTCAAACTGAGATCAGGTTTAGGAGAAGGAAAAAAGGGCCTACTTTTGTTGCCGAGTTTTTTCGTAATTTGCACTGCAGCAATGGTTCCCAAACTGGGGTCAGTGAAAGCTGAGGCTGGAGCCCAGTAAGTAACTATAAATCATGCAGAACTGTGTGAATATTTGTGATTAGCAACAAGTTGCAGGGAAGTGTAAGGGGCCGGTCAAAATTACTAGGACAGCGTGACCTGAAAAAAAAAAGGTTTGAGAAGCACTGTTCTGGAGGAAGGGACTGCTTGTGTTGATGTTTTCACTCTCAGAATAGTTTACCCTATAAGGTTTATCTAAGTGAAAAAAAAAAGTATTTAAACGAATATTCCTAGACTATGCATGGAGCAGAAGCAAGTATATGGCCAGCGCTGGCGAAATGGTCGTTTCTCATAATGAAGATATACGGACAGACTGAAGCTGACCTGTCGATAGCATTTCTACAAAAGACACTTGGTTATTTGTTATGACGGTTGCAGGAATCAAGCAGATCTCACTTTTATTCATTCTCCTTATTATTATTATTCTTGTTGTTGCTTTTGTTGTTGTTGTTGTTGTAACTGTGAAATTGATGTTATTTGCAGCCCAAGGAGTGAAGTTGTTGAGACATAGCATCGTACGTGGCTGGGAGCAGTGAAGTTGTTGAGACATAGCATCGTAAGAGACTGGGAGCAGTGAAGTTGTTGAGACATAGCGTCCTAAGTGACTGGGAGCAGTGAAGTTGTTGAGACATAGCGTCCTAAGTGACTGGGAGCAGTGACGTTGTTGAGACATAGCATCGTACGTGGCTGGGAGCAGTGAAGTTGTTGAGACATAGCATCGCAAGAGACTGGGAGCAGTGAAGTTGTTGAGACATAGCGTCCTAAGTGACTGGGAGCAGTGAAGTTGTTGAGACATAGCATCGTACGTGGCTGGGAGCAGTGAAGTTGTTGAGACATAGCATCGCAAGAGACTGGGAGCAGTGAAGTTGTTGAGACATAGCATCGTACGTGGCTGGGAGCAGTGAAGTTGTTGAGACATAGCATCGTACGTGACTGGGAGCAGTGAAGTTGTTGAGACATAGCATCGTACGTGACTGGGAGCAGTGAAGTTGTTGAGACATAGCATCGTACGTGACTGGGAGCAGTGAAGTTGTTGAGACATAGCATCGTACGTGACTGGGAGCAGTGAAGTTGTTGAGACATAGCATCGTACGTGACTGGGAGCAGGTTACGATGGCTACATTTTTTTATCAGTTAATGGGCGGAGCTAACAAGCTGGGAGCATGTAACACTTCTTTAGCAGAGTTAGCAGCCATTTGGGGCTATGAAGATCCTTACCTCGAGAGCCACTTTAGGATTGTTATTTGGGGGTACAAAGGGAGAGGTGGGGGGGGGGCGGAGTCTTGATCAGCTATGGTTCGCTAAGCCTGATGCTAGCATGTTAGCTACTGTTCGCTAAACCTGATGCTAGCATGTTAGCTATGGTTTGCCGAGTGCCAAAATCAGACAGCATCTTCGTCCACTGATTCTGTTCTTGATGTCGTTTCTTTTCATTGAGTCTTGCTTATATATACATATATATATTCCAGCTTTCCAATATCTTCCCAACAAAATAATATATATGGAACACATGATGGAGTCTGCGTTTCTTCATTACTGCTAAGAATTGTTTCTGATAAAAAAATATGTTAGGTATTCGGAAGTATTAAATCTAGACACATGTCACGAACTTATTTAGCTTTATTTTCCCTTTGTCTGGTCTTAGAATGAGTATCTGCCTCTACGCTATGGTTAAAACATGTTACCGATAGGTAAACTTGAGCCCTCAGTTTTACCTTCCATTTGTCTAGTCTTGGAATGACTGTACGTCTATACGCTGCAGCTAAACATCTTTTTTCGCTACACAAACGATGGCATTAAACTAAGATGTATGTGCTCCTTCAGCTTTACCTTCCGCCTCGCTAGTCTGGGTGAGCGACTGCGGTTGTCTCCGCTGGATTTGATCCGCCTCAGCCTTTCTAGAAGTTTCTGCCTGTCTCTGTGGTCTTGTTCCTGTAAGGATAGTCAAGAACTTTGTTGAAGTGAAGAGTGCTGCACAGGCATGAAAGCAAAAACTTATCTTGGAACTGTCGCATACAACAGAAATTTAACCTAAAACTCACAGACACGCATATAAGCATACACGCAAAAAAAAAACAAAACAACGACAACCCAGAAATACTATGAGTGATGAATGAAATTTAGAAATTAAAATCAACCTGACGTGGACCGAATCAAGACTATCAATCCAAGGCAAGCAGTAGTATGGGAAGCTCAGTGGTATGTAAGGTAGACAAAAGCTTAGTGGTATGTAAGGTAGACAAAAGCTCAGTGGTATGTAAGGTAGACAAAAGCTCAGTGGTATGTAAGGTAGACAAAAGCTCAGTGGTATGTAAGGTAGACAAAAGCTCAGTGGTATGTAAGGTAGACAAAAGCTCAGTGGTATGTAAGGTAGACAAAAGCTCAGTCGTATGTAAGGTAGACAAAAGCTCAGTGGTATGTAAGGTAGACAAAAGCTCAGTGGTATGTAAGGTAGACAAAAGCTCAGTGGTATGTAAAGTAGACAAAAGTTCAGTAGTATGTAAGGTAGACAAAAGCTCAGTGGTATGTAAGGTAGACAAAAGCTCAGTGGTATGTAAGGTAGACAAAAGCTCATTGGTGTGTAAGGTAGACAAAAGCTCATTGGTATGTAAGGTAGACAAAAGCTCATTGGTATGTAAGGTAGACAAAAGTTCAGTAGTATGTAAGGTAGACAAAAGCTCAGAGGTATGTAAGGTAGACAAAAGCTCAGTGGTATGTAAGGTAGATAAAAGTAGCCATATTTTGCCAAAGACGTAGATGATATTGTGACAGTGTTCAAATTTTCCTTGACCTGTTGACATATTAAAGACTGATATGACCAGTACCATCTCTGATCCCAGCTCTAGAAGGAGCCACTTGCCCATTTCTAACCATTTATGCCTCATCTAGTGGACACACATTTCTGTGCTTCCCTACTTTTGGAGGATGTCACATTAAGATAAGTTTTTTCGTTTAATTTTTTTTTGGTCTCGTTTGTGTACGTAATCCTCGAAAAAAGGCTCACACTGAAATATCGGACGTTGTGTGTTTTTCATTTATACAGTTCTTATCTCACTCTCATACTTTCTATTTGTTTTTTCTCACTTTTCTCACTTGACTCACTCCTTTTGCCACCTTGTAAAACTGTACCATACGCTTCTATATACCTTCATATAAAACGAAAAACTGTTACCCATTTGTCCACACTGTAATATGGTCTTGTCCTCTCAATCTTCTGAGCAATGTAAACATTGTCCGCTGAAACTCTGTTGTGCTCTCTTTGACGTTTATCCAAATTCATGCTGCACGAAGATATTTGACAATCAATGTATGGCTGCATTACCTTAAACATTCGTTGGCAACCAATGTATGTCTGCACTACCTTAAACACTTCTTGGCAAAGACATAGTCTCCATGGTCGCATTAGATTAAAGATTTAACGACAAATGTGGAACTTCTAAAGTAACAATACGTCAAAGATTTAGCATCAAAAGTGTCTTTATTCTGACTACAGCATATCATTAGGTAATTAACACAGAACGTGTAATCTACATGATTACAGTGCATTAAGTATTAAACCAAAAAAATAATGCAACCTTATATGATTATAACACAGTACGATAGATTTTGTGATAAAGTGACAGACTCGATTATTTACATGTTTATAAACGTTACATGGTACGCTGGATGGCGTTTATGACCACAGTGTATGCAGACTGAAATGAGAACTCCATAAACAAATGAGGATGCCTGAATGGCGAAATGGTTAGTGCATCAGCCTCTCATGGCGAAGGTGGGTGGTTCGAATCCGACTACAGGCACCACAGTCACCCCCCGGCTGTAGATATGGATACCTGGTTTCTACTGGAGCTGGGCAAGGAAAGACAGCTACTCATCATGCTGACCACATCACCCTGACAAGTGTGCTGACAGGTCAAGGAAAAGATGGACACTAACACCAGATCCCCTAGGTGCCTCCATGGCATGTGATGCTATTTTTTTAACATCAAATAAATCCTTTGATGCGGCGGCAGTGGTGTAGTGCTTAGTGTACTCGCTTGCCGATCAGAAGGTTCGATTTCGCGGAATATTTTCGGATCCACCTGCACCAGGGATCATGCAGCCTCGAAAAATGAGTACCTGGGGCTTTCCTGGGAAAACAAAGGCAGCAAGGATAAGTGCTGGCATCTCTACCTCTGATCCTGTTGTAACCTAGAAATGTGAAGACACTAACACTTCACACCCTGCTACAGCATGTAGATGTTAAAGAAATAGAGAAATCCTTGACTTCTATTCCCTGTTTTATTAAAAACCATGATCCTTCCTACAGTTACAAATGTTTTCAGTATGTACTTCATGTCGATTATATGGTCACCTTACTTCATAAACTTTCCGCATTACTTTAGATTGGCACTGTAAGCACATTACTTTAGATTGGCACCATAAGCACTGAACGTAAATGATTTTAAACTGAATTTATTTTCTTACTCCATACTAGTGTGGTAAATGTTCAGTAACGTGCAAAACTGCGAGAATAACTTTGTTGCATAAGTGTAGTTTATTTCCTGCATAGTTATTTTTCTGTATAGTTATTTCCTGTACAGTTATTTTTATGTATAGTTTATTTCCTGTATAGTTATTTCCTGCATAGTTATTTTTCTGTATAGTTATTTCCTGTACAGTTATTTTTATGTATAGTTTATTTCCTGTATAGTTATTTCCTGCATAGTTATTTTTCTGTATAGTTATTTCCTGTATAGTTATTTCCTGCATAGTTATTTTTCTGTATAGTTATTTCCTGCATAGTTATTTTTCTGTATAGTTATTTCCTGCATAGTTATTTTTCTGTATAGTTATTTCCTGTGTAGTTTATTTCCTGCATAGTTATTTACTGCATAGTTATTTCCTGTATAGTTAATTCATGTATTGATCTTATAAGTGAGAGTGAAACTTACCAGGACTGTTACTTCAATGTTATTATTATTATTTTTTTGTTTTTCTAAATTTTAATTGTGTTTGTTATATGCGTAAGATATCTATAATAACGGATGTAGAATGTCTGGATATAATGTGTCTGTCATAAATGGTAGAATATCTGGAATAGAATGTCTGTCATAAATGGTAGAATGCCTGGAATAGAATGTCTGTCATAAATGGTAGAATGTCAGACGAGCGTGCGTGCCAAATTCTTTACCCTTTACAAATAAAGTTCGTTTATTCCTATTTTACCAGTAACATACACTGACTCTCTCTCTCTCTCTCTCTCTCTCTCTCTCTCTCTCTCTCTCTCTCTCTCTCACCTCCTGCTTCGTCTCTTGCTTGTCTGGTAGTCACTTTTGGCCATCATAATGGCGGTCATTCTCTTCAACAGAAGTTTATTCTCCCTGTCAGTTTGCGCCTTTCTCTGTTCTTCAGTCTGTGGAAGATTTATAGAACTGTTAGCCAACCATATCTTCCCATGAAAAGAAGTTCTCACGTGATATGCACGTAGTTATTACACACCAATCTGTAACGCAGGCATGTTGGTCACTTGAGGAGAAGAAATGATCAGAGAATCCCAAAACAAGCTATCAAGTGGAACACAACAGGCCAAAGAAAAAGAGGCAGACTGCGTGAAACTCTGAAGAGGACATTGTTAAGGAAATTAACAGGCATAAAATCCTTTGATGAGGTTGAAAGACTCGCCGAAGACAGGAAAAATTGGCGAACTACTTTGCGAGCCCTGTGTGACGTTTAACGGCACAGGAAGGATATAAGATATAAGAAGAATCTGTAACGCAGAAACATGGGCATTAACTGGAAAATTATTTTTAAAAAATTATGCCCCTTTAAGACGTGGATATTCAAAAGAAAAGTACTACGGGTACAACAAATGTAAATGAAATAAGTAATGTAATACATAAGAACTAAATAATTGTTTGTGTTTTAGCCAGAAATGAAGAGACATTAAAATATACAAATGATTCGAAGATGGAGAGTACCTGCCTGCACGTTTAAGTTCATAGAATGTCATGTGTCCATAATAACTGAAGGGAGGAAAATAGAAATGAAGTGGAATTCAGTGAAAACGAGGCTTCGCTCGAAAGCGGAACTAGAGAAAGTGAAAAAAAATATACATGAGGGAAAAGGCAGAGGGAAAAAAAAGAGCTATGGAATAAGAATGCTACAGATAAGTGGAAAACTTGAAGAGACTGCCGGACAGACAACAGCTTGGCTGCCCGAAAATATAGTAAGCTGGAGACATGACTGCGGTCAACTTTCTATGATGATGGTGATGATGATGATGAAGGTGATGATGAAGATGATGGTGATGACATTGCCATACAAGGCATTAGACTGGTATTGTAAACTCTCTCTCTCTCTCTCTCTCTCTCTAACTCTCTAAACAAATGTCTAGTTTCCGACCCCAGAAGACACTCTGCAAATAAATTAGTGCTTCCAAATCACAAAGCACTAAATTAGTGCTTCCAAATCACAAAGCACTTCCATGACACTGTCAACACTGCTTTGACTTTCAATACTGCTTATTGAACTACCTATAAATGACTCCAGTAAAAGTATACAACGAGTGATTGATTTTGTATTGATCTCGCTTTTAACGATCGATAAATCGAGGCTGTTCGATACGGTGTGCTTGTGTTTGACAGCTGCATATCAAGGCTGCAGGGAGCTTGACGTGGAACACCAAGGCTGAAAGAAGGCCTTCCTGCCTAACGAACTCTACTGAGAGTATCCATGTTATTTCAGGAATGTTCATACTGCAGACGGTGACAGCTATATTTTCGCTCCTTTTTATTTTTGCACTCGTGTTTAAATCTGGACTGCTTTTGCTCAGTCCAGGCATTTTTCTCTGCATCCATTAACAGTCTGTGCTTATTCTGATGGTTAAAAAGCATTACAATGAAAACCTGATATAAAATATGCTAAATTTTCATTTTCACTCTCTTCTGTTTGAAGTTTCATAGTCGTTTAACAGAGCATCATTTTTTAAATTGTTTGGGTGGGGGGGGGGGGGGGGGGAATGCTGCTTAACTGCTTAAGGAATTCCTGTTTGGGGTAGCTCCTACTTTTGTGATATTGTCAGACACTTGGAAAATAAGAAGAAAAATACTATCGTTAGTAGAGGCCAAGTTTATTTTGACCTCGACTAATGCATTATGGGTATGACTGTGCCTACAAGAAATTGACGGGGCTTTGTCGCCTATCGCAACGGCATTCATATTACGAATAAATCAGGAGTCTTTGCAGCAATCACCTCCAGGATGAGAATGGAAGTGGAGGAAGTGTCAGAAGCAACTACCTAGCTAGTGGAGGATCACGTGTGGGTCATTGCAGCAGACTCCCAAAGCACGTCATAAAGACTGAGAAATATCTCCTCCACAGTGAATGGCTCCACCCTCTAGAAATTTCGTCAGCTTGACATAGATCTACTGCCTAGGTCGTGCGGGGGTCAGTCAGTCAGTCATTTGCATGTCACTTGCAGAACTTTGCCTCCCTAACTCCTGTAGGCCTCTCGGTTGTAAGCAAGTTACCCTGCTGCTGATGGGTTCATTTGCAGATTATCAACGGTGTCTTCCAGACATCTTCGCCGTGGTCTTCCTCTATTTCTTTTTTTCTATTATGTACCCATCCTTCTTCTCTAAATTCTCATGATGTGTCCAAAATATTTAAGTTTTCTCTCTTTAATCCTCTTTACTAGCCAGCCTTCTTCAATATTAAGTTCTTGTAGTATAGATATATTAGTTATTTTGTATATCCATGATATTTGAAGAACTCTTCTGTTGCATTTACATTCAAAGGCATTTATATGTTTCTCAGCTGTTTTGTTAAGTGTCAAGGGCTCACATGCATATGTTGCAATGGGAAAAAGATGCATGCCTTAAAAATTTTATTTGTTTTGTCAGCTGCCATAAGTTCAGTTTTCTTCGCATTAAGATAGAGATTTTGCTCTCCAATATTCTTACGAACTGACATAATTAGTTTTTCCATTCCTTTTTAAAAAAATTTTTTTTCCACTCACGCGGGGGTCAAGGGCAACGAAATACAGACAGGCTGGGAGGAAAGACGTGATCCAACCTACTTGGAAACTTGGAAAATGGATACGAGAGACAATGCAAGGATTATGTTTGTGCATGCAGGACTAGAGGCCGGGTGCTTTCTACTCAAGTTGGGGGGAGGGGGAGGGGGGAAGGCATCAGAGCCACGACCAGCACGTGACTGGAACAGTCAGTAAACACTCAATTCAGTGATGTTGGAACTGGTGGAGTGGGGGAGGGGGTTTAAGCATTTATGGGAGTCTCCCTAATGCAACGAGCCGGTCTCTGGTTACAGATAATAATTCATAAACACACACGAGTCTAATTAATATTCCCTGATAGTTTTGCAAGTAGAGTACTTTCACTCTTATATACGGCGACTATTTCCCTTGGTTTTATAACTCTCGCTGGAGGGATTTCTGTAGAAGTCATCTTCCCCCTAGCATGTAACACAGTATTTTTAAATAATCGTTGTGTGTTTATGTTTATGTGTGTATATGTGTGAGCTGGCATACTTACTGGCTCTACTACAGCTATTACTTTAGCCTGTGCTGGCTTACTTACTATCTCTAGTACAGCTATTATTTTAACCTGAGCTGGTATATTTACTGTCTCTACTACAGCTATTACTATAGCCTGAGCTGGTATACTTACTGTCTCTACTACAGCTATTACTATAGCCTGAGCTGGTATACTTACTGTCTCTACTACAGCTATTACTATAGCCTGAGCTGGTATACTTACTGTCTCTACTACAGCTATTACTTTAGTCTGAAATTCTGCTCCGGAAAAAAAAGTGAAGGAAAAGAAGACGAACACTATAAACTCTCAAGAAATGACCAGGTGATAATCTTTCGACTGAGAACAGTGACATTGCAGGCCTAGACACTATATCAGAAGCCGAAAACTATGTGCCTGCAGCAAAGAGCAACAGACACCACATCACAATCCTCGAGAGTTGTCAGATAAGCAAAGGACCCTCCCTCTTCTTTCTCCCCGCCACTACTCCAAAAATAGAAGCTCCACGGTGATGCTGATAACAAGAAACGAACTCCCGCATTTGTGAGAAAGATTGGTGTCGATGTCTGAGTTGAAAGACGAAGAAGAAGAAGAATCCCGTTACCTGGTTAAATACCAGACAAAGTCTTAGCATTCTTAACCATGTGCTTTCTCTTGTTATTTTACTCCTGTGTCCTTTGGGACGGCCGTAAACAGTCAATTATATAAAGTGTTCTTATGTTAGCATAAGGACCTTGTAGAAAGAATGGAAGAGAACAGACAAACGAAAACGATGTATGTACAAGGGATGATGGAAACAAGACCAAGGGGGTAGACCAAGACAAAGATGGAGAGAGAAGATTATGAACAGAGAGGAATGGAGGCGAACTTTATCTGCAGCAATTAGTCTCGGAAATGGCTCGGAAAGCTGAAGAAGAAGAAGAAGAAGATGATGATGAAAGATAAGTATAAGAACAGTTATTAAACTAAATAATTAAAAACACCGAGATAAAATTTACTACTACTACAGTATTTCAATGAAAGAAATTAGACATAACTCCTTAAGACGCAAGAATTAAATTCAGGATTATATGACCATAACACATACTATGTAACGCTTGCAAGATATCAAATTCCACAGATTATTTTCTGATCAAACTAACAAACAAATGACATTGTAACTGACCTTCAGTTGTTTCAACCTGAGCATGACATGAGAGTACTGATGCGGGGGCTGGTTATCTACCTGTGCCCGCATGGTCTGCATCTACAGAAGTTAACATTCATCTTGTAAATAAGTTAACAGTTAACATGAACAAGCTGTTTAATTCAGTAACGAAACAGACATTTGCAATGTTTTGGCTTTCGTCTTCTACTCGTGCAGACGAAAAAGAAACAAAAACATACTGGACGATATAAAGGGAGAAAAGCTAGGTTACGAGTTAGAGAAATGAAAGTGGGAAGACGCAGCACTCAGTCTGAACTATTGCTTCAGGGTTTGCGAACCATGGTCAGCCAAGACCCTATTCTACATTCCAGTGAAGCCTTTGGAAACAGATAGTAGTCTGGACAATGAGTGAGTATGGATCACAATGGCAAGGCGAGCCTGGTGCTAAAAATAGGCCGAGCCGAAGTCGAATGTGTGGGGACGAAAAGTGGGGAGACACATCACAACTAACGACGAGAACCCAGCGAGGGTAAGGGGGACCTGAGGCTGTAACCTGGGGCCCGGGGTGTTGAAGGGGCCGACGGCCCTCTTTTTTTCCACAGAAGTACAATATGACAGTTATTTTCTTTGTTTAGAAAGGGGACATTTTAGTAACTGAATCCGGGGCCACGTGACCCTGCAGACGGTTTATGAGGAAGAAAGAAGGAAAGATAACATCGAAGCATATTTCTTAATTTTATATGTTTTCCAGCATCTTCCTCGACGAAACACGCCTCTCGCAGCAGAACAAAGATTAGCAGTAGGTACAAACAGGAAGAATACCCAGAGCAAAAGGTCTACAAGGTGAGGATACACAATTTTATCGCTTTATCTATTTCGCAGGTAGCAGGTTCTGTGGTGTAGTGGTTATCACGTCTGCTTTACACGCAGAAGGTCGCGAGTTCGAACCTCGCCAGAACCTAGGCTTTTTTTTTTTTTTTACTATTTATTGAAAAAAATTATTAAATGTTTATTCTGTATCTCTTTCTTTCACCTCCTCGCTATAGCTCACTTTTTCTCCATCACACACGTAAGTGCTCTGTAAAGCAGAAATAGTTTCTGCAAACAGTTTGGAAAATACACTCAGGAAGCACTGGTGTGTGCGCGTAAGAGAGAGATGGATGGATCGACGGATGTATGGAGAAAAGTTTAATTAAATTATCAATGACATGTCACAGATTATAGTGATTTTTCTCGGCCGCAGGAAATCAACAAGGACAACGAAATTATAAATCACCGATCAATAGGTCTAATCTGCTTCATGTAATTCCCTGTGTTTCCTCTCTATTTCTGCCTCTTTTTGTCTCTGTCTGTCTATGTTCTCATTCTGTTTCTCCGTCTTTCTCTCTCTGACTTTCTTTGTCTCTCTTTTTTTCTTCCACTCTCTGCCTCTCTATCTGTCATTATCTGAACATCTTCATCTTCCCTATTCCTCTCTTCTTCTCTCTCAATGTTTTTCTGTCTCTCTTTTTTTCGTCCATCTGTCTCTGTGCCACCCTCTGTCTCTCTCCTGTCATTTTCTGTCTCTCTTCCCCACTTTCATTTTTAGTAAAGGGCAGAATGCCAGACGGGCCTGCGTGCCCAATTCTTAACCCTTTGAAAATAAAGTATGTTTGTTCGTTCGTTCATTCGTTCTGTCTGCCTCTCTCTCTCTCTCTCTAGTTTTGTCTCTCTGTCTCTCTCTCTCTCTCTCTGCCTTTCTGTCCCTCCCTCTATCCCTCTGTCCCTCTCTTTCTTCCTTTCCTGATCTCCCTCTGTCTGTCTGTCTGTCTCTGTCTTTCTCTCCTTCTCTCTCTCCTTCTCTCTCTCTCTCTCTCTCTCTCTCTCTCACATACACAATGAAACAAATTATGAATAGTCGATCTTGGCAAAAGTTGCATTCTGTGATAAACTGTTATATTTGACAGTGGTTCTCAACCCATGGGCCGTGACAGAGAGTATTGTGGCCCGCGCTGAAGCCTCAAAGCAGAAAAAAAAGGGTCTGAAAAAAAGTAGATACAATAAAAAAAAATTGTTCCGCATTTTTCACGCAATGCGTAGCGGCAGACTGCACGGATGCAAGCCGCATAATTGTAGGTCGCTTTATTAGTATGTACGCAGTGGCTATTGGAGAAAGGATGGTCCAGACAGCGTTCCTTCCAGCATCAAACAGAAATGTGACGTATATAAAAAGACGGCATCGCTTGCGACATGCGACACCGGCGTCTTTCTGACCGTGTTATTGAAACGTGGAGTTTTACAATGTAATTTTAGAGAACAATCGGCGTAGATTCTTTATTAGTGGGCCACAAAAATGTTTGACTTTTAAATGTGGGCCGTGCAGCAAAAAGGGTCTGAGAACCACTGTTATTTGACACTGATAAGAGACTAGATAGCGGAAAGCCTGGATTAGAATCGTCCGGAACAAACTGCACCAGATTATAATTACGTCAGACTTTGACGCCAAACAACACACATTTGCACACCTCTATTGAGCACACTGGGATATGGAAATAGAACAGGGGAATCAATCTCCTAGAGTGTGCTAATCGATGGTGATTGACCTGGCCACACCTAGGGAGATGTAAACCGATTTCATAAATTTTGGGCAACTGTCCTTGTCGATATTAAGTGGCCCGGGCAAATTAAGAAGATATCCTTCCCTGTATACTTCCTATCCGATTATTTATGTTTAGTTCTTCTTCAGGGTATCAGTTCTAAACGGATTCGCAATCACAGGGAAGTCCCAAAACAACGTGCCCGTTTTCCTGCGTGTATTTCACTTGCTAGAAGCCTTTCGCTATCCTACTGAAGCCAATAGCCAGACTGTATCGTCTTGTAGCCACTTTTAGTGTTGTATCTACTTATTCAGTACTTAAAACAAAAACGCTCACCCTTTTTTGTTCTGCCTGGGCAGTAATTTAGTGCAGGAAAAGAAGCACTTTAATGCATTTTAACAGTAAAGCTACTCACCCGATGCCTGTGAATGAGCAAATGTCTGTCGTACTCTCGATCAGGCATCATCCTTGATTCGGGGTTTCTCAGCGCCATGGCTGTGGACCTGGCTAGATTAATCTGCGATTCTTCACCACTGCCTCAGATCTGTGGAATGAATGTGGTATTCTAATTTAAATAACTATTAGAAAATTCATGAAATCCAATTAAAAATTGTGTTCGATGACATTTCCATACAGTAGAGACGGGAAGTGTCAGTGCCTTTTCATTGATAAACAACAGAATTGTGAGATATGGGACACCAGTTCCTGGCTTGCTGTCTGTACTTTCCAACATAAACTCCTGGTACCCATTTCTTGAGACTTGGTTAGTTTCGGTGCTGGTTGATCCAAGAAATGTTCCCTCCCAGTTTGGAATCGAACCCAGGCTCTTTTTGTTGGCATGCGAAGGTATTTATCACTCTGTCACCACGGCATCTTCATGAGGTAGTCTCCATCAAATATTTGCTTGGAGTTCTACATGAAATATGCATGTATTTTTTTACTATAAAGTTATTCAGACAGCAAAAGCTAAACGCTAGACTGAAAAAAACAAATAGAAAACCATGGATATCAGAAAACACATGGAAATACATACATGAAAGACGAGCAGGCAAATTAGACATGTTGAATGTAAACACAGATCTTCGAAAAGATCTAGCAAAAGCAACATACAAAGAAATAGAAAAGAAAGTAAAAAATTCAGCTAGAAGGGATAAAAAAGAATACATAGACAATATGGTGAAAGAGGCAGAGAAAGCAGCAAAAAACAGGAGATAGTAAAACTTTATATAACATACAAAAGAGGCTAACAGGTACTATTACATCTAAAGAAAGACCAATCCTTAGCAAAACTGGAACTCTATTAACATCAAATAAAGACTAAAAGCAAAGATGGACTGAACACTTCCAAGAAATACTTAATCGACCACACCCAAAAGAATTGTTAAACCTTGAAACCGACTTACCATCCCCACAACTAAATGTCAACCTAGATGAAATTACATTGCATGAAACTGAAACAGCAGTGAATTTATTATAGCTAACAAAAAAGCTGCAGATGAAGATGAAGTAACACCCGAAATGCTGAAAGCTATCAATAGTGACAACATAAGACAACTACAGAGAATGTTTAACAAGATTTGGAAAAAAGAAAAGGTCCCTTCTAAATGGAAAAAAAGGAATCATTGTGAAAATACCAAGAAGAAAAAAAAGGCAACCTTAGTGACTGTAACAATTGGAGAGGAGTAACTTTAATATCAGTTGTGTCAAAAGTATTTTGCAAGGTCATTTTGAATAGATATTGTGGATACCGCAATGAGAGAAGAACAAGCAGGATTTCGAAAAGGGAGAAGCTGTCTCGACCAGATTTTTACTCTAAGAATAATACTTGTAGAACATATTGAAAAGTAGAAACCATTAATACTGAACTTCATAGACTTTAAAAAGGCATTTGATAGCATACACAGAGATTCTTTATGGAGAATTTTAAGTCTATATGGAATACCATCTGAAATTGTCAACATCATTAAGGACTTCTACAATGGATATGTTCGTGCAGTCAAAACAGAAGAAGTAATGAGTGAATGGTTCCAGATTGAAATAGGTAAGACTGAAATAGGTGTGAAACAAGGATGTATACTGTCTCCTTTGCTTTTTGGAATTACAATCGACTTCATAATGAAAAAATGCTGCACAGGTAACACAGGTATTGACTGGGTACAAGGGACCCAAATAGAAGATCTTGATTTTGCTGATGACATAACTCTTATCAGTAACAATGTGAATTTCATGCAAGAAAAAAAACAGATAGCCAGTCTTCACTGGCTAGCAAAATAGGATTGAAATTAACAAGGACAAAACACAAAATACACGTAGAAGGGACAGATATTGAAGAAGTTAATCAATTTGCATACCTTGGCAGCTACATAGACCAGGATGGTGACACTAGAAAGAAAGTTAGAATTAGAATTGCAAAAGCAGCATCGATCTTCAAGAATCTTGAGAACATAGAGAATTCAAAAGTTATAAGCATAAAAAGCAGGTTAAGATTATTCAATTAAAATGTAATGTCCACCTTCATTTATGCATGCGAAAGCTGGAAAACAACTAAAGAAATAGAAAAGAAATTAGACTCTTCTGAAAACAAATGCATAAGGAAAATACTCGGCATCTAATGGAACGAATTCAAGAACAATGCAGAGATAAGACATATGACTGAACAACAACCAGTCTCATGGGTGATCAGGAAAAGGAGATGGACGTATGTTGGTCACTTGATGAGAAGAAATGATCAGAGAATCCCAAAACAAGCTATCAAGTGGAACACAACAGGCCGAAGAAAAAGAGGCAGACCGCGTGAAACTCTGAAGAGGACATTATTAAGAGAGGCCAAATTAATAGGCATAAAATCCCTTGATGAAGTTGAAAGACTCGCTGAAGACAGGAAAAACTGGAGAACTACCGTGCGAGCCCTATGTGACGTTTAACGGCATGGGAAGGATAAAAGGTATAAGGTATTCAGACTGAAACTGTTCGTCAAAACAATTCAAATAGATTTCTCTCGCTTTAAAAATAAAAGAATCATGAGTGGTGCACTGGTTTGTGCATTCATCTCTCATATTGTGATCAACAGTTCAACTCCTGTCAGGGGTGACCCAGTCACTCAGCTTTTGAAATGGGCGCCTGGTTCATTCGGGAGGCGGAGAATGAAAGACTGCCAGGCGTGATGCTGAGCACAATATCACCCGCTAGTGTGTCGACAGGTCAAAGAAAATATCTTACATCTTACGTCTTTCCCGCGCTGTTAAACATCACATAGGGCTCGCATGGTAGTTCGCGCCATGTTTTCCTGTTTTCGGCGAGCTTTTCAACTTCATCAAGGGATTTTATGCCTACTAATTTGCCCTCTCTTAACAATGTCCTCTTTAAAGTTTTACGTGATCGACCTCTTTTCTAATCTTTGTCACATATTTGTGGCCGATGAACGCATTTTTTCGATCTTTATGGAGAATATAGACACTAACAAATGTTAAGTCTCACAGGTACCGCCATGGCATAACTAAGCTACTTTAAAAGTATATATAGACTGATTTTAAAAAAGAATAAAATCTTTCATGTGTGCATCGTGTAAACTTCTTTCGGGAAGTGAAAGTCCATGCAGGAAAGACATTTTTAGACTCATTTAGAAACATCTGGAGCCTGTCGCCGAAAGAATGGAAGACTGTTTAGCCAGTGAAGGTCGGCCTCACTTTTAAAAAACCATGACTCCGCTTAAGTCTACAGAGGATAAACGAAACAAAAAATATACACAGGATATATTTTTTTTAGACAGAAGAAATGAAATGTTTTAAATAAACTGTGCTTTCTTCTGCTTAGAAACAAGAGAAATGACGACTTCGGTAAAGCTGGTTCTAGTAATAAAGTAGATAGAGGTGTATGGTGCAGCTTTACAAGATAGAAAGAATGAGGAAAGTGGGCAGAAACAAGAATGGCAGAAAGTAAGATGAACAGATGTAAATGAAGAACAATCCAATATTTTGGCAAAAGCCGCCGTTTTTAAAAAAAACCCCACACAAGAAAAAAAATAAAAACACGAAAAACAGATAAAGAAAAATTAAACACTTATCGTTTTGATCTTGTCCTTACAAGAAAGACAGTCACAACATTTTTTTCTTAAAGGAAGGGGTGGGGGGAGTGGGAGCTAAGTATTTAAGTCTTCGTCTATTTTTCACGTTTCTATCAGTTGTGTGTGTGTTTTTTTTTAATATGATCCTTGAAAAAGGGGGTTTCCAAAATATAGGGTTATTATATGTTTTTCATTTATACTTGATAATCTTACTTTCTACCATTATTGTTTCAGCTCACTTTTCTCGTTCTTTCTATTTTTTTGTTTGTTTTTGTTTGTTGTAAAACTGAACCATACACTTTTGTCAAGTTCATAATTAGAACCAGTTTTCCCGCCGTCGTCATTTCTCTTATCTCTAAGCAGAAAAAAGCACAGTTTATTTAAAACACATGATAAATTGGTCGGTGACCAGTTTGAAATACATAGAACATCAAAAACGTATATTCTAAGAACACAAAAATCATTGGAAGCAGCAGAAATGTGGTTTATTAGAAGAATGTTGCGAATCCCCTGGACAGCAAAAATAACTAATGAAGAATGTATGAGAAGAGCTGGAGAGACAAAAAACCTTGTCAGAAAGATAAGAGAGAGACAATGTACTTTCATAGGACATGCAATGAGAAGAGGGGGCATAGAAAATATTATAACACCAGGAAAAATAGAAGGAAGAAGATCAAGACGAAGACCAAGAGAAATGATACTGGACAGTCTGACGGGATGGTGTGAGAGGAGATCACCAACTGAACTGATGGCCTGCATGAAGGATCGTGTAGTCTGGAAAAGCATAATAGCCTACGCCAGTCGGCACGGAACCTGATGATGATGATGATCAAAAACTTTCTTTTTTATGTTGAATCTGTCATTAACCGCCACGAAGTGTCGATTAACAGGGTATGTAAATATTTGTTACGTTTAATTGAAGCTTTTTGTTAAGGCCAGTTCTGTCAGACTTTTTTTTTTAGTAACCATTGGACCAATAAGAAAGTCGTTGCTCAAAATAGAATTATAATTTAACCACTTTTCGGCGATAAAAAGAATATAAAAAGTGTCAAAACTGTGTGAGAAGAATTTTATGTACAGAATATTTCTTTTTCAGACAATCTAACCGCATGTCTGATATTTCATAAACTGTGCTAATAGGATTTTGTGTGTGTCTATATATATATATTTTTTTTTTCTCCTCCAAAATGATCGCTAATTAAAGAAATGAAACAATTTAATATCTGCATTGCGTGCGCCAGTACTCAATAGATTATGAAATGTTCTTTCATCTGAAGGCTACGAGTTGATGACCTACAGCTGACAAGTTGTAGTCATTTGTACCTGACATATTCTAGTCGATCTAGCTGTAAAGATATGTAACTAAAACACAGTTATTAAGAAAAACAGCCTCTGAGAACAAAAGAATATCTGCCTTCAAGGCGAGACACTTTAATTACCTCCACGGCTGTTATTGCAAGAGGGAAGAATATTACATCCACGTACGGCTGTTATTACAAGAAGGAAGAATATTACATCCACATACGGCTGTTATTACAAGAAGGAAGAATATTACATCCACATATGGCTGTTATTACAAGAAGGAAGAATATTACATCCACATACGGCTGTTATTACAAGAAGGAAGAATATTACATCCACATACGGCTGTTATTACAAGAAGGAAGAATATTACATCCACATATGGCTGTTATTACAAGAAGGAAGAATATTACATCCACATACGGCTGTTATTACAAGAAGGAAGAATATTACATCCACATACGGCTGTTACTACAAGAAGGAAGAATATTACATCCACATACGGCTGTTATTACAAGAAGGAAGAATATTACATCGACATAAGGCTGTTATTACAAGAAGGAAGAATATTACATCCACGTACGGCTGTTATTACAAGAAGGAAGAATATTACATCCACGTACGGCTGTTATTGCAAGAGGGAAGAATATTACATCCACGTACGGCTGTTATTACAAGAAGGAAGAATATTACATCCACGTACGGCTGTTATTACAAGAAGGAAGAATATTACATCCACGTACGGCTGTTATTACAAGAAGGAAGAATATTACATCCACGTACGGCCGTTATTACAAGAAGGAAGAATATTACGTCCACATACGGCTGTTATTACAAGAAGGAAGAATATTACATCCACGTACGGCTGTTATTGCAAGAAGGAAGAATATTACCACCATATACTGCTGTTATTGTAAGAAAGAAGAATAGTACATCCACATAAGGCTGTTATTGTAAGAAGTAAGAATATGTAGTATCATGTTAAAAATTAGTTTCCTGAGTATAGAACTAGGTTTGAATTTCCACATAATATTATAGTACTAACTAATCATCATCATCATCAGGTGCCGTGCCGACTGGCGTTGGCTATTATGCTTTTCCAGAGTACACGATCCTTCATGCAGGCCATCAGCTCAGTTGGTGATCTCCTCTCACACCATCCCGTCAGACTGTCCAGTATCATTTCTCTTGGTCTTCGTCTTGATCTTCTTCCTTCTATTTTTCCTATTGTTATAATATTTTCAGTGCCCCCTCTTCTCATTGCATGTCCTATGAAAGTACATTGTCTCTCTCTTATCTTTTTGACAAGGGTTTTTTTTTTGTCTCTCCAGCTCTTCTCATACATTCTTCATTAGTTATTTTTGGTGTCTAGGGGATTCGCAACATTCTTCTAATAAACCACATTTCAGCTGCTTTCAATGATTTTTGTGCAGACCTGCCTATTGTCCATGATTCACTTCTATATAACTAATACTGGTTTGTTAATGGAAGCCAGGAACTTGAAACATTCCTCCATGCATAGGCAGTCTAAAGGGGCTGCAGTTTTTAGTAGTCAAAGAAAACCCTGTCTAAGACGGCCGAATGGGATAACTGCTCGTGTTTTCTAAATCTCAGAAATGGTAACTGGTGATCGTCCATCTCTCTCTCTCTCTCTCTCTCTCTCTTAAGGTCCCTGCTAGCGATGGTCCATCTCTCTTAAGGTCGCCGCTGACAGCGTAGGATTTCACATCCTTCCATTATCAACGATCCCTTATGCGTATCAACAGTCTTGTCACTGAGCATTCCCCGTCTCAAAGTGCCAAACCATTCAACATCTCATCTCACTGTCCACCTTTGTACATTCTAGCTGCGAAATTCCCCGTTGCCATTAAGTGCCCTTAGGCCGCCTCTCATCCAGACACGCCTCCACAAATTTGGATGTTTTCTTATCTTTGATATAATTTTCCTTGTTTCTTTTACCTCTTTCAGAACTTCCTCGTTCGATTTTCTCGCTGTTCATGATACTTTCAAGCATTTTTCTTAAGAACCTCATTTCAGCTGATTCCAGGTGGTCACTAAGTCCATAAGTAGAAGAAAACTTGAATTTGATTTTTTAATGTGACTCCCAGATTATTTTACTCCGCTCGGTCGGTAGTTTGCTGGCCGGATGGCCACTAAGTGGCTGACGGACAGCGATCAGTATGCTTCTTTGTAGAGTGGTCATTGAGTAGATCAGTATGTTTCTTTGTAGAGTGGTCAATGAGTAGATCAGTATGTTTCTTTGTAGAGTGGCCAATGAGTAGACAAGTATGTTTCTTTGTAGAGTGGTCAATGAGTAGATCAGTATGTTTCTTTGTAGAGTGGCCAATGAGTAGACAAGTATGTTTCTTTGTAGAGTGGCCAATGAGTAGATCAGTATGTTTCTTTGTAGAGTGGCCAATGAGTAGACAAGTATGTTTCTTTGTAGAGTGGCCAATGAGTAGATCAGTATGTTTCTTTGTAGAGTGGCCAATGAGTAGACAAGTATGTTTCTTTGTAGAGTGGTCAATGAGTAGATCAGTATGTTTCTTTATGGAGTGGCCAATGAGTAGACAAGTATGTTTCTTTATGGAGTGGCCAATGAGTAGACAAGTATGTTTCTTTATGGAGTGGCCAATGAGTAGATCAGTATGTTTCTTTGTAGAGTGGCCAATGAGTAGACAAGTATGTTTCTTTATGGAGTGGCCAATGAGTAGACAAGTATGTTTCTTTGTAGAGTGGCCAATGAGTAGACAAGTATGTTTCTTTATGGAGTGGCCAATGAGTAGACAAGTATGTTTCTTTGTAGAGTGGCCAATGAGTAGATCAGTATGTTTCTTTGTAGAGTGGCCAATGAGTAGATCAGTATGTTTCTTTGTAGAGTGGCCAATGAGTAGACAAGTATGTTTCTTTGTAGAGTGGTCAATGAGTAGATCAGTATGTTTCTTTATGGAGTGGCCAATGAGTAGACAAGTATGTTTCTTTATGGAGTGGCCAATGAGTAGACAAGTATGTTTCTTTATGGAGTGGCCAATGAGTAGATCAGTATGTTTCTTTGTAGAGTGGCCAATGAGTAGACAAGTATGTTTCTTTATGGAGTGGCCAATGAGTAGACAAGTATGTTTCTTTGTAGAGTGGCCAATGAGTAGACAAGTATGTTTCTTTATGGAGTGGCCAATGAGTAGACAAGTATGTTTCTTTGTAGAGTGGCCAATGAGTAGACAAGTATGTTTCTTTATGGAGTGGCCAATGAGTAGATCAGTATGTTTCTTTGTAGAGTGGCCAATGAGTAGACAAGTATGTTTCTTTGTAGAGGGGCCAATGAATAGATCAGTATGTTTCTGGTGAGAAGACAAAAACCAGTTAGGTGACTAAGGGCAGTGGTCAGCGTGTTTTTGGTAGAGATTCCAGTGAATGGTCAGCGGCCAGTGGTCAGTAGGTCTCGGGGGGGGGGGGGGAGAAGAGATAACCAATGAATGGCCCACGTGCTGTAGTAAGTAGGTTTCTTGTGAGGAGATCAGTGAATGGTCGGCAAGGAGTGCTTAGTAGGTCTCTGGTTGGAGATAAGTTAGGTCGTTTAGGTGTGCCTGTGATGTACGCTAGCGTGATTACCTTATATAAGAATTTCCGACTGGAACAAAAAAAAGTTCTCTGTGAGGATCATTGATAGATGGCTTGTCCTAAAAAAAAATGAATATACGGATGTAACGTGTGTGGGTGTGTGCATGGTGTATGGTGTGCGGTGTGTGTGTGTGCGTGCTAATTATGCCTACAAGCATGTTGTGACTGTGAAATGACACCGGTCCAAAGAGACCTTTTCTTTTAAAGAACGACATGCTAATTAGACTGCCAGTTTATTGTTTGTGTCGGCTACAGACAGTGGCTGCATATAAGAATTCGACAGAGAATATATTAGAATAAAATAGAAAACATGAACAGCATCGAATCACTTGTTCTGTGTACACTCAGTGTACACTCTATGTACACTCGATGCAATTCTATGTACACTCAATGCACACTCTGTGTATACTGAATGTACACTCAGTGTACACTGAATGTACAAAAATGGAGCTTTAATCTGGATCAAAGTAAGAACGTTCCTAAAATTTGGAATAACGGCCTTTTACCTTTTTATGTCCAAACGTTTTTTAAAAGTAATATCTACTTTATGTGCCTGCTACATGATGGCATAAAGAGAACAACAATGGGAATGTGTGGTTCCTATGGAACTAATAAAGGGGCGATGAGGAAGGCAACACACGTAGGACATCACTGACACGTTAAACACAAAACTCACTGAAGCAAGTCTGCTGAATAGCCAACGAGACACTTTTAGATTGATTATCAAGAGACCAGAATTTCTCTGTTCCGAAGGGCAAACTGCTAAAGAAACCTGTCGTAGAGTCTCTCCGTGTCCTACAGCACTGCATGCCGTAGTAGGGGTGTGAAGTGTTACTGTCTTCACATGTCTCGGCCACTGCAGCGTTTGAGATGGGGGATGCTGGCTTTGTTTTCCTTGGGAACTACAGGTACTTATTTTTTTTAGACTGGATGGGTGCCGGTCGGTCTGAAAGATTCCCCCTCGCTCCCCGCAGTGTTAAATCAAACAAGGGACCTTCTGATCGGCAAGCGCGTACACTACTCACTACACCACTGCAGCAACTCTGTCGTAGAACAAAATGTATTTACATCTTAATTCGCTTTTGTCTTTTTACCTGGATGTTATTTTCCAGCCTTCTTTGAATTCCGATTTCTATAGAACAATTTATAAAAGACCTTCCTCGTAAACATTTTGAGTCTGTTCCTTAGATAAACTGAGCAGTTTTACCTTGTGCAGTTTCTGTTACCTGTGTTTATTTCTTGTTTCGTTATGTTCGTCTTCTTTACTTCAAGGCATATGGTCAAAATATTGTAAAACTGCACCATATACCTCCGATCACTCTTGTTATATGAACAGGAGAACATGGCTTCTCAGGTGGCCTCATTCAGCCAGTAATTGTACCCCGGGTATTTCGTTTAAAAGTCTAATATAACGCGTGATCATATAACTAACCCGAGTGAACCATTTCTTGTATATATTAACGGTTTTTAAACACGAACCACTTAATCTAAGTAAACCCCGATAAAAATCTTTGAATGCCAAAGAGATTTTTTTTGTTTGTTTGTCAAAGTATTAAAAACAGAAGGGCTTAACTCAAACGTTCATGCGAAACCAAATGCAAATAATAAAAAGAGGAGAAGAAAGGAAAAGGGCCCGACAACATAGAATCGATATGGGCCATAAAGTTCCTGAAACTCTATCAGTCAGGTAAACTAGCAAGATATCCATTTGCAACCCTACCCCAGCCTGTATACTTTCTCCAAACCTAAACATTGGCAAAATAAAGCGGTTTCTATGCTCTTTTGGTGTTAGGTTACTTGAGTACAGCATATAAATTTATAGGTATGTTGTACGTATCTGTATGAGACACAACTTTCTGATGTCCTTGCCTGCTAATCTAGAAGGGAGATCACGTCGACGCCCACCAGTGCACCGTTGCTACAACAAATGTACTAATTTTAGACAGCGTCAGGTGCGGATTGCGACGGCGGAATTTGTTCTGCAGAATTTCGATGATTGCTTAGCTTAAGTTAATCCTGACAGGATTGAAGAATTTATCTGGCCTGGAGATGCTTGCTTTTTTTTTATGTTTGGAGTGATATAAAGGCAATAAACGCTGGAAATAGTTTTATAAAAATTGTATTATAAATGAAATATTGAAGGAATGAGCGAAAATTCTTCTTTAGAAAATACAGTTCTTTTTCTTCTTCTTCTACTGCTGCTACTACTACTGCTGCTGCTGCTGCTGCTACTACTACTACTACTACTACTACTACTACTACTACTACTACTACTACTACTACTGCTGCTGCTGCTGCTGTTGCTACTGCTGCTGTTGCTACTGCTGTTGCTACTGCTACTACTACTACTACCACTACTGTTATCACTGCTACTACCCTTGCTTCTTCTTCTTCTTCTTCTCCTCCTCCTCCTCCTTCTCCTTTCGGGAGTACTGATCTAAATGTTTTAAGATCTAGAACGCTCTTCCTCCATCCAGTAATGATGATGGTAACCATCAATGATGATATCAGATGGACTGGTGTGTGTTTCGTCATTTCTCTTGTTCGGCATAAGACAATCTGTACCATGCTTTTCCTGGAAGCTGCATTGTCAGGTTTTTCTCTGAGCTTTACCACGCCGGGATCGTACTCACACTTGCGTCTGTCCCACAGGCTATCTGGACAGCTGTTTAAACTGTGCAGTTTGAAGAAATAAGAATGTATCTCGCTGTTCAGCTTTTAAGTTATGTATTTTTAGAGAATTTTTTTTTTATGTAGACAGAAATGTAGAACTTAAGAAACTAAGAAAGAGAGACAGGCGGATGAACTAGCGCACAAATATGTGAAAGATTATTGCATAGATGAGTGTGTGAGTGAGTGTATTGAGTTTTGATTGATCAGTTGATTATTATATATAGATGGATGAAAATGATTACTGATGTAGCATTTTTTTTCCTGCTAAATGATACACGTTTCTGTCCATTAAGGAAACATTCAGAAGTTTGTCCACAATATACTAATTATTTCGATATTAAAACACTGGCATAGATATCTCGATGTTAAAACACTGGCGTAGATATCTCGATGTTAAAACACTGGCGTAGATATCTCGATGTTAAAACACTGGCGTAAAATTTGATTTTGCAGAGGGTGAAGACGCTTGTCCGATGAGGCAATCAGAGAACCATAGCTGATATGCTAGTGTCAGGGTTAGTGAAACATAGCTGACCAAGACCCTGTCCCGCCTCTCTGTCATACCCCCCAGTAACAGGCCTAGCCTGGCTAACGGGACAGGGATCGCAATAGTCCCATGGTGGTGGAGTCTGCTAAAGAAGCATTGCACATGTTTCCATTGATATGGATCTATTGCACAAGATGTTTCTCGTTTTCTGGAATGCTGACTAGGCCTGAGCATGCCTGCTTTTTACTTCGTTGTGACATTTCCCATCAGCTTTTATAATTGTTCCAAAGTACTTTAATCTATCAACTTGTTGCAGTTCTGTGCCATCAATAGTAATGCTACATTTTGGTGGTATTATTTTCTTTGACATGACCATCAATTCAGTCTTCTTTTTATTCAGCTGACTTTCACAAACCACGATGTCTCGAAGAGCCTGTAGCTCCCTTTCACTTTTAGCAATCAGAACTGTGTCGTCTGCATATCTAAAGCTGTTAAGGTTGTAACCGCCAGTTGAAATTCCTGGCAAGCTCTCTACATTTCTCATTATTCGCTATACAAGGAGAAGAGGTCAGGAGATATAACGCATCCTTGTCTCACTCCCAATTTTATGTCTTGGAATGCTCCTATTTGGTTCTCAACCTTCATTGCTACCGATTGCTGCCAGTGTATGTTTTTGATGTGTTTCAGATCTTTCCCATCTATGGTGGTGTCTTCCAGCATTCTTATAATTTCTGTGTGTCTCACTTTATCGAATGCTTTACAGTAGTCTATGAATCATAAGCATAGATCCGTCTTTACTTCTATTGGTCTTTCCATCAATGTTCTCTCTCTCTCTCTCTCTCTCTCTCTATATATATATATATATATATATATATATATATAGGGAATCATTGTTAAAATACCAAAAAAGGGCAACCTTAGTGACTGTAACAACTGGAGAGGAGTAACCTTAATATCAGTTGTGTCAAAAGTATTTTGCAAGGTCATTTTGAATAGACTCAAAGATATAGTAGATACTGCAATGAAACAAGCATGATTTCGAAAAGGGAGAAGCTGTCTCGACCAGATCTTTACTCTAAGAATAATACTTGAAGAACATACTGAAAAGCAGAAATCATTAATACTGAACTTCATAGATTTTAAAAAGGCATTTGATAGCATACACAGAGATTCATTATGGAGAATTTTATGTCTATATGGAATACCATCTAAAATTGTCAACATCATTACGGACTTCTAAAATGGATATGTTTGTGCAGTCAAGACAGAAGAAGGAATGAGTGAATGGTTCCAGATTGAAACAGGCGTGAAACAAGGATGTATACTGTCTCCTTTACTTTTTGGGATTACAATAGACTTCATAATGAAAAAATGCTGCACAGGTAACACAGGTATTGACTGGGTACATGGGACCCAAATAGAAGATCTTGATTTTGCTGATGACATAACTCTTATCAGTAATAATGTGAATTTCATGCAAGAAAAAACAGATAGCCTGTCTTCACTGGCTAGCAAAATAGGACTTGAAATTAACAAGGACAAAACAAAAATAATGAAAATTCCTCTCAATCAAAATGGAAAAATACACATAGAAGGGACAGATATTGAAGAAGTCAACCAATTTGCATATCTTGGCAGCTGCATAGACCAGGATGGTGACACTAGAACGGAAGTTAGGATCAGAATTGCAAAAGCAGCATCAATCTTCAAGAATCTTGAGAACATATGGAATTCAAAAGTTATAAGCACAAAAACCAAGTTAAGACTATTCAATTCAAATGTAATATCCACCCTCATTTATGCATGCGAAAGCTGGAAAACAACTCAAGAAATAGAAAAGAAATTAGACTCTTTTGAAAACAAATGCATAAGGAAAATACTCGGCATCAAGTGGAATGAATTCAAGAACAATGCAGAGATAAGACATATGACTGAACAACAACCAGTCTCATGGATGATCAGGAAAAGGAAATGGACATATGTTGGTCACTTGATGAGAAGAAATGATCAGAGAATCCCAAAACAAGGTATCAAGTGGAACACAACAGGCCAAAGAGAAAGAGGCAGACCGCGTGAAACTCTGAAGAGGACATTATTAAGAGAGGCCAAATTAACAGGCATAAAACCCTTTGATGAGGTTGACAGACTCGCCGAAGACAGGAAAAATTGTCGAACTACTTTGCGAGGCCTATGTGACGTTTAACGGCACGGGAAGGATATAAGATATAAGATACATATATATATATATATATATATATATATATATATATATATATGGCATTACTTGTGCCTTTTCCTTCGACGAAGCCACACTGTTCTTCAGCTATTTCTGGTTTTATTTTGCCCCTGATTCTTCTCATGACAATACGAAGCAGCATTTTGGTAACATGGGTCATAAGTCTAATGGCTCGATGGTCTTCACATTCAACTGCACCCTGTTTCTTTGGTAGGGCAATGAAAACTGATTGCAAAAGGTCTGATGGGACATAGTTACTGTTATAGATGTCATTCAGCAATCTGGTAATTATTTCTATACCAAGCTCTCCTAATGCTTCCAATTCTTCCTTGGTTATTTTATCTGGTCCTGGTGTTTTCTTCATGTGTTTGATGGCTTCTTCCACTTCTGCTTTTAATATAGGAGGCCCTTCATATTATTTCGTATATCTATTTCGCCTCTATTGTCCTCATGGAGTTCTCTAAATTATTCACACCATCGTGCCATTATTTAATTATTGTTCTTGGGAATGTACAGTGCTGGTTCCCCTTGCTTTCCACCGGTTTGTTTATTGTTTACCCCACTAGCCTTTGAGTTCCTTATTACAAACAGAAATTGGGCGTCCATGTCTAGTTTTATTTGTAATCGTTTCCACATCACTTTTGAATTGTGAATACTACCTGAATATCTGTGCACGAGATAAAAAAAAATTATCCTTATAAACATGTCGCATCAATTCAACTGTCTCAATGGCACTTTTTCCGAGTTTTAAACAGAATTTAATGTTAGCTTCTTCTCCGTGCTGATTACATGACAATGCACTTCTAACTAGGTCAGCAAAATGGCGGCTTGTTTGTCATTTGCTTATCGGGCGGCGATGAAAAGTTGCCGGATCATAGATGAAGGTTGCCTCTTTGGATTCCATGCTGTGCTTCATAGATGGCCTTTTTGTCTTGGTCATAATAAAATCATTATCATACTTAATTGTCGGAACAAGCTTGTATTAGCATTTGCTTTTTCTACCAAAAACAAAAGGAAAATCGTCACGACAGACATGAGATATTTAAGGAAAATACTAAATGTGACAAGAAGAGATCAAATAAGAAATTACACCATCAGGGCTAAAGTTGGAGCAACACCACTATTACACTACATCCAGGTTCTAAGGACTGTTATTGTCGGAGGTGGGGTGGAGGACACGCACTCCACTCCATGGCGTGCGTCTCAAATAGCCTCTGAACTCGTCCAGCTCCTGGTCTTCTCGTGGCAGAACTGTTTAAACTGACAGGAGAAGGGGCGAAGGCGAATATCTAGCGCCTACTGGTGAAATATGCCTAAACCGGGTTACACCAGGGGTTAAACTCGATGGCTACACATGTCACAGTACATCTGCTCTAGAAGTCGGTCATGTCCTAAACACCCCCATACTGGGATAATATGCCTAAACCGGCTCAACCCATGGGTGTAAGTCACTAGTGGCGAAGATTCATCCTCCTGGACAAAAGCTTCGTTCTGGTCACAACTAGGAAAGGTAGCGGCCACGACCACAAAATGCTGAAGTCGGAGACACTGGACCAGTGCAGTCTAGAGAGGTAACCACCTCTCACCCAGCGGGGATATATGCGTATCTTAATCTCGCTGATGTTTTCCGATGAGAAAGTCCAACACTGGACTGGATAGGCAACCACCTCTCACCCAGCGGTGATACACGGGTATCTCAAAACACGTCGAGGTTTTCCGGTGATAAAGTCCAATTCTAGCCTTGATGGGCTACCACCTCTCATCCAGCGGGGATATACTAATATTCAAAACACGTCGAGGTTTTCCGGTGAGAAAGTCAAAATCTAGAATAAACTCATGCAACCAAAACCACGGTGTCACGAAATCGCGCTTCGGAGACCCACCGAGAATACAGGCTCAAGCCGTGAGATGCTCTGAACCTCTTGTGGTCTTCTCGGGGATCTCGTGTGGTCTTTTGGGGACCACACGAAGGACCACGGGACCTATCGAGGACCACATGTGTAAATTCAGTAGGATCACAGGGTGGTCTTGGTGGTAGAAGCGAACGAAGAAGAAGAAGAAGAAGACACTACATCCATAAACAAAAAGTCAAATGGTTCGGCCATGTTACACGATTACCACCAGACAGTATATCACAACCACCACCACCCCCTTTCCCAGAATTCTTACTAAGATTTGTAGGTAACAGGGGAAGAAGCCATCCAGCCAATAGATGAAAAGAGGAAATTACAAAAACTTTAAATAGTCCATTATATTAAGTACACACTGTCAGGTCATATCAATACGTCTACTTGTCCCCACAACATCGAAGGGTATACGAAAAAGGACACAGGACAAAACTAGCATCTTGCCACTGAGCATCCGTCCATGATATCCATTCTCCCATTACTACCCACTGGATCCTTCAAATATCCAAAGTTAGAGATATACACGGACATCCTATTTATGATGTTTCACAGTCAGGAAAACGGCAGGAAGAAATAGAAGACTACACGTATCCCTATAACTGGTACATCAGTCTTGTGTGGTGTTCACTTCTAGTACTGGCTATGAAGGAAAATATGAATGTTGTATTTGACTTTGCAAGTACGAGACACTCGCAAGCGTCACTGAAAACTTGGTAAAATAGATATTTATATATTTAGACAGCTTCACGGGACACTTGCTGAAAAAAAAAATATATATATATATCTGAACCTTAAGTGCCCAGGGCACATGGGGATTCTGCAAGGGTTTTCCACAAATGCCTGTCCTCTGCCTTTTTTTCTGCTTTTGCCCAGATGAGCCCTCTATTGCTTAACATCCTCTCTGTTGTTCTTCTCCATGTCTCTTTTGGTCTACCCTTACTTCTGTTCCCCTGTGGTGTCCATCTCAGTGCTGTCTTTGCTAGTGAGTTATCAGTCATTCGGAGCACATGTCCCAACCATCGCCAGCGTCTTTCCTCAATAATTGCTGTCAGTGGCTTCATCTGCATCTCATATATATATATATATATGGAGACAGCGTCACGGGAAACGTGGTGAAATATATATTATATATATAGACAACCATAAAGAACATGAAAGACACACTAAAACAAGACTCAGGTTAATTTCAAGTATCAGTTCTGCAGGATAACTGCCATATAATCAATGGAAATGAACACATATTGATTTTTTTTGTCATATTAAAACAGGACATGACTCCTATAAATTGGTAACTCAGTCTTGAGTATGCATGAACTGGCAGCCATAGAACAGAACACATACAGGCAAAAATGACTCGACTCTGTGTATCGAGAAATATCTACTATAATTATCTAATGCCCATACTTGTCTATCTCTTCAACTCCCTGATAACAAACAGGTAATTAGATTATTTTTTAAGAGGTAGGAACACCTTTATTCAGTAGCTTATCACGCAGCTATAACAGTTCAGCTCACGTTTTATCATACAAAAACACATAGGACGTATAAATAGGGAAGGAAGACAATCATTCATTCACTCATTCATTCAATCATTTGCATGTCCCTTGCGGAACTTTGCCTCCCTAACAGCTCTCCTGCATGCCTCTCGGTTGTGAGCAAGATAGCAAGTCAGCTAAAAAGCGGAATCTGTACAATTTCTTTTTCCGAAGTGAAGGAAAAACATAAAAGAAAATATTTCGTTTTTTTTTTTGACAACTAATTGGCTGACCCAGTTCTGTCTGAACTTTTGTGTGTGTGTGTGTTTTGTTCAAATCTATAATAAAAAAAATCGCCTACTTTCAGCTGTTTGCCTTCTGAACTGGATCTGCTTAAGTGTTCACACGCCAGGCTTGGCAATTATATAAACCATATTAATAAATCATTATCTAGCTTGTCGAGGGGTCAAGAATAAACCACTGACTTCAAGAGCAATTAACGATAAAGCCCCCTTAATTTTTGTCCTGACACCGCTGCTACTAATAAGCGTACTAGGGTTTGAACCAAACTATAGGTCTGATAAGAATAGAAATATCTAGAACCTGTTTTTTTAATGTATCTATGAAAAGCTATAAAACAGTTAAATAACACCCTGGACACAAGCGTTAACTGAACTGTTAAAGCTCCTCCCCATAACAAAAATCAACGCCGATATTGTTTGCCAATAGTTTAATTACGTATATGTTTATATATCTTTAGACAAGAGATACTACAGTTGTAGATCTAGCGCACTTGTCTATTTGTTTTTTTCAAACTAAGGAACACGAACAAAGGTATTTTGTACTTAACAAGTGCCAAGTATGTGTATACACGCACATTATATATATATATATATATATATATATATATATATATATATATATATATATATATATATATATATATATATATAATGTATATATATATACATTTATCAGAATAAATAAAACATTTCAATTCATCAAAAACTACATTGTATAAAACAGTACAAATGAACATATACAGATAGTACAGTCAAAGCGTCTATCTGAAGATTATCTGTTCACACCAGCTTGTGAAATAATACCCAACCTCTTTCACGGAGGTAAGTGTTTTCGATACTTTGCTCAATGTATTGGTAAACTTGTGGTAAAGATGGTTTCTGGATTAACGGTTCCGAAAAGTGATTTTGCTGTTATATTTTAAACAAGTAGTAGTAATTTACACTGACTTCAGTGTCATCGACGATGATGTATCTCCTTGTACTTGAGAACTTGAAACTCTTTAAAGCTGAAAATGAAGATCTTGTAACACAAATTTCGTATTGGATGGTGAGTAGGGTGCCTTGATGTTGTGATGTAATGTTCTCCGGGAAAACTTCTCTGATTGAGCATTTGGACACGCATTTTCGAAGGAAGACTCTGCGTGGTGAGGTACCCCGAACTGCACTGTATATAGTATTGTCATGGCACTCTCCCAAATAAGGTGTTTTACCCAAATTCACACGATGTGAAAGGGAATTTTTTTAAAAATGCCTATGAAACATACATTTTTTGTTGTTGTGGGAAGGTTGAAAAATAAAACCTTACTTTTCTGTATGATGTCTCCAAGTGTCATTTTTGGCAGTGATGTTACTACGGTAGTAGAGAAGTTACTATGTGGAGTAAACAGTAGTCAAGATGTTATTGTGCGGAGTAAACGGTAGTTGAGATGTTATTGTGCGGATAAAACGGAAGTCGAGATGTTATCGTGCAGGGTAGACTGTATTCGAGATGTTATTGTGCGCCGTAGAGTATACTCGAGATGTTATTGTATAGGGTAAAATGTAGCTCCTTAACCATGAACAAAATCATTTTCCCTTCTTTCTCTCTCGTCTAAGTGTCCTATCAGCATTTTTCAGTTCTACTATTTTCTGCTTTAGTTTCACTCATTCTCCTTCAGAAAATCCAAGCAATTAATGAAAAATTACCCCGTGACTTCCGAAAAGCTTCATTTGGGATGGCAGAAAATAGATGAAGCGTGAAGGTGCTAATGGGATGTCGAAGTAAAACGAAGGAAGTCAGTGCCATGTAGAAAAAAGATTTACGACCCATTGAAGACATTCCACACTCGTGCTAAAAGACGTTTGTTTTCTGTGTGAATAACCAATCTCATATCGGCTATCGTAGTGATAGACATTTAGAACATTCTACATTCATTCTAAGAGAAATTTTTATTATGTATGAATAACCAATCTCATATCGGCTATAGTCTCTCTCTCTCTCTCTCTCTCTCTCTCTCTCTCTCTCTCAACCTTAAGTGCTCAGGGCAGATGGGGCTTCCGCAAGGGTTTTCCACAAATGCCTGTCCTTTGTCTTTTTTTCTGCTCTTGCCCAGGTGAGCCCTCTATTGCTCAACATCCTCTCTGTTGGTCTTCTCCATGTCTCTTTTGATCTACATTTACTTCTGTTCCCCTGTGGTGTCCATATTAGTGCTATTTTTGGTAATGAGTTGTCAGTCATTCGGAGCACATGTCCTAACCATCGCCAGCGTCTTTCCTCAATAATTGCTGTCAGTGGCTTCATCTGCATTTCTGCCAACAAGATGTTCTTTCTTATGGTGTTTGGTCAAAATATTTTTCTAATTCTTCTTAAACATTTAGTCTGGAAAGAATTCAACTTGTTTTCTATGGCTTTGGTGATTTTCCAGCATTCACTTCCATAGAGTAGTACACTTAGAACATTACTTTAAATATCCTGATTTTCGTATTTATGCTTAGTTTTTTTTATTTCCATATGGTCTGCAGCACTGCAAAAGCATGATTTGCTCTAGTAAGTCTGCTGTTGATGTCCTCTGTGCTGTCTCCATTTTCTACTACTTTACTGCCAAAGTATACAAATTCGTTGACCTCCTCCACTAGCTTACTATCTACTCTGAGTACATTTCTGTTGTTAACATTTTACTTCATTAATTTTGTCTTTCCTACGTTGATCTTTAGTCCTATGTTGTTTGCATTCTGAGTTAGCTTGTTTATTTTATCTTGCATATCTTTGTGACTGCTTGATAATAGACAAATGTCGTCCGCAAAGTCAAGGTCCTCCAGCACTGTGTCAAGGGTCCATTGTAATCCTCTGCGTTTGCCTGATGTTGCCTCCTTCATTAACCAGTTTACTGCCAAGATAAATGATGTTGGTGATAGTACACATCCCTGTTTCACTCCTGTTTGTACCCTGAAGATGCTGGAGGTATGTTCTCCACAGATCACTTTGCACTGAAAACCCTCGTATAGGGCTTTGAATACATTCACTATCTTATAGGGGAGGCCATGCCATCTTATGATTTTCTACAGTGCATCTTTGTCGACACTGTCAAAGGCTTTCTCAAAATCTATAAACAATGAATATATTGTGTTATAACACTCATTTGCCTGTTCTAATATTTGTCTAAGTACAAATATGTGGTCTATGCATGATATTCCTTTCCTAAATATCGGTTATAGTAGTGGTAGACATTTAGAACATTCTACATTCGTTCTAAGAGAAATTTTTAGTATGTATGAATAAACAATCTCATATCGGTCATCGTAGTGATAGACATTTATGATAAGTATAAATAGAACAGTTTTGGATATATCTTTAAACTGTGTTTCCTAAATCTTTTACCGCAACAGATCGTGACAAAAGAGAGCCAGGGGTCAGGGATGTTTGCTGCAAATTTTTTTTCACATACTTCACACACACACACACACACACACACATATATATATATATATATATATATATATATATATATATATATATATATATATATACGCTTTATATATACTCGATGTAGTGTACATCGTAAAATATTGTAATTTTGCGATTCTGCATAATCTAGCATCAGTAACACACAAAGACATTAATCATAACAAGTGTGCCAGCATTTTGAAAAGATTTGACAACCGCTGATTACAACAATTCGTCTCTGCGGGGGAAAAAAGGAATGTTATGTTCATGGTCATGAAGAATCTGAACTTTGGTTTATGAGATTATCCGAGGAATTTGTTGTCCGAAGAAAAGAAAACCTTAAGTAAAAAGAAACATCTAAATAAAGAGTAACAGAAGATAGATAAAGAGGGATTATTTTGATAGAACACGATTATATTTAAAGAATGCAAAAAAGAAAGAGATCTGTAAAGAAACTATGTATACCCAGCTGTGTGTCTGGGGAGATAAAGCCAAGCTGAGACAATGATATATGATTACTTCATCTTATTAAACGTATTGCAGTTCAGTCTGCATAAATGAAAGAACATCAAAGAACATCATAACAGCAACCAAACTTAGGCTCTTTAATACAAATGTAAAGACTGCCTTACTATATGGTTCGGAGACATAGGCGATGACTACAACAGAGGATACAAACATTCATAAACTGTCGCTTGAATAGGATTATAAACATTAAATGGCAGGACAGGATTAGGAACGAGGAGGTATGAGAAAGCACAGGACAAGAGCACACGGACGTACAAATCATGTAGGAAATGGAGATGGATTAACCACACACTGAGGAAACCCGACACCAGCATAGCAAGACAGGCACTGGCATGGAATCTTCAGGGAAACAGGCAAAATTATGACAGTGCTTAAAGACAAGGGATACACATGGAAGGAAGCAGAGAACAAATCCAAGAACAGGGATGACATGAGAGCCTTTATCCGTGGCCTATGCTCTTGTTGGAGTGATAGGCAATGAATATGATGATGATGATGATGAATATTCATATATTTTGCTAAGATGTATCGTTTCATAACAATTGAAATTATGAGAGATTTCTTATGGTATATTAAAGAATTTACTTCTTTCGCTCTCTCAAGAAGATATAGAGAAAATACCATCTACTAAGCTTCCTTTAGCCTTTCTTGCAGGACTTGATCCATTACTGTTACGCTGGGTGACTTGCGACAAGACCATGGAACCATCAGAACCAGGTGACAGCGTACAGTTCTCACACCCCGCAAGAGACAAATGACCAAAGGTTCAAAGGCTCCAAAATTCCGACTCCGGCGTCATTGCATTTAGCACAGCCCCATATATGCTCGCAGTATCCATCCAAGAGTATGTCTGCTAATAGTTCCCGTCAAGTGTTGGTTGTTTATGACGCGTTTTCTGCCACACAGTTCAGATTTCCTGCCAGCACCTTTAATTTGTCCTAGCTCCAGCAGTCTCTTCACAACTACATTGTTCTTTAATCCCCGCTCTTCATTTTCCTGCAGTTTTCGCAATACAGCTTTAGCAATGTCACCCTTGTCCATTCTCAGAAAAATGACCATTAGCCTATACATAAATCAGAGCATACTGAAACTTATTTTGAGTGGGCTGTTCGTGTACCACTTGCAAAAAAAAAAAGACATAATGTAGGAGGAAGATCTACAGAATTCACTTGCTGTTATTACATACCATGGCGAGTCACAAAATAACCGCAAATCAAGGCACCTAATCAGTTAAAAATATATCAAATGACTTTTTCACCCACTCTCATTTCTTTTCTTATATTTCATGGTTACATTTCTTGATTTGCGGTTGCTTTTGCTGGATTAAAGGAAATTAATATAATCATGTGCATTATCTGACAAAACAGTCTTTTCATGAAAACTTGTTCAGATTTACATCTGACAAGATGAACATCAACCGATCTTTCTTCCTCTGCGTATTTCTTCTTCTCTGTTAAATGTAAAACTGTTACGTGTCTACTAACTGAATCAAAACAACTTTCCGTGCCTTTAAGACAATTCTCCACGAAACTGAGTGTAGTGGTGATATGTTAGTGTGTGAAAGAGAATGCGTGTATGTGTGTCTGCGTAAAAGAAGTTTACGAATACTGAAACCAGTACAATAATGAACTCTACCTAGTGAACAATGAGAGAAAGAACAGGGCGGAAATGAACAATTGTATTTTTTTTTGGTTTTATTTTCTAGTTGTTAGTTCATGGCCTATCCCATCACCCTGCACGTTAATAAAATTATGAAAGTCGTATTTAAAAATATTCACATACTTCACAGAATAACGTAAGAAATGTAGCTATTGTTGAAGTAACAAGGAATATTAAGACTTACTGTTAGGTTGTAAAGAAAAGTAAGATTTACTGTTAGGCTGTAACAAAAAGTAAAATAATATTTACTGTTAAATGTGACAATAAGGATTTACTGTTATGCTGTTATAAAACGGAAAATAAGATTTACTGTTAGCTGTAACAAAGGAAAACAAGACTTACCGTAAGTTTAAACTCCATGAAAAGACTATCTTAACTAAAGTCTTCTCTTAAGTTTTCCAATCTTTGGAGTTAAAATACCATGTTTTGACAACCTCTAGCAACCACCGCTATACACAAACCATTAATAAATGCCACGCCGCCTTTATTGACAAAAAAAAAAAAGCGCCATTGGTTAGGATCGAACCAAGGCCGATAATACAAGGTTTTTTTTTCTCTTCTGATTCGATGCAGAGAAACTTTTCAGTGTGAACGGGTTTTCACTTGAAAAGTGAACTATGCCATACGAAGAGCTGAAGGAGAGAAGAAACCAGTATAGATTACTGATTTAATAACAAGTAATTCAGTAGTGGTTCATGAATAGAGTTGTTGAGAAGTAATGAGGTGCCAACAGAACACTGTTTAAACGTCACATAGGGCTGGTAAGGTAGTTTGCCAATTTTTTCCTGTTTTCCGCGAGCTTTTCAACCTCGTCAAGGGATTTCATGCCTATTAATTTGGCCTCTCTTAACAATGTCCTCTTTAGAGTTTCACGTGTAATTAGAACTCTCAAAGTTCAGACAAAGGATGTGGTTAAAAAAAAAAGAAGTGGGAAATCACTAGAATATAACTGGAATTCAAACGCTCCTCTTCAGAACAGGTGAACATGCAATTACCGGTTAGGAAACCACTCAGACATAGACACGAACGGAGAAAGAAAACCGAACTTTGGATCTGGGAGAAAGAAAGAGAGGGGAGAGAGACAAGAAGAAGAAGAAGAAGTCACATATGAAAAGCAACTGACAGATGGAACTTAAAAAAGCACACAGGGAAAGAAAATAATTATATTTTAAGACATCTTAAAAACGGGATTCTTAATCTTTCATAAAAAAAATGAAGAAAGATTAGAAAGATACCGGCACACTCTGAAATAATCAATACAGTTTAATCCTGTCAGGTAAAACAGAACAGAATTGATTTGTCAGCTTATCTATACTGTCCTCGCATTGATGAATATGTTAAAAACGAAAGTGCAAAACAAGGACAAATATCTATACGGAACAAACGACACAGACGTCGGAGAATGATTAATGCACATATATCTACGATATACAAGATTTGAAGTCTGGTATCGCTTCTAAATCAACAACACTACCTTTTGGGTTAATCTTAATCTTGACTTCAGAAATCAGTTCTTCCTCATATATTTGTCAGCCGTTACATATTTGTAAGAAAACGGAGACAGATAGACAGACATGCAGGCAGGCAGATAGATAGATAGATAGATAGATAGATAGATAGATAGATAGATAGATAGATAGATAGATAGATAGATAGATAGATAGATAGATAGATAGATAGATAGATAGATAGATAGATAGATAGATAGATAGATAGATAGATAGATAGATAGATAGATAGATAGATAGATAGATAGATAGATAGTATTTGGAAAGAATGAAGAATTAGGTACCCAGGCCCATCTGACATTTTGCCGTTTATCATACAACTTTTTTGAGAGAGACAGAGAGAGAAAGATAAAGAGAGAGAGGGAGTGGAGGGGGGGGGGAGATGTGAGACAGATTCTGGGGAGGGAGTGGGGAATAGACGTTAAAGCAGTAATTACGGTAAATGAGTAATGTATGTATCTTTCACTACTCATTGCTATTAAGAAACGACAATTAATCCTAATTAATATTTTACAGAATTGAAAAGTATTAGCTGTAATGCGGTATGGTATCTATAGTGGTAAAATTTTTTTGTGTGGTGATGTTATCAGCACATCTTCTGAAATGCTGTAAATAAAGTATGCGTGCAGTACAGTAGTAACCAAATGTCCTGTGTTACACCCGACTGTCTAGTATTTCAGAAATGTGTCCCGCCAATCATATTACTTCGGTGGGAACGCCTAAAATATTCCTTATTTTAAAACAAGTGTCTCTTACTATGTTCCGTAGCCACAAAATATGTATTCACAAAAGTGTTTGATAAATGTTCGGAAATAGCCAGAATTGTATCATTATCTTAGGGGAAATGTTGCAATTTTGAGGAAAGTTCTCTCCGTGGAGAAGTACAAGTAGATCCGAATGGCACACTTTAAGTAAAGTAAGAAACTCTGAGTGCTGATTAAAATTGTGGGTTAAAATTTATATTTAGCATCTCTCTCTCTCTCACACACACACACATACACACACAAACACCCCACCTCCTTCCGCTTGCCGTTTAGCTGAGTGTCCGGTATGAGACAAGATGGTCAGGTTGTAGTAGTAGTAGTAGTAGTAGTAGTAGTAGTAGTAGTAGTAGTAGTAGTACCAGTAGTAGTGGTATTAGTAGTAGTAGTAATAGCAGCAGTAGTAGTATTAGTAGTATTAGTAGTAGTAATAACAGCAATAGTAGTAGTAGTAGCATTAGTAGCAATGGTAGCAATGGTAGTATTAGTAGTAACAGCAGCACTGTAGTAGTAATAATTGCAGCAGCAGCAGTAGTAGTAGTAATAGTAGTAGTAGTAGTAGTGTAGTAGTAGTACCTGTTGTAAGGTAAACATTAGCAACAAAAAAAAACTAGAAGGAAACAGCGTTCACCTATGAATGTCTCTTGCTGTTCACCTCAGACGTAAAGAACTAACTTAAAATATGAAACTTTTTTATGGCACTATATATTATGTGTGTATTTTTAAGCTTATTTTTCACATTTTTACTTTGCCTCATACACATGTCTCCCCCATACAAACACCACTTCAGCGCTGGAATTCGCTTTCACGCTCCGCTGTTGGACTCAGTGCAGCATGCGATTCGTCGCGCCGGCCAAAGTCTCGTATGGACGTCTTATCAGAACGTCCTGGCCACAAGGTCGCCGACACAGAAAAATACAACAGATCCCGCTGCCAATGTCGCCCTCAGAGCTGATCGCAGCGAACTGCTACATACCCGTGTCAACTGTCGCATTCACGTTCCCTTTTCTCTTAACTCGTATCTCTTATCATTCTGTGATAAAAGAATTCTTTTCTCAGCATTTACAATGACCAACCTGACAAAGTTATCGATTGAAAAAAAAAACAAAAAAAACAAAGTATTAAGTTTATACGCCCTGTCTTTAACACAATTCAACTGCTTGAAAGAATAAAATAACGGTGAGAGAAATAACTATACCTCAAAACCAGGCGATCGAGCCATACTTGGTTAAGATATTAATTTGCAGCATCGATTCTCCAAAACTTAGTATGTACTAAATCAGTCATAGGACTATAGTCTGACAGAAGCTGGTTTAGTAAGATATCTGTAAGCTGGTCTAACAACGGCGAGAAGTTGAAGAAATGTTGATAAACGCTTTGCATGACGTCTCTCACTGACGATCAGCCGTCATAACAAGTTTTTAATGATAACTGTTATGTACATTTTCGTATGTGAAACCATGTCGTATAATGATTTCTGCAACTGACGTCATTTAGAGAGAGAGAGAGAGAGAGAGAGAGAGAGAGAGAGAGAGAAGCATTTTTGTTTTCAATAAACACATTACACATTTTTGCATAATAATATTCCATCTTTATGTGTGCTTCGCGATCTGGTATGCAGGTAGACAATCTCCACATTCAGAGACTGTTTTATTCATCATTACTATACCCAGTGACCTTTTTTTTTTTAACAGTTGTATAGATCAGGGGAGGGATGTTTAACACTGTTAACGGTTGCGAACTATAATTTTGTGGGTGCGAAGACAGGTCACAATCAACCAGCCCGTTTGCGTCCTTCTTTACACAACATTAAACGTGATATAGTAAAGTGGCGGTATGCTAAATAAACACACGCTCTTTTATTGTCCAATCAGCTTTGACAAACAGAAGGGGTGGACTGTACGTTGACAGTTGTTAAGTAGACACTGCGTGTGATTGCTAGGCAGGAGCTTTGCAGCAACGTCTGCTAAGTTTGTTCCCGGCCGAAGCTCACGACCACTCGAAGTCACGGATCTGAATATCTTATGTCTGTGTCCAGTCCTGATTTTCACGGGTAAACATGGAGATAACTTACGTTACTTCAGCGCATGCGCAGTGGAAAGATTATCACGGGGGGTATTTGTACAGTTTGTATCACCAATAGCAACAGACAACAAATCTTGTTGGATAGTACTGGTTGTACACAATAGTCTCTGGTTATAGGTACTGGTTGTAAATGCATTTGGTTTTATTATTATTATTATTATTATTATTATTATTATTATTATTAGTAGTATTAGTAGTAGTAGTAGTAGTGTTGCTGGTGTTTTAGGCGCATCTCGCACGCTGTTATGAGATGACGTATGACAGTACAAAGACAGTTAGTTGCTCTTTAAAAATGTACCCCGTATATTTCTGCGTGCCCCTAGCTCACCTGTTCAGTTTTTCACGTTCGTGCAATGTTTTACTAAAATGCTCGACTTAGAAGTTGTGTCACAGTTAAACCTGTTGTTAGACTTTAAACAGTTCAGCCTTAAAACTTCTTCACGTAAACTGAAATATGCTTCCACGGTGTTAGATTCCTCTGTTTATTTCCTGACCTCATCTGCCCTGTCACACAAAGAAAGCCAGTTTAATGGCTGACATTATAAACAACCGTGGTATGTATTTTACACACATACATACAGACGGAGAGCTAAGGGGGAAAGAAATCATCAATCTTATCATATCATTGAAATCTCTTCCAGTCTCTAGTTCCTACATATCTGAATGGCTCATAACCACGTCTCTTGACACTGCTCTATCTCTTTCTCACTGTATGTTCAAGCCAATCTGACATTTTTGCGTGTGTATGTGTGCTAAACCTCAAGTTTTGTAAGATTTACTCTGTTACAGAGGGTCTTTCTCAGGGCCGTTTTCTTGGAATGCGTTGTCTTCTCAAGTTATTCGCAATATTTTTCTCGGTCATTGTTCTCTTAGAAGTTTCCGAGGATGTTAGATACGTTTACTTTAGTCCAGAAGTACCAGTCGAATACATACGAGGGTGTTTTTTTAAGCACGGGGGGGGGGGGGGAATTGCAAATCAATGGACGCAATCGTGTATGAAAAGATTTCTTGACTAGGCGTCGTACTTTTATGAACCATAAGCTTAAAGATCGTATTTTTCATTGGTACTACTGATAACATACATATACACAAGTATCTCTGTTGCAAAGCTGTATAAAGAATCTGAGGTGTCAGATCTGACAGTCAGCGACCCACAGCTGGCATGCTAGCGTCAAGTTTGACGAACTATAGCTGACGAAGACCCTGTCCTACCTCTCCGTTGGTGACCCAGTGGAAAGTCTAGCCTGGCTAAAGGAGCAGAGATTGCCATAGTCCCGACGTGATGGAGCATGATAAAGAAGTATTGCATGCCACCTGCTTGTTTAGCCCAGCTCATGGATTGAAAAAAGAAAATAGCCGCCATAAGCCGCTCTTTACCCGATATGATGATGTTCCACAACATCTTCACCGCATCGACCTGGAAAAAAAAACTAGCTGGCATTTCCAGGGAAATAGAAAGAATAGAGTCGTAAACTCGAATAAGTGGACTCTGACTTCAGTCGATTCGAAGACGATGCTCGAAAGATGAAGAATGGCGAGTCGGGTTGGCTTGCAACTTGGAGATATTGCGACGAAGGACTTGAATTTAACAGCACTTCTATGTTGATGATCTTTATTCATGGCTAAGTTTGCTTCTCGAAGTCTCTGTTTTCACTTCTACTTGTCAGTTCTTAGTAGATGGAGCTTAAGTGTATTATTAATCTCTTATTATGTCAAAATGCTGAAACTGTTTAAAACAGACATAGGACGAGAGCAAAGTTATGATGTTTTAGTCCACAACTTACTCATACAAAAACGTACAAGACAAGGAAATAGGGAAAGGAGATAAAACATAAATTCAAATGAATGTTATACAATAAATAAGACTGGAAAAAAATATAGAAAAAAAAACAAGGGGGGAACACTTAGCTGTGACTTGCACGAAGCTGCGTCCGAGAGTGCGTGTGGTTTGAGTGTTTGAAATGAAGACTTGAGGGGTGATAGGTTGGTAGTTAAGACGGTGTGGGGAGACTGAAAAGAAGAGAGAGGGATATAAACGTAATCAAACCGAGAAAGGAGTGGGTGAAATAGATAAATATGGCTGGGTAGAGGGTTTGTAATCTGATACAGTGACGGTTCTAGAATATAAGTTACATGTGAGGACAGAGTAGAACTTAATGATTTTTTTCCCTTAGCTCTTCTATTCTTACCTGCTTATCTTTCTTTTCCTCCTGGCCCGTTAAAGCAAATTTGGATTTATCTACGATCACCGTAAGCTATTTTTTTTAAGCAGCCAACGTGGGACTAAGAAACTGCACAAACAAACAAATAAAATCGATATAGTGTCAAGTAGAATGTGCAGTGAAGCATAAAGGCATAAATCTGATAGTAATTTATTTCTCCGCGGTTTTTTTAAAGACAAATTAACGAACGAGAGAGAGAGAGAGAGAGAGAGAGAGAGAGAGAGAGAGAGAGGTTAGCACCGTGAAGTAATTGAAAATAATAGTTACAGAGCAGGTGTGTCTAACCTTTGGAAAAAATTTTAAAATACTCTTTGGATGCGAACCTCTGTTCGCTAAAGTTGTAGCTAAAATATACTTTAAAAAAAATTTACCAAATCCCCGGAAACTCACACCCAGAAGCCATTAGACTGAGTAAGGTCTTTGGAAAAGTGAAGATATCGCATTTCCAATGTGATCAGACTCAGATAAATGCTCCACCTCCCCTCCGGGGATACTTGAGAGACGTCCTGATGTCTACAGTCTTCAGGTATGGGTATAGACCACGTGTGAAAGTCGCAGCTTTCAAACTGAGCGCGAATAATGACGAAAACAGGAAATCACCACGTGACCAAAAAAAAACAAACAAAACTTGTTGCTTGCTACAGGAAACAGAAGCACCCAGACTAGAGTAGCTTTGGTTTCTCATTCACTCGATACTAGCCCAGGAGATCTGTTCCTGGAGTGGACCCTTGGGAGAAGACGGGACGATTTTCACACAATACCATCATTTTCGCACATTACCACCACTCTTTGTATAATAGCATTCGACACTGTCTTAGCATTCGACACTATTTTAGCATTCGACACTATTTTAACATTCGACACTATTTTAGCATTCGACACTGTCTTAGCATTCGACACTATTTTAGCATTCGACACTATTTTAGCATTCAACACTATTTTAGCATTCGACATTGTCTTAGTATTCGACACTATTTTAGCGTTCAACACTATTTTAGCATTTGACATTGTCTTAGTATTCGACACTATTTTAGCATTCAACACTATTTTAGCATTCAACGCTATCTTCACGACGTCATTCATTTATTAGGAGTCAGTAAACTGCGTTACACTGGACTGATTTTTGTTTGGCTTTTTTTTTTAGCACTTGATGTGTTATCTCTGTGTTCCGCCTCTGCCATAAAACTCTATGTGTGTGTGTGTGAGCGCGTGCGCACGTGGGTGTGTGCGTGTCTCGTCGGTGACTCGAAGTAGAGTGACACATTGGTCACAACAAGCACATTCTAAAGGCGACACATTCTCGCCTGCTCATCAACCCCCCGGACCAATGAGGAATCAGCAGGAAAACCACCTCGATATCACTGGCAACTACGACAGAAACTACCCTGTTTACAATGCAGCCACTCCTTTATACATACATATATATATATATATATATATATATATATATATATACTCACACACACACAGAGGAGAGAGAGAGAGAGAGAGAGGGAGAGAGAGAGAGGAGAGGAGAGAGAGAGAACATTCTTCAGTCTTCAATGAACTGGCCAAGAAGAAGAGAGGCCGACCTAAGACTATCTGGTTTTTTAAAAAAAAAGTCAAGACAGCACATGCAGACTGGTTTTTTTTTTTATTTTACAAGAAGAAGAGGTGTGTCACTAGTAGAAAGATACCCCTTTTATAAGTGGTGCTACCATGAAAAGTTGTCTAGTGTTATAATTGTGAAGCTCAGACTGAACAATCTTTTAAAATATCTCATACGTTGCATTCCTGGCTACACACTAAGAATACCAAACAACCCTGGCAATCTAGCACCAGAATAACAAGGTCACAAAACTTGAGTCTGGCAATCCACATGACTTAACAATTGACGTTATGAAGATGCAACAGTCTAAAAACATATGTCAGACAGACACAAGTTTAATATGAGGAGGATGAGGGTGGTGTTATATGAGATGAGGAAGATGAGGGTGGTGTTATATGAGATGAGGAAGATGAGGGTGATGTTATAGGAGATGAGGAAGATGAGGGTGGTGTTATATGAGATGAGGAAGGTGAGGGTGGTGTTATATGAGATGAGGAAGATGTAAAAAAAGTAAAGATAGTCCCATAGCATTTCAAATGCCGTAGGGGGTGAAGCGTTAGAGACCTCATTATGCTGGGTCATCAGCGTATGAGGTAGGTGTTATATGAGATGAGGAAGATGAGGGTGGTGTTATATGAGATGAGGAAGACGAAGGTGATGTTATATGAGATGAGGAAGATGAGGGTGGTGTTATATGAGATGAGGAAGATGAGGGTGGTGATATACGAGATGAGGAAGGTGAGGGTGGTGTTATATGGGATGAGGAAGATGAGGGTGGTGTTATATGAGATGAGGAAGATGAGGGTGATGCTATATGAGATGAAGAAGATGAGGGTGGTATTACATGAGATGAGAAAGATGAGGGTGATGTTATATGATGAAGGAGGAAGATGAGGGTGGTGTTATACGAGATGAGGAAGGTGAGGGTGGTGTTATATGATGAAGGAGGAAGATGAGGGTGATGTTATATGAGATGAGGAAGGTGAGGGTGGTGTTATATGAGATGAGGAAAATAAGGGTGACGTTATATGAGATGAGGAAGATGAGGGTGATGTTATATGAGATAAGGAAGGTGAGGGTGGTGTTATATGACATGAGGAAGATGAGGGTGGTGTTATATGAGATGAGGAAGATAAGGGTGACGGTATATGAGATGAGGAAGATGAGGGTGATGTTATATGAGATGAGGAAGATGAAGGTGATGTTATATGAGATGAGGAAGATGAGGATGATGTTATATGAGATGAGGAAGATGAGGATGATGTTATATGAGATGTGCTGAAAAAATGCTTCTGCTACACGGCAGGAAAATTTCACAAGCCTGAACACAGTATCTTCCGGCAATACAAAGGTTTCCATCGGAAGTCGTAAGTTCAATATTATAGAATACCAGAGATAACAATAAGCCAGTTACACATACTTCAGTTATATAGAACAGCACATAAGTTCCCCAACGAAAAAAAAAACTAACTTATCTCATAAGGTCATAAAAATCACTACTCAAAAATACTGCACTTGTTCTAAAAAGGACAACAAAAAACAAACACCTACATTTTGAGAACCTCTGTAACTATATATTGCCCTGAAGAAAAGGACAAACGCATGCAAACTTCTAAAGAAGCATCATAACTGGTAACCTATAGCCCCCTTATGACTGAAGCAAAGAAACTCTCTCCGACCTATAAAAGGGCTGGCTACTGCATTAAAACTGGTTCAAATAATAAAGATAGATAAAGGTGTATGATGCAGTTTTACAAGGCGGCAGAGGGAGTGAGTAAGTGAGAAAAGAGTGAATAGAAATATGAGAGTAAGGTGAGAACGTATAAATGAAGAATATACAACATCCTATATTTCGGCGTGAGTCTTTTTCGAGGATTACATACACAAACAAAAACAACATATAACCAACAGAAAATGAAAAACTTACCTTAGTGGCATCCTCCTAAGTAGGAAACATAAGAATAAGGGAGAGAGGGAGGTAAGGGCAATAGACACCTGTAGGCTGCTAGAGAAGCAGGTGTCTAGCTTCTCTAGCAGCCTACAGGTGTCTATTACCCTTGCCTCCCCCACACCACCTGTTTCTCTCCCGTTCCCTGCCTCTTATTTCCGATTGGCTTCATCTGCTATCCTTTGTGGCCGCCCCCACCAATAGTCTCTATGCCTCGCCTATATGACACGCATTCTTGTGTTTCCTACTTAGGATGATGCCACAAAGATAAGTTTCTCTGACCTAAACTTTTTTTTCCTTCCCTAACCGTCATCCGGAAGTCTATCCTCTTTTCATTTCAAGTGACGCACGGTGCTTAACCCAGCGACATCAAGAGGATCGGGTTTTCCCGATAAAACTGATCAGTTTCTGGCAGCCTAACATTAGACTGACCAGTGAATAACTCTTACACAACAAATTTTGCCAAGATTGTACCCTTTAACCGAGAGGCCTACAGGAGTGCTGTTAGGGAGGCAAAGTTTCGCAAGGGACATACAAATAAATGAATGAATGTACCCTTCAACTAACCAAAAATTCATTTTCACTGTCTACTTTCTAAATACTGCTACACTGTGAGAAGTAGAAAGAATTTGTTGTTGTCCTGCAGGGCACCATAAGGCATATTGGTCGCTGACTAGTTTGTCATTAGCTTTCCAGATCATGGCTGGATATCACTGTTATGTTTATATATTCCATGGTAAGACGGAAAAAGACCAGAGCAAAACAACATAAAGACATATAGAGAATACCTAGCGAGTTCAGAGACAACAAAATCAGATTCAAGAGATCTTTAGGTGAATGGAGCTTCTGAATTTGATGTCTGAGATATGTATGACGTGGTCTTTACTGCGAGTGAAGGTGTACTTTACTGCGAGTGAAGGTGTACTTTTACTGTGAGTGAAGGTGTTCTTTATTGTGAGTAAAGGTGTACTTTATTGTGAGTGAAGGTGTACTTTACTGTGAGTGAAGGTGTACTGCATGGTTCGCCGAGTAAACTTACTGTTAGTGAAGGTGTACTACATGGTTCGCCGAGTAAACTTACTGTTAGTGAAGGTGTACTGCATGGTTCGCCGAGTAAACTTACTGTTAGTGAAGGTGTACTGCATGGTTCGCCGAGTAAACTTACTGTTAGTGAAAGTGTACTGCATGGTTCGCCGAGTAAACTTACTGTTAGTGAAGGTAACTGCATGGTTCGCCGAGTAAACTTACTGTGAGTGAAGGTGTACTGTATGGTTCGCCGAGTAAACTTACTGTAAGTGAAGGTGTACTGCATAGTTCGCCGAGTGTAATAAGTTACCATGTACAATTAACTGTTCACCAGAAAATAGTTACTTCTGCCTCCTGGCACTTGTTCTGCCATGTTGCGTTCTGATAACACGTCCATTGTTGCACGAATGTTTAATGTACTGCTTTTGTTGTTGTTGTTGTTGTTGTTGTTGTTGTGTGTTGTTGTTTTATTTAATCGGTGGCATTTCACTACACGTGATTATCCTGCTACAGTCAGTTAACTTTTATTCGCTTCACTCTGTTTAAAAAAAATTCTATTGCAATCTCCAGTCTAGATCTTTGTCTGCCAGTCTCTCTTGTTCTCTTTTTGCCTCGAATATTCAAGTAACTCTCGAGTTCTCCATTTAACGTCTTTTCACTGCGTGCCCAGATAATGGGTTTTTTAAAAACTATTTTAATTAGCGAGCAGTTTTGGCCGAATCAATAGCGACACTTTTTTTTTTCCTGCCAGTATCGGAATGAAGGGGTTGGATCGACTCAGTCCATTATTCTACAGTCGATCCAGTTGGATGAACGGGTTCGTTACTTGTACGAACTCCCTGTAACTGCGAGCTGGTGTTCTTTGCAGCCGATGCTGTAGAGATGTTGAGGCACAGCATCACATCGGCGAGGGAGGGTTATGGCGGCTACTTTTTCAGTCCCGGAGTACAGCTAAAAAGCAGGGGATGTGCAATGCTTCTTTAGCAGACTCCACCACCATGGGACTATTGCGATCTCTGTCTCGTTAGCAAGGCTACACCTGTTACTGGGTGTAATGTGGGACAGGGTCTAGGTCAGCTATGGGTCGCTAACACTGACGCTGGCATATCAGCTATGGGTCGCTGATTACCTTATCGGGCATCTTCACACCCGGATGAACGGTTTAAACAGCAAGATGTGTTGTGGACAAATTGCCCGCTGAAGATGGAGAAATTTGTATACATTGCCAACTACACTACACTACACTACACATCTTCAAGGATTAGTCTCTATGGCAAACAGAAGGCGAAGGGAAACAACTCATACTTTTCCTGGTCAAATAACAACCTGGAGTATTAGTTCTTACTTGGATGGCGAGTAAAGTGCGATTCCTGTCCTATTCCGGTCAGATTGAACGTTGGTTTATTCTCAGATTTTGACAAATCTAATTTCCAAAATTCTATGCGTTTTAATTTAATATTTTTGACAGTATCGTAGTAAATGGTGCCTATCATATAATATCAAGTATAGCACTTTTATGAAAGTACTAGCTGATTACCCGACGGCGAGTTTATTTGGGGGGAGGGGGAGGAGAACGACGATGCAACGTGCAAAAGTGGAGAAGAAAGATAAACTGAAAAAAAATACTTATATTAAAAAACAACAACAGCAACAAAACAAAAACAAGACTCATTTTCATATATTATAGGCCCAATTGACAAGCTACCAGATCTGTGACAACGATGAGCTTAGACTCTTTCCTTGCTTTTGGTCATTATAATGACGCTTCCGGTATACGCCGTGCGTGCGAATGGTCATTATAATGATCATTGGTTTGTTTCAATAAAACAACCGGTGTAACATTTAGATTGTACATATTTCGTCCGCGATTCCGGTGACACTTTTCAACATGGCGAAAGAGTGCCTAGTTACGAGCGATGCCGAGCGAGAAAAAGGAACAGAAAGACCGAAATTTTTCAATTTTTTATGATGTAGATAGGGGTATGGACATGGCCTGTGACCACCCCACTGCTCTTGAAAGTATCCCAAGTAGATCTAGACATATTTAGACGACTGGAGAAGTAGTTAGGAGTTATTTCAGACATTAATTTAGCGAGAATGCAACATAGAATCAGAATACGAGATCGACAAGTAGATCTACACATCTCAGATGGTAAGTAGTGTAGATCTAGACCTAGTCGATGGTGAGCTGGGCACAATCAGTGTCTAAAAACATCACATTCCTTCTTTTTTCCTAAAAAAGTCTGCATTTATGAAATTTTCATTCATTTAGCTATACTTTGATACGTAATAAGTATACGGAAGTACATGGAAATACTGTTTTCCATTCCATTTTATAACTATACCCCCTAACATATCAAGACCCGCGTTTTTATTCTAGCACTCCAGAACACGTCCGTGTTTCTTCCTCCAGCACGGGAATAAGGCAGTTTAAGGAGAAATGAGAATAGGAAAGCGCAGGGATATGATAAATCCGTGAAGGTTATAGAAGAATATAAAACTGTAAGGACCTAGGAGTATTCTATTTACGAAAGTGTATGCTGTTTTGATTTTTTAAAAAATTGCTGATAACGAAACAGTGGCAAGACGAGACCGAAGCACCTCCCCATAAATATATAGATTTAACATTTTTTATGAGATCTTCTTATACGGTGTTAGGTTTTTAATGAAATTATCTTTGCTAGTAAACTTATTTACGCTCAACATTGGCCGAAATCAATTGGAAGGATTTGCCATAATTTCATGTGAAAATGAAATTGGTAAAAAAAAAAAAATTGGCCATCTATACGAGTGTATCTCGAGCTTGCTCGTCCTACCGTCTCATTTTTCTCCCAGGTACTGTTCATTAAACTAGGATATGCATTACACAACTAAAAACTTCATCAAGCAAACCAGTTTAATAATATGAAGAGGTACATTTATAACTCACTTACTGCATAATATTCTCAACTTTTAATGCGATGGTTGAGTTTGATGTAGTGATACAAGTTTCTCGATATCAGGTTGAAAAGTGCTAAGAATGAATTTATTACTGCACTCGTCTGCAGTTTCGTTTTCCTTCAATGCCTTCCTTTTTTGTTTAGGTTCCAGGAGGTCTGCAGTCGGGCTGGGGACTTCCAGTGGCTGGCTTTCATCCACAACCTTCATGGGCTCAGTTTCCTGATACGCATTTCTCCTTCCACCTGCATTTGCTTTTTCCCTTGCTTCTGTTTCTGTAGCAGTCTGATAGTTTTTTACCAGATAGGGTTGCTGGCCCTATGCTGAACCCTCCTTAGTCGCCTTTTACGATCATGCATGGTAGGGTACAGTGGTCCTATTCTTTGCAGATCCCGGGTACCACACGGGTAAATGCCTTCCTACTGTCCACTTTTCTTTCACCGCTCCCATGTTTCTTTCTTTCGTTATCGTCCACTCTGGAAAACATCGATCTATACTGACCCCGTTTCCGAATTTGTAAATATGAAAGAAATGAACATTTATTTTTAAACACTATATATTTTACTTAAAACAACAAACGTGGAAATAATAACGCGAAGACATTTGTGCTAAAAACTAATTCATTCATTCATTCATTTGCATGTCCCTTGCGGAACTTTGCCTCCCTAACAGCACTCCTGCAGGCCTCTCGGTTGTGAGCAAGATGGCCTGCTGCTGTTGCATCCATTTCCAGATCGTCAACGATGTCTTGCAGCCATCTTCGTCTTGGTCTTCCTCTTTTTCTTTTTCCCATTATGTATCCTTCCAATACGGTCTTCTCTAAATTATCATGACGTTTAATGTGTCCAAAATATTGAAGTTTTCTCTCTTTAATCCTCTTCACTAGCCAGCCTTCTTCAATATTAAGCTCTTGTAGTATAGATATATTTGTTCTTTTTTGTGTCCACGATATTTGGAGAACTCTTCTGTAGCATTTACATTCAAAGGCATTTATGTGTTTCTCAGCTGTTTTGTTAAGTGTCCAGGTCTCACAGGCATATGTTGCTATGGGAAAGATGCATGCCCTTAAAAATCTTATTTTTGTGGTTCTGTCTGCTCCTCTCCACAGATTCTTTATTTGTTTTACTTTCTGAAGAGCGATAGATGTCCTCCTTTTAATTTCCCTCATTGTATCTCCATTATTAGTTAGTAGCGATCCAAGATATTCAAAACTCTCCACTTCTTCCAGTTTTTCCTCATTGATACATATTTCAGTTGCCTTGTTTGTTTTGTCAATTGTCATCAATTTAGTTTTCTTTGCATTAGGATAGAGGTTCTGCTCTTCGCTGTTCTTGCGGACTGACATAATTAGTTTTTCCATTCCTTTTTGTGTTGTGGACAGCAATACTGTGTCATCAGCATATCTAATCTCTGGTATTTCATAACCACCAACTGTTATGGCATCGTAATAGCTAAAAACTAATACTTCTGGATAATAGATGGGTGTGTGGTACAGTTTTAAAAAAAGAATAAAAATTAGGAAAGTTGGCAGAAACAAGAATGGCAGAAAGCAGGATGAGCACGTATAAATGTAGGACACACATCTTACATCCTTACAGTGCCGTTAAACGTCACATAGGGCTCACATAGTTGTTTGCCAAGTTTTCCTATTCTCGGCGAGTCTTTCAACTTCATCAAGGGATGTTATGCCCACTAAACTGGCTTCTCAACAATGTCCTCTTTAGAGTTTCACGTGATCGACCTCATTTTCTTCGGCCTGTTGTGATCCACTTGATAGCTTGTTTTGGTATTCTCTGATTGTTTCTTCTCATCACATGGCCTACATACGTCCATCTTTTTTTTTCTGATCACCCATGAGACAGGTTGGTGTTTGCTCATCCGTCTTATCTCTGTGTTGTTCTTGAATTCATTCCACTTTATACCAAGTATTTTCCTTAGGCATTTGTTTTCAAAAGAGTCTAATTTCTTTTCTGTTTCTTTAGTTGCTTTCCAGCTTTTGCATGCATAAATGAGAGTGGATATCATATTTGAATTGAATAATTTTAACTTGGTTTTTGTGCTTATAACTTTTGAATTCCATATGTTCTCAAGATTTTTGAAGGACAATGCTGCTTTTGCAATTCTAACTTCCTTCCTGGTGTCACCATCTTGGTCTATGTAGCTGCCAAGGTATGCAAATTGGTTTACTTCATCAACAACTGTTCCTTCTATGTATATTTTTCCTTCTTGATTAATGAGAAGTTTCATTATTTTTCCTTTTGTCTTTGTTTATTTCAAGACCTATTTTGCTAGCCAAGGAAGACAGGATATCTGTTTTTTCCTGCATCGATTTCATATTGTCACTGATAAGAGTTATGTCATCTGCAAAATCAAGATCTTCTATTTGGGTCCCATGTAACCAATCAATGCCATCCTTGTTTCACACCTGTTTCAATCTGAAACCATTCACTCATTCCTTCTTCTGTCTTGACTGCACAAACATATCCGTTGTAGAGATCTCTAATGATGTTGACAGTTTTAGATGGTATTCCATATAGCCTTAAAATTCTCCATTATGAATCTCTGTGTATGCTATCAAATGGTTTTTTTAAAGTCTATGAAGTTCAGGATTAATGGTTTCTGCTTTTCAATATGTTCTTCAAGTATTATTCTGAGAGTAAAGATCTGGTCGAGACAGCTTCTCCCTTTTCGAAATCCTGCCTGTTCTTCTCTCATTGTGGTATCCACTACATCCTTAATTCTATTCAAAATCACTTTATAAAACACATTTGACACAACTGATAGTAAGGTTATACCCCTCCAGTTATTGCAGTCACTGAGGTTGCCTTTTTTTGTGGTATTTTAACAATGATTCCTTTTTTTCCATTTAGAAGGGAATTTTTCTTCTTTCCAAATTTTATTAAACATTCTTTGTATTTGGCTCATGTTGTCACTGTTAATAGCTTTTAACATTTTGATTGTTATTTCATCTTCACCTGCAACTTTGTTGTTAGCCATTAGATTCACTGCTGTTTCAATTTCATTCAGTGTAACTTCATCTAAGTTGACATTTAGTTGTGGGACTGGTAAATTGGTTTCAAGATTTATTAATTCATTTGAGTGTGGTCGATTAAATAATTCTTGGAAGTGTTCGGCCCATCTTTGCTTTTGGTCTTTACTTGATGTTAATAAGTTGCCTGTTTTGCTAAAGATTGGTCTTTCTCTGGAGGTAATAGCACCTGTTAGCTTCTTCTGTATGTTATATAGAGTTTTGCTGTCTCCTGTTTTTGCTACATTTTCTACTTCTTTTGCCATATTGTCCATATATTATCTTTTGTCTCTTCTAGCTGAACTTTTTACTTTATTGTCTAGTTCTTGTATGTTGCTTTTGCCAAAACTTTTCCCAGATCTGTCTTTACATTCAACATGGCTAAACTGGCTGCTCTTCTTTCATGTATGTACTTCCATGTGTTATCCGATATACATTGGACACACAACAATCCAATATTTCGTCAAAAGTCTTTTTCTCACTCTATCTTTCTGTAAAAGTGTACCATACACCAATCTATTTTCTAATATATCTACATTTATTTCTTTTCATTGTTTCTTATGTTGTGATACATTTATAGTTTTATCTTGTGATTTTTTTCATTAATTTATAAACTGTCATACATAATAAAATTAATTGCTGGACATGCTGAAGATTATTTAATGGGTGTCTAGAGTGGGAGGACGCCAATCTCTGATTACAGATTAAATGCTAAGTGTTAATATGAGATGGTACTTGGTTAAGATACATTACTGCAAGCAGTGGCAAAATTCCTAGGGTCAGTTCTGCAAGTACAGTAAATGAATCCAGTCACCTCGGGAAAACAGTAACAGCAAATGGAAAATGCATACCGAAATCAGGTCACAGATAAGAAAAGCAAAAGCAGTTTTTTTAAACGACACCTTTTAATAGATAGATAGATAGATAAAAATAAAAAAGTCCCTAAGAGTAGGGGAAGGGAGAAGAGTACCTGCGATGCTCTGTATTACTATATGTTTGTGATATAAAGAAAATAAGCTGCCAGAGACAGAAAATGCGACAATAAAGAAGTGGTTTTCGAGAATGATGCAACATGTTGCCGGAACCAATGGTTCTCATACTATTTTAGACTGTGACACACTTATCAATGCAAATTTCTGTAGCAGCACACCCAGTTTATAATTTCATGATTACTCTAGAATGAATGCACTGTTATCTGAAATAAAATGAGTTTTAAATTATAACTTTCAAAATCTTTTTGTGGCACACCATTTCAAAAGCACTAGTCTGGATTGCCAGAACAACAAACAAGTTCTCAGAGAACTTACGAAACCCTGAAAGCTGGTTAACAGTAAAGAAATGGCAATCAGAAATCTACGGACGTAACATGAGAGGACATAGATAAGAGGACAGTAATCACAGGAAAATTGGGAGGAAAAGAAAGAAAGGGAGAACGAAAGAAAATAGCCACGACATGGACATAATTAATGAATGAGAATGAATGAATGAATGGGAAAAGATTATATTCTGTGTTGAATGGAAGAGTAACCCAAACTAGTATCGAATCGACAGAATCAATAAAGTACACGTAGACGGAATCGAGTACCGCTAGCACAGAAGCCAACCTCGCTGTTTGTGATAAGCGAAAGTCTTCATCCGGTTTTTCTTGTTGGAAATACAGCTTGTTTTGCACTCTGTAAGTCTGTGACATAGACTTCTAGTTCAAACATTCTATCTAACTGTTGACAAATGCATATCTTTCATAAACGTCGTAAGAAAGACTATCAAAAACACAAATGCAATACTCATGGAAGGCCATATTACAAGTTCCAAATCGGCAGCGACTCTTTAACGCTAGCTTATCATTGAAGGCTTCCAAATGTAGGATTCATTACATATAAAGTTTCACAGGCCTTTTGATGGTATCCTGTCATGCAAGTAGGCCTCCTGGATTCCAGCGTGAATAGAACTTTCAGGGAAGTATATGACTTAATATGAATAGAACACGTTCGCAGAATTCTTCATTACAAAAATGGGTTTGTGTACGGTTTATGCAAACCACTGATGCATTACATGTTTCTTATTGAAGACTGCGTCGCATAAACACTGTTTTCTTTTTTAAATGGTTGGAGAAAGTTGTTGGGCTTCAGATAATGTGAGAAAAGTTTCAACATTTTGTCATAAACGGTTTTTCCTCTTATGATGAAATCCTTCTGTTGGAAGATCTAATTAGATTGGTTTCAGTTTCCATGGTGTAGTTAGTCATAAGAGCATCACTAATAAACATTTATTTTTATTTTTTGGCACAGGGACATATTTAAAAGATAGTTCTGGTTTTAGCCCAGGCTCATTTCTGATAGTTTACTGACTTTATTCCCCAGGACATCTCTAACAGTTTACCAATTTTCATACAGTTTCCAGACAAATGTTCACACTGTGGCCAGTCAAGTCCTGATTGTGTCTTCTGATATATATTTTTTTTCTTTCCGTGATGTTATCTGTTCTTTTATAGGTCATCTCGTCTTCAGCATTCAAGTGTTAGCTCATGCTGAGTCTTGATTCTTGGATCAGTGTCCACAATTCTGTCTAGATTCTGATGGCAGGTCCATAATTTCAGTGCCAGGTCTAGACTCCTTGGCCATGTTTAATTATGTAGGTCTGCTGCATATGTTGGGCATGGCTGAGACACATGTCCAGGAGTCTGTTTGGACATCCTTGAAGCGTATGTTCTGAGTCGGTTTGGACACTCTTGAAGCATATGTTCTGGGTCTGTTTGGACACTCTTGAAACATGTTCTGGAACAAGGTTAGGATTCTTGAAGCATATGTTCTGAGTCTGTTTGGACACTCTTGAAGCATATGTTCTGAGTCTGGACACTCTTGAAACATATGTTTTGGAACAAGGTTAGAATTCTTGAAGCATATGTTCTGGAATAAGGTTAGAATTCTTGAAGCATATGTTCTGGAACAAGGTTAGAATTATTGAAGCATATGTTCTGGAGCAAAGTTAGAATTCTTGAAGCATATGTTCTGGAGCAAGGTTAGAATTATTGAAGTGTACTTTCTGGAGCAAGGTTAGATTTCTTGAAGCATATGTTCTGGAGTCTGGTTGGACATTCTTCAAGAATATGTTCTGGAGTCTGGTTGGACACACTTTAAGCATATATTCTGGAACAAGGTTAGAATTCTTGAAACATATGTTCTGGAGCAAGGTTAGAATTCTTGAAACATATGTTCTGGAGCCTGGTTAGAATTCCTGAAATAGAACTTAACCCAGCAAGGGCATTCATTGATATGGGATATCTTAAGCCCAGACATTTCTTTCATGAACACTTTCTTCCTCAAATTTTGTAAGCTAGCACATCAGCCATGCCACTTGTCAGTTAATGTGGCAGCATTTTAACTAACCACCCCCCACCCCTATCCCCAAACTCTCCACCATTCTTAAATTTTGTTTTTTACATGGTGTATTCACATGATTTAAACAGATCATAAGGTGCTGTAGCTGTTGTACTCCAGTTAACAGTACAGCCAGATAAGCTGTCATGCATACACATATTGAAGTAGCATGACAAGCTTGGGCACGTTTCCTTTCAGGATTGCCACTTAAAACATATTCTGCTTATCTGAAAGTGGAACAGTTTTGCTACTATGGCTTTCATAACAGAGAACTTGATACTGCAACTGAATTTCTTAGAATCTAGATTTTGTTGTGGGAATTTCCAGATCTATATTCCTTGTCTTTTTTGAACCCTATATATTTCAGTTTCTTGTCATTGTAAACCTTCCCTATGGAGAGATCCAACTTGTCTTGTGTTTTATGACATTGTCAGAAAAGTTTCTAAATTTGCATGTAATAGGTGCAAACATATCAAAATATGTTATTTTTATGCTGCGGTTCACGACATTATATATGCTATTTTCGCCTCTTGTATGCTGTTACAAAGAAGAAATCTTGAAAATGTGGATATCAGAATTTGTGTCTCAAAATCAAGTACAGGGAATCAAGAAGCAATAATAGAGACTGTATAGACAATATCATAATGGATGTATCTGTCAAAAGTGTTTCTAATTTTGTTGCAGAAATGCAGACTATGGGTAATAAATCAATTCAGTGAGCATTTAATTCTGTGAACATTTCGGTATATTTTTTTTTTTTTGGAGGAGGGGCTTACTTTCAGTTTTATCTCATACTTTTGAAAAATTTTGTTTCTGATATTTATCTTAACTGTTTCATTTTAGAGCTGAAAAACAATTTCCTTGGTTTCTCAATGCATGCCTGAGCCACAGTTGTTACTCAGACATTATTACTGCTTTCATGACATAACTTGTGTTCTGATAACACTGAGCAAATGTTTAGTTTTAATTATGTAAGGTGTTAAGTAATATACTTAATGGTACATCTTTAGCATTTTAGGTTCTAAGTCATACTAAATATGAAACCTGTTCCAGGATAAAGTCTGTGGACTTTGGCAGCTCTGTAGTCCCTAACTCAAATCTCTCTCTCTCTCTCTCTCTCTCTCTCTCTCTGAACCTTAGGTGCTCAGGGCACATGAGGCTTCTGCAAGGGTTTTCCACAAATGCTTGTCCTTTGCCTTTTTTTCAACTCTTGCACAGGTGAGCCCTCTATTGCTGATCATCCTTTCTGTTATTCTTCCCCATGTCTCTTTTAGTCTACACTTACTTCTTCTCCTCTGTGGTGTCCATCTTAGTGCTATTTTTGGTAGTCCCTGACTCAAATAGTTCAGCAGTATAATATAGTTTGTTTTTTTTCCATTCTCTCCTGCCAGACTCATTTCGTTCATGTCCAGCCTCATTTTTGTCGAAGACGTTTTGATAAGTCATGGGCATATTGGTATCTTTTCAGAGCTTCCATTTGATTATAAGTTCATGATGGCAGATGAAGTCCAGTCTCAATATATTATTCAGAACACAACAGATGTAGCTCTCCTGGACTGCAAGGAAGCTTTTGAAGGTCTCTCAGCTACAGAGAAATTTTATGCTCATCATCTGGCTCAAGCCAGTTTCATAGGAGGGCTCATTGTTCTCTTCCAGGTAAGTTGTTGAAAATTTTGGGTTTTTTTTTTCAGGTCATCTTATATAATGCTTTGTTTGAGATACTGATAGACTGTTTGAAACACATCTACTTCACTGAACACATGAATCATTTATTTTTGTGATACTTGATGTTACTAGTAAATTTTAGCGTGATTTTAAAAAATGTAAGTGCGCACACACACACACGAGTACACCGTTTAAGCCCGCAAGATTCTCATTTTCACTTATTGTAACAAATAGAGCACAGTCACTCAGGTCAGTCATTTGCATATCCCTTGTGGAACTTTGCCTCCCTAACATTACTCCTGAAGGCCTCTCAGTTGTAAGCAAGATGCTCTGCTGTTGATGCATCCATTTGCAGATCATCAGCGATGTCTTGCAACCATCTTCGCCTTGGTATTGCTCTCTTTCTTTTTCGCATTATGTACCCTTCCAAGAAGGTCTTCTCTAAATTATCATGACGTTTAATGTGTCCAAAATATTTAAGTTTTCTTTGTTTAATCCTCTTTACTAGCCAACCTTCTTCAATATTAAGTTCTTATATCATGGATATATTTGTTCTTTTTTGTGTCCATGATATTTGAAGAACTCTTCTGGTAGCATTTACATTCAAAGGCATTTATGTGTTTCTCAGCTGTTTTGTAGAGCACTTAGGAGTACTTAGGAACAATTATAACAGCTGATGGGAAATGTCATAATGAAATAAAAAGCAGACATGCTCAGGCCAAGTCAGCATTCCAGAAAATGAGAAACATCTTGTGCAACAGATCCATATCAATGGAAACAAGATTCTGAGTACTTAAATGTTACATCGAGCCAATTTTGTTTTATGGATATGAAGCATGGTCCATGAATAAGAGAGCACAGCGAGAAGTGGATAGAGGCAAAGAAAATGTGGTTTATAAGAAAGATGTTGAAGGTACCATGGACAGCTGAGAAAACCAATGAAGAAGTCTTAAGAGAGGCTGGAGTTAAAAGGCAGATTATAGCAAAGATCAGAGGCAGACAAGCGAGATTTGTAGGACATTTTCTGAGAAGAGGAAAATTGGAACACATCATGGCAACTGGAAAAATTGAGGAACGACAGACAGAGAGAGAAGCTACTGGATAGGCTGTCAGTGTGGCTAGGAAGAAAGTCACCAGCGGATCTCATCAAGTCTAAAGACAGGGAATTGTGGAGAGAAATGGTTGCCTATGCCACACAGCACGGCACTTGATTGATTGATTTGTAGAGCACAGGAGTAGCTAATTTGATAATGGTGAAAAGGCAGTGAGATCAACCCATTCTTCTACCACACATCATTGATTCAGCTGTAAAAATAGGTACCTGGCACACTCTTTTAGAGAAACACAAATAGTCTAAGTATGTGTAAACCAAATTACATAAATATACATGGAGCCACTGCAGTAAATATGTGATAACAAAATGTTTTAGAGAAAGTCTGCCTCTGGACTAGGAGAAAGCCTACTTTACATGTCAGATCATGCTACAGTACATTGTGCTTGCTGCAGTTTGTACGCAGAAGGATTAAAAAAAAAAAGGTGTTCACTTTAATATTAGTTCCATATGTAACCTTCCCTGAACTGAAAGCAATCAAATACTGATTTAAGGGAAAAAAAATTTAACAACTAACATCAAACACAAGGAAATCAACTAAAGAAATAGACAAGAAATTAGACTCTTTTGAAAACAAATGCTTAAGGAGAATACTTGGTATAAAGTGGAATGAATTCAAGAACACAGAGATAAGACAGATGAGCAAACAACAACCTGTGTCATGGGTGATCAGAAAAAAAAAAGATGGACATATGTAGGCCATGTGATGAGAAGAAACAATCAGAGAATACCAGAACAAGCTATCAGGTGGATCACAATAGGCTGAAGAAAATGAAGTTGATCACGTGAAACTCTAAAGAGGACATTGTTGAGAAGCCAGTTTAGAGGGCATAAAATCCCTTGATGAGGTTGAAAGACTTGCCGAGAACAGGAAAACTTGGCAAACAACTTTGCGAGCCTATGTGACATTTAACGGTACAGGAAGGATGTAAGATCAAACACAAGGAGACTAGACTTTTGGCCAGACATTGTTTATGGGATGGTGTGAGAGGAGATCACCAACTGAGCTGATTGCCTGCATGAAGGATCATGTACTCTGGAGGAGCATAATAGCCAACGCCATTCGGCACGGCACCTGATGATGATGATGATAATGATGATTGTTTACTCTTGCTGTAGTCAACTTTGGTGGCCTGGATGGGTGAGTGGTTAAGAACCTGGTCTGCTAATCCAGTGGTACAGGGTTCAGAATCCAGCGGTGGGATTTTTTCTGGTACTACCACAGCAAAAAGACGCTGTGGTCCACTCAGCCTCTAAAAACGAGTACCAGATAAATCTGGGAAGGTGTGATACTGATCACATCACACTTTCATGTGCTGATGTTCTTGGAAATATAGGGTTAACACTGTATCCTCAGTATGCCTTATTGGCATGGAAATGGGGAAATATTGGTGGAATCAGAAGCTGCCAGACAAAATGATGCTCCACTGACAGCTAACATCTACCTGTTTCCAGAACCACCTTCTGAGAGACAATGTTTGTCGTACAAAGATACTGTTTATTTTATGTTAAAGTTTAACTGTGTGGCATTTCATTATTTCAGTGTTGCTAATTCATTATACTGTGTTATTCCAGACATCACCAGAATCTCCTGGGTGTTTTGCGTTGTTACAAAAACTGTTCAGAGCCCAGGGGCCAAAGGAAATCACAGAGCTTGCACAGTCACTAGGATTTTCTAATGAAGAGCAAGAGGTAAGAAGTCCATAAAATGAATGAATTTTATGCAGTTGTTTGTTTTCTAAACTAGTTGTAACTCATAAAAAATGATGAGAAAAGAAATGAAAATGTAAGTTTTACTTAAAACTGTGGCTCTTAACATCCCACCAAGGATGTGGCAACCTTAAGGCTGTTGGTCACTCTGGAATCATGATGGTTTTCAGACAGAAAATTGCCTTGAAATTAACAAGATAACACCAGATGGAATATACCACCATTCATGTTTTCCATTTGAACTTGATCAAATAAACAGGCTAAATGAGTTGACATCAGTAATGAATATAATACTGCTTACATATTGTTTAAGTCATGAGATGGAATTTACATAGTTCAAGCTGAGGTTTCTGGAAACTGGACTTGTGTATCTTACAAAGGTTCTGTGATTTCCCTTTTGCAAATTAGCTGCCTTTTCTGGTTGTTGGAAAAACAGATCTGATTTTGCTTTGTTTACAAAATACATCATGATAATTTAGAGAAGACAGTCTTGGAAAGATGCATAAAGGGAGAAAGAAAGAGGAAGACCAAGGCGAAGATGGCTGCAAGACATCGTTGATGATCTGTGAATGGATGCATCAGCAGCAGGGCAAAGTTCTACAAGGGACATGTAAATGACTAACTGACTGACAAAATATGCTTTTTAATTTAGACTGACATGTGTATAAAAAATGAGCATATGACGTAGACTCATAGATTCACAAACCTTGAAAATTATATAGCAAGATTAGAATTGATGAATAGAAGTTTTAAAATTCAGTATTGTTGCATATAACCATGTGAAAAAAATTAATTTCTTTTTTTTTTGCTGAAGTATTTTGGTTAGTAAACTGGTCTCTCTTTATCTATGCGTGTGAACCCTTTGCAGTCAAGTACAAGGTAAGGATCTTGAAATATAGCATCAAGTTTGGAGTGGGCTCTGTTGGTATGCTTTAATGCCAGAGGGATCCAAGAAACAGGCTTCTTAGAACACTCCACCACCCACTTTAATACATTTATATCTTGCCCCATGTCCCAGGCTCAAGTAATGCAACAACTTGTTTGCAGAAGTGTTGCAGAGGAGATGAATGGATCTTTGGTAGCTTTGGTTGCTGACCCTGGCAAATGTGCCACCCCTGTAGCTCGGTTGGTTTTGTCTTCATCATGGGTATGTTACTCATTTGTTAAATGACTCCACATATCTATTATGTTGAACTTTTTTTTATATATTAATGCTATTAATTGATTTGTAATTAATGTTAAATTAATTTCTTTTGCTAAATTCCCATTTCAGGCTTTCCTGATCTATGCAGCAGCCTTCTACAGCAACATGGGAAATTACAAATCCTTTGGAGATACCAAATTTGTACCAGGAGTTGACAAGGTTTGGTCTCATTTTGTAAAGCTATTTCTGGCAAGACTTCATTGAGTTGGCTGTTTGTCATTTGTGACCCAGTAAAATTGAAAGATTTCATTTCAAAATATTGGATGTTTAAGAATTGTGAAAAAGAAGAAAATTATTTTTCTAGCATAAGTATGTTTTTCTTAGTAAAATTCTGGAATGTTTGTAACTGCATTAAATAAAAAATAAATGAAACGGGCTGAAAAATACCCGATGAGAGCATGTAGATTCAGTATGACCTCACCTAAGCAGCATGCTATAATCTTTTGGTAGCTGATGGTTGCTAAGAATATATATTAGACACAGTTATAGCTAATGATGGAAAATAGGGAATAGCTTTCTTTCTTCTTCTCCTTTTTCCGTCTTCCAGGAAACCTATGAAACAAGCTTCTTACCTGAATCCACCACTCTTATTTCCACATGTAGGTTATTACCAGTGTATGCTTTTTATATGATTTGAAAATTGAAAAAGAAAAATTCAGTTTAAAAAAAAAATGAATGAAAGCAATATTCAGAATTTGGTATTTATGTACAAGACATATTATTTCAAACTTTCTGATAGGTCATATGTGAATGAAGCATAAAATAGGATATAACAAATAACTCATTAACTTAGTCTCACAACAAGAAAATGGACATCACTGAATTATGCTTTTTTGTGACAGAAAAGAATATTGCAGTTTCAAATGATACAGGCAGATATATGCCTCATAACTGAAAATAGAACATAATTTACACAGGTACTGTAATATGAAAAAGGAATGGAAAAACTAATTATGTCAGTCAGTAAGAACAGCGAATGGCAAAACCTTTATCTTAATGCAAAGAAAAATAAATTGATGATAACTGACAAAACAAACAAGGCAGCTGATATGTGTATCAATGAGGAAAAACTGGAAGAAGTGGAGAGCTTTGAATATCTTGGATCACTACTAACTAGTAATGGAGATACAATGAGGGAAATTAAAAGGACATCTGTTGCTCTTCAGAAAGTAAAACAACTAAAGAATCTGTGGAGAGAAGCAGACAGAACCAGAAAAATAAGATTTTTAAGGGCATGCATTTTTCCCATCGCAACATATGCCTGTGAGACCTGGACAGTTAACAAAACAGCTGAGAAATACATAAATGGCTTTGAATGTAAATGCTACAGAAGAGTTCTTCAAATATCATGGACATAAAAAAGAACAAATATATCCATACTACAAGAACTTAATATTGAAGAAGGCTGGCTAGTAAAGAGGATTAAAGAGAGAAAACTGAAATATTTTGGACACATTAAACGTCATGATAATCTAGAGTTCACCATCTTGAAAGGGTACATAATGGGAAAAGAAAGAGAGGAAGACCAAGGCGAAGGTGGCTGCAAGACATTGTTGATGATCTGCAAATGGATGCATCAACAGCAGGCCATCTTGCTTACAACTGAGAGGCCTACTGGAGTGCTGTTTGGGGGGCAAAAATCCACAGGGGACATGACATGTAAATGAATGAATGAACTGTATATGTGCTATTTTGACCTTCATTTCTTAAGGAATATAGTTGAAGTGGTTAAAATTTGTTTATTGTCATGTGCTGCGCCATAGATTGTGGGTTATAACTTTTTTCCATAGATTTTGGTGAATTTTTTTTTTCCACCTGCTGATGACTTCAAATAGCCAGACTTTTAAAAGAAAGTAAAAAAAAATTGGTGAAATTCCATTTTTTTACAATGAGGCTAAGTTATTAAATTATTTGCCTTGTTTTGTGCCTCATTCACTGGCAGCAGTATGCTCTGCAATGTCTTGCCATTTAGACAGATATTATCAGTCTCTTAAGGAAATTTCTCTTAGCACAACATCTTGAGTATTAGTTCAAACATAAGTGTTAAGTATAGGATGCAGAGTCTGAATTCACTGTCATTGCTTTGAGTTCAGAACTGACCAAGAGACCACTTAACCCAGAGGTGAAACTTGATGACTACTCATGTCACGGCACCTCTGCTCTAGAGGTCGGTCATGTCCTAAACACGCCCATACTGGGATAATATGCCTAAACCGGCTCAACCCAGGGGTGAAACTTACTAGTGGCGAGGATTCATCCTCTTTGACAGAAGCTCCGTCCTGGTCACAACTAGGAAGGGTAGCAACCACGACCACAAAATGCTGCAGTCGGAGACACTGGACCAGTGCAGTTTAGATAGGCAACCACCTCTCACCCGGCGGGGATATATGTGTATCCTAATCATGCTGAGGTTTTCCAGTGAGAAAGTCCAACGCTGGACTGGATGGGCAACCACTTCTCACCCTACGGGGATATAATGATATCCAAAACATGTCGAGGTTTTCAGATGAGAAAGTCCAACTCTAGATTAAACTGGTGCAACGAAAACCACGGTGTCACGCAGTCCCGCTTCTGCGACCCACTGACAATACAGGACCAAGCCCTGCAATACTCTGAACCTCCTGTGGTCCTCTCGGGGACCACAGTACCTATCAAGGACCACAGGAGTAAATTCAGTAGGATCACAGGGCGGACTTGGTGGTAGAAGCGAACGAATAAGAAGAAGAAGAGACCATATTTGTTTGTGACTCAGCAAGTCAGTCTATGAAGCTTCCTACCCATTTTATTAGTGGCTTCTAGTAATGCCATTATGTCAGACTGTTCATTATATCCTGTGCCAAGTATTTTCTCTCACATACTATTCACTCATTTGCATAAGCGCTAAAGGAACGTAGAGACACAAAGGTCATGACCATGGGAGAAAAATTCCTTAGCTCTGTAAGCCATCCCCTGAAGGAGAGATTCAATAACTTGGCATTAGGACGGCTTAAAAGAAGCAGCTTCATTCATCAGGCCAAGCGTATGCGTAAGCTGATACCTGACCTTCCAGCTGTAGTCGCTCCATTATCATCTGTACCAGAGCATACACCATGGAAAGAAGCAGATTATACACAAATATCTATTCAGACTGAAGTGAAAGGTGTGCAGAATGGTGAGATGCAGAGCAGTCTTGTAAGATCAACAGCCACACTTAGTGTTCTAGATGACAAATATCCATGTGACACCTGGATACGTGTGTATACAGATGGATCTGCACATAATGCCATAAAGAATGGAGGGGCAGGAGCATATATTGAATATCCAAACAACACCATTGACAAGATTTCCATACCCACTGGTAAATACTGCAACAACTTTGATGCAGAAGTTAGGGCAATTATTGCTGCAGTTGAAAAACTATCAGACTCCAGAATTGATACATGTCCTGTAGTAATTCTCACAGATGCAAGATCAGTACTGGAGGCTCTTCAGTGCAACAAACTACCAGACCTTAAGGATGCCTTGTCAAAAATTGGCTTACAACATGGAGTCACTTTGCAATGGATTCCCTCCCACTGTGGGATACCAGGCAATGAGAAAGCTGACCAACTGGCCAAAGAGGGCACTGAAATGGAGCAGCCAGACATACCAATCACTTATAATCAGAAGAAAAGCATGATAAAAACCTACAGGAAGCCACAAACACCACCACATGATGACTATCACATGCTAAACAGAAAGGAACAAGTCACCATCTTCCGTCTCCGAACAGGACACAGCCGACTCCGAAGTCATATGTATACAAAGTTTAAGGTTGGTACTACTAATCTATGTACATGTGCCCAGGTGCCCCAAACTGTGGAACATATCCTCCAGAACTGCATCAACTACGAGTCACTGAGAAATAATTACTGGCCCAGTGAAACCACTAAAGAAGATAAGCTCTATGGTTCCATACATGAATTACAAAAAACAGTGAAATTTATCCAAGAGACAGGACTGCAGATATAGACAGACAGTGCGAACGAAGAAGAAGAAGAAGAAGAAGACTCATTTGCATGTCCCTTGTGGAACTTTGCCTCCCTAACAGCACTCCTGAAGGCCTCTCGGTTATAAGCAAAATGCCCTGCTGCTGATGCATCCATTTGCAGGTCGTCAACGATGTCTTGCAACCATCTTTGCCTTGGTCTTCCTCTCTTTCTTTTTCCCATTATGTACCTTTCCAAGACAGTCTTCTTCTAGATTATCATGCCGTTTAATGTGTTCAGAATATTTAAGTTTTCTCTTTTTAATCCTCTTTACTACCCAGCCTTCTTCAATATTAAGTTCTTGCAGTATGGACATATGTGTTCATATTATATATGGCATAAAAATTGGAGGTTATGAAATACCAGAGATTAGATTTGCTGATGACACAGTATTATTGTCCACAACACAAAAACGAGTGGAAAAACTAATTATGTCAATCTGTAAGATTATCTTAATGCAAAGAAAACTAAATTGACGGCAACTGACAAAACAAATAAGGCGGCTGAAATATATATCAGTGAATAAAAAATTGGAAGAAGTGGAGAGTTTTGAATATCTTAGATCATTACTAAGATGTAAGTGTAAAGGAACTTTTGGAACACCCTATATTTAACTTTTGAATTTGACTTTTCCGATCCTCATCTTCAGCTGTTCTACATCTCCATACAGAATGTCGATGATTGAGGAGTTTGGTGGTATCAGCTTCTTCTGAAGGTCCTTCAGTGTACCGTAGCCCAGCAGGTGGTGCTTAACAGTTTCTTCTTCTTGTCTGTTGCAGTATGGTGTGTGGTCAGCGGTCACTCTGTTTAAGTGCTTATTGAGGGTGATGTGTCCTGTTCTCAAGCTGAAAATTGGCTTTGGCAGGTGTTTATATAGGGATCTTCCAGTTAGATTACTGGCCCAGCTGTCCATCCACTGCTACTTGCAGTTGTTGTGTATAATGTGTTTAGCTGTTTTCATGTTGGTGGATATGTGGGGCTGTGACATGGTGGCTCCACTCTTTGCCAGTCTGTCAGCACGTTCATTTCCTCTGATATCTGCGTGCCCCGGTATCCACTGTAGAGTGATTTTGATGTCATAGGAGATGAGTTGGTTTATTACAGTGAGTATGTCAGTTTGATCTTTTAAAATATAATTGTTAATTTGCTTTGTTGTATAACATCACTTTAGGAAAAAGTGGAAGCATTGATCAAAGCAAGTTTAGCTTGGCAGAGAGATGAGCAAGGAATGCAGGCACTGTGGGATTCAGTGAAGGATAGAATGTTTTCATTAGATAACCGGCACAAAGAGCTGGGTCTTGGAGACAAGGTAAGAAGATACTACAGTTAACTTCATCTATCTTTTGTCAGGTGTATTTGCAGCCATTTTTGTCATTTTGTCATTTTAATATACTTTGTTTCGTCATTTGGTTTATGATGTTTTTTTTTTATCTTAGCCTACATCTGTGAGTCAGCCAAAACCCCTCATTTATTATGATATCCTTATATTGCAAATTTGTGTGTTTCACCATATTCCCACTTCCACCCAGTCCATTCATGCAGTCATTCATCCACCAGTCTTTCTGGATGGAGATCCAAGTTAGTTGAAGCCACTTAATATCACATCACTTTATGTCACAGGCCAGATATTGTCACAGAAATTTGTATCCCGCCCAACTCCCATAAGTAATTAGTGGGCTTTATTCTGGTTAATGTCACCTCACTTATTGTCACAAATCTGTTACCACATTTTTGCACCCAGAGGAGTTAAAGACCCTGCCTTGTATCACAAACACAAGCTGTAACATCTCAGAAGGCGTTATCAGCTTTGCGACTCTGACCCAAAGGGGCCTGCCATTTGATCACTGAGTACATGCCTTTTGAACATGTGGGCATCAAAACTCAGGTTGTGTGAATGTAAGGTTTACCACGGCAGCCCTTTTGTGATTAAAATCTGGCTTCTTTCAGTCATTATTTGTCTTTATCAAGACATGGGCGGTGTTAATTTGGCAACATGAGTTGATAGTTGGTCAGTCCCGAGTAATGTGCTGTGGTCGTAAAGCCAAGAGGTTCTCTCCGGTTCTCGTTGTGATAGATAATGGCTGTTAAAATGCAAATGTGTTGATCTGGATTTGAGCACTAAAATGGATATTCTTAAACAAGTTGATGAAAAAGTTCCAAGAAAGGACATAGTGGATAAATTTGAAATTGATGTTTAAACTAAATTTGAAATTGATGTTTAAACTATCGAAATTTGTTAAAAACTGAGACAAAATTGAACAAGAGTTTCACTTGTCTTTAGTTAGGTCAAACTGTAAGTGAAGGCATGCAAGTTCTTACATGGATATTGAGTGTACTCTGCTGAAATGGTTCAAGCAGACATGTTCTGCACAGTTGCCTGTGTGCAGTTCAGTGTTGGTGGAAATTATAAAACGTTTTGCGAAAGAAATAGATACGTCTGACTGGAAGTGTCTGAACAGCGCTTTCTTGAGCGCTATAAGAAATGCTACAACATAACATTTAAAGTCACTTCAGGTGAAGCAGCCCAAGTTAACACCGATGTCGTTAATAATTGAATTTCACTTTTTGCCAAAAATTTTGGATGCATACAGCCAAGATGACATTTTTAACATGGATGAAATGGGCGTTTTATAAACTGCTACAGAATAGAGCTTTGTAGTTTCGTGATGAGAAGTGCCACAGAGGCAAATGAGCTAATGATCTGTTTAACAGCTGTCATGTGGTGTAACATGTCTGGCACTGAGAAGACTCCACTCCATGTTATTGGAAAGTCATGAAATCGGCTGTGCTTCAAGAACATAAAGAGCTTGCTCGTTATTTACAAGGCTAGCCAGTGTGCTTGGATGACAAGTGAACTATTGAGGACTGTGTCATTTCTTTTGACAACAAAATGGACAGAATGAACAGAAAAGTTTTGTTGTTTGTTGATAACTGTCTGGCACACACTGACATCATCAATCTGATGGCTACAGAGTTTGTTTTCCTGCCACCTAACACAACCAGTGTGCTGCAGCCTTGCAACCAAGATATTATTTACTCTTTCAAGCAACAGTACAGAAAGCGAATAGTGTGTCATGTGCTGCATGTTGCTGAGATTGACGTCAAGATAGCGATTAATTTTATGCATGCTGCATGGAATAGTGTCAGTCAGTCAGTGAATGATTAAAGTTGCTTTATCCCAGTTAATGCCCTCGTAATGGGCCCTGCCTAATGTCACCATAGCTTGATGGTCCCGATGATGTGACATTAAGCGGGTTCTACCTTACATTTCTGTTCCTTGTTTGGTTTGATAGTGAAAATTACTGGTTACTAATGTCACATTTCTGTTCCTTAGTTTATAGTGAATTAATGGTTACTGTATGTCTTTTATTTGATAATTACTAGTTATTGTTCTTATATGTCTCTTACTGATAATGATTTGATAATGAATTGAGGGTTATCATCATCACTTGTCTCTGATAATTAATTAGTAGTTATTGTGGTGAAGTAGTTAGTGCCCTGGTCTCTTATGGCGAATTGGGGGTTCAGATCTGGTCGGAGGTGCCCCAGTCACCCAGCTGTAGAAATGGATACCTGACTTCTTCAGGAGTTGGGGAAGGAAAGGCAGCCAGGCGTGATACTGACCACATCATCCTCTAGAGTGTTGACAGGTCAAGGAAAATATGGACGCTAACACCATATCCCTATGTGCCTCTAAGGCATGACAAGGTTACCTTTACCTTTTTTATTTTCCTTACATGTCTCTTATTTGATAATGAATTAATGGTAAATATGTTTATTTGTCTGTTTCTCACTATTTGTCTGTTTCTCACTAGCAGGTAGCAACAGCTAATCTTTACAGTTTTTCTTCCTCTTATTACTGACAGGGTACAACAACTTACTATTCTTCCAATTGTGATGAAAATGATGCTAAAATTGCACAGGCCTTCATGGACTCAAAGGTAGTTTTGTCTGTACATTCATGTTAGATCAGTTTTGTGAGCCATGAGGTTGAGACTGTTGGTTCTCACCGCCTTGAGCAGATGGTGAAGCAAAGGAGAGGTTTTCAGAGCTTCTCATACTGTATGCAAGAAGTGGAATTCTCTGCTAAGGAAGAACACCAAGATGCTGTCTCATTGACCAGAATGTAACAGCGGTACAATTTGTTTTGTGGAACATCTTAGGGGATGTAGAACAGGGTTTTTAGACCAACTCTGATTGGCTGGTCCTGATAATTCTACTGTCTGTCTAACATCTTTGTATATTTGGTTATCACTGAAACAGAGTGGAAACACTACAGCATTTTTTTAAGGGTTTCTTCTGTTATGCCTTGTTTGATTTACTTTGATTTATTTTTGTTTAAAAATAGTAATTCAGATATAGTGCTATGTTTCATGGAGTAACTTGTAACTAAATTACTATATTTTCTGGAGAGAGTTCTAATAAATCTAGTGCTATATTTCATGGAGGAACTTCTAATTAAATATAGCACTATATTTCATAGAGAAGATTGCTATTAAATATGGCATTATATTTCATAGAGTAGCTTGTTATTAAATATGACACTATATTTCATGAAGTAACACGTAAACATAACACTATATTTAATGGAGCAACTAGTAATTAAATATAGCACTGTCCTTTGGCTCACTGACTTGCTAGCTAATAAAAGATGAGTAGTTTCAGTGCAGTTAAGATGTGGTAGTGACTGTCTGTCATAACTTTGTTTCCAGCAAATTAGTCCTTATAACACTCGGCTGTTCAAGACCCAAGATGAATCTGGAGAGATTGTGTATGAAGTCAGACTAGCATCAGCTGCCACAGATGGTGAGCCAGCTCCTGATCTGATAAAATGTTTTCTTTTTAGTTTACGAAGAAAGGTGTATGAGAAAGATTACACCTATAAAACAAATCAGGTGTAACTTGAAGCTCATATTGTTAAGTTTATTTAAATCTTTTCCTTTTCTTCTGGAAAAAATACTCTGATGTCAGGTTGTATATGTTTGTAGAAAGAAATGAGGATGTTAATATTGCCATTCAACCTTGTCCTAAATCAGTGGTTTCTGGAGGTTGTGGTTTAACCACTATAATGGCAGCAGGGAGAACCCAGAAGGCAGTAAGGGGAAAAAGCATGGAACATCAGAATTTAATAGGGAAAAAAATATGGCAGGTGCAATGGATGTAGTCTAGAAAACTTGGGGGGGGGGGATTATGGCTTGAAAAAGTTTGAGGAGAGCCATGATCTTGAACAAGCATGATAATCACGTATGTTTTTCCTCACTTGTAGCATGTGCTGAGCCAGCATATTTCTCTGGTGTGCATTTTGTATGGTCAGTATATCTTGTTAAATATGTTAAACATATTAGTTCATGATCATCATCACTGCAGTCTGGACAAGTCCATGAGCCTTCAAGTTTCTTCCTTGGAAGGAGCATCTTAGTACAGTGACACCAGCAGAAGTCATTATACAGTAGATTGGAAACTGACATCTGTGGAGACTGAACTCACTGCCTTCATTTAAAGAAACTGCATCACATAGTGCTGTTGTGACATTTCTTCTCAGCTGACCAAGAAGGAAACATCCTTTCTCTTTTGACCTGGATGCCCTTTCTTCATCTAGTTCTTGAATCTGGCTGTGTTTTGTGTTTTTGACTTTTCATATGTTGCCTTTGCATCTGTCTGAGGTTTTTTCCTTCCAGCCTTTTGTGGTTTGAAATGTTTTAGGATCAGTGTTATTGCCTTCCAGACTGTCCATTGATGCCAGAGTTTCCCCACTTGGAAGTTCAGCACAAGTCATGAGTAAGAGTCTTCCTCAGGTGCCATAGTATTATGATATCTTCTGTATAGCAACTTGGCTGTCCTTTTATTCAATTCACATAGGATACTGTCTTTTCTTTCTTTCTGTTAAGGATGAGCTTGTTTACCTTTGTAGTTTTAGTAGGTATTCTTTTTATGCATTCAGTGTCATTGTGTACAGAGAGTTATTTACATTTTTTGTTTTCAAGCTTTACACAGAAAGAGAATGTCTCACCTTGTGCTTTGTAATCCTGTAATCTTTTCAGCTGCTGAAGTCCCAGGATACCCCAATGGTAAGATTCTTGGTGACTACAATTACCCTGACTCAGGTGATCAGCCATCATATAAATTCAAAGTCACCAGGGGAGATTATTCTTCACTAATGGCTCTTATAGTGGAGGAGTTAGAGAAAGCACAGGTTAGAGACTTTATTAGTGTATAGCACTGTTTTACTATATTTTCTTAACTCATATCTAGAATGATACTGCAGAGGTAATAGGATAATTTCTTATTTAAATGTACATATTACACTTTTTTTTTTTTCACTTGCTGGCACTTTCTGGTCATTAGTGACATAATGGTGTTTGGGGCTGGGGAGACAAATAAATTTATCACTCACGCACACTAATAATAAAGCTGTTCCTACTTTTTTTCCTAATTTATACACTAGTGCCAAAATTCTCATACTGTTGTGGAATCTCGGCTGTTTAGAATCAACATCACGAGTTAACTGAATCACACATCCATATCACATTGATCAATAGCCTATTAATTCATTCCCTGCTGGAGGCAAAAAATACGGATGTTCGAGCTCTGAGGGAGTCAAAGTGTGGGTCTTGATATGTATAGGGGGTGTAATTAGAAAAGGGAATGTAACAAAGTATTTCCATGTTAAAAGTATATTTATTATGCATCAGAATAACTAAATGTATGAATATTCCATAAATTTAGAGTTTTTTTTTTTAGGAAAAAAAGAAGTGGTGTGGAAATAGAACATTTTTAGCAGCAACAACAAAAACAATGATTGTGTCCTACTTACCATTGGCAATGTCTAGATCTACTTGTAGATCTATACAATCTCATCTTGTGATGATGTGTATCATGTTCACAAAAATAATGTCTGAAATAATCTTCTAGCTACTTCTTCAACCCATCTAATGGGTCTAGATCTACTTGGGGTACAATAAAGAGTAGTTGTCTGGTCGTAGGCCATGTCCATATGCCTACCTAAGTCACCAAAAATTGAAAATTCTTGATTGAAACTTTGAATTTTACACTCATTGCTAACCATGCTTTGAAGAGGGTGAAGAAGGGTCACTGGATATATGCAAATAAAATGTTTACAATAAAAATTTATACTGGTTTTTTATGAAACGAAGCATGTGTCGCTTTTGCGACTCACCGCAAGGACCCGGTATACTAGAAGGATCGCATCATGACTGTCAGCAGGGAATGAGTTAAGCTCCTTCAAGAATAATGCAGCTATTGATCAAGAATCCAGGAAGTTTCATCTCAAGGTGTTGCTTCAGCATTCTTCATTTATTTCCCATGATGCTTTGGATTTATTCCTAGGCTGAAATATTATCCTAGGGTATCAGTGAGTAATGATTCTTCCATAATGAAATTGTTCAAAGAGTTCCCTTTTTTTGTAATAAAAACACATTGTTTATTGATTTTCCAACTTAAATATATTCAGAGCTCACTGAAGCCATTACTTAACTTTAATGTTGTTGTTTGCTTTCTTTTCAAATTGTAATTTTTTGGTTTATCCAGAAATTTGTTTCCAATGATGTAGAAAAGGAAATGCTGGTCGAGTATGTGAGGAGCTTTTCCACTGGCTCTCTACCTGCTCACAAAGATGGATCACGACACTGGATAAAGAACAAGGGTCCGATTGTTGAAACGTAGGTTGATGATTCGGTCACGCTTAGTCTTTCTCAGAATCACTGAATTCTTCATCCTCTTTTCAATGATTCAAGTGCTAAGTCATGTTAAATCTGCAAACTTATAAAGCTATACTTACCTGATATGCTGTAGCACTTTGCTATGTACAGGCCTCTGTGTTTACCTAATTTTCTGTCACACTTTTGTTGTTTACAAGCCTCTTTGCTTACCATGTCTTATCACAGAAGCAGGTGAAAACACAAGAGGAAATACCAAAACAGTTGGAGGCAGAGAACAAACAGCAACACAGGACCCCATACTCAGACTAAACAAACACAAACTTTAATCTTCATGGCACTGAGAGAGAAGCATGAAGGAGAAACTCTTGTGTTCCTATGAAGACCTCCTGCTGACAGCAGGATTCATGGAGGCCACCCTGTTCCCTGTTTAGAAAGCTGAGCATACAAAACAATACAGAAGAAATAGTCTACCCTATCTGCTCTTGTGCTTTGCTGTGTACAAGACTTTTTGTTTACTTAATTTTCTTTTGCATTTCCTCCCCAGTCCCCCCCTCTCCCTTTTTTTTCCCCAATTTTGATTTCTGAACTGTACTTTTTCTACTACTATCACAAAACTTACTAACATGCCATTTCATTTTGGTGTATATTTTTGATGCAGTCTTGATTTTGTTATTTTATTATTCAGTTTCATATACGTAGAATTTTTTAAAAATTACATTAAATAATATTTGTCTGTGAAAACAATTGTTTAAATATTTTCTGTAATGAAAGTTTGTTCAATGATTGTTTATTAGCAGTAAATACAGGGTGTTTGAAAAGCCTATTGGCAGTATTGAAGTTTTGATTACAGCTTATTGTGTGTGGCATAGTGACTACAATATGTAGTTCACCTGCTGGTCAAGCATGTAGAAGCACACATGATTGGTATATACAGGTGCTTAACCAGGATGTCGCAAACACTGTGATTGATAGTATGCTAGTGCGAAGGAGCTTTCCGAATACCCTGTATTTTAAAATTGTGAACGATTGTGCATTTTTAAAAATTTTTATTTTCAGTTACATTGGATTTATAGAATCCTACAGAGATCCATATGGTGTAAGAGGGGAATTTGAAGGTACGCATTTATTTATTTTATTTTTCATGTCTACTTTCACCAATGTGGACTTGGGTAAAGTTTCTTGTTAATGCAGCCGACCTTCACTTCCATATACAGCGACCTATTTTCCCTTCATTCACCAACAGCCATGTGTGCATTGCAGTCTAATATGCCTTACTCTGCAGGCAAATATTACTTGTATTCAGTGGCAGTTCCCCCCAGCTCTTGCATGTCGTGTACCCAGTTTCATAGCATACTGTAGTTGAGGTCAAAGAAGACAGTTTTGTTTTTTTTTTTGACAAAGAAGACCAACTCTCTCTTGTTCTGATGTGTGTATTCAAGTTCTTCTCATTTCTTGTTATAAAGATTGAACACGTCATAAAAGATGGTCAGAATTTCTCAAACATGCCGTGAGAAGGCAGAAGTTAGAGAACTTGGTAATAATTGGAGAATTCAAGAGAAAGAGGAGGAGAGAGAAGCTAAGAGAAATATCTCAGTGGACTAACCAGATTGGCGTGGAAAAAGAAAAGCATTTGATTTTGGTCAGAAACACCAAGAACTGCACAAGATGGCTAGGCATGATTACCAGTGCCATCCAGCATTGCACGTAATGAATGAATGAATCATTTTTAGAATTTCACATAATTGGTTTTTTATTTTTGAAAAAAATCATATACTTCAGTCTTTTTTTTTAAACCAGACCTACCAAAACTTATTTTGAAATATAAAATGGCATACAGGGAAAGCAAAATTACTTGGTTTGAATAATAGGAATAAATAAGGTCTTGAATGCTGTTTTGTCTGATATGAAAATTGTTTCGGTGAATAATTAGAGTATTTTTAAAAAATAAACTTACTGTGAGGACATTAATTTTCTGGCTTTGGCTCTCATTCTTCCAGCGTTGTAACTGAAACAATCATTTTGTGTTTTAATACAGTGTTTTCTTAGATATTATGACCATATCATTAAAATTGTGGTCTCTACCCCCATTAGCTGTAATTTAAAGTCTGTCAGTCATTCATTTGCATGTCCCTTGCAGAACTTGGCCTCTCAAGCAGCTCTCCTGTAGGCTTCTCAATTATAAGCAAGATGTCCTGCTGCTGATGCATCTATTCACAGATCGTCAACGATGTCTTGCAGACATCTTCACCTTGGTCTTCCTCTCTTTCTTTTTCCCAATATATACCCTTCCAAGACTATCTTCTCTAAATTCTCATAATGTTTAATGTGTCCAAAATATTTAAATTTTCTCTGTTTAATCTTCTTTACTAGCCAGCCTTCTTCAATATTTGTAACTTAAAGTAAATTGGGGGGGGGGGGGTGTGTGTGGGAAGCCTGAGGAGTTTAAAGCAAAATCTCATTTATTAAGCTACAGAGAAACTGATAAGAATAATAATAAAAACTTGGAATTAATGTGAAAAAGAAATATTCACAGTACTAGCTCTATAGTGTTGCATAAATGTTGATTAATAGAGCTGTTTCTGCTTTTGTATTAAATAGTCTTAACATCTTGTCATCACAGCTTTACAGCTTTGTGTATATTTATATATGTTGTATATCAATCACTCAGGTGCCATGCCACATGGTGTAGGCAATCATTTCTCTCCATAATTCCCTATCTTTAGACTTGATTATGAGATCCGCCGGTGACTTTCTTCCTAGCCACACCAACAGCCCATTCAGTAACTTCTTTCTCTGTCTTCCTCTGTCTCTTCTTCCCTCAGTTTTTCCACTTGCCACAATGTGTTCCAATTTTCCTCTTCTCATAAATTGTCCTACAAATCTTGCTTGTCTGCCTCTGATCTTTACTGTAATTTGCCTTTTAACTTCAGCCTCTCTTAAGACTGCTCGTTGTTTTCTTAGCTGTCCATGGTACTTTCAGCATCCTTCTTATGAACCACATCTCCATGTTATATATATATATATATATCCTTACAGCCAAAAGCTATTCATGTGTCATTATATAGCACTACATTCACTCCCCCCCCCCCCCATCCAAGCTTCACAATACTAGCTCTGTATAGCACTGTATACTCTTTCCCCTTGTTAAAAACATTTTTCTCTAATTATAGAGTGTTTTCTTCTTGTTGTGAAAAAAAGACATCAATGTCTTTTCAGGTTTTGTGGCTGTTGTGAACAAAGCCATGTCAGCAAAGTTTGCTGAACTAGTCAACAGTGCAGAACATCTGCTTGCACATCTTCCTTGGCCAACGGAATATGAAAAAGATAAATTCTTGCGGCCAGACTTCACTTCCTTGGATGTTCTTGCATTTGGTGGGAGTGGCATCCCAGCAGGAATCAACATTCCAAACTGTAAGTTATCGAGAGTAAAGAAATTCAAGATTTGTTTACCACAGATAGAGTGGGAATTTGTTTTTTTTTTCATTTGTTTACAGAACTGACACCTGGAGTTGTTTGTTCTTTGGTTTGTTCACAAAACTGGCAGGGTGGGAGTTTGTAGTGTTCATTAAATTGGCAGAGTGGGCATTTGTTGTTTGGTGTGTTCATCAAACTGGCGGAGTGGTAATTTTTTTTTTTTTTTTGTTTTGGAGTGTTCATTAAACTATCAGAGTGAGTGTCTGTTCTTTGATTTGTTCACCAAACTGGCAGTCTAGGATGAGTAATCTGTTTAGCAAGAAAAAAGTTGAAAACATTCATTAAAATTGTATAGTTTGTCAGTGCAAGGCTGGAAAATGTATGTCTCAGTGAATGTAAATCTTTCAATTAAATTAGATACTTGTAGTCAAGTAATCATTTACGTTTAGATTGTTTTTTGTTTGTGAGATGTAACAAATGGTATGTCTGTGTATTTGGTGGTAGTGTTTTCTGTTTCCTTCAGCATGCTTAAGTTTCAGCATGAGTATTTTCAATAAAAGTAGCAACTGTCATGGTGTTCTTTTCTAGTGTTGTAAAACCTATTGTAATGTTCATGGTGGCTGAATTCACTTCTCTTGTTTCTAATGATTAGAGTATATATGTTATAGGTGTTTTTGGTGCTAAGTGTACACAAAACAGTAGTTTCAATTTTTTATTTATTTATTTTTTTTTTTTTGTGAAGATGTGGTTTTAGTATCTGTGATGCAAGACTTAATGAATTCTGCATGGTTTCTGAGTTTTGTTTGGTTGGATGTATGTGTGTTTCAATATTTGTGTGTGCTTAACTTTCAGGGGGTGGCTACTGCAGTAAAACTGGTTCAAATAATAAAGGTAGATAGAGGTGTATGGTGTAGTTTTACAAAGTGGCAGAGGGAGTGAGTAAAGTGAGAAAAAATGAATAGAAAGTATGAGAATGTATAAATGAAAAACAACATCCGATATTACGGTGTGAGCCTTTTTCGAAGATCACATGCACAAACGGGACAAAAAACATATAACTAAATGAAGAACTTATCTAAATATGGCCTCCTCCAGAAGTAGGAAACAGATAAATGCATGTCCACTAGAAGAGACATAGAGACCATGCGAGGCCACACAAAGGATAAGCCGATAGAGCCAATCATAAAGAAGAGGTGGAGAGAGAGGAGGAAAACAGGTGGGGGAAGGGCAATAGAAACATGATAGCTGCTAGAGGAGAAGGTGTTGGGGGGGGGGGGGGAAGCAGAGAGATAATGAATGAAGAACATAAACATCTGCAGGGAGAAAATGTGAAATTGGTGAATAGAACAAGATGCTGTAAACACCAGTATGTCACAAGAGAAGAAGAGAAGGTGACAATAGGGAGGGGAAGCTAGGAGAAAGAAAGTAGAGTAAAAAAAAGGGGGGGGGGTGGAAAACTAAAGCAGTTACAGAAAGCTGAAGACATTGTTAATTCCAGCTGAGTGGAGACAGCCAGCCTGGAAAATAAGGCGCTGTTCTAGGACCCTCCGAGATCGTACATCAACAGAACAAGAGCGGATCGCACTAACAGAAATGTCCTGTTTTTCCCTGTGGTTGCTAAGGCAAAAATGTTTAGCCACAGGTGTCAAGCTCTCTTAGAAATATAAGATGTTGACGAAAATGATCTCCTAAGCGTAAACCGGTCTCCCCTATGTACTTCATACCACAACGTTTGCACATAATAGCATAAATAACATTGTGGGAAGTGCAGGTGAAGCCCTCCGGAACTGATAACATGGACTTAGGGAAGGAGATCTGGCTAGCCTCGACAACAAACGGACAAGTGTTGCATCTACGGTGTCCGCAATGTCTGATACCATAAAAAGTGTCATCTGTCGTAAGGCTACTTCGAACTAAAGTGTCCCTGAGGTTCTTGTCCTGTCCGTAGGCCACCAATGGGGTTTCCTCAAAAAGTTCACATGTATCAGACTCAGTCTGGAGGAGCTGGAGATGGCAAAACAGTATGTTTTTAACTGCCAAACTATGAGGGTGGTGTGTGAATACCAGTTTAACTCTATCTGAGCTACAGTGCGGTTTAGGAGTGATGGCTTGTTGCCACGATATATGGCTGATGCGGTTCCAAGATGATGAGAGAACATGGTCTGGATAGCCGCGTTGACGGAAGAAATCTAGCATTTTATGGCCTTGATCATGGGAATCCAAATCCTCTGTACACAAACGTTGCAACCTAAGAAGCTGGGAAAAAGGAGTAGAGTCCTTACACAATCTGGGATGGGAAGAAGACCACAAGAGACAGCTGTGAGAGTCTGTAGGTTTATAGTGGACAGAAGCAGTTAGCTGTAGGGCTGATAGTAACGGCAATGTCGAGAAAGTTAGCAGAAGTAGCAGAGACATGGGAGATAGAAGAAATGACAGGATTGTACTCCTTAATAAAACTGATAAAGTTGTCAAGATCTTAATCTTAACTTTCAGATGATGATATAAGACAGAGTGAAGGCTTCAAGAATGTCTCTCTTGGGAATGTGTTGACCTCAGGCTACAAGGATTCCAAGATCACATTCCTGAGGGATGAAGATAAGGTAGAGCTTTACAAACATGCAGTTTTTAATTGCCTTATATTTTACAAGCGACCATTAATTTTTTTTTTTTTTTAAATTAAGTCAGATAAGATTTTCTCATCCTGGTCTAAAAGTTTCTGCTATAAAAAAGAGGAGTTAATTTGGAGGAATCAGTTTTGTTTATTTTATTTATTATTCACTTGTTTTTAGTGTCAGCTGTAGTCCCACTGCACATTATACACAAAAAACTGTTTTACAGCAGCAGAGGTTTATGGGTAAAATATAACAGTAGATTTCTGCTAATAAATAGTAAAGGGAAATTAAGATCATGCAGTGCAGCTATGTACCATTATGTAAACTTAGGGGTGTCTGAAGTTTTGTTCACCAAAAGCAAGGTGGCCAGGATCATTTTAATACTTGACAACATGGTGTAGCAGTAGCAGTAACTAGCTAGAATAGTATTTATTGGAAGTGGAAGAGTGTTTTTTTTTTTTTTTTGTGACAGTCATTTTGACCACTACTATGAGGTCACAGTCAGTTCATTCATTCATTTGCATGTCCCTTGCGGAACTTTGCCTCCCTAACAGCACTCCTGTAGGCCTCTCAGTTGTGAGCAAGATGGCCTGCTGCTGATGCATCCATTTTCAGATCATCAACGATGTCTTGCAGCCATCTTCACCTTGGTCTTCCTCTCTTTCTTTTTCCCATTATGCACCCTTCCAAGATGGTCAGTACTGGCAGGAATACCACCGTGACATGAGCTGAGATTGTTGCATGTGTGTCATGATTTTCCCAGACTGCCATTTGTAGGCTGACAAACTCTGTCTTTGGCAGCCTGGGTGACCTTGTGCTACTGATAATGGGGGCGCTTACCGGAGAAAAGATCCTGCTGCTTGCGCAAGAATTGTGTAAATCACACACAGAATTGTAGAACATGGTGTAATCCACATCATTTTACCGTGATGAAAATAAACAGTTTTTCATACAGATGCCATCAGTACTGTCCGCCATCTTCAACCAGAAGTGCACAATCAGTACTAACAAGCTATAGCAACTGTGTGCAGTGACTGGCTGACTTGCAGAAATTAAAGTATGATAGATAAAGAATGCTTACAGTTGCTGATTTTAACAACTTGTCCTGTGGGACAAAAAAAAAGAAGGGAGAGGGGAAATGTGACGGAGAGACATTCCTCCACTAACCGAAGCATTTATTTGTAAGATAGAGAATTATCATGAAGTGCAAGATGGAATCTACCAATGACCATAATTCTGTTATCTCTCTCTCACACACATGCATGCATATGCATACACGCACACATGTATATGCATACACGCACACATGTATATCTTACATGTTATATATGTGCCTATTTATTGTTATAGGAAAATGGATTTTCCATATGTGCACGATATATGTTTATGCACATTGTATGTGTAAAAAATATGGTAAAAATGACCGTACAGTTACATGAACTCTACTGTGAATACTTCACTGAATAGTTATGATTGTATGATTACAGGAACTGTACTCTAAATACAAGATTCCATCGTTTGAGGTTCAGGTTGGGCTCCATGAGCTCCTAGGCCACGGAAGTGGAAAACTGTTTATTGAGGTCAGTGGTATGTAGTATAGTCTCTAGCAGTTAAAAACATGTATGAATTTTTTTTGTAACTGTATCAGATTTAGTTTTTATAACCTTTTACATTTCCCTAATTAATTAATTGGTTCACCTTTTTTTTTTCCTTTTCTCTCATTCTTGCATGGCTAAAGATTTGTTACGTCTTCCAATAAGTATTTATTTATATTTTCCCAGTAAGATTCATTGTGAAATGTTAGTTTTATGTAACATAATTAATACTCGAAAACCTGTTCTTGTGCTTGGTTTCAGGAGTCCCCTGGGAAGTTTAACTTTGACGTAGAGTCTGTCACTCACACTGAGACCAAAGAAAAGGTAAATTTAGTTAAATGACCCGGCATATATATATATATATCTCTTTTAAGTGTCATTCTTTGTGTGATGAACCATTGAGCTTCTGATATAGACAAAAAAAATGTTGTTAAGCTGCTGAAGGTCAATGATTAAAAATATTGATGAAGATAGCAGATGTTGGTGGCTGAAGTATTTTGGATGTATTAAGAAGCAAAATAGTATACTAAAAGTAATCTTGGAAGGGAGGGAAAAAAAAATTCAAGGAAAAATGCAAGAGGATAATGGTGGACAAGCAGGATCAAGATGTCTTCAAACGCTTTGTAACATTAAGAGAAAGAGCTGTTGAATCTGCTCGTCTTTGTGAGTCTTTCAGCAGTGAAAATTTTCTTTGTTTTTCTTCTTCAACACTCTCAAACAAGTTCGATATTTTCAAAGAATAGCAGCAGTCCATCTAAAGTTGTCAGCATTTGTCATCTTATCTTATATCTTATATCCTTCCCGTGCCGTTAGACGTCACATAGGGCTCGCAAAGTAGTTCGCCAATTTTTCCTGTCTTCGGCGAGTCTTTCAACCTCAACAAAGGATTTTATGCCTGTTAACTTGGCCTCTCTTAATAATGTCCTCTTCAGAGTTTCACGCGGTCTGCCCCTTTTTCTTCGGCCTGTTGTGTTCCACTTGATAGCTTGTTTTGGGATTCTCTGATCATTTCTTCTCATCAAGAAATTTGTCATACAGTATGGTATTTTGTGATAGGCATGTGTGCCTTCTTTTGCTCTTCACATGTGAAGCAGTCTTTCTGCAAATGCTGGACTGTCATGTTTCCAGTGCCACAAGTGCATTCATCACTTTTTTAAAATCTGATCCTGTCTGAAGACCACCATAATTGTAATTTATTGAATGCTTAATGGAAAGCTGATTTCATTAAAAGGTTTTCTGTTTCTGACATTTTTTTTTTTGTCCAGATAACCAGTTGGTACAAACAGGGAGAGACTTGGGATAGCAAGTTTTCAACCATAGCTTCAACATATGAAGAGTGTCGAGCTGAGTGTGTTGGTATCTATCTGTGCCTGCTGTCTGATGTCCTTAAGTGAGCATTGCTTCTTGGTTTTCACTCATGGTAGAATTGCATAAATGTTATATAACACTAACTGTACTAAACATCATCCAAGATGACACAAACATTTTTGTAATCAAGCAATATAGCAACCATTTTTATCAAAATGAGGTCACTGATGCCAGTTTTTGTTTGTTTGTTTGTTTGTTTGTTTGTATTTAAGGCAGTTTAGATTTGCAAACATGTAACCACATAAGCAACAAAAACATATGCCTGAAGTTATTGTTCTTCTAAGGCTATGTGGTAGGAGTTAATGATTGAAGAGGATACGAGATTTTAGTGCCAAGATGAAAAGGCATCGATTATCAACCAGTGTGCTGATGATAGTCTGCAGGTGTGCCACAGAAGTTTGTGAGAGTGCATTTACCATTGTTATCTTATCAAAAGTCAATATAAAGGCATTTTAAGATGAAAATGAATTACTTCTAAATAACATGTTGCATAATTCTTTTGCTTTCTGAGGGTTTTTTTAAAAAAAGAAGTAGGTGTTATTTTGCAACTGTGGTCAAAAATAAATATACATGTAACTTGGTAACTTGGAAACTTAACTTGTCAGAATTATTATATGTCCAGTGATAACCAACATACCCGTATGCTCTCCTGAACTCTCCACTATATTGCCAATTCTCATAAATTATATACAGTCTTTGTACTAAACTGATGTTGAAAATACGTGAGAAAATAAACCATGAAAGTGGAGAGAGAAGAACAAAATCACTAAGGACCAGTTCTGTACCCACACAGAATAGTTTATTTGCTTGTTCCTAAGTTATAAGAGAAAAGATGGTCAAAATGTATTGGAAATGTCATGAAAAGACAGAAGTTAGAGAGCCTAGTAATGACTGAAAATTTCAAGGAAAAAAGGAAGGCCAAGAGAAGAATATCTCAGTGGATGACCAAGTGGCATGAGAAAAAGAAAAGCTTTCTGTTGAACTGATTGGAAACACCAAGTATCACACAAGATAGAGACTTCTGATTGCCAGTGCTGTTTGATGATTCATGATCACCAATGTTGTTTGGTGCGGCACATAATAATTGTTCTCAGCAGTAATGAGGACAGAAAGTCAATTATTTTTTTTTGGTGACTGTTCTTATTGATCTTATTTCAGACATTAATCTTTCTTTTCTTTTTTTTTTCCTCAATGGACTGCAGGATATTTGGGCACACGGGTGATGATGCCGATGATATCATATACGTGAACTGGCTGAACATGGTCAGAGCTGGGCTGTTGGCTTTGGAGTTTTACTCTCCTGAGACAAGTTCTTGGAGACAGGTACTGGAGTAACAGTGAAAGGGTTTTAGCTGTAAGATAATTATTAGATAATGATAACAAACTTGTTGGTGTAAGGCACATGAGGGAAAACAAAGTAAATTAGTGCAAATGGAGGCATGTTGATAGCGACCTGGTTGTCTCAAGCAATAACTTGTGGGCTTATAACCTGCCCAGCACCCTGCAGTTGGTTTGGTTATAAAAATGGTCACCTGTTACATTAATACTGAGAAACAGTCTCCTAAAACAGAGAATATCTATGGGGCGAGGCACACCAGACTCCGCTGCACACATGTCAGTGATTGTTGGAAAAAAAAAAAAGAAACGGCGGGATTTCATGTGGGAGTCTGTCCCACCGGTATGGGATTTGCCTGATCCATTGTGTTTAAACATTTGTAAAAAAAATTGCCAGTTGTTAACGGGAATTTAACAATGTTTGAAAAGAGTGACATTTATCATTTTGAGACAGATTGAGAATAGTAGTAAGTTGCTTGAACTTTCACACCTGTTTTTTTTTTCTTCTGTGCTTATTTTCTGTGATTACTTGGGCAAAGACCCATGTTACCATTTTTTTTCTTTCTCTCTGTGCTGTTTGGTCAGTCCACCTCATACTTTTCTGTCATTTGTTCTCTTTTTTTCGCTTCCTCTGAGTTTCCATTGATTTTCTGGTTCTCTGACGTCTGTCTTCTTGTGGTGTGCATAGAATTTTGGTTGTCTCTGTGCATTATAGTTTTAACTAACTCCAAAAAGTCATAAATGATTTAGATTACAATTTTAGTTAAAATACAAGGGAGAGTCAAATGAAAACCTTAAATTTATTCTGCATAAACTTTATGGAACTGCAGAACATCATGGACAATATGGTATGCTGATCCTTTGTCTCATATCCAAACAAGAGGCTATTTCATTCACTGTTATGTGTCAGTTTTTCCTCACCATGGTTTGCACTGCTGCAGTGGCCTCTGGCTTTACTAAATCTGTGTGGCTGACCTGATTGAGAAGGGTCGTGTCCCAGAGCAAATCTGTTTCAAAGCTTTCTACTCCATTTGTATGCTTGCTGCATTGACAGACGTGCATCAGCATACTGCACTTTCATTCTTTGATGAATTTCAGTGAGTTGCATCCCTTCACTACACAAAAAAAAAACAAATAATAGAATGTTGCTCTTCTGTGGTGCATGTTGCAAGTGGTGTTGCCAGTTTTACACTACAGCCCTGCCTACATGTAGCGTTCCAGCTTTGTGCTGCCACCTATTGGCCAATCTTCAAATCATACTTATCACTGTTATCAACTTCCAAGACAGTCGCTCGGTTTCTAAATTTTATTGCACTTTTAAGGTTTTCATTTGACTCTCTCTTATATATATGTGAATATTTTGCTGTGGTGCTGAAGAATAAGTTAGAAAGCCACACATCCACAGATGCTTCAATCAGCATTTCCACCAGAAGACAGTAACTGATAACACCAGTCCTGTGTTGACTGACCATCCTTCTGGTGCTTTTAATTAGCCATCGTGTAATTTTAAAAAAAAAAACCAAAGGTAATACACAACAAATTTTTGCTTCTGCTGTCTTCAGACCTAACGTTATATCATTTATCTTCAGGCCCACATGAATGCCAGGTTCGTTATTCTTCGTGTGATGCTCAAAGCGGGAGAGGATCTGGTGAAGATAGAGAAAATTGCTGGAGATGATGGCAAGCCTGATCTGAGGGTTACATTAGACAGAGCAAAGATCATTTCCGTTGGGAAACCAGCCATTGGTGACTTCTTGAGAAAGCTGCAGGTGATTTCAGCTATTGTAGTGATCTGGTATATGTAAACAAATGACTTGTATACACAACAATAACCAACAGCATTGGTTATTCTTGTGTTATACCTAAGTGATTTGCTTTTTGTTAGTTATAAGCTGCAGGTTTTTTATTTTTTTATAAATGTTTTTGTTGTCTCATAGACTAAAGTTTTTTTAATTTTTTGTGTGGATAAAGTATCAGTAGTTCTGTTTATGTGAAGGTCTGAAGGTTTTTTGTCATTGTTGCATTAATATGTCACAATGTGAGAACTTTTGTTATTTAAATATGATAAGTGAACTAACATAGTGGGTGGCTAAATTTATCAGGATCACAGCATCAGAACTAGTTTAAACTCATTCCCATCACTGCAAGGTGCAGCAAGAAACAAGACTATCACTACAGTTTGGCCAGTGTGGCAGGTGTTGATTATGTTCTTGGAAGCAATGGAAGGAGTTTGCTGATGAACTTCTCTCCTTCTTCTTCTTCTTCTTCGTCGTTCGCATTGTCTGTCTATACCTGCAGTCCTGTCTCTTGGATAAATTTCACTGTTTTTTGTAATTCATGTATGGAACCGTAGAGCTTATCTTCTTTAGTGGTTTCACTGGGCCAGTAATTATTTCTCAGTGTCTCATAGTTGGTGCAGCTCTGGAGGATATGTTCCACAGTTTGGGGCACCTGGGCACATGTACATAGATTAGTAGTACCAACCTTAAACTTTGTATACATATGACTTCAGAGTCGGCTGTGTCCTGTTCGGAGACGGAAGATGGTGACTTGTTCCTTTCTGTTTAGCATGTGATAGTCATCACGTGGTGGTGTTTGTGGCTTCCTGTAGGTTTTTATCATGCTTTTCTTCTGATTATAGGTGATTGGTATGTCTGGTTGCTCCATTTTAGTGCCCTCTTTGGCCAGATGGTCAGCTTTCTCATTGCCTGGTATCCCACAGTGAGAGGGAATCCATTGCAAAGTGACTTCATGTTGTAAGCCAATTTTTGACAGTGCATCCTTAAGGTCTGGTAGTTTGTTGCACTGAAGAGCTTCCAGTACTGATCTTGCATCTGTGAGAATTACTACAGGACATGTATCAATTCTGGAGTCTGAAAGTTTTTCAACTGCAGCAATAATTGCCCTAACTTCTGCATCAAAGTTGTTGCAGTATTTTCCAGTGGGTATGGAAATCTTGTCAGTGGTGTTGTTTGGATATTCAATATGTGCTCCTGCCCCTCCATTCTTTATGGCATTGTGTGCAGATCCATCTGTATACACACGTATACAGGTGTCACATGGATATTTGTCATCTAGCACACTAAGTGTGGCTGTTGATCTTACAAGGCTGCTTTGCATCTCACCATTCTGCACACCTTTCACTTCAGTCTGAATAGTTATTTGTGTATAATCTGCTTCTTTCCATAGTGTATGCTCTGGTACAGATGATAATGGAGTGACTACAGTTGGAAGGTCAGGTATCAGCTTACGCATACGCTTGGCCTGATGAATGAAGCTGCTTCTTTTAAGCCGTCCTAATGCCAAGTTATTGAATCTCTCCTTCAGGGGATGGCTTACAGAGCTAAGGAATTTCTCTCCCATGGTCATGACCTTTGTGTCTCTAAGTTCCTTTAGCGGTTGAACACCAACTATTTTCTACATTTCTACTATTGGTGTGGACCTCATGGCACCTGTGATAATCCGTAGTGACTGATTTTGAACCTTGTCTAGATTATGCAGCGTAGTGTTTGATGCTGTGCGCCAAGATGTTGAGCCATATTCTAAATGTGGTAGTGAATACTTTGCTGATATACATTCTTGAGGATTCTTTCACTAGCTCCCCATGTGGTTCCACTTAATTTTCTTAATATGGCTAGTTTTCTTCTGGCTTTTGCTTCTGCACTGTTGATGTGTTGCTTCCAAGTCAGTTTTGAGTCAAGAGTCACTCCTAAGTAAGTGGCTGATGAACTAAAATCTGGCATAAAAAGCCACAGAAGAAATACCTTCAGTTAATGATGAAGTGCTTTTCAGTAGCTCTTCTGGCATTCTGTGTTTGACACCAGAAAAAAGTGCACCAACTATGAAACACTTTAAGCTCACTTGCTGACCCAGCAAAAAGACCCAAATCGCAAAGATTTGTGGTTCTATCTATCTTACGTCCTTCCCGTGCTGTTAAACATCATATAGGGCGCGCATGATAGTTTGCCAAGTTTTCCTGTTTTCAGCAAGCTTTTCATCCTCATCAAGGGAATGGCCACTAAACCGGCCTCTCTTAACAACGTCCTCTTTCTCATGATCGACCTCTTTTTATTTGGCTTGTTGTGTTTGACTTGATAGTTTGTTTTGGAGTTCTCTTTTTTTCTCATCATATGATTGGCGTACATCCATCCCATTTTTCTGATCACCCATGATCTATACAGAAACTGCCCAGTTTATCAAAGAGATAGTTACATATATAGACTGTAAACTCATATGAAGAAATTTTCAACTTCCAAACTTTTGAGTCTTATTAATGTGCAGAGTCAAAGATGATCAGTGCAGTAGCAGTATGGCACATTGTCATATGCCCATTTCTGTGTAGGAAACAATCTGGCACATTGTCATATGCCCATTTCTGTGTAGGAAACAATCTGGCACATTGTCATATGCCCACATCTATGTAGGAAACAATCTGGCTCATTGTCATATGCCCATTTCTGTATAGGAAAAATATTGGGCTTATGACATTTCTTTGTAGGAAACTCTCCATACCACTCAGTATAAGCATACAGATCATCTAACTCAAAACTGAGTTAACTGTATTTACTGAAGGATCTAGAATCTTTCATTCATTGTTGTATGTGACCTTGTATGTGTCCACAGGCTGCTAAACTGTAGATTGGTTTTGTATACTTGAGTGCAAGAGTTGCATAGTGATTAGGGCACTCATCTGTCATGACAAGGTCACTGGTTCAAATCAGGTTTGAGAAGCTCCAGTTACTCAGCCACCTGCCCTCCCCATTGAGAATTTCTTCTCTAGGGCATGATAGGACTATATTTTTTTGGTTTTTCCCCCTTGAAAATTTATGAACCTTGATATAACTTTTACAGTACATGCCTCACAATGACATTACAGGTGTACAAGAGCACAGGTGATGTAGAGAGTGCAAGAAAAATGTACAGCTACTATTCAGATGTCAATGACCAGGAAAGTCCAAAGTTCCTAAGCCTACGCAGCATTGTCATGGACAGGAAGCAGCCACGCAAGCTGTTTGTCCAGCACCACACTTATGTGGAAGGTAAGTTAAAAGTTGTACTCTTTTGTGAACATATTAGGTTGGTTTCATTATGGTGTAATTCACCATAATGCCCAATAGATCTCTTCATTTTTGGCAGAATTCTTTGTAAAATTCTGATTTTTTTTTATATTAGTTTTCTAAATACATTAGAAATCTCTTAATATCAGGCACAGCTTATTAAATTATTGTTAGCGGGGTAGGGGTATCCCCTATCAAAGGAAAAGTAAGACACCTCCTTACCTCTGTCAGTCTACGGGACATCCTTGGGCAAGGTGGAGTACCCGTACAGCGCCCCCAATCAGGGTGACATGAAGCCATAAGAGCAAGTGGTGGATGAAATGGGAGAGCAGCCAACAGGTAATGTTGGTTATGGTCACCATTCTATGATGGTAGGAAGATGATCTCAATGTAGGGACAATGGCTACAATCACTGACTAATACAGTCACTGCCCGGAAGGAAAGCAATGGTAAACTATCTTCTGGAAATATACCAAGAAACCAAAACAGCAATCATGGAAAGTCAAATAGGAAAAGGATCTGGTGGTGATGCCCCCAGGCCAGATAGATCTAATTTTAACACTGGGGAAGTGTGTGAGACAGAGGTCAGTACTAGTAATTGTGATGACGAACAAAATCCTGACTGTGTTACTAAGGAAAACCCCTGCATCAAACTAAAAAGAAAAATAAGAGTAGGAACATGGAATGTGAGAAGTATGTATGAGGGAAAGTATCAAATAATAAGTGACGAGATGAAAAGAAAAGGGATACACATTTTGGGAATCTGCGAACATCGATGGAAGGGATCAGGACACTTCAAGGGCGAGAATGATAATATCTTTATATACTCTGGTGAAGAATTAGGAGGAAAGAATGGCGTGGCTTTTTACTTGGACAAATCAACATCAAAAGCATTACTAGGTTACAATCCAGTAAGTGATAGAATCCTCACAATCAGACTTAAGGGCACCCCTAGAAATGTAATAGTCATCCAGATATATGCACCTATATCAGCAGCAGAAGAAGAGGAAGTAGAAGACTTTTATAACACACTGCAGATGACATTAGACCAGGTACAGAAAAATGATATTGTATTAGCAATGGGAGATTTTAATGCAAAGATTGGTACAGAAAGAGCAGAAGATGAAGAACATGATGTAGGGAAATTTAGCATAGGACATAGAAATGAGGCAGGTGACAGGCTTTTTGCATGGAAAATGAGCTAATGATTGCTAACACACTTTTTAAACAACATCCAAGAAAACTTTACACATGGACATCACCTGATGGGAAAACCAAGAATCAAATAGATTACATTTTAGTGCAGAGAAGGTGGAGATCAAGTATAACATCAGCAAAAACTTTACCAGGTGCTGATTGTGACACGGACCATGAGTTATTAATAGCAGACATGAAGATAAAGATAAAAAAGACAGTTACAGGATCAGGACCACTCCGCTTTGATCTTAGAAAAATACTAGGACAATACAGTATAGAAGTGAAGAACCATTTCAAAATCCTGATGGATGTACAGGAAGAGATGACACCAGATGAACTGGTCATGCAGGCCAGAGGTATCTTAATAACAACAGCTAAAGACATGGTTCCAGTAAAGAAAACACAAAAGAGTGGATGGATTACAGCAGGCACACTAGAACTGATAAAACAACATAGAGAAATGAAGATGCAGTGGAAAGTGACAAACAACAACAAAGAGTAATATAAATCTTTAAAAAAGAAGTACAAAGAAACATAAGAAAAGACAAAAAACAATACATACAAAATTGTTGTGAAAGAATAGAAGGACATCAGAAGTGTGAAAGAGATAATGAAATGTTTAACTCTTTCCATGCATTTGGTCGATATAGCGACTCTTCCAGTATCCCGAAGCTACCGTATGGTCATTATAGTGACAATTGTTTGTTTCATTAAAACAAGCGGTGTAACATTTAGATTGTACATATTTCGTCCACGATTCCGGTGACACTTTTCAAAATGGCGAAAGAGTGCCTAGTTACGACCGATTCCGAGCAAGAAAAAGGAAGAGAAAGACCGAAATTTTTCAATTTTTGATGATGTAGATAGGGGTATGGACATGGCCTGTGACCACCCCACTGCTCTTGAATGTATTCCAAGTAGATCTAGACATATTTAGACGACTGGAGAAGTAGTTGGGAGTTATTTCAGACATTAATTTAGCGAGAATGCAACATAGAATCAGAATACGAGATCGACAAGTAGATCTACACATCTCAGATGGTAAGTAGTGTAGATCTAGACCTAGCCGATGGTGAGCTGGGCACAATCAGTGTCTAAAAACACCACATTACTTCTTTTTTCCTAAAAAACTCTGCATTTGTGAAGTTTTCATTCATTTAGCTATACTTTGAAACATAATAAGTATACGGAAGTACATGGAAATACTGTTTTCCATTCCATTTTATAACTATACCCCCTAACATATTAAGACCCGTGTTTTTACTCCCGCACTCCAGAACACGTCCGTGTTTCTTCCTCCAGCACGGGAAGAGTTAAAGAAAGGAAGACATTGACGAGAAATGTCACACCTAAGCTAAATGTAATTTGAGACGAGATGGGGAATACCTTGATGGAGAAAGAGGAAATTCTAGAGAGATGGAAGGAATATTGCAGAGGAATGTATGAAACAACTGACTGTGAAAGCAGAAATCAACAGCTTGTTTATTTTATCTTGCATATCTTTGTGACTGCTTGATAATAGACAAATGTCGTTCGCAAAGTCAAGATCCTTCAGCACTGTGTCAAGGGTCCATTGTAATCCTCTGCGTTTGTTTGATGTTGCCTCCTTCATTAACCAGTCTACTGCCAAGATAAATAATGTTGGTGATAGTACACATCCCTGTTTCACTCCTGTTTGTACCCTAAAGCTGCTGGAGGTATGTTCTCCACAGATAACTTTGCACTGAAAACCCTCGTATAGGGCTTTGATTACATTAACTATCTTATGGGGGAGGCCATGCCATCTTAGGATTTTCCACAGTGCATCTCTGTTGACACTGTCAAAGGCTTTCTCAAAATCTATGAATAATGCACATGTTGTGCTATGCCACTCATTTGCCTGTTCTAAATATGTGGTCTATGCATGATCTTCCATTCCTAAATCCTGCCTGCTCTTTCCGAAGTTTTTCCTCAAGTGTTGGTACAATTCTGTTGATGATTATTCTGCAAAATACTTTACTGGTGAGTGGCAGTAGGGTAATGCCTCTCCAGTTTCCGCAGTCTCTGAGGTCACCCTTCTTTGGTAGTTTTACTATAAGCCCAGTTTTCCACTCCTCTGGGGCTTTTTCTAGATCCCAAATTTGTTGTAATATCCGGCAAAGTTGTTTTGGTGTTTCTGTTTCTTCTGCTTTCAACATCTCAGCAGTCACTTCATCTTCACCTGGTGCCCTGTCTGATTTTAGCTTCTTCAGTATAAGATTAATAACAGAGAAATGCAGAGAATTTAATGTGAATCTATATTTATCCTTTATAGACTACTCAAAGGCATTTGATTATGTACAACACCAGAAACTGTGGGAAATGATGGAAAAAATGGGATTTCCAACACATTTGATACAATTAACATCACTGCTGTATCTAGACCAGCAAGCAGCAGTAAAAATAAATTGTGAAACAACAACTTGGTTTGACATAAAACAAGGGGTCTGTCAGGGGTGCATACTGTCACCTTACTTATTTAACTTGGTATACTGAAAATATAATGAGGATTGTTAGAGAAGATGTAGACAAAGAATATTACAATGCCATAACAATTGGAGGTTATGAAATACCAGATATTAGATATGCTGATGACACAGTATTACTATCCACAACACAAAAAGGAATGGAAAAACTAATTATGTCAGTCCATAAGAACATCGAAGAGCAAAACCTCTATCTTAACTCTATCAGGACCACCTAAAAAAAATGGGGACATTTCCATCAGTGCCACACAAAAAGCGCAGCTCTTGATATGTATAGGGGGTATAGTTGTAAAAGTGAATGTACAAAGTATTTCCACTTTAAAAGTATACATATTATGGATGAAAATAGTTGTAAATGTAAGAAGATTTCATAAATGAAGAGTTTTTTAGGAAAAAAGAACTGGTGTGATGATTTTAGCTGATAATTGTGTAGTGCTTACCATCAGCGATGCCTAGATGTACAATGTTTACCATCTGCGATTTCCAGATCTACTTAAATTTTCGTCCAATCTTGTCTTGTGGTGGTATTCTCACTAAAATAATGTCTGAAATAACCTTCTGATTACTTCTCCAATCCATTTAATAGGTCTAGATGTACTTGGGGTACATTCAGGAACAGTGGTCGGGTCATAGGACATGTCCTTATGCCTCCGAAATCACAATAAATATGGAAATTTCTCAGTTAAAACATCAATTTTGCTCGGTTGTTAGCCACACTTTGGATTGAACTATGAAAGGTCACCAGACATGCGCAGATAAATCGTGTACAATAAAAAGTTTTACAATAGTTTTACGCTGCAATGAAACAAAATCGCTATAATGATCATGGTAGGTGCTAGACTAATAGGGAGAATTCTCTGTAGTGCTGATGGCAGGGAAAGAGTTAATGCAAAGAAAACCCAAATTGATGACAACTGACAAAACAAACAAGGCAGCTGAAATATGTATCAGTAAGGAAAAATTGAAAGAAGTGGAGAGTTTTTAATATCTTGGATCACTGCTAAATAATAGAGATACAGTGAGAGAAATTAAAAGGAGGACATCTATCACTCTTCAGAAAGTAAAACAACTAAAGAATCTGTGGAGAGGAACAGACAGAACTACAAAAGTAAGATTTTTAAGGGCATGCATCTTTCCCATTGCAGCATATGCCTGTGAAACCTGGACACTTAACAAAACAGCTGAGAAACACATAAATGCCTTTGAATGTAAATGCTACAGAAGAGTTCTTCAAATATCATGGACACAAAAAAGAACAAATATAACCATACTTATCTTATCTTATCTTATATCCTTCCCGTGCCGTTAGACGTCACATAGGGCTCGCAAAGTAGTTCGCCAATTTTTCCTGTCTTCGGCGAGTCTTTCAACCTCATCAAAGGATTTTATGCCTGTTAACTTGGCCTCTCTTAATAATGTTCTCTTCAGAGTTTCACGCGGTCTGCCCCTTTTTCTTCGGCCTGTTGTGTTCCACTTGATAGCTTGTTTTGGGATTCTCTGCTCATTTCTTCTCATCAAGTGGCCAACATATGTCCATCTCCTTTTCCTGATCACCCGTGAGACTGGTTGTTGTTCAGTCATCTGTCTTATCTCTGCATTGTTCTTGAATTCATTCCACTTGATGCCGAGTATTTTCCTTAGGCATTTGTTTTCAAAAGAGTCTAATTTCTTTTCTATTTCTTTAGTTGTTTTCCAGCTTTCGCATGCATAAATGAGGGTGGATATTACATTTGAATTGAATAGTCTTAACTTGGTTTTTGTGCTTATAACTTTTGAATTCCATATGTTCTCAAGATTCTTGAAGATTGATGCTGCTTTTGCAATTCTGATCCTAACTTCCTTTCTACAATAACTTAATATCAAAGAAGGCTGGCTAGTAAAGAGGATTAAAGAGAGAAAACTTAAATATTTTGGACACATCAGATGTCATGATAATCTAGAGAAGACTGTCTTGGAAGGGTATATAATGGGAAAAAGAAAGAGAGGAAGACCAAGGCGAAGATGGCTGCAAGACATCGTTGATAATCTGCAAATGGATGCATCAGCAGCAGGCCATCTTGCTCACAACCGAGAGGCCTACAGGAGAGGTGTTAGGGAGGCAAAGTTCTGCAAGGGACATGCAAATGAATGAAATTAAATTATCACATCCAAATACTGTTTTTAACTTTAGAATGAAGAGGCCAGTCGCTGGAATTTGAAACCGGGTCACCTGGTCAGCAGATGAATCCACATACTCACCAACCAAGCTATCTGGTTTTGATTTCCACTCACCGCAGTGGCAGTCAAACCCAGCCTCAAGAAAAAAAATGGGTACCTGGGTTAACGCCTTGGGAAGAAAGAGGAATGATGCTGCTAGCTATGGAGTTCATGTTGATGGCAACACTTGTCAGTAGTTTCTGGTCAGCCGCTGACTAGGCAGCAGAGCACTCATGGTTTGACCGTGTGCAGTGATGCTGGTTCACAACTCATGCCTTTCTTTGCCAGTAGATCACTTCTGTAGAATATTATATATACAAAGACAAGTGAATGCTTTTGTGCTAGTGGAGTCTTATAACTCCAGAGCATACACCGCATGCAGTAGTGCCCGTCCCATGTTTATTAACATCACCACATGTGACTGGAGATATTGGACATGAAATAGAAGTTAAGGGGCTTTCACTTTACATGCAAAAGTGTGGAGTGGGGGGGGGGGCAGTGTTTGCTTTCAGACTGCGGAGTAGGTTTGCCAAATCTTTGACTGTAGATCAACCTCAAATTGCTTTCGGCTCTCACAACCTTGCAGACTTTGCCCTCATATGCTCCAGATTTAGTTTGATCAAGACGAGAGCTCCGACACACTGAAAGAAGATAAAGTCATTTAATTCGTGGTTTTCTCCTCTGCTATTTTATCCTGTATTTTCCTGTGTATAATGTTAGCACATTCCTCTTTTTTTTTTTTTTTTTTGTTGTGAGTTTTTAAAAATGATATTGTATCTTTCTGTGTGCTATTTATTATGGTTTTGTTTTGTTTTGTTTTTTTTGTTCTTTTCAGATAGGGAAGTGAAATTAAAATCCTATGATTCAACCTCAAGTGGACTGATCCAGTCCTTTGTGGACCGATTTCCTTCAAGTGATATTGACAAGGTCATCTTGGAATTGTGGGAGAAAGAAAAACCATTCTTCTGAGCATGGATGTTGGAGAATGAGACACTATTTGACAGATATACATACAAACACATGCATCGCATAAGTGCAACATGTGCATGCTCCCGTAAATACGCAGCAGTAATTAATAATCAGTGTGATCTGTCGGTGTCATATGTTTGCGACATGGTCATTTTATCTAGTGTGATCCAATGATTGATGTGTTTCTGTCAGCAATGATAACAGCAATTATTAAATTGACATGTTTTTGAAGAAAATAACATTTGTTCACTCTGGCACTGTCTTATGTTGATTTTGGCTGTTTTTCAGTAGTTCTGTATTAGTTTATTCTACAGCAGTTCATTTTATTTTTAAAATGTTGATTCATAGTTGCTTGCCTTCTTTTTTCACATATTTTATTTTTAATCTGAACATTTTGATTTGCAGTTTTTCATATTACAATTTTTTTTTATCACAGTGATCATGATAATAGAAATTCTCTATATAAATAATATATATCAATTTGACATGCTATCAAAATAACTTCAGAACTTTACAAACTTCTTTTTGTTTTTTAAATGAGTTGAACTTATAAGGGAAAATAACTTTAATTTCCATTTCATTAAGCCATCAAATCAAAATGAAATTTTAAATATTCTGAAATATAAGAGAGGAATTATTCATTTGAAATTATATGATGGGACGTATGAGTAGAATTGTTCATTTGAATTTAAGTTGTTGATCACATTGTAGATGTTATGAGTAGAGATGGATCTCGACTTACGTAAAACTGACATAACAAATATTTGTACTTGCATAAGAAATTTCAACCATGCATAGAGGTTGCAGACAGCACCAAGGCAAAACATTGAAAATATGCACAAAACTCAAGTCAGTGCATGTGCAAGCCTCTGAAAGGCAAGGAGGTGGTAGTTGGCTCAGTTGATTAGTACACTGTTCTCTCATGGCTAGACAGTTGCTCGTCCTTCTGGGGTCCATGTTCGAATCCCAGGTAGTTCTCTTGTGATTTTTCTTTCTCTTACATCTCACCAAAGTGCTTTTTTTAATGATTTTGTTTTTTTTTTTAAGTCTAATCCCACAAAACTGTGTTCTCTTACTTTACCGTCTGAAAGGCAAGTTGCTGCCTTTTTCCTGTTTCCTCATGTATCACACTGCATTAACGTCTCTGTGATGATAATGAAGTGCTTTTATTTCATTTTTACAAATATTTTCATTTTCTGCATCATAGCTGGCGTAAACGCTCAGCAGAAGGTGAATAAAGAGCCAACTCATAATTGATTTGGAGGTGAAATTGAGAATGACGCTGAAATATAAAGGTGGATAAAGTTTATCTTTAATTGTAGGTGAACACTAAATATCATGATATCATTTGTGAACATTATTGTGAAGGATGTTGATCACATAAATCTGACATAACATAAAAACTGACTTAAGAAAAGAGTTACAGCAATAACAATTTGGAGTATGTAATTTGTGACTCAGCTGGTTTTAAGTGTAGGTAATGGGCCATAAAATACTGCAGGATTGTAAATAGAGGGCATAGTGTTCTCAAAACAAAAAAAAAAGGTACATGTTTGTACAGAGCAACCTTAGACCACAAATAATACTCCGCGCACTGCAGCAGAAATAGAGCAAAATGCAGCATCATCTGTTGGAGTTCCCTAACCCTGAAGGAACTCTAGAACTTATCTACTAGCACCACCAGCAAACAAAAAGAGCAACAAAAAATATGCTGTATAGAGTTCACAACAACAACACAAAAAAGGCCTTTTATTTTAAAAAAAAAAGTGAAAGGGCTAAAGAGGTGCCAAGAGGTTTCATTTTTATAATTGTAAATACAGATACATAAAGTGTCACTTCAGTAAATCTTTGGAAATAACTAAAAAATGCTAAGAAACGAGCTTTAAACTTTAACACAGCAAGAACAATATTTCTGCTTATGCCTTCATCAGAACGTGGCAACTGAAAAAACACAGTGAGAAGGAGAGAGAATAAGTATAAAGAATGAAACTAAAATTTTTAATAGTATAAGAAAGGTGGGAAATTTATAGCCTTTCTTTGGAGCAACCAATGATTCATTGCTGCGAATTCAGTCTCACCAACTTACATACTTGCTAAGAAATTCATACTCAAATTTCCTTTATGACTATGGAATCAGGTTCATCCTTGTTAAATACGCTAACAAATAATGATTAACATGAAACTTGACAGGTACAAACCTTTATTCAACATTTCAACCTGAGACTACCCTTGAACCAGTGTAAAGTTGGGGGGGGGGGGGGGAGGGAGGGGGAAGAAGATAGAATAATTCAACTGGATAAGCTTATGAGGAAGGTTTGGTCACATTTTTAGTTTTACCATTTAATTCTCCTCACTTTCTTATTTCATTTTGAAGGTACAGGATTATTTGTTGATGTAGATACTGTTTTGTATATGGTTATGACAACAGACCAAAATTAATGTGTCATAATTATACATGTATGACTGTTTTACATCACTGGCAAGTGTGATTGTATGTGGAATGGTGCTGTGCATAAACCACTTCATTACTTGCAATACAGTATATTTTTTTTTCTTTTTAAAATCCAACTTTGTCTCTATATTTACAGTGTTCAGAGACAGTTTCATTGCTTAATGTCAAATAAAACATATTATTCAGTAACATTTGGAGTTAATCCATTGATCCTGATGTCTCATGTATTTGTATGTGGGAAATAACAATTATTAGTTATTCTATGGGAAGCCAAGAGAACAAAAAAGGATTGAAATGGATATCATTTGAAAACAGATCTCAGATGCTGGTTAAACTCTGCATCACAAACAAGAATCTAATGAATGGAATTGGTGTCAGTTGCTGGGCCAGAGCCCACCACAGCCATGTTGATATTTGTTTGGTCTTACTCCTGCGTGGAGAGTAACCAACCAGAAAGGACTCTGCAATTCAAAATAAAATAAAATACCACGTCTGACAGTAGTTTATGTTCCTTCCTGTCCCAAGTGATCGAGGGAATAGCTAATTTCCCAAGCATCTAATGTCAGAACTAGATATATAGAGACAAGTGGGGGCAAGCAGTGACTGTACAAAAAGGGGCAACCAAAAAAGTGACTGGGTTATTGTAACTTTAAATTCTGGGTATTGCAGAAACTGAAGGCTGATGCCTACTTGGCAAGCTGTTGAGCCATGCTTCTTAATCAGCAGCACCATGGTGGGGATTAATGTTGTCATTAGGACCAGCAGAATGAAGCTTATCAGTGCTTTGTCATACTTCCATGCAGTACTTATCACAACAGGCTGGTCTGATGTTGCTGTCTGGCCAATTTAATTGGTGTTTTCTCCACACTAGTGTTAGTCCGCAGTTTTTTATTTGTCTGTCCATCTGTCTATCCAGGGCCATGCCAACAGACACTGGTGGTAATGTTTTTCCACATTTCTCTATTCTGGGAATTAATTATGATTGGACTGGTGTTCTTTCTCCATGCCACTTCATCAGTCCATCTATCATATTCTCTCCTTGTTGTCTGCCTCTATATCTTTTGCCTTCTACTATCCCTGTTATTTTCAAATATTCCAGTTCAATTCCTCTCATGATGTGTCCTGTGAATCTGGATTGTCTTTTCCTGAGTTGTCTCTTCTGCCTCTTTCAGACCCCTTTGTTTGATACTCCTAAGGAACTACATTTCCATATCCTCCAGGCAGTGCTGTATTACCCTGGTGACTGTTCATGTTTTACATCCATAAAGCAGGACTGGTTCAATATAGCATTGTAGTGCTCTTTTCCTCACTTTCATTGTCAGTGATATTTTAGTCTACAAAGATTAAAAAGAAAAAGCCTCTGATACACTAATTGTGTAATCTTACATCCTTCCCGTGCTGTTAAATGTCACATAGAGCTTGCATAGTTGTTTGCCAAGTTTTCCTATTTTCTGCGAGTTTTTACAACTTCATCAAGGGATGTTATCCCCACTAAACTGGCTTCTCTTAACAATGTCCTCTTTAGAGTTTCACGTGGTCGACCTCTTTTTCTTTGGCCTGTTGTGCTCCACTTGATAGCTTGTTTTGGTATTCTATGATTGTTTCTTCTCATCACATGGCCTACATATGTCCATATTCTTTTTCTAATCACCTATGAGACAGGTTTTTGTTTGCTCATCTGCTTTATCTCTGCGTTGTTCTTAAATTCATTCCACTTTATACCAAGTATTTTCCTGAGGCATATGTTTTCAAGAGCCTAATTTCTTGTCTATTTCTTTAGTTGATATCCAGCTTTCGCATGCATAAATGAGGGTGGACATCACATTTGAATTGAATAATCTTAACTTGGTTTTTGTGCTTATAACTTTTGAATTCCATATGTTCTCAAGATTTTTGAAGTTTATAAAGTCACTGAGTTGAAAGAAAATATCAAGGATCGAGACCCGTGGAGCCGTATGGCCCTTAATGCCTGTTGGCAAGATATCTTATTATAATGCTGATATCAATGGGTATATCATATGATCACCTCTCTTGACCTTCCCCTTCCCCCCCCCCCCCCCTTTCATGTTTATCTTTCCCGTTGTTCCTGCTGGTAATATCTATACTGTTCAAAAAAGAAACGCAACACTACTGTAGTCATAAAGGACACCAGATTTCAAACTTGTATCAAAATTTTATTTTACCGAATTAATGTTTCATTCTTGGCATGAAGAAACTTTAAGACTTTAACAATGAAATGATGTTCATTAAATTTGGTTTGGACTTCTATTCTTTGTGAATGAGGCCTCTGTTTCAGTAAGGTGCATAGCCTCCTCTGGCCTGTATCAGAGAACGACATCTCCTTGACATGGATCCGATCAGCCATTGGATCTGTTGTTGTGGGATGGCTGCCCACTCTTCCCACAGTGCAAGAGACAACTGTTGGAGATTGGTTGGCGCCACGTCTCACTAACGGACTTGTCTGTTGAGTTTATCCCATAAGTGTTCTATAGGGTTCATGCCTGATGGCACGGATGGCCACGGAATGGTCTGGACGTTGTTGTCAGCGAGGAACTGGGTGGTGAGTTGTGCCACATGAGGTTGAGCGTTATCCTGCTGAAAAATCGACCCTGGTGCAGTCAGAAGTGGAAGGACGTGAGGACAAAGAATTTCAGCCATGCTTCAGTTTGTACCAGATCACTTCTTCCCATGAAGCTGATCATCCACCACACCAGTACACCTCCACCACCATGTGGAGGAGCCTCATCCACGCAGTTCTGGGCGTAGCGCTCATGGACTGCGGTAAACTCTTCTCCGTCTATCGTGTCGCTGGAGCAGAAAGAATGATTCATCACTAAACCAAACCCTTCTCCATTCATTCCAACGGCCCACTGACGATGTTGGTTCGCCCACTGCAGTCGGTTCTGACGATGCTGGCCCGTAAGAACATGACTTCTATAGGGTTTTCTAGCCCAAAGACCAGCGTCGTGCAGCCGGTTCCTGACCGTTTGATCTGAAATTCGATGAGCTGCTGTCATTGACTGGACTGTTGAAGACGCAGATGCAAATCAGTTCGTGAGGTGACCCAGCCGTATGAAGCGGTCTTCGGCAGGAGTTGTGACTATGGGTCTTCCACTGCGCAGGCAGTCTGCAACTGAGCCAGTTTCTTGAAATCATATCCAGAGGCGACTAATGGTGCTTCTAAACTAATTAAATTGTCTGGCTACTATACTTTGTGACTGTCCAATCTGTAAACGTTTAATGATGATGAGTCGCGTTGTTCTGTAGTGAGACGAGACATACTTGCGCATTGAATTTTCAAAAGAATTGATTCGATCTTTTATAGGCATTCAATAACATGGTCAGTGAGTTTTGTGTTCAGTAAGTTTCACAGGATTCTCGTGAACCTGTCATGAGTTATTGTTAAAAATGCTGTTTTGACTAGTGTCGCTTTTCTGTGCTTCAGAATCATCTGGTGAGTACAATTCAGGTCAGCACGTAAAGCGGATGTCCAAGTGAACGTTTCAGGCAATTTGCCCATGTCTGATCAGCAAACTTCAGTTTACATCGCAACATCGTATTTGTTGCGGTTTTTTTTAAACAGTTTACCTTTTGTAGCAGAATCTCGTGAAAAGGAATCTTGCAACGGCACATGATGATGCTATGGGTTCTAGTAGGCTCCCCTTGACATCCAACGACGCATGCGTCACTTTTGTTTGCATTCCAAACATCATGGCTTCCAGCAGAACTTTCGAAGATTTAGACCTCAGTCAAGACGAAGTGAAACGGCTTGGAGAAGCGCTCAAAGATGAGAAGTTTAGAAAAATGCTCGTCGAGTATGCAGAAGAAATATCCAATCCTGAAAATAGGCGTAAAGCGGAGGAAGAAATTGCTATGATAGAGAACGAGCGCGGCATGAGCGTGCAGTTCATACACCCCGAACCGGGGTATGTTTTAAAGACAGTCGTTGACGGCAGTGTTAAGACTTTCATAAACATTTGCCAGAATGATAAAATAGAGAAACCGAAAGCAAATAAGCAGGTAGGACCTGATGGTAAGTGGGGTGTTATGTGGCAAATTCCTCATTCGTTTGCACCTCCGAGGGAAGACTACGATAAATCACAAAAGACGTGCAAAGTCTTCGATGTGGTATTTCACCCAGATACCTACCGACTGGCCAAGAGTAATGAAAGATTTAAGAAGCTCGTAGAAGATACAGCTCTAGATGGGATAGAGTGTCAGTTCAGCGTGTCACTAGACAAGAAAAACGTCAAGAGACCAAAGCTAAAGTTCAAAGGAGTTCCGCAAGCAACAGTAATTAGGGAACGGATGAAGGAGACCTCTGATGTTTTAGAACCGGACGATATTCTTAGTAAAATGCCTTACCCATACGATAACAAGACATCATCAGAAAAAAGTAAAGAAAATGAAATGAAGCATGCAACAAAGAAAGCTAACAAGTCATTGGACGAGAAAATGAAATCAGATGATAACAAATTCACCGTGCCTAAATACACAATCACTCATCGTTCTGAACTTGATATGAGTGAGTATCGTAATGCACCAGATGCCAGAACATCTACATGTCCTAAAGAACTGGTAATAAAAATTGAGCTGCCATTGCTCAAGTCTGCAGCCCAGGCAAGTTTGGACATCTTTGAAAAGAGATTGGTCTTGGAATCTGTGTCACCTGCAGCCTACAGGCTTGATTTGTCCCTTCCTTATCGTGTGAATGAAGATGAAGGTTCAGCAAAATTTGACAAATATAAAAAGACACTGACCGTGACTCTTCCAGTTATACAGCCAACACCACCATCTGTTCCATTTTCAGAGGGAGACCAAACAAAGATGAAACTCGATAATGAAAGTACACCATTGATAGAAGATCTTTATAGTGATACAAGTATAGATAACACAGTGAATAACAAATCAAATTCAGAAGCTTTCTTGCATAATGATCAGATCAGAATGGATACAAATGATAATGTTGAACAGAAGACTTGTGAGAATGACAATATAACAGTTGAAAAAAAGTTGACTTTTCCGCAAAATGTGAAATGGTTATTGCCGAATCATCAGTTTTCTCAGGATAATGAAACAGTTTCTTTTGTCATCAATGTGAAAAATGTAGAGGAGAGAGCTGTAGAAATGTTCTTTCCTAGAAGTTCTGTAGCCATACTTCAGTTCATGTCCATTGGAGCTGGACTCTTCCCCATTTATTACAGTCTGTATGTAGAGTTTCCTGATGGATGCAGTATCAGTTCTGAACATTGCAGTGTTGATGTTAGTGACAATAATATTGTCTTTGTAATCTTGAAGGACAAGATGTGTAGAGGCCTGTGGGATAGGTTTAGTATAGGCACTGATAATACTCAGCTCGAGGTAAGTTTTATTTTCTTCTTTGTCTTTTGGTTTTATTTGACCTGTCTTGTTTGTCTGTTTATTTTTGTGCATGGCATTTGGTTTTCTTTTGTTGTAAGCATGCTGTACTATATAACTTGGTCTGTTTTGTTTTTGTTTTTGCAGATAATCATGAGAACTTCTTTTCAACAGTTGTACACAAAATGCTGTCTGATATTTTAATAGTTATATATTTACATGTAATCATTATTATATTATCATTATAGTGGCTCTTATCTTGGAAGTGAGGGTGTCCAGTTTCAGTGGCCTTGAAGGTCAGAATTGTATGCAAGAAATAAGAGTACATTAAAAAAAGAGAGAAAAAAGGTATATTTATGAAGTAAAACAAGCTGATTGTTTTAATTACCTTTTCAGTCTGTTAAAAATGATTTTACATGTTTTTCACATATTTTGGTAATTTTAATCAAATAAATTACGTTTTCATGATAACCTCCTGGACCGCCATTTGGACACCCATGTCTTGGAAGATTGCGCTGAAGATGTCAGATATTTGTAGAATCATTAAGCACCTTTTTTTTTTTTCTGAACAACATACGTTGTGTCTAATTCTGTAAAAACTTGATTGACATAGTTGCCATAGTGACAACAAACCACACCATCTTCAACGTTTGGTCTAAAATGGTTGTGACTATGTTGTCATTATGTCCCTTACAAAGCCTGACTTTGCCTCAGAATATTTTTTAGATCATGTTTTTTTTTTCTCTCGTCTTCTGCGGCTCCTTAAAATTCAGACCACATTTGAAGCTTATTATACCTGCATCCCATCTTAGTCTCTTACTGACCCCACAAAGCTTGCAGTTCCATTGTGCAGAGTCATTATCTTTTTTTTTTTTTTTAATCAAATGAAAACCCTACAGTGGAGAATTCTAGATAATGAAGAAGGCATTCATATGACAAAAATGGGATGAAGTCTACTCAAATATGAAACTGGAATGTCCAACAGAAAGACAGAAACAGCAGCTTAATACGTTTAGGAACACATAAAAAAGTGATGCATGTCAGGAGAAGAGAACAACTTATAACATCTAGACTGAAGGGTAACAGCTGACTTGACTTAGCAGGAATTAGAACCATCAGCCATTATATTTTGGTGATGCTGGCAAGATGACAGCAGAGACTTGCTGCTAGAATGTTCTTCTGGAGAAAATAAAGTTATTATATCCGGACAAAGGTAATATCATCATCATCAGGTGCCATGCCGACTGGCGTTGGCTGTTATGCTTCTCCAGAGTACCCGATACTTCATGCAGGCCATCAGCTCACTTGGTGATCTCGTCTCACACCATCTCATCAGACTGTTCAGTATCATTTCTCTCAGTCTTCCCCTGACTCTTCTTAAAAAAATATGATGTTCCTGGGTGGGCTCGAACCACCAACCTTTAGGTTAACAGCCGAATGCACTAACCAGTTGCACCACAGAGACACCTAAAGGTAATAACAAACTTAAAAACTAATTTAGAACTGGAGCTGTCAGCCAGTGTTCTTGTGCCACTGGCAGAATATGACAGCAGACAAGTATTGCACAAAATGCTTTCTGAAAAAGATTAGGAAAAATGAATCATCATCATATACCCAGGGGCATATAAGGTAGGGTAAAAAATGTCCAGATGTCTTGAGTAACTCTTTTGTTTTGTCTGTTCTGCCTTTCTCACACTCCAGAGTTATATTTAAAAGATTAATCTCCAAGTGCTCTTCGGATGCCGCGCGTGGAGTGAAACTCCTCCCGGCCAGTGAAGAAAATGTGAAAAAGAAATCAGGGTTACCATGCAGCACCGATGTGAAAAGGTGATGGAAAGGATAAAGTGAAGCTTAGTCGATATGTCTAGTGATCTCGCGGTGAGAGCTACTCATACCACAGCACCTCTGCTCTAGAGGCCGGCCACGTCCAATATACACCCATACTGGTGAAATATGCCTAAACCGGCTTAAACCAGTGGTGAAACTTGATGGCTACGCATGTCACAGTACCTCCGCTCTAAAGGTTGATCATGTCCTAAACACGTCCATACTGGGATAATATGCCTAAACCGGCTCAACCCAGGAGTGAAACTTACTAGTGGTGAGGATTCATCCTCCTGGACAAAAGCTCCATCCTGGTCACAACTAGGAAGGGTAGTGGCCACGACCACAAAATGCTGAAGTCAGAGACACTGGACCTGGTGGGGATGTATGCATATCCTAATCATCCTGAGGTTTTCCAGTCAGAAAGTCCACCTCTAGGCTGGATGGGCAACCACCTCTCACCCAGTGGGGATATACTGATATCCAAAACACATCGAAGTTTTCTGGTGAGAAAGTTCAACTCTATATTAAACTGGTGCAACGAAAATCACGATGTCATGCATTCCTGCTTCTAAGACCCACCAAGAATGCAGACTCAAACCCTGCAATACTCTGAACCTCTTGTGATCCTCTCGTGGATCTCGTGTGATCCTTTTTGGGACCACAGGACCTATCGAGGACTACAGGAGTAAATTTAAGAGGATCACGGGGCAGTCTTGGTGGTAGAAGTGAACAAAGAAGATCTTCAAGTGCCTGTAGATCTGTTTTCTTTTCTCCAGAAAGTAAAGTGTCGTTGTCAATGGTTCTTTTATTTATTTGGAGTTCATTTACAGTCTTTTTCTGACCTCCTTAGTTTTAGATCATAATTTTGTTTCCAATTTTCAGAAAAGGTTCAGAATTGTGAGAATATAGAGTATGTGTTTGTTGCTACTACCATACTTTCCTGTGTTTATCTTGGTGATGGCAAATAGTCCGGTCAAACTTTCATAGACTCATGAAGTTTTCTTAGCACATAGCTTGCTATGTTTCATCATTTTGTGTCATATCTACAGCGAAGGTTTACTGCAGTGGATCTCCAGTAGTTCAACCACTTTCTTTCGCTGTGTGTGAAACCTGATGATTACTAGATGTTGTCCACCCATGTATATCATTGTCTTGCCATTGCTTCTGTTCCTCAACTATCGTCCATCCATCAGTATTATCTTCTCATTGTTCCAGCCCTTCTTCTGTTGTCCACCCATCAGTATTGTCTTCTCATTGTTCCTGCCCTTCTTCTGTTGTCCACCCATCAGTATTGTCTTCTCATTGTTCCTGCCCTTCATCTGTTGTCCACCCATCAATATTGTCTTCTCATTGTTCCTGCCCTTCATCTGTTGTCCACTCATCAATATTGTCTTCTCATTGTTCCTGCCCTTCTTCTGTTGTCCACCCATCAATATTATCTTCTCATTGTTCCAGCCCTTCTTCTGTTTTCCACCCATCAGTATTATCTTCTCATTGTTCCTGCCCTTCTTCTGTTGTCCACCCATCAGTATTGTCTTCTCATTGTTCCTGCCCTTCATCTGTTGTCCACCCATCAATATTGTCCTCTCATTGTTCCTGCCCTTCATCTATTGTCCACCCATCAATATTGTCTTCTCATTGCTGAGAAACACATAAATGCTTTTGAATGTAAATGGTACAGAAGAGTTCTTCAAATGTCATTGACACAAAAAAGAACAAATATATCCATACTACAAGAACTTAATAAATGGTGGCTAGTAAAGAGGATTAAAGAGAGAAAACTTAAATATTTTGGACACATTAAACGTCATGATAATCTAGAGAAAACCGTCTTGGAAGGGTACATAATGGGAAAAAGAAAGAGAGGAAGACCAAGGCGATGATGGCTGCAAGACATCGTTGATGATCTGCAAATGGATGCATCAGCAGCAGGCCATCTTGCTCACAACCGAGAGGCCTACAGGAGTGCTGTTAGGAAGGCAAAATTCCGCAAGGGACATGCAAATGAATGAGATATACTGATGACATAGTATTACTGTCCACAACACAAAAGGGAATGGAAAAATTAATTTTATTATCAGTCCGTAAGAACAATGAAGAGCAAAACCTCTATATTAAAGCAAAGAAAACTAAATTGATGACAACTGATAAAACAAATAAGGCAACTGAAATATATTTCAGTGAGGAAGAATTGGTAGAGGTGGAGAGTTTTGAATATCTTGGATCACTACTAACCAATAATGGAGATACAATGAGGGATATTAAAAGGAGGACATCTGTCGCTCTTCAAAAAATAAAACAACTAAAGAATCTGTGGAGAGGAACAGACAGAAGTACATAAATAAGAGTCCTTCAATTATCATGGACAAAAAAAAAAAGAACAAATATATCCGTACTACAAGAACTTAATATTGAAGAAGGTTGTCTAGTAAGGAAGATTAAACAGAGAAAACCTAAACATTTTGGACATATCAGACGTCATGAGAATTTAGAGAAGACAGTCTTGGAAGGGTACATAACGAGAAAAAGAAAGAGAGGAAGACCAAGGCGAAGATGGCTGCAAGACATCGTTGATGATCTGCGAATGAACGCATCAGCAGCAGGGCATCTTGCTTACAACCGAGAGGCCAGGGACATGCAAGAGACTGACAACAAGCAAGGTTTGGATCTTTTTTTGCCCCATGGCTTTAGAAGTGGAGTTCGTCACATGTAAAACTAGTAATATATAGAGCTGAGCATATTTTTTTTATTTGAGAAAACGAAACTGTCGGGTAACCGTTTACTAAGTATCCGTGGAACTGGTTCCTGGAAATGATTCCTTGAGTTATCACATGACCACTAAGTAAGCCCATGCATAATTCGCAGCTACATTCGTTCTGCATGAAGGATCGTGTACTCTGGAGAAGCATAATAGCCAACGCCAGTATGATGACATTCGTTCTGCCGAGAACGTTGCTCTATGTGTACACTTCATATAATCAAAATAAAACCAATATAAGCTTTAAAAAGCTCCCTTCTCGGTCAATTTTCTAGAAACTTTTTTTTAAAATAGCGTACAAATATATGTAAAACAAAACAAAACAAACAAAGCCGTATCGAACACTTCATTTGGCATGTCATTCTGTGCTACAGCACAGTAGTCTTTGTTCAGATAAAAGAGATAACGACTGCGGTAAAACTGGTTTTGGACATATAGGTATACAGAGGCGTATGGTTCAGTTTTACAGAGCAACAAATAAGGTGCTGTTCTAGAGCCTTCCGCGATCGTACATCAAAAGAAGAGCGGATAGCACTAACAGAAATGCCAGGTTTCCTACCCTAAGTTTACGTTGCTAGTTCAGGAGGGCTTCACTTGCACTTCACGCCGTGGCATTTATGCCATTATGTGCAACATTCCGATATGAAGTATAACCGGGGAGACCGGTTTCCGCTTAGGAGGTCGTTTTTGTCAACATCTTAACGACATTTCCAAGAGGACACCTGTGGCAGAACACTTCTATCAAAGAAAACGGGACATCTCTGTTAGTGCAATCCGCTCTTGTTCTTCTGTTGTGCGATCGCTGAAGGCTCTACAACAGCGCCTTATTTTCCATGCTGGCTGTCTCCACCCAGCTGGAATTAACAATATATTCAGCTTCCTTTAAACTTCTGTAGATTTCCACCTAATTTCTGCTGTTTATACTCAAGTTTCTTGTTTTAGTCCCGCCCATTTCTCTGCAGTTTTTTTTCCATCGGTTTTTACGTTATCTCCCAGCGCCCCCCCCCCTCTCTAGCAGCTATCAGGCATTTATTACCTCCTGGTCTCTTTCCTGCGGCTCCTATCCTTACCGTTCTCTCCCATTCACCGCTGCTAACATCAGATTGGTTGTTTTCCTTTGTGGTCTCCCAGTCTCGTCTTTAGGGCGCATATCGTATTCTGGACTAGGAAAGATGTAACAGCGCTAAGTTTTTCTGTTTCATTTTGTTTATGTGTTGTGTTGTTTTTGTATGTAATCCTTGAAAAAAAAGGCTGACGCCGAAATATAGGATGTTGTATGTTTTTAATTTATACATTCTCGTCTTACTTTCTTCTGCCATTTGTGTTTTTTCTCTCACTTTCCTCACACCCTCTGTAAAAACTGAACCGTACACCTCTGTCTACCTATATCTCCAGTGTTTGTTCAGCCCGTCTGCTGTGTTGCACGTCAGCTAGTTTTGGTTTATATTTCTATGCAGTTCCAGGTAGGTGCTACAGGATATGTATACAGTATCGATATGTGTCGGTATCGCCTGAACCGGGTACCTGCTTTTATCTGAAAAGCTGAATAAACTAATTCGGTTCCTGGTCCAGTTATAGTACAGTAGTATGTTCTAGTATGTAAATAGCTTGCAATGCTAGCGAATTAGTCGGTTTTTAGGAGGGGGTGCCTCTTTTTACATAATTTTATTAGGCAATTCTTGACATAAGCTGACAAGAGGGAGGTAGAGGATTAAAAAAAAACTGGTTAAAAATTGTTGACATAATTAATGGACAGCCCCTACTGTAGAATTCTTTTAATACTACATTGGTGTACAAATATGCCTCATAACGTTACCCACACAGGCGATCACAATATTGACTGGTTTCCATGGAAGCTGTTGTAACCTGAAAAGGGCGTGGAACGGCTTGTACTACTGACCTGACATATCTAGACCAAACAAGCGGCACAAAATGACGAATATAATTTCCCAGAATCGGCAGCCTACTTTGACCATCGATTTGAGTTTCCAGCAAATATTTTTGTCATTTAACAACACCCCCCCCCCCACATACCCACACCCCTCCCGTTTTTAGATGACCTCCCACCCCTCCGCAGTACACACGTCGTCGCCTTGACAACAGCAGCCCGCACCGTTGCCACACATTTTGGACTAGTGATGTCAGCCAGATTTTCGAAGTTCAAGGTTGCCTGCCGTGTTTACGTCCCGGCAAGGAGGTCACTATGATCCGGGTTAAGGCAACGTGTCGCGATAACGTTGGTGTTCGTGGTAGAGTGATGCAGCCACCATCATCTTTACACTTTTACAAATGACACGTATTCTTTAATTGGAGTAACATGTTCCGATTTTTAAAAAAAAAGTAGTCTGTATGGTATAGTTTAGTTGAAGTAGGGTGTTCTGTTTATTTCTGAAATATAGAAACTTGTTTGTTTTAAGCTTTGCTAATTCTGACATCTGAAATGTTGTCTGAATATGTCAGTCTCTGTTATCTTCATGTGCCACTTCCATTTCTTCAGCTTCATCTCATGATGCTGACTGGTCGTCTTCGCTGTCGCCATACTCTCATCTTATGCCCCCCCCCCCCTTTTCGCAGTTTGGTTAGTTCCCATTGTCCAAAACTCTCAGTGTTTGCATGTACTGATTTTCGTTAATTCTTTCTATGTAGCATAACCTTGTAAGTAATGATTATAGTTATTATTATTATTATTATTATTAGTGACATGATCATGAATAAAGAATGTATTGGGGGGCAGAGAAGGGATAGTTAGAAGGACGAAGAACGGATACTCGGTACTTCAAAGACCTGATCAAAGGTAAACCGAATCGACATGGGTACGCCGATAGATCGTAACATTGCGACTTCACGCACACCTGCAGTAGCCGAGGGGGGAACAATTGACCAGTAGATCAAACGACTGAACAGAGAACGGACTAGGTCCCGAAGCAGATAACTTGAAAGAGATGAGGGACTGGGTTAACTGGAGGTAACAATTGGACCGACGGAGATGAAAGCGACTAACACGAAGACGCTAGTTGCGGCCAGTTGGAACTTAGGAATATAAGGCAGAGAAGAGGGCTGAAGAGTAGATGAGGATTCAGGAGGCAGGGGGAGGTGCAGGCAGCTGCAGGTAGACAGATTAGGACTCAGCTGCAGGTAGAGAGAGGATTCAGCAAGAGAGATGTAGAGATAGAGACACAGTGTTAGACTGAACCAGTGTATTAAGAGATTGTGTTGTAATTATTACATTGAAACTTCGAGCACCGAGTTTTTGTTCTATAGTAAGAAGTATGATATTGTGAGAAATTGAGATTACGTGCTACAATGATGAAAACAATGAACTGTATATAATCTTGCTATTATTGCAAGTGAAGTTGTCAATTAAACGTATTGATCATGTTTGACATAATAAAATGATGTCAGTGAAATGTTTTATGAGGCCTCATCTATTGCCATTTATATGAAACTTCGATGTGAGATGTGATGAGGAAAGAGAAAGATAAAGAACAATATAAAATAGAACTTCACAGTGTTACAATAATAAAGATACCACATTGTTATATCAACAATTTTTCATAAGAAAAGCAATGTCCACTTGTATAAAACATGTAGTTTTTATTCAGGAAACTCTCTACTGTTGAGAGCGGAACAACAACACAACTCCCAACACAATTCCTTCAGATCATCAGAGGAAGTACCCCCCCCCTAGACAAGTGTTTCGGCCCTATTAAACTCCTGACACTCTAAGGGGGGGGGGGGTGGGCCCCTCTGGGTCATGACTCCCAGAGGTCTTGTGAGTTGTTGGGTTTTTTTTTTTTCGGTTGGCACTGCACTTTTGAAGTGCGTCTTTAGCGATTTAGCTATGGAGGACTGGTATTGGTTGTGGCAAATGAAATTACTTATGTTCCCAATGCTTGTTTCGCATACTCCACAGCCAGCATGAGGCCTTTTCTGCTGTTTCTGAAAGGCTTTTCAATCCCCTTGTTCTTGCTTGTCCCTTTATGCCCATTTGCTTACATAGGTCATATGCTGATGTTGCTACTTCTACAGCTATCACTTTTGCCCTGATTCCTGCCCCCTGTGTCAGTTGCTTGACCAGATCATTGTACTTCTCAAATTTGAATAAATGCTGTTCCTCTATTCTAGTTTCGTACGGGACCGTAAGCTCGATCATTATTAATTCCTGTTTCTCTGTGGATTACACTACAATGTCCGGTCGCATTCCTGTGTACTTGATGGCAGTCGGGTAGTTACCTGTATGTAAATGTTTCCATACTCTTGCTATGGTACATAAACGAATCCAAAGGAAATAGGTCTCAGTTCTAAACGTCGTCTATGTGTTACGAGTATCTCATTTTAGACGTCTTGGGGCACCACGCAGAGGTGGGCTACAATATTGTCAGCTCCAATTTGCTGGTCAGAATAACTACACCGCCACTGTAGCGTTTTTAAATATCTCATATAGGGTTGCATCAGACTGTTTTACACAGAAACGCGTTGCATCAGTTCTACACAGAACTGGGTTGCATCAGACTATTTCACACAAAGAGAGTGTGAATGGAACGGACAGAAGCGATTGCCTGGGAAGACCAAACTGAAACCTGCGGTGAATGTTGTCTGAAGCGGTCTCCGACACTGGTGACGAGGGGGGGGGGGGGGGGTGGTGGTGGAAAACACCCAACACATAAACACATATCACGTGACCACGCGATACTAGTGGTTGGGTTCGGAAAGTTCGAGAGAACGAATCGGTCTTGCAAGAGGCGGATAATTTGTTCTGTTCTGTTGTTTGTATCAGAATAGAATGATCAGTTCTGTGTGGATGAATTCGTTGAATATTTGTGTTCATTTGACTAGCGTGCAGGCATTTCTTGCATTCATTGTGGCATATAGGACTTCTTGTTTTAAATCTGGTGCAACTGTGATATAAGTGGCCATATTCTTTTGTTTTCGAGTTTTGCAAGCAAGGTCAAAACAAGAATTCGACGTATCTGCACGCGAGCAGCTTGAAATCAATACGTTTTGCAGGTAATTACTGTTGTTAAGTAAGTTGCGTGTACAAAGCATAAAGTTTCTAACTCCCATATATAGGCCAGATATTATGACCCTGTCCTGCCCTGCCTCAACTAGAATATAGTGCTGCCAACTCCGGGAACAAAGCAACGGCCAAAAAAAAAAAACCGACAGATTTGAAATACTGTATATAATTAACAGCTCATGAAAAGTTATTAAAACAAACATCACAAAAATAAGAGAAGGGGTATGTTAAATTATTCCCTCCTCCCTCCTTTCAAAAGGCAACACTCGCACACAAAACTTTACGGTTTCCCGCGAGGGTTAGCAGCCTTGTTATTTTACAAAGGGGTGTGTGTGTGATCGCCACAAAAACGAGAATTTCCATACATATATCGGCAGATTGTAGAAAGTGTAGACAATAAACGATAATAACCGCATCTGCAAGCTGTTACTAGAAATTCTATCCGTCTTGTATCACCCGTCCCTTGTTTGTGTGTGAAATGAGGTCAAAACTGCTAAATCAGGAGTTGAGTTCTTAGCCTGTTAATGATGATATAGGCCCCGATAGATACACCCCCGTCATCAGACATTCGAAATCGCCAGATTGTCAATCCTACTAGGTACCAGAATGCCTTAACGGTGTGGGTACCAGGGCCTTCAAGAGGAATTCTGTAAGGCGGTGCAAAACTATTTTCACCCACCCGTGCTCACACTAGTGATTTGTCATTTTGTATCCATCCACTTCGAGCTCTCCATTCAAACAAAGGAACTGTCTGCGCCCCCCCCCCCCCCCAACACCACCACAACCCATCGTGGCCTTGATATGGGTAGCCTCGGTTAAAAACTCATAGTAAGGATGTGCCGTATGATGAAATAATTATAAGTTTTTTGGAATATGGCACAAACCTTATTGAGATAGAAGTTTACTGTGACATTGTTGGTAAAACTGTTTATTGTTGGACAGTTTTTGCTATGTAACTGCAGAAAGTCCACCAAACGAGTTGAAACTCTGGGTTGTCATTTCCTCATATTGTTACATTCTGTTTATATATATATATATAACACATATTCTTTCCAGACTGAATGTTTACGAAGAATTAGAAAAATATTTTGGCCAAACACCATAAGAAATAACATCTTGGTGGCAAAATGCAGATGAAGCCACTGACAGCAATTATTGAGGAAAGACGCTGGTGATGGTTGGGACATGTGCTCTGAATGACTGACAACTCACTACCAAAAACAGCACTGAGATGGACACCACAGGTGAACAGAAGTAAGGGTGGACCAAAAAAGACATGGAGAAGAACAACAGAGAGGATGTCGAGCAATAGAGGGCTCATCTGGGCAAGAGCAGAAAAAAAGGCAAAGGACAGGCATTTGTGGAAAACCCTTGCAGAAGCCCCATGTGCCCTGGGCACTTAAGGTTCAGAGAGAGATATAGTGCTCACATTGTTACAAGTATTAAGTTTGTGCACAGTAAAGATTATTTTTTGAGAGTATTGTTGTCATTCATGTTTTTGTCATGGCATGAGAAGAAAAATGCCAGAGACCAACCCCAACCCCCCTTCCCCTTTCCCAAAACAAAACAAACTGTACTTTTTTGTTGTTGTTGTTGTGTTGTTGTTGTTGTTACTGTGAGTGATTATTATGCCAGTCAATTAGTTCTAGAATCAGCTTGAAAGTTCTAGAACTACAAATATCTTTTCACTTCAAAACTGTCTTCTAGAAAAGAAAAAAAAAACAGTTAAGATTATTCTATACATAAGTTTGCATCAGCAAAAAAAAAAAAAAAACCCTGTATCAGCATACTCTGTGCAGTACATGTGGATTATGTGCAGTGCATCTCTAGGGCACCGCAGTGTCTAAGAACCACAGTTGGTTCTGTTCTGGAACTGGAGATTTGTGATCCCAAAAGAAATTCACAGGGGTAAGGTTAGCTGGTGGTTTTCTTTTTCCCCCCCCCCCCCCATTGTAAGTTACTGGCAGTTCCAACACTCAGCCCCATGCAGATAGAGAGGCTTGAAAGGTTGTCTTGGGTTGACCTCTCATTTTCTTTCTCTCTGGAGTACATCATATGTGGGTTTTAGTGGCAAGCTCTGAGATAATTTTAGGCATGCTTTTTTAAGAGAAAAATCTTAGGGAAATTTTCTTCTGATTGTGGCATTTCCGTAGCAGGACGCTGCTCTCATGATAGATGGTTTGAGAACATCCCTATGTTTAGCTGGAAAGTTTGATTCAGTGAGTGTCCTGTTTAGAGTTTCAGTGATATCCTGGACCCATTTTCTCATCAGCTGCTTCCTTTCTCATTTCCCAGTGTCTGTACACTTCATTGTTGCTCTCTAGGTCATCATGCAGTTTAATTATGACCATAGAGATGGACTGAGGACCTAAGTTTTCATCAATGTGTGGTTCTTCAATGATGCATTAGTACTGAGATTCATTGTGTTATAACTTTTATCTCATCAACTTACAGAAAAAACAGTTTCTCACTGAAAGCAACCTACAGAAAGAGTTATCAGACCTTGACAAAGAAGCACTAGAAGAAGCAGTCATGCCAGGCCAGGTAGAAATGACTCCAGAACTCAGTGTTGTGGAGATGAATGAGAAGAGGCTGACTATAGACATTAAGGTGAGTTAGACAGGAGACAATCGGTCATAGACCAGATGATGATAGATTATTGTTAAGTAACATGCATATGAGAGAAGAAGACAAAAGGCAGACATTTGTAGAAAACCCTTGCGGAAGCCCCATGTGGCTTGGACACTTGAGGTTCAGAGAGAGAAAGAGATTGTCTGACAAGAATAGTTTTCCAGTTCAGGTGTTCAAGATTGAACATGGGAAATAAGTCATGGCTTAAGTCAAGGAAAGTAAATGTTAATACAGAGTGTGGTAATGGGGGGGGGGGGGGGGGGGAAGAGTGAGGTTGCAAGCCCATTTCAGTCGACTTGGAGGTGAACTTGAGAATGATGAGGACGTATGAAAGTGGACATTGGACAAGAACTAGGTTTCATGGCATCGACTGTGAACACTATTGTGATGGATGTTGCATGCACAAAAGAGGCTATGGAAGAAACGACAATCATGGAGTCAACGACAGTAACAAACATGAGTGTGTAATAAGTGAGATGGAAAAAACTGTGAATGCACAGCATCATATGCCCAGTGTAGTTTTTGACTTGCATGTTTGTGAACAGGGCAGAAAGATTGTAAATTTGACATATGACTTACATGAAGGGTTGTGGAACATATTAATTTCTTAAATCAGGATCTGTATAAAAAGTCTTCTGAGAGGTTTTGGGAATCTTAACGCTCATTCTGTACAGCATGGTGGTTTTTGATTCATAAAATATTGAATGAAAAATAATTTCCTATTGGAAAGCTGAAATTTAATGTATAATGAAGTTGGGAGATAAAAAAAAATAAATGCAGTCATTTTATTTGTAGTTTTTTTTTCCCCTTTTAAGAAGCCATCTGTATGGCCAGTGTTAAGAAAAAGAGTTAAAATGCTTAAATGTGAGGCAGTGATTTACGAGGAGTGATTGATAAGTTCTTGGCATAAGGTACAAATACTTGAAACACACAGTTAATATTAGGTGCATTTGTAGATCAGGTTAATGTAAGATTAAACACCAACCTAGAGGCTCTAGGGGAGAGTGCCCCTTCTTACGGCACAGTGAAGAAATGGGGCTCTAGGGGAGAGTGCCCCTTCTTACGGCACAGTGAAGAAATGGGCAGCTCATTTCAAACATGGAAGAGAGAGTCTGGAAGATGATCCCCGTTCAGGAAGACCAAGAACGGTAACCACCGATGAAACTACCGACAGAATCCATGACATGATAATGGAGGATCGGCAACTAACTGAGCGGTACATTGCTACTTAGTTGGGCATCTCCCAAGAACGTGTTCATGCCATTATTCACAATAATCTTCAAAGGACAAAGGTATCTGCTCGATGGGTCCCAAAACTTCTTGGATCTGATCACAAATGACAGCGTCTCAACATGTCAAGAGACAATCTTGGCCATCTTTCTGCAGATCCTGAAAAGTTTCTTCAGCAATTTGTGACTATGGATGAGACTTGAGTTCATCATTTTCTACCAGAAACCAAAGAACAGTTAAAGCAGTGGAAACATCATGGATCCCCACCTCCAAAGAAAGCAAGGGTGGTTCTGTCTGCAGGCAAAGTAATGGCTTCCATCTTTTGGGATTCAAAAGGTATGCTATTAGTAGACTATCTTCAGAAGGGCAGTACGGTCACCGGGGCCTATTAAGCTAATCATGTGAAGCAACTGTGGGTCAAATTGAAGGAAAAGCAATGAGGAAAATTGACAAGAGGCGTCATCCTTCAGCAAGACAATGCTTCAGTTCACAAGTCGGCGGTGGCAGTGGCTACCATTCATGAATGACATCCTCCTTATTCTCCAGATTTGGCCCCTTCGGACTATCACCTGTTTACCAAACTGAAAAAGGAGCTCATTGGTCGCAAATTTCTTCAGATGATGACGCCATTCTTACTGTAGACCACTTTCTACTGGCACAGGATGCTGACTTTTACAAAGAAAGGATCCGTATGCTCCAGGATCTCTGGAGTAAGTGCATAAACTTGGAAGGGAACTATGTTGAGAAGTAAACTAAAAAAAGTTGTTCACAAATAATCTGTTGTAACTTAGGCCAAGAACTTATCAATCATCCCTCGTATGTGTAGAGAACACTATAGAAATATTGCCACTTTGTTTATGTACTTTGTGTGTCATGAAGTGATAGTAAAGCTACCATATGCTGTATTTCCTTGAATGCCCCTAGTGTTTACTCACAAAATTGTCATTGTGATGTGGCATTTATTTAAGGCAGGGGTTTATTCACAAAGTGCCTTTTATAGTTTTGCAGCATCAGCATTAACCTTTAGCATATGTCTTTCCATAGTAGAAAGACAGACACGATGTACTTACCCAGCATTTAATTCAGACACAGCATATGTTTGAGACATGGATTTATTCAAAACATGACTACGTACGCCTCGGCATTTAAATGAGGCAGGTGACTGTTTCATATTCAGTGTTTAATTGAGGCAGGTGAATATTTCAGATCCAGTGTTTAATTGAGGCAGGTGACTATTTCAGACCCAATGTTTAATTGAGGCAGGTGACTATTTCAGACCCAATGTTTAATTGAGGCAGGTGACTATTTCAGACCCAATGTTTAATCAAGGAAGCACAGTACTTCTGTTATGTTTTTTTTTGTTTTTAAGTAATAAATTGATGTTATTTAAAGTAACAAATTGGTATGTGTTGTTTCTTGCCAGCCACAGAAAGGTAAAAAATTTAAGCTGCCAGACAAGACCACAGATGAGGATGAAGAAGACTATGACCCACCATCTTCTGCTGAGATTGAAGTGGTGCACAAGCATCCACTACCAGACCTTCACAGCATCCTGAAGCAGCGCACAGTGTCCGAATCAAGTGAAGAAGTCAGCAACGCCGATCCTGACAGCCCACGGTCAGAGAGTGAAGAACTGTCTTCTTCTTTTAGCAAAAAGAGGTCAGTTTCTTTTAGCAGCCACGTGGACCATGCATCTTTCAAGTCTTCGGCATCCGTCTCCAGCATGACGCCTTCTCTTAAAAGCAAGCGCCGTCGGCAACGCAAACGTGAGGAAAAGAGGAAGGGCCGCGTCAGATGTAATAGCGAAGGGGGCACCAGCAGCAGCGAGGAGTACCTACATTCCATATTGGATTCCTACACCCAAAGTGATGATGAGGAGGGAGATTCCGTAAACAAGCCTAAAGATGGGAAGAAGGCACATCTGCGTCGGGCCATATCAGATCCAGGCCCTGGTGCCGGAGGTCTGACCACAATAACTGAAGGAGAAAAGGCGCTCGGGGAACCAGGCAAGAAAGCAAAAAGAAAGAATAAAAGCTCAGAGGATCGTGTTGTCATTCACGATAAAAAAGAACCTCTTGATTTCAGGACTAGAAATGTAGCCGGTGGTGAGGGTGCTTGTGTCAAAGGTAAAGGGAGTAAGGTGGTAGTGCTAGAAAAAAATGAAAGTGCAGATGTTGAAATGCAGGATGTAGAGGTAGGTGGGGACAGAGCGCAAAATGGGGAGGAGGAGGATTTACAGAAGAGAGAAAAGCAGGAAAAGAACAAGAAAATCATCTCTGAAATCAGGGACAAACTCGCTGATGATAAAAGTGATGACAGAGAAAAGAATGAAGGAAAGGATGATAGTGATGATGATGGTTTTGTGGATGCCGTTAGTTCATTAACAGAGGAGTTTAAAGCTAAAGTAAGCTGCAATGATAAGGTGGACTTAATTGAAGAACTTGAATCTGTTACAAAGAATGAAGCAGATTCTGATAGAGGGAATGATAAGAGCAATGATATTGATAAAGTTTGTGAGCAAAATGGGAAATCTGGTGTAGAGACCATACTTAGCTGGGAAGAAAGCAGTGTCAGTGGTGAGGAACATATGAAAGCATGTGCTGTCCAGTTTTCCAACTCCATTATGTTTGATTTGGATGTGGAGTGAGCTTGGTGAAAATTACAAATATCGTGTAGTGGCTGAATTTGAGGTAAAGAAAAATTGCTTTAAGATCGTGGCTTGGGGTCAAGTTTATCCTAGAAATTCTGCCTCCATTTGTAATGACTATTTGTAGTTTAACTTTTTTTTTTTCTTTCACTAATTTTTTACTGAACCACATTTTTTATATCAGATAGAAGTATATTTTAAGTAAATTTTGTAGAACACGACTGGTGTGATGTAGAACATCTTTAGGGGTGGTGATTGCAATTTAATTATGATGGCTTTCTTTTCGTTTGTTATAATTGTGCTAGAGATTTGCTTTTGAAATGAATTGAGATTGTATGTATTTACAGGACATGGTATTGAATTATATATGTACTACTACACTTGATGAAATCTCTAAACTGTAATGAAACAGAAAGTATGAAGCACACATTTTGGTTAACCCTTGGACCTTCACTTTTTTTTTTTTTTTGCTAAAGTGTTTTAAACAGATTTATGTTATTTCTGTAAATACTGCTGTAGTGAGAAAGATTTCAGCACAGTTGTATCAATAATATGAGCAACTTGGATTGCACAGCCATGTTGAAGATTGTTAAGTCTTGGTTCAGGACAGGGCTTTGATCAAGAATTAAGGATTATAAAGTTACAGTTCAGTCTCAGATGATTGCTGTATCTTCCCTGAGCTATCTTCTGGGAGGTCTGGGATTTTCTGAGTTTATGCAGAAATATCATCCTTCGGTTCAAATTGTTAAATTTTTTTTTTTAAGTAAGCAGCAAAATGCTTTCAGTGAAATTAATTGACCTGTAATGACACTAATGCATGTGTTCGCAATGTCAGAAATTATTTACAAGACTTTACTTAACATCTTGCCTGTGTTATTTTAGAATAGGTATTTTTTTTTAAAATCATGTTTTGCTTGAATACATTTTTTTATGAGATGTCTAGCAATGTTTATGCAGAAGAAAAAAAAGCTACTCTTTTTTTAATGTGAGGTTTTTTAAAAAAATGCAGCTATTAACATTTCTGGCAGTTTCCACACACCGGAAGGGATTGGTGGGATATCAAAGAGTGCAAAACAGTGTGAAAGGAAGGAAAGTTGAAAATGAATGAACTGCAGTAAAATGTAGCTGAGAAGAGAAATTATGACAGTGCTTAGAGACAAGGGATACACATAGAAGGAAGCAGAGAATAATTCCAAGAACAGGGATGACTGGAAAACCTTTATCTGTGCTCTCAAGGGAATGAAAGGCGATGATGATGAAAATGTACCTGCATGTTTGAGAAACAACAGCAGCAGGTAGTCTGTCTCGAAAAGATAAATTGTCACAGATCTTCTTCTTTGTTCGCAAATTGTCACAGATGAAAGTGAGGCTTTGGTAGAACAAATAACCTTCTAATTCAAGGATTTTTTTTTTTTAAAGCTAGGGTTTCCATTTTTGTCACCTAAGACACCACAGTGGATCTTCAGGGGTTATGCCAGAGATGGCGACTGAAAAATCCTTCCTAGACACTTCTTGCCGAATCCTAGGGCTTAGCTACGTGCTTCTGTTTTTATCAGCAATAGGTAAACAAGTATTTTAGTTCTACACAAGGAAAAAACCCCACTCATGCACTTGCCATATACTGCAGGTCGTACCTGATTAATAGTGGGGGGGGGGGCACATAAGAAGCAAAAAAAAAAGTAGCATCTTCAGCAGTAAATATTTTACTGTAGGGGTCCTGTGGGGGTGTAAGAAGAAAAGTATTTCAGTGGTTCTAGTTGAGTAAAAATGTTGAGAAGGGCTGTTTAATGACTTCAGTAGTTCATTTTGTGAAATAATTAAAGCTGGGGGGTAAAAAGTAAAGCTGGAATTAGTCATTAGTAAACTGTATCAGTATTGCACACACTGTCACTCTTCTTGACATTTTTTTTTTTTTTGGTGATGACCTTAACTTATTCAGCATGTTAGATAATGAGAGATCAATGTTGTGTAAAGTCCATTTTTCAATGGCAGACATTTTTTTAAGTTGGTGAGTGACAATTACAGAGACAAAAGAGGTTACTTGATGATGAAGGTTTATGGTCATAAGTTCAGCAGAGGTCAGAGGTCAGGAAAAACCATAAATGGACACCTAGCAGACAAAACTGGGCATTCTGGGATGTTATTAGTCGTGGCCAGTGATGGTTGATGTGTAGTATACTATCGCCAAGTGTGGAAAGATCAGGCAAATGAAGGATGAGATCAGCAAAAGGCAGCAACTGAAGCAGAGAAAAGACAAATAAAAGGAGGATAGATGAATGTAAAAATAAAAACTTGTTGCCGATGAAGAAGGTGTTTGCCAAAATATTGGTTATGTTTTGTGCCTTTTAATATATTTTTCCCTTTTTTTCTTCATCATTGGATCTATCTTCACGAGAGGTAAGAGAAATAATGACTCTGGTAAAACTGGTTCTAGTAATAAAGGTAGACAGAGATGTATGGTTCAGCTTTAGAGGGTGAGATAAGTGGGCAGAAAGTACGATGAGCACATACAAAAGAACATACAGCAATCGAATATTTTAGCAAATGCCTTTTTTTAGGACTGCATACAAAAACAAAAGATAAAAACAAGAAGACCAGATGAAAAATGTAGCTTTTGGCTCTTTTGGTATTTTCCTTAAAGGAAAGATGGGCAGAAAATGTGTCCAGATGTATATAGGATTTTATGCTAGTCTTTTTTTTTTACATTTATACGTGCTCATCTTACTTTCTGCTACTCTTGTTCCTGCCCATTTTGCTGCCCCTTTCTGTCTTCTTTACAAAGCTGAACCATGCACCTCTGTCTGCTTTTAGTACACATTATCTGCACTCACTTTAATTTCCTGATAGCATTTTTATCTTGAGTTATGCACTCATCACAGTCAACTGTAGCATATTTGCTTGTTGAATTTGTAGACAGATGTTGAAATTTAGACCCCATATGTTGAACTTGTTTATAATCATCACATACATAGTAACACATGTATACACGACACTGGCTTCCTCTTTGCCCAGTGCTTGTTTCATATGTCATTCAAAGAGTGAGCTCAAACAAGATTCAGCTTGTAGCATTTACACGTTTTATTGTATATAGCATGTGTCAAACCACGTGTTTTTTGTTTTTTTTTAACTGAGTATAACAGATCTGAAGTTTGTGCATATCAGGCCTTGTTTGCATATCTGTGTTCACTAATAGTTATGTTGTATGTGTTGTAGTTATGTTAGAGCAAACATTTTTAAATGTCAGCCAAGAGAAGCATTGTGTACTACCAGATAATGCATACAGGAATGGTTTGTTACTGTAGTCACACTGAATGATGATGAGTTTACTAGGATATTTTACATTTCATTACTGTCTGAAGAGTTTTCTTTTGTTCTGAATATTACAAGAAAGCCATTTACCATCTTGTCACTCCTGATGTTGATAATTTATGACACAATTATTATTCAGTTAAAGTGACACATGTGGTATATAGATTTTCCAATGTTAACGTGATGGTTGTAACATATTAAAACCATAATTTACACTTAATTTAAGAAGCAACTAAACCAAGGTTTAGGCAATGAATGATTTGCAGACTTAAGAAAACCACAAGCATGTATGAGGCAGAAGCCACAGTCATTGAATGAGGGTGTAGGAATTCAGCTTTAACCTCAGAGCAGTGGTATTAATGGGGCAAGACTGCGCATTTAACAGTTGATGCTGGGGACGCCCCATAGTCAGCGAGACCAGAGTCTTCGCCACAACCACATCCAGCATGAGGATGGAGATTGAAGCAACCACTCGAACCATAATATTATCAGTCTCACAAAGCACGTAAGAAAAAAAAAAATAAAAAACCAGGTGATGCATTGCAAGTGGTTGGCCAAATTAAAATTGTCATAAATCTCCTGCCTGATATGGATTATTGCCCAGGACATGCTGTTACCAAAGGTAATGATGTGGCAGATCAACTGGCAAACAAAGCAACGATCCTGGGAAACTTACAAATGGACAAAGCAGACATTATAACAGCCACCTTATCAAAATTACGGGGAGATGAAGAAACAAAAATTGATTGCAGTGCCCATCACCAAAGACTGCGAAAGAGGAATAATGAAGGGCAGTGGCAGACTTTCAGAACTCTGGAAAAGATCATGCTGTTTTCAGTCAGTGCACACACTGGCACTGCCACCCAACACACACTGCGAACAACATTGAGGTTAAAGGCTGAGCACATATGGGACTGTCCTGAGTGCAAGGAGACCCATCTCTTCAAGTTCAAGTGTATGCTGGGTAATGTTGCAATGTTCAGGGCAGCAGAAGTCTGTGGGTTTTCAGGTAAAGACATTGTGGACCATAATTTCCAAACTATTTTAAAATAGCAGTGTTTGTAATGGGGATTGTATAATTGGAAGGCCAGTATTGATGTGCAGAGCTGTTGTATAGTCACTGTGATTTTGTTGTAGTTAGAAGCCTTATGAAACAGAATGGTATTTGATTAAAGATGTTAGTGGTAAGAATGAGCAGTGTAGTTAAAGTCAACAGACACCAAGATATCTTTACTTTGGTCATAAGATATCCATGAAAATTTTTACATTGAGCACCATGAACTGGGAAGATCTTGCAGTAAGATCATGCCACATGAGGGCAACACCTGCATAAAAGTTCTGTATCATTTGAGATGGAGACTGGGTCTTGTAACACAAATGTGTTAACTGTGGCTAGTCATGCCATCAAGCAAATAGTCATGATATAGTCTAGAAATGGATGTTTGGCACTTCTTGCAAGCAGCTGACACCTGTCCAATTCAAAACGTAGGAGGAGCCAGAACCAGTTGTATGATGTGCAAGAGGAGAATATAGACCACCGTCTTAACCAAGCTGAAAGGACTAGCTTACAACAGCTCTATCAAAATGCTATACCAGATCTTTGACTCCCATTCTGTAAATGTTAGATTTATATGAGTGATAACTTCACCAAAAATTGCTTCAGGCTTCTATTTTGCTATTCTTGAACTACAACTCTTTCTTTCATAAATGGCACATTTTCACAAACCACAACTCCACCCAGAACTTCTTCTTCGTTCGCTTCTACCACCAAGATCGCACTGTGATCCTACTGAATTTATGCCTGTGGTCCTCGTTAGGTCCCATGGTCTCCTGTGTGGTCCCCAAAAGGACCACACAAGATCCCCGAGAGGACCACAAGGGGTTCAGAGTATCGCAGGGCTTTAGCCTGTATTCTTGGTGGGTCTCTGAAGCGGATTGCGTGACACCGTGGTTTTCGTTGCACCAGTTCAGCACCCAGAACTGTTTCGGACCCTGGTGCCACAGGCCTGGTTTCTAGTTTAGCTAACAACAGTTTAAACAACTGTCCCTTTAGTGCCTGTCACAGGCCTAGTTTCTAGTTCAGCTACCAACAGTTTAAACAACTGTCCCTTTAGTGCCTGTCACAGGCCTAGTTTCTAGTTCAGCTAACAACAGTTTATACAACTGTCCCTTTAGTGCCTGTCACAGGCCTAGTTTCTAGTTCAGCTAACAACAGTTTAAACAACTGTCCCTTTAGTGCCTGTCACAGGCCTAGTTTCTAGTTCAGCTAACAACAGTTTAAACAACTGTCCCTTTAGTGCCTGTCACAGGCCTAGTTTCTAGTTCAGCTAACAACAGTTTATACAACTGTCCCTTTAGTGCCTGTCACAGGCCTAGTTTCTAGTTCAGCTAACAACAGTTTATACAACTGTCCCTTTAGTGCCTGTCACAGGCCTAGTTTCTAGTTCAGCTAACAACAGTTTATACAACTGTCCCTTTAGTGCCTGTCACAGGCCTAGTTTCTAGTTCAGCTAACAACAGTTTATACAACTGTCCCTTTAGTGCCACAGTAACGATTTTTTTCCAGTGAGTGTGAGGCGTCTCCATGCGTGATCAACTAGCCCTATATGAATTTTGAAAGTTTTGCCACACATGGAACATACATGTCCAGATTCAGTTGTGGGTGCTTGGGCAGCCTTGGCTTTTTGCATTGCACGCTTGTGCTGGGCACTTTCAATCCTTGAGCGCTCAGCTCTCTGGGCACCCAGAGTGGTTATAGCCCTCCATGACCCAACATATATATATATATTTTTGTTTTTGCATGTTTGCAATTATCTTGGTGACTGGTGTTTTGTTCACAAGAATTCTTAAATTATCATCTTTTGTAGTCTTCAGGTTTCCTGTGAGAGGTGCCTGTGTAACACCTTAACATTATCTTCATGAAAGATATCCTGGTTTTTTTTTGGTTTTTTTTTTTTAACATTTTTACTTTTGTAACTCTTGTGTGTGTGTGTGTGTGTGTGTATATATATTTTTTTAATTTTCAAGTTTTCACATTTATATTGATTGCCTTGTGACCATGAATTATGCACAAGTTGGGATCAACAAATTTGTCTTAACATCAGAAAACTCTTAATATGGGATTTTGATATTTGATTAAACAAGATGAGCCACTAGGATCCTGCAGCGATGGTGAAAATAGATCAGAAAAGTGTGTGGTTTAATTAAAATAGATCAGAAAATTGTGTGGTTTAATTAAAATAACTGTCAAAATTGACAGTATTTTTAACAGCAAAGTGCTGGCGTTTATTTCTTAGCGTCCCCTGAATCATAAGGTTGAACCTTGGCCTGCAGAGTATTCCCATTACTATTCAGGTATGTATTAAGTCTCTAAGTCAAAGAAGACAGTCTTGAAGCTGGTATTGGCTGTTATAGGGTTTTACCAAACATTATCATGCTATGCAGCTCCTCTCATGGCTGACATGTAGTGTTAAAAATAATGATGATGGACAATTTGATATGATGGAAGTTTTTCTTTGACACTTTTTTGTTGTTTAAAAGAAAAGGAAATGTGTGCACTTACAAAAACTGATGGGTCAGCACAAAAAATGTGAAAACTCCTGCATTTGGCAGAAGAGCAAAGGTCACGAAAGAGACGTTCTTGATAAAGCATACACTGTTAGAATTGACAGGAGGAGGTTAGAGTTGAGGGGTGAGAAACACTGAGGTTTAGCGAGTGTTAATGGCAGTCAGCTAAACTGTTCCAGTGAAGAACTTTAGTTTCTCAGATTTGTATCATTGTAAAGCCAGAAAATGTCCTTGGTCCCACTTATTTCATTTTTTTAGTAGTCACAGAAGAAAATATTTGTCTTTATAATGGGATTTTGTGGGTTAAGGAGTGTATTCATTAAAATTGTAGTGGATGATTTTCATAACTTTCTTGCTTGTTTTGCATTATTTCAGTAACATGTTTCATGCTGTTGTTAGAAATGCCTCACAAGTGCCTTCCTGCTGTTTGTTTTGATTGTTAGCTTGCATTTTTTACAACAAGCAGAGTAGATAAGTATCCTGGCAGTTTTAACATACCAACAGGCAACATAAATGTGAATGATAGTTTCTTCATAACCACATTTTTATTAGTAGAATTTCTGTGAACTATCATATACATGTATATATGGTAAACTTCTGTTGCAAGCACATATGACCTTTATGCGATTAAATTATGTGCAAACCACATACAAGCAGCCTCTTTTTTCTAATAGAAGATATCTTTGTATATAAAAATGATATAATTAGGGAAATATTTCATTCTATGAAATGTATATTTTCCCAGAGAGATGTCTAGATATTTTTTACAGTGGGTTTCATTATAGATTGATACACATGTTGGAATGAAGAAATTAAATGTGTTTGTAGACTCTAGTAAGTTGGTTTTATCTGTTTGTACATTCTGTGTGTATGTGTTTTTGTAACAGAATTTCAACTGCAGATTACTACACAGAAAATTTGTTGGTTTTTTGTTCCTCTCATAACCTAAATGGTTATGGGCATTTTTTTTTTTCCTTAATACACAGTACACAAATTGACAGAAGGCAACAGGAAACCACTGTTGTAGCTCCCAAGAATAGTTATGCTCGTACAGAATAATAGATTCATCATGAACGATGTTAATGGATGTTCTTGTGGAACAGCCTTATCTGGTAGACCAGCTCACAAGCCACAGGTGAGGCCAGATCATCATCAAGCTCTCTCTCTCTCTCTCTCTGAACCTTAAGTGCCCAGGGCACATGGGGCTTCTGCAAGGGTTTTCCACAAATGCCTGTCCTTTGCCTTTTTTTTCTGCTCTTGCCCAGATGAGCCCTCTATTGCTCAACATCCTCTCTGTTGTTCTCCATGTCTTTTTTGGTCCACCCTTACTTCTGTGGTGTCCATCACACCATCCATGGACACCTGTGGTGTCCATCTTAGTGCTGTTTTTGGTAATGAGTTGTCAGTCATTCGGAGCACATGTCCCAACCATCGCCAGTGTCTTTCCTCAATAATTGCTGTCAGTGGCTCATCTGCATTTCTGCCAACAAGCTGTTATTTCTTATAGTGTTTGGCCAAAATATTTTTCTAATTCTTCGTAAACATTTAGTCTGGAAAGAATTCAACTTGTTTTCTGTGGTTTTAGTAATTTTCCCGCGTTCACTTCCATAGAGTAGTACACTTAGAACATTACTCTTAAATATCCTGATTTTTTTATTCATGCTTAGTTTTTTTTTAATTTCTATATAGTCTGCAGCATTGCAAAAGCCTGGTTTGCTTTAGTAAGTCTGCTGTTGATGTCCTTTGTGCTGTCTCAGTTTTCTACTGCTAAGATATACAAATTTGTTGACCTCCTCCACTAACTTGCTATCTACTCTGATTACATTTCTGTTGTTCACATTTTGCTTCATTAACTTTGTCTTTCCTACATTGATCTTTAGTCCTATGTTGTTTGCATTCTGAGTTAGCTTGTTTATTTTATCTTGCATATCTTTGTGGCTGCATGATAATAGACAAATGTCATCCACAAAGTCAAGGTCCTCCAGCACTGTGTTAAGGGTCCATTGTAATCCTCTGCATTTGTCTGATGTTGCCTCCTTCATTAACCAGTCTACTGCCAAGATAAATAATGTTGGCGTCAGTCCTGTTTGTACCCTAAAGCTGCTGGAGGTATCTTCTCCACAGATCACTTTGTACTGAAAACCCTCCTATAGGGCTTTGATGACATTCACTATGTTATGGGAGAGGCCATGCTATCTTAGGATTTTCCACAGTGCATCTCTGTTGACGCTGTCAAAGGCTTTCTCAAAATCTATAAACAATGCATATGTTTTGCTATGCCACTCATTTGCCTGTTCTAATATTTGTCTAAGTACAAATATGTGGTCTATGCATGATATTCCTTTCCTAAATCCTGCCTACTCTTTCCGAAGTTTTCCCTCAAGTGCTGGTACAATTCTGTTGATGATTATTCTGCAAAATATGTTACTGGTGAGTGGCAGTAGGGTAATGCCTCTCCAGTTCCCGCAATCTCTGAGGTCACCCTTCTTTGGTAGTTTTATTGTAAGGCCAGTTTTCCACTCTTCTGGAGCTTTTTCTAGATCCTAAATTTGTTGTAGTATCCGGCAAAGTTGTTTTGGTGTTTCTGTTTTTTCTACTTTCAACATCTTAGCAGTCACTTCATCTTCACCTGGTGCCCCGTCTAATTTTAGCTTCTTTATTGCCTCCTTCACTTCACTTATTGATATTGGTCCTGTATTGATGTTTAGTTCCATTTTTGCTTCAGGTATGTCTATTGTTTGTGTTGCTTGTGTTCTGTTTAGTAGGGTGTTAAAGTGTTCCCTCCATCTTTCAATTTTTTTCTCTTTCTCCACTGACCAGTTGTCCCTTATGTGTCCTTACTGCACTCTCACATCTTGTGCTGAAGTTACCTGTCATCTGCTTTGTGATTTTGTATATGGTTTTCATGTCATTTGCATATGCTGCTTTCTCTGCTGCTTCTGCTACGTTATCATAGTATTGACGTTTATCTTTCGTCATCAAGCTACTGGTGGCAAAACTAACAAGTTCAAAATAGCAACATGGAATGTTAGAGCTCCATTTCAGGCTGGAAAATTAAAAATGTAAAAAAGGGAAATGGAAAGGATGAAGATCAACATGCTAGGAATGAGTGAAGTTAGATGGACAGGTGCAGGAAACAGATAAATGTACAGTAATATATTCAGGAGGTGAGAAACACGAGTATGATGATGATGAGCAGACAGCAAGGACAGTTGTGGAATATTCAAACATCACGGACCGAGTCCTACTAGCCCAATTGAAAGGATGACCAATAAACATAAATATTATACAAGTGTACGCTCCAACATCTGAAAGCTCTGAAGAAGATGTACAGTTATTTTATAATGACATAGAGACAGCCCTGAAACACACAAAGTAACATGAAGTTACTATAGTGATGGGAGATTTTAATGCCAATGTTGGTAAAGGAAGAACTTCAAATGGTGATTATAGAAGGGGGAAGAGGAATGATAGAGGTAGTAAATTAATTGAATAGCCAAAAATATATAGCATGGTTGTAGGAAACACCTGGATGAAGCAACATTCCCAAAGATTGACAATGTGGTGCAGCCTAGACAAAAATACTTTTAACCAAATAGACTACATATTAACAGTCGATTCTGGAATGCATTACTGACAACAAAAACCATGGCAGGAGCTGACTGCAATAGTGACCATGACCCACTCTGTGGAAAAATTAGAATAAAGCTAAAGAAAGCATGTAGAAAAGTGAGAATCATCAAACTGAATGTAGAACTCCTTAAAAATGACCAAGAACTGCAAGAACAATACGGAGTTGTTATAACAAATAGATACAGTGCAATAGCAAAGATAAATAATATAGATGAACAATGGGCAATGTTAAGAGATTCTATCCAGACTGTTAAAGAGATAATACCACTGAAAAAAAAAAGCCCCCAAGAATAAATGGATGAGAGATGACATCATGGGAATTATGGACAAGAGAAGGAGTAAAAATAACCAAGAAAAATATAGCAGGATAAATAAAGAAATAAGACACAAGTGCAGAGAAGCAAAGATAAAAATGGAAATTTTTGATTTGTTGAAGGAAAGGGAACACACAATGCCATTTATGCTTTACGAACACTAACAGAAAGAGCTTTAGAAGTACAGAAAGATCTCTACTTATGCTTCATTGATTACACCAAGGCATTTGACAAGGTGAAACATAATGAGATTATTAAAATGCTTGAAGACATAAACGGCAAAGACCTGAGGATTGTAAAACATCTATACTGGCAGCAGGAAGCAGCAATTCGAGTTGAAAATAAAACTGGAAAATATCAACCAATAAAACGAGTGCGATGGGTGTGTACCATCTCCAGATCTTTTTTTCTCTGTACAGCGAAGAATATTCTAAGAACGATCATTACAGAACCAGGTATAAATGTAGGAGGATACAATATTAACAGCCTTCGGTATGCTGATAACACAGTACTGATGGCTGAGAACCAAGAAGATAAAGTTGCCAAAGAAAGTGAACAGAAAGGCCTCACTTTGAACATCAAAAAGACAGAGACTATGGTTATACCTAAGAAAAAGAATCCACCAAAATGCAGTACAAAATTGAATGGAACTATTCTAAAGCAGGTGCAGAAATTCAAATACCTTGAAGCAGTAATAATTTCAGGTGGGAAATGCAGAACAGAATAGGCCAAGCAAAGACTGCATTTCAGAGAATGAGAAACATGCAACACATCCTTATCAATGAATGTTAAAAAATGTCCTAAAATGCTATATTGAACTTGTTATATGGAAGTGAATCATGGACAATAGAAAGATCTGCACAAGTCATAGGAAGCAGGAGAAATGTTTATAAGAAGAATGTTGCGAATTCCCTGGACAGCAAAAATAACTAATGGAGAATGTTTGAGAAGAGCTGGAGCGACAAAAAAAATCTTGTCAAAAAAATAAGAGAGAGACAATGTACTTTCATAGGACATGCAATGAGAAGAGGGGGCATTGAAAATATAACAGGAAAAACGGAAGATCATGAGGAAAACCAAAAGAAATGATACTGGACAGTCTGACAGGATGGTGTGAGAGATCATCAACTGAGCTAATGGCCTGCATGAGAGACTGAAGACTGAAGAAGCATAATAGCCAACGGCAGTCGGCATGGCACCTGAAGAAGATGATGATGGTTAAAACACAGTGTGTGTATTTATGAAAGAAGGCAATTGTTTGTGTTACAATTCTTACACAGATGCATATGCAACCTGACCCTCTTTTCTAAGTTCAAATATGGCATACCCAATCAAGCTGGATGTATGTTTTTGCAGAGTTAAAAATGTTAATCATCTGGCAAAGTTTATAACTTTACTTAAAGTATGCCAATCAGGTCTACATGTACTTCTCCAGTGTGAATTTTCTTTGAAACAGCAGCATGTCCACATCAGAATATGGGACATGTATTTTAAAATAGGTAACATTTGGGCATCCTGACTGAAGTAATTCCTGGGACAAATTTTTACAATACAGGACTGTCCTATATAATATGGGATGGTTGATCATTTTACATTAGAAATGGATTCTTGTATAAATCAGGCAGAGAGAAAAAAAAGAACCCTTTATCTGAGAGTCAATAATGACAATGTCATTCTGACCCAGCAAACCAAAGCTACCTGAAAGTTTATCTTACCTCTCAGCAGTGATAATCTCCAAAGAGAGAGAAAAAAAAAATGCTGACTATATCTTTTTCTTTCAAAACTTAACCAAAGCATTACCTGCTTGGAACATCCAATTTTCTTCAGAAAATAAAAAGCTGAAAACACATGAGGTTCAATATAAAATATTTTTTTTTTCAGGTTTTATTCTGAAAGTTCACGCTGTTTTACAATAACATTTACAACTTGTGTGATATATCATGAACCATAGCAGTGAACAAAGGAGAATGTGAAATGTACGATACGAAATTAAGGTTTTGAGAAAAGATGAAGCGAGTCCTTTATACAGGATTATGGGATATGATGTATTTACTAGGAGATTTTTAGCAAAAAAAAAAAAAACTGCTATGAAAATTACCACATGCAAATTTTAAATACAAAATGTTAAGTGTTATATGTTGATGTGTAGAATCCAATTCAGTCACTCAAAAATTCTAAGTAGTAAAAAATGAAAGGGCTATCAGACAAGAGCACTATACTTGGTGTACTTTACACATACTAAGAGTGTAATCAATGGAATATTAACACGGAGTGGGGGAAGAGATTGAACCTTGAACACTGCAGCACAGTGAAAATGAAAACTGAGAAAAGGGATGCTATATTTCAAGACATTCTCAGCATGATATATCAGACGACTGCTGTATGAGAATTGTAGAAGAAGAGAAACAAGAAATCTGATGAAATTTTTTTTTTTGTGTTTGTTAATGAAAGTTTTGTGAATTGCTACACAATCCTCATGAAATATGAAAGTCCTGCTGTGAGAAACGGTACAATGTCATCTTCAAACAAAATTCCTTCTTCCACATTCCTAATATTACTCAGAGCCACTGATTTTAGAATTCATGCACTACAGCATGTCTTATTTTTGAACAGTGTGTTCTACAACATATAAAATTTTTCATTGATAGGAGTTATCCATCTGTAAAGCTAATACTTTTAAGCTATTCCCTGCTTTCACTGATAGGAGTTATCCATCTGTAAAACTAATACTTTTAAGCCATTCCCTGGTGAGTTTTTTTAAAAAATATAAATTGCCATACAGTGCTTGGGGATGGCCAGATTTTGGATATAAATGGCTGAACAACTGAATGAGATAGTGTTCAGACTCTGACTGCTGACTCCTTGCATCAGGCCCAAAGGTCATATTTTACCTCCCTGTAGTGCCCATGAAACCACACAGTGGTTGAACTGAAGTCAGATGTGTTGGGTCAAAAGGTGCACAAATGCGACACAATGCAACAGAACCCTTTGAAGATGAATGACAACAAAGAAAAACAGCTATACAGTGATAGAGTATGGCCAGCTTTTGGATATAAACTGCTGCACAATACTACCTTATAAAAGAGGTGATGACATTCATCATGATGTCAACTATATTATTATAACCAGCTTCTGCCAGTGTAATACTTTTTTACAATTCAAGAGTACTGTAACAAGAAAGGGCTATGTCAAATGTACAGAGTGTCCTTGTGCATTGTGAATAATTAAAAGCACACAAGGACTTCTGGGACATTGTTCTGACATCTGTTTTACAAAACCAAAGCCATGGAAAACCTTCACTGATAAATAACACTTAACTTCATCATCATTAAGCTTCATCATCATTAAGTGCTGGTGCAAGCCAATGAGCAGTTAGGGAATATGGTACTGGTGTCCATGTTTCCCCTGCCCAGATGGCATGCTATAGAGGGAGATATGAACATTACATCAGACTCATTTTCTATTCCAAACTCAAGAATGAACCAGAAATCCTTTAAAAAAAAAATTTCTAAGATGACTGAAGTTCCTTAGCCTGGACTGAACTTCAACCAAAGATATGATAAATGGGTGCACCAACTACATAAGAACTTTGGAAACTAATGAGACCGTGTAATACAGCACCTCATAGTCAGGACATGTATGGTAATTAAGAAAATAGAATGGACAGGACTGAATGGTTTTGAGAACTTTGGCTGGAAGTGCTCCAAGAAGGTAGTCTCTAGCCAAAGATGATGGACAGAAGTGGAGGGATTCTCATCTATAACAGGTGCTCTAAGAAAAAGAAAAAAAAAATCTTGAAGAAAAGGAAAAAAAAAAAATCTTGGATATCCTGATACTCTATCACCAACTGTTGATACTCATTTAAAGTAAAAAAAAAAGTAAAATTTCAATGTACAAAACTCTACATAACATGTGAGATGAATGCACGATTAACTCTTTTACCACAAGTACTAGACAGCGATGACAAAAAAAAAAAACTTATAGCAATGAAGCTGAAACTTAAATTAACACACATACAAATTAACAGCTTATACTAGCACAATAGCAGAACATTCTAGTTTTTTTTTTTTTTTTTTGAGTTTTGCTTTGCTTTTTGTTTATACAACTCTTACAGGACACTGCACAACAGCTCCAGATTTTAAGTTTACAGTGACAAATTTAACTCTTAACTAGCGATGTTACTCACGTTAAAAAAAAAAAAAATCATAAATCTCGCACAGCAAGAATATGCCAAGTCTACTTCACCAAGAAAAACACGGAACAATCAAAAAGCATTTCTCTATTTACAAACATTTCACCAAACAACAGATCAACACTATTTACAATGTCTGCCTTCACCTGCAACAGAGAACCATAACATGATGATGTAATATTGGACACTGACATAATCAAGTACATCTTTTCAAACGGGAGAAAACAAACAAACAAACACAAAAAAAATGAAAATCAATCTGTCAATAACTGTTGGACAAAAGAATCAATGCTGTCACAGATTTGAATTAGCACTTTCTCTTGCTTCTGGTATTCTTCATAACAACAGACATGAAAAACAACCCCTGCTCTCCCAGATGCCAACTCTTTGAGAAACTCCAACCTGTGAGGTAGCCCTGGTATTTACACACACACACAATTTCTCCCCCTCCAATGTCATTATGAAAGTCTATCAGTGAAAAAAAAAAAAAAATGAATGTGCACTCAAACATTTCATTCATTCTGACGTTCAAATTACACATCTGCAAAACATCCTCACATTTCTGAAATCTTTACCAAGACAATCGCAAAAGGATTACAACTGTCTTCCTTGAAGACTGGTTAATTATATGATATATTACATCCTGTTTGCATTCTTCTCCACCACACTACTATGAGAAAAGAGTGGACTTCCTTTATGTTACTGCAAACTAAGAATTTCTGTACACGCCACTCGGTACAGGCAAACACTGTCATGCTCCAGGCAATGGGGCTAAAGCTTATGATCTTCAGTTTCACTTCTTCCTTCACCGCTAAAAACTCGTCACAGCCTAATACACTCGAGCCTGGTTTCTACAGGAATATCTTTTTTTGTACTTAAGATGCAGCCTGCAGTTTGTAGATATTCTATATTCTGTGACACCATGATACAACCACAGGCTAATGAAAAGAACCGAAAGTATTCACTGAACAAATCCAGAAGCTTTAACCCTTGTAGGCCAACTTATGACTGAAACTATTCACTGCTAACATCCTATACAGTTTAAACTCTCATTCATTCTAGTGAAGTTCCAGCAAGACTGAAACATTTGCAACTGTACCAACATGCATACTTTCCTCCATCTGCACTTTTTATAACCAACTGCTATGTACTCACTTTAAGTGAGATGACCACTAGCAGATGTGGTATTTGTATCCAAAGTGTAAAATACCCACTCTATGGCAGCACACGTATGTCAAATTTTTTTTGGAAAGAATATTTTAATATGCCAAGTTGGGGGGTGTGGTGTGGTGGCCATGGCATCATCTGCTTGTAGCACAGGTGGAATGTAATAAACCATCTTTAATGAACGGTTTCAAGATGCACAAAATGATAATCTTGATAAAATGTAATGCAAAAAAAACCCAAAAACTTCTCTGATTAAAAACAAAAGGGTCATTTATATTCATGAGGTGGGTGTGACCAAAACAGACTTCAAGCCTTTACATTGGTGAAAAACTAATGAAACTAACGCTACTGCCAGAAGACACCGTTATGTGATATGATACAGTAATGAAATTATAGAATATATAAAAAATATGCTGGGTAAATATAAACAAATGATGTAACACAATCTAAATTAAGAATGCAATAAATGCAGCAAAAGATTCTGTACCAATCAAAAAATTCAAATAACAGTTAAGTGATAAAAACACTGCTTCCACTTTTTTTGGAAATTTTCCAGACCAAAATTAATTTATGAGATAAATCTTAAAACAAGAATCCACATGCTAGCTCAACTCCTTGGCAGAGTTTAAAGGTCAAAGTGCAAGCACAGGATAAACAGCAGAAGAGACAACACAAGGAACTTTAAGCACACGAAAATGTGTAAAACATCATTCAAGATGCAGAGAGTTCTGAAGACAGGAATAATGCGATTGGTTGGTGGTCACAGATGCGTGCTTTCCTACATGAACTCAGATATAACCCTCCTCTGTATCTGGACATGCCCACATGGACTGTGGAAGAACTAACAAGAGGCTGTCTGTAAACATGAATGGTAAGGTCTGCTGCCTTGGAGGGAGGTCACGAATGGAAACATAACTGAACAACAAAAATGTCAACTCATTCAGGTAATGTGTCAATCAATAATGAAAGTGACCAAAGATGACAAATACTTGAATGAGGACATCTCACATCAAATTTACAGTTCCAAATACTCTCCCTATTTAACTGTGATCTAGTGAATAGAACAATTATGTCAAAAATTGCTCAGGGAAGGAAATATATACTTTTTTCCTCTCATTAAAAAAAAAAAAACAACAACAACAAAAAACTGTTGCTCATTTGCTTTAGTGAGATGTGTCCATTACCTGCCTGTTGCTCACAAATGTAAGCCCATTACAGAACTTCATAGACAAAGGTAAGTTTTGTTTGTTTGTCAGAGCACTTCGTGCACACAGCTGGACATTTTTGTTCGTTGCTGCTCCTGCTGTAGAAAAAAATGCTTGACAGTTAGGCTTTTCCTTTGTACACTCTTTCACACCATAATTTATCGTCTTTCCAAGGGATGATTTACGACAGAGTTGAAAGCACGCTGTCCTTTTGTAGCCCAGCAGCCACTTGTTCTACTGGAAGCCACCACTCATTCTACAAGAAGCCTGAATTCGATTCACAATCACTCACTTATCATTTTTCTTTCTTTCATGCTTAAAGGTTCTCTACAATTTATTTCTTTACCTAATCATAATTTACTTCACTCTATCACTCTGCATCTCTCCAAGGAATGGTGGCCGTACTCCAGCTTGTTCAAAACATGTATCAACTTAAAACTGATTCCTGTCCATCTCTTGCTGTTGTCCACTTATCTGAACTACAGTGGTGCTCTTGTTCTGTTCTCTCCAGCAAGTCTTCTCAGCACCACCATCATGCCTCTAAACACAGCCACCGTTCTTCAACCATCACTAACATTTCTCAGTTCTCACTTCAAAACTAATTAACAGTCATTCGTTCTACCACTATTTTCTAGTGAGAAGAATCTATACTACCAGAATGTGTGTGTGGGAAGGAGAAGAGAGAGAAGAGAAAAGGCCCATTCAGAAACACAATACCCTCAACACTGTGGAAAATGACACTTCAAGCAGTGTATCTAGAGAAACTGGTGATAAATGTGCAATAAAAGACTTTAAACATGACACAGCGTCCAGTTGGCTGCAAATATAAACATTCTGATTCTAAAACAAGCTACTATGAGAGGGAGGGGGGGGGCGCCCCCCAAGGATATGAATAATAATAGGATACCATCTTTAAAAAAATGTATATTATATGATAAAAAATGCAAATATAATCTGTGAATAACCTTTTAATTGCCCAGCACAAAAATATTTTTGAGAATATAATGAAACAGTTGTCTCGATATCTAGAAAATATGGGTAGGTCTCTGTTGGGTAAGTTCTAAATCATTTGTGTGCATCTACTGAAATCAAACATGCTTAGGCTTTAGACTAAATAATGTAAATTCAGCTACATGGATGTGCATGCTGGATTGAATGTACTCCACCGCCTGTGAGCAACTAGGACAGTAAAATCAGAAGCAGTTAGGCTGCCATACAGCATTACCTGCCCTAATCACCACGTTCTGCTCTTTATTTATTACAATCACTGTTTTTAAATTCTATGTTTATAGTCTGATCTGTAATCATTTATGGACAGCATAAAAACCTCAAGTAACCTACCGATTCAGTTGAATACAAACAAAACAAGTAAATTATTTTAAAAAATAAAAAACATTTCAAATAACACTCCAGCTGGTGGGGCAGCAGTTTAAATTTTGTATCAATCATTGGAATCTTACCTATACTTCTTCAATGCTGGCAGCAGCCATTTCGCTTAAAATTTTCTGAAATGCTATAGAAATCACCTGCCAACTCCACACTCAGGAAACATACATTTTATTGCCATTGGTCAAAAAAGTCATAAATGAGGTTAGATACATAATGCCAACTGAAATACTGACTCTCAGCTCTAATGTCATCAAGGAAACAAAGCAAGCCCATCATATATTATTAAGTGCACTAGTAAAATTCTATACTAAAGCTGATCAATTCATTCTCATCATGTGCCAGTTTGCATTTTTTTTTCCAAATTCCATCACTACTGATGTAAATCTAGCCAATCAATCAAATATATTTAAACATACTTCATAAAAATGTAGGTGTTTCAGTTAAAATATGTATTTTTTAAATATCATACCAAAATATTTTACTACTTTTTGCCTAATCATTTACAGAATCTGGCCATACGTGATGAGCTATTTAAAAAAGGAAATAATCCATCCATCTTTTTTTATTTTAGGTGTGAAAAAGAAAAGTAACCTTGTTATTTTTAAAAAAAGATGTGAAAATTCCTTCCTTTAAACTGAAACACTGATCCCCTTAGAAGTGAGTCTCCAATCCTGATATTATTGTTGCTATTATAAAATCCAGGTGGTTAGAAAAAGATCCTCAAGTCTGCTGCAAATTGGTATATTGATGTCCAAACTGTTAGGCTGGCTTGTATCTGTCTTGTTTCTTCTGTCTTGGTGAACATGACACTTATTCGCTCCCATGTGATGTCACTTCAACTTGAGCTTGATGGAGTTTTTCAGGGGTGGGAGAAAACTCGTGGAAATTGGCTGAGGGCTTGTCAAGTCCGGTAACTCTGTGCTTGAATGATGGTCGGCATGCTGGGGAAAAAAAATAATAGTTGAGACTTTCTTTGTTTCACAACTTACTCCCACCACCCTGCAGTCCATCATACTTCTATGCTTCATTCACAAACAGAGAACATGCGAAAGGAATCTATGTCATTATACATCAGTGGTTTCCATAGTGGGCACTACGATTTAGAGAGTTGGGGGGGGGGGGCAGAAATGAATATCAGAAGAGTGAAAACTGCTTTTTTTTTGGGGGGGGGGGTCTATGGATGTGATTCTGGAAGGTAAGGGAGTGGTACCTCAAAACAAAGTTTGGGAACCACTGTTGCACATGATACATATTTATGAAGGAGAGTCCAATAAAAATCTTAAAAGTGATATAAGATTTAGAAACACAGAAATTGTCCTGAAAATTGGTAACAGTGATAGGCATGGTTGAAGACTGACTGACATATGGCAGCACAAAGCTGGATCGCTACTCAAGGGCAGGGCAGTAGTGCAAAAATAGCTGCACCATTCGCAACATGCATCAAAGAAGAGCAATGTTCTGCTGTTCATTACACATGTAGTGAAAGGATCAAACCCACTGAAATTAGCAGGATGAAAGTGCAATACATTCATGCACGTATGTCACCGCAGCAGGTGTAAGAATGGATTAGGATGTTTTGAAATGGGAGTTAGTTCTGTGACAGACTCTCCTCGACCAAGTCAGGCACGCAGAGGCTGCTGCAGAAATGGAGGCCACATTGAGGGAAAAATCAATGAATGAAACAGCCTCTTGTTTGGAGGAGTCATGGATCAGCACATCAGACTGTCCAGGATGTTCCGCATTTCCAATAAAACTTCTGCATGATAAAAAATATTTAAGGTTTTCATCTGACTTTCTCATGTAGTCAAAGCTATGAGAGGTCCAAAGACCTCGTAGCCTAGTAAAACCCAAATTCTGTCTTCACAAGCTGGGACACTGTGCTGACAGAACAAAGGGCAAACACAAGTATTCAGTGCCTTAAATTCACATATTCCAGGCACATAAGACTCATTAAATCTTTCAAGAGCTCACGCAGAAGGTAAATGTCTTTTGAACCCTGGTATCTAATAGAACAAGTGATGATAATGATTCTGACAGATGGGTGAAGGGGTATGGGGATATATTGGGTAATCCATATGGAGATAAACTGGGCATTCCACTGGGGGTGGGGTGTGTGTATAAAAGGTTAAGAAATTCCACTATTTAACAATTTATCAAATGCTCTGACACACCAGATTGTTTCTTTGTTTTATACAAGAGCCATCCCCAAAAGGTAAGTTTACAAGGGTAAAATTTACAAGAGCAAAATTTATCTGGACATAACACACTTTATGCTGTGTTCTGTGAGGGACATCTTATTTTTCCATGTAGCTGCCATGAAGACTGAGGCATCTGTTTAGGCACAGGACAAGTTTTTTGATGCCTGTCTTGTAAAATGTGGTGTCTTGGATATAGAGCCACCATGTCACTGCTTGTAAATCCCTGTCGCTCTGAAATCTGTGGCCACAAACAAGATCCCTGACAACTGGGAAGAAGTGAAAATAACTTGCTGTCAAACTGGGACTATATCGAGGATAGTCCAAATTCTCCCACCAAAAAATGTTGCAAGAATTCCCTAACTGAAGTCCCCCCACAGGCAAGCATTATCACGGAGGAGCAACACATTTTTATCAACAGCCCAGGACAATGACGTCTGATGGCAGCCTTGCAAACATTCCAGTGTTGTGCTGTATGCTGCTCTCCTTTGATCACCAACATGCCTTTCTCAACCCAAAACACAGTAGCCATAACCTGGCAATAGACAGCACAGACTCTGACTATCCTAGTTTATCTGGGGCCTGGATGCTTCCATTCCTCTACTGTGTGCTTCAATTCTGGGGTGCTACGGTGAACCAATGTGTTGTCACTGGTGACAATGCCATCCTGAAGTCCTGGCCATGAATGGCATATTGTTGCAGGAATGACAAGGAATAAGCCATTCTCTCTGCCTATTGTGTCCCTGGAAAGGGCTTGCTCATGGGACCCATCATGCACACACCTTATGACATTCTAACTGCACAATCATTCTAGATGCTCATTCACATGACAGACTCAAGTCCATGTGTCAGTTCATTCACAGTCACTCATCTGCTCCCCAATATCACACACCTGACATGCATTTTGTTCACAGCTGTATCTGATACTGTGGGTCTGCCATTCTCCTCCATGTCAATGGCCTGGGTTGAAATTCTACACACCCTTTCCATCAAATGATCACACTGTCACCACCCACTTCTGTCAACTGATCACATTGTCTCCATCCACTTCCATCAGCTGGCAATGAATTTCCACAGCTGGCACCTGCCTCACATTTAGAAATCGTATCATAGCACAAACCTCCTGTTTGGACTGCTGCTTCGGTCGACCTTCCATATTTAACTGATGGATGTCACCTAGTTGGTGCTGATATGCTGATGCCAACTGACAAATACAGAAAACTCCACAACCATTCCCATTAGTCTTATATCACTTTTATGGACATTACATGCCTTGAACATTTACCTTTGAGACACTCCTTGTATACAACATTTGTGAATAAAATATTTGTTGTAGTGTTCACTGTCTTACCTTGTTGGCTATGGATTTTGCTGCATCAGAAAGCGATGGCTGTTGCTGCGATGATGATGATACTGATGATGAAGTAGTTGATGTTAATGAATGTTTTTCATCAACCTGCATGGGGGAGCCAGGCACCTGATGGAGAGGATGATAAAGTGTTATTACAAACTGGAGGAACCTGATGTGCTATTACATAACACTGTGTTATTACAAACTGGAGGAAATGATAAGGTGCTATTACAAAGTGACAAAATACTAAAGTATGCAATACAAAGCTACTCAACACGTTTAAAAATAATCAATTCCAATCATCATCACAATCTTATGCCATCATCTGGATCTCAAACTTGCTCTAAAATGTATAAACTAGGAAAAAAGTAGGAACAGCTTTATTACCTAACAGCTACAAAGTTGTGACATCTCGGTGTGAGCCTTAATCATATAAAAACATACAAGATGAAGAAATAGAGAAAGGAGATTAAGTCTCCTTTTAAGCATTCTCTATGCTCCACCATGCCCATTTCTGAACAAGCATCAGACAAGCTAAATCCCATCCACCTCTTGATGTTGTCCACATATCTACATCACTGTTATCATTTTGTTCTTTTTTTTTCTCTTCTATTTTAGTACCAATTAACAATTTAAGAAGAAATTTGATGTGTTCAAGAGAACTCTCTTGACAGAACTTATCCAAGATAAATAAATAAAAAAATTTTTAAAAATGGAAAGACTCAATCATGATAGCAAGATCAGTCTTACCACATAAGTTATTTTTATCAAGTGAACACTAAATCTTTTCTGCTTCCACACAGTGAGACAAACTATATCTCCAGATTTGTCACCAATATGAACTTCAATTTTCCAGACTCTGGCTGCAGAACTCTATTTTTGCCTCAATTTGGCACTGACAGAAAGGTTGTGTGCCAGCAGTGAAGGGGAATTCCAGAAAACAAACAAAGAACTGGAAATACTAAAACTATTGATTTCAAATTCTATCAAAACTTTTTCATCGCTGGAGCCAATATGAAAATACATATTCACATGACTTACATACCAAATCCACCAATTACTTTGATTCTTAATGTCTGTGAGCACTCTTCTTTCAAAAAAAAAAAAAAAACTCACCTGCTGTTCTAAATCTTTAGATTTTTTTGGTGGGGTATCATTCTGAAACGGAGATCCTGGTCTTTTGGAGGCAGCATCTTGTCCACTGTCTTGTGAGGATGGACTGCCCTAAAAATATATACGTAATATATTTGTATATAGTTTCACTCTTTCATTACAATGAGTTATTTAAATTAAAAGAAATAAAACAAACAAAAAAAACTTTATATCCAGTTTTTATGTTTTGCTTTGGGGTTTCAAATTTTAAACCAGATTATATAAAGAAGTAGCGCACATTCCCTGGTCTTTGGGCCAACTAAGGGACTGAAAAAATAGCCACCATAGCCTGCTCTCAAGCAGACATGATGCCGTGCCTCAATATCTTCTCCGCATCGACTACAAAGAATATCAGCTTGCAGTTCCAGGGAAACAGAAGAAGAAATCACAATACAAGCTAAATGTAGGGTTCTTGTGCATAAAAAAAATGGTGGCTTTAATTATTATACATTTTTTTCTGTGCCAACTTGAAAATTTTTCTTTTTGGTAATGTGTCACCTTATCTAAGTAGTACTTGAAAATATTAGAACCACTCTATAAAAACTTTAAAAGAAGTGCTGTATGGAACAACATAACAGTTAAAAAACACTTGTAGACACTACCACACAGCACTTGGTGGAAGCCTGTAAATGTATTCATAATGATAACATTCTAAGACAAATTCTTGAATTAAAAGGATGACTCCAGTAGCTTGAGAATATCTCACATTTAGCTCTAAGAGATGCTGACAAATTGCATGTGGACACAACCCCCCCACCCCCCACTTTCCATTACTTCACAAGATAAATTGTTTATCTCCTGTTTGCATCCTCCGATCTTTTTATTCTTCATATGCAAACTGGCAATGATGCATGCTACCCTGATTTTTGTGATGCGCCTTTTGGCTGGATACCTCCGACTTCACCACCTTTCCTTGCTAGGGCAGACTGTGGTCTTGCTCGGACTGCCATGAAGACAGTGATGTAGGCTGGTCTGGCCAAAACTTTGTTTCCCAGCCTCTGGTGGCTGTACTTAACTCACTGCCTGCCGTAGTCGACATCGTGATAACCTCCTGTTAGTCTAGTGACTGCCATGTTCGCTATAGCGATTTTGTATTGTTGCAACGTAAAACTATTATAAGATTTTTATTGTACACGATTCATCTGCGCATGTCTGGTGACCTTTCATAGTTCAATCAAAAAGCGTGGCTAACAACCGAGCGAAATCGACGAATTAACGGAGAAATTTCAGTAATTATTGTGATTTCAGAGGCATAAGGACATGTCCTATGACCCGACCAATGTTCCTGAATGTACCCCAAGTACATCTAGACCTATTAAATGGACTGGATAAGTAATTAGAAGGTTATTTCAGACATTATTTTAGTGAGAATGCCACCACGCGACGAGATCGGACGAAAATTTAAGTAGATCTGGAAATCGCAGATGGTAAACAATACACAATTATGAGCTAAAATCATCACACTACTTCTTTTTTCCTAAAAAAAACTCTTCATTTATGAAATCTTCTTACATTTACAACTATTTTCATGCATAATATGTATACTTTTAAAGTGGAGATACTTTGTACATTCACTTTTACAACTATACCCCCCATACGTATCAAGACCCGCGCTTTTTTCTGTGGCACGGGAAGAGTTAAGCCTCTTCTCCATGTCAGATCCAGCATGCGACACTGGCTGGCCAGACAGCTTTGAGACAGTTCCACAGAGACACTCCGACTCTGGGATGAGGAATCCGGTGAGTGCCTCAACAACATCCATTCCCTGCCACCCAGTCTGCTGGCTCTGTTTTGTTTACATCATTCTTACAGCCATTGTTGTAAAGACCCATAAGCTTGTCATGTCCTGGATTCATTGGTTTCCTCATCCCCGCCGGCGATCTCCATGTCCCCATCCATCCACCAACCTGACATTACATTTTAAAAAAATAACAATTACAATTAGTGTTGATTGCTTACAGGTTTCTAAGTATGTTCTTAACACAGTTGTTCCCAGGGGAGCATCCTCTGATGAAAATTAATACCCTGTGTCCAATAAAAACCAAGCACTACTTTAAGGAAAGAACCATCCAACAAAATTTTATTCTTACCACTGCATTTTCCAACTTGCTCTCTAAATCGTCCTCTGGCTTGGGTATATTGACGGCTCCTGGCCCACCAGATGATTCTGTGGCATTCCACTGTATATTCCCGGCATCCGCTACAACAGGGCCATTTGTTGTGGCCACAGCATTTGTGTCGAATCCCGATTCCTGTGATGTCTCATCATCTTCTGCCGAAACTACTGCTTTGGCAAGCTCTGCATCTGAATTGGATTTGCCTGCTCCTGCAGACGCTGCCGTGGAGGGCGAAGAACCTGCTGGTCCCTTGTCTGAACTGAACCTTCTTGTGCTGCCAGATGAATGTCTCCCACCATCCTACATAGTAATATGATAAAAAGTAATTACTGCACTACATTCACAGTAAAGTATTTAACTCCTAAACTACCATGAGGCATTTAAAGACTTCTTAAAATTTGAAAAAAAAACAAAAAAAAAAACTAAAACTGGAGCGACATGGCTTTGCTACATGACTGGGAGCTTACAATTTTAAAATGCAGTAAATCCTAAAAATGGACATCACATGGTTTACCAGTAAAAACATGGCGTCTGTGATGAAAGATAACAAAAAGGATACATGTCACTTGCTTTAGTACTCTAAGAGTTAAATTGATCAAAATGTCATATATGTAGTGAAATCTTTTCAGATTTCTCCAATTCTGAATTCTAAAAAATTTCTATCTTCTCTTGATGCACACAAAAAATTTTGGGAGGGATTTTTGTCTCAATCATTAAACATTTTCCCCCACAATTGTTCCACCTTCCCCTGTCCTTCATTTGCAGCTGAGTTCTACGCTCCCAACATAATCAGCCAAGTTAATTAATCAAATTAATGTCCTAGAACTTTCAGCACAGAATTCAATGCCTGAAATATCCCCCTCAGGAAACCAAGTAATAACTCATACTTCAGACACTTCCTTGTCAAATTTTCAACTTACCCTTTTTCTCGTTCGACCCTGATTTAAGAATTGTTGTGAGACAAACAGTGACAAATATTTTCTGAAAGAAGAAGAACAGTTACATTTTACTTTATCCAGGCAACTAAATGATGATGATTATGTTAAAATTATTTGCCGATCAAGAATTAATCCCGCTCATGGTAAACGGCAAGAGGGAGATGGAGTACTCAAGTTGAATAAGCTGATGGTTCCATAGCTGATCAAAACTCTGCTCCACCTCCATGCAGCACTTTTCTAAACTGTGTGCCAGCGTGACTAAAAAATCATGCTGTGCACATAATTTCATATGCCATCAAAGAATAAAAAGAGAGAGAGAGAGAGAGAAACTTATTTTTCAGTCACAGATGTTACTCTGTGCTACAGCAGTCTGAATAAAAATATAGCAATATATTATTTCTTCCTTACTGAAAAAAAAAACAAACAAAAAAAACAACTTGTGGATGGGAAGTTCCTATAGGACCTTTATCATATAATTTCAACCTGTGCTATAAAAGAATCATTATGAGACATGTGGATGCTATCAGACACATGGATGCTGTGGACAGAAGATAATTAACGTTACACCATTCTCATTTTATATTGCACTTGTTTTGGACAGCATGGAACAGACCAACTTTGTTTCAATTTTTGTTTGTCCCAAGCTATCATGCGGTCAGGTTGGATACAGTGTTTCTGTGATTTCAGAATTTGTGGTCGCGTCACCTTCACACACACACCCCTAGTTACATTCGATTTAACGGACTTTCAGCGCCAAGGGCAACTCCTTTCTCACATTAGTCCATTAAATCGAGGGTTTACTGCATGTGTTTCTGCAACGTTCGATACTTCAGTCATAAAACTGGATGGAAAGAAGTCGCAGTGTGAATGTCACCTCCGAAAGTGAGGGCAACTCTTTTCTAACTAGGTCACCACACTTTCTGGTGACATTCCACAGCCAAGTTCTTGCTCATGCAAAATATCTGTTTTAGTTAGATATATACTGCTATTGACGCTAATTTAATCTTCTAACGTCGGTAAATACGTACTTTTTGACATACTGAATCTCCACTTTCATATCTTGTTTGTACAGGTTTATGTGCATGGCTTGTTTATGCACTGAAAAAAAAATAAGAAAAAAAAATACCATAATAAAGAAAAACAAGAGAAAAATTTGCCACAGCCTACCTACAAGTAGATACCAAATATAAGTCAACAAAAGACTACACATTAACCAGACGCCAGCAGAAACTAAATCTCTTATTATCTGTACAGTAAAGTAAGAGAACACAGTTTTGTAGGATTAGACTTCGAAAAAATCATAGACAAAGCACTTTAGTGAGATGTGAGAGAAAGAAAAATCACAACAGAATTACCTGGGATTCAAGCCCTGGACTCCGTTAAGATGAGCAGCCGTCTATCCACGAGAAAATAGTATATGAATGAAGTGCGCTAATTCACATCTCCAGAAAAAGATGTTTATTGGCATAGTCACTAGCAACTGTTCAATCGACACAAGGGATCGTGACACCCGGAAAGAAACTAGGTCATGACACAGAAATTCCGTAGCTTAGATTCAGTCTCTCTAGCAGGTACCAACTTTAGACAAACATACACACGGTCTCCTGCCATGTCTGGTGCATACTTGCACAACAACAACAACAACAACAAAAAACAAATGAATACTTATTACACTCAGTTAGTTTCAGGTATAGTTTCAGGAACAATTTTCTTATATACAGGAAACAATGAGGCTTTCGTATGGTAAAGTAAGAAAACACAGTTTAGTAGGATTAGACCTCAAAGTTCATGGTTCGAATCCCAGGTAATTCTCTTGTGATTTTTCTTTCTCTCACGTCTCACTAAAGCGCTTTGTCTACAATTTTTCGTAACATTTAGTTTACATCCATACTACAAGAACTTAAATATTTTGGACATATTAAACGTCATGAGAATTTTGAGAAGACAGGTACATAATGAGAAAAAAGAAAGAGAGGAAGACCAAGGTGAAGATGGCTACAAGACGTCGTTGATAATCTGCAAATGGATGCATCAGCAGCAGGGCATCTTGCTTACAACTGAGAGGCCTATGGGAGAGCTGTTAGGGTGGCAAAGTTCTACAAGGGACATGCAAATGACTGACTGAGTTTTAAAATATCTCTCTCTCTGAACCTTAAGTGCCCAGGGCACATGGGGCTTCCGCAAGGGTTTTCCACAAATGCCTGTCCTTCGCCTTTTTTTCTGCTCTTGCCCAGGTGAGCCCTCTATTGCTCAACATCCTTTCTGTTGTTCTTCTCCATGTCTCTTTTGGTCTACCCTTACTTCTGCTCCCCTGTGGTGTCCATCTTAGTGCTATTTTTGGTAGTGAGTTGTCAGTCATTCGGAGCACATGTCCCAACCATTGCCAGCGTCTTTCCTCAATAATTGTTGTCAGTGGTTTCATCTGCATTTCTGCTAATAAGATGTTATTTCTTATAGTGTTTGGCCAAAATATTTTTCTAATTCTTCGTAAACATTTAGTCTGGAAAGAATTCAACTTGTTTTCTATGGTTTTGGTGATTTTCCAGCATTCGCTTCCATAGAGTAGTACACTTAGAACATTACTCTTGAATATCATGATTTTCATATTTATGCTTAGTTTTTTTGATTTCCATATATTCTGCAGCATTGCAAAAGCCTGGTTTGCTCTAATAAGTCTGCTGTTGATGTCCTCTGTGCTGTCTCCATTTTCTACTACTCTGCTGCCAAGGTTTACAAATTCGTTGACCTCCTCCACTAACTTGTTATCTACTCTGAGTACATTTCTGTTGTTCACATTTTGCTTCATTAACTTTGTCTTTCCTACGTTGATCTTTAGTCCTATGTTGTTTGCATTCTGAGTTAGCTTGTTTATTTTATCTTGCATATCTTTGTGACTGCTTGATAATAGACAAATGTCGTCCGCAAAGTCAAGGTCCTCCAGCACTGTGTCAAGGGTCCATTGTAATCCTCTGCGTTTGTCTGATGTTGCCTCCTTCATTAACCAGTCTACTGCCAAGATAAATAATGTTGGTGATAGTACACATCCCTGTTTCACTCCTGTTTGTACCCTAAAGCTGCTGGAGGTATGTTCTCCACAGATAACTTTGCACTGAAAACCTCGTATAGGGCTTTGATTACATTAACTATTTTATGGGGGAGGCCATGCCATCTTAGGATTTTCCACAGTGCATCTCTGTTGACACTGTCAAAGGCTTTCTCAAAATCTATGAATAATGCATATGTTGTGCTATGCCACTCATTTGCCTGTTCTAATATTTGTCTAAGTACAAATATGTGGTCTATGCATGATCTTCCTTTCCTAAATCCTGCCTGCTCTTTCCGAAGTTTTTCCTCAAGTGTTGGTACAATTCTGTTGATGATTATTCTGCAAAATACTTTACTGGTGAGAGGCAGTAGGGTAATGCCTCTCCAGTTCCCGCAATCTCTGAGGTCACCCTTCTTTGGTAGTTATTATAAGACCAGTTTTCCACTCCTCTAGGGCTTTTTCTAAATCCCAAATTTGTTGTAATATCCGGCAAAGTTGTTTTGGTGTTTCTGTTTCTTCTGCTTTCAACATCTCAGCAGTCACTTCATCTTCACCTGGTGCCCTGTCTGATTTTAGCTTCTTTATCGCATCCTTTACTTCATTTATTGTTATTGGTCCTGTATTGATGTTTAGTTCCGTTTTTGCTTCAGGTATGACTATTGTTTGTGCTGCTTGTGTTCTGTTTAGTAGGGTGTTAAAGTGTTCCCTCCATCTTTCAATTTTTTCTCTTTCTCCACTGACCAGTTGTCCATTTTGTGTTCTTACTGCACTTTCACATCTTGTGTTGAAGTTACCTGTCATCTGCTTTGTGATTTTATATATGGTTTTCATGTCAGTTGTATATGCTGCTTTCTCTGCTGTTTCTGCTAAATTGTCATAATATTGACGTTTATCTTGACGGCATGATTCCTTCACTTCTTTGTCTTTTTGTGCATAATTACTTAAAACTCGTTCTTTAAGCCGTTGTGATTTGGTGTTCAGTAATTTTTTCTTGATTTCTTTTCTTTGCTCTATCTTTTCCCATGTGGTCTCGCTTATCCATTCCTCTTTTCTCCTTTTCCGATATCCCAGCACCTCTTTTGCTGTTTCCTGTAGTGTTTTATTGAACTCTAATATGGACATTTCTGCTTCGTCTTGTAGGACACTGAAGCGGTTCTTAAGTACTACTGAGAATTAATTTCTTGTTTGCTGGTCTATCAGTTTGCTTGTATCAAAATGTATCTTTCTGTGTTCTCCGATTTTGGCTTTCCTTAATTTTAGTTTTATTTTTGCTACCAGAAGGTTGTGATCACTTCCTACATCTGCTCCTTTCCTTGCTCGTACATCTTGTAGTGACCGTTTCCACTTGTTGTTTATTAGTATGTGATCGATTTGGTTTTCTATAGTTTTATCTGGTGACCTCCAAGTCACCTTATGGATGTTTTTGTGTTGGAAAATTGTCCCTCCGATGGTCATCATGTTTTCTTCACAGAAACTGCACAGTCTTTCTCCATTTTCATTTATTTCTCCAATTCCTTCTCTTCCCATGATTCTTCTTCTATCTTCATTTCCTTCACCTACTTTTGCATTGAAGTCGCCCAAGATGAGTAGCATATCATGCTTGGGTATTGTTTCTACTGTTGCTTGGAGGCTGTTGTAAAAATCTTCTTTTAATTCCTCTTCAGCTGCTTCTGTTGGTGCATAACAAACTATAATAGACAGCTTCGTGAATCTTGAGTTGAACCGTGCATATAATAATCTCTCATTTATTGGGGTCCATTTCAGCAATGCTCTTGATGCTTCTTTTGTTGTAATCAATGCTACTCCTCCTTCATGAAGATCTTCTTTACCTGACCATATTATTGTATCTTCTGTGTGCTGTGTTGTTAATTTCCTTCTGCCTTGTCCTGTCCATCTTGCTTCTTGTATTCCTAGTATGTCTAGTTTGTATCTGTGCATTTCCTTGATGGTTTGTGCTAGTTTTCCAGTCTGGTTTAGTGTTCTTACATTCCAGCTGCCTATTTGCATATTATGTTTAGGTTCCAGGAGGTCTGCAGTCGGGCTGGGGACTTCCAGTGGCTGGCTTTCATCCACAACCTTCATGGGCTCAGTTTCCTGATACGCATTTCTCCTTCCACCTGCATTTGCTTTTTCCCTTGCTTCCGTTTCTGTAGCAGTCTGATAGTTTTTTTACCAGATAGGGTTGCTGGCCCTATGTTGAACCCTCCTTAGTTGCCTTTTACGATCATGCATGGTAGGGTACAGTGGTCCTATTCTTTGCAGATCCCGGGTACCACACGGGGGGAGTTTTAAAATAGTGAAGGAGAAAAAAAAAAAAAAAAAAGTGGACATTCATGATTTTGTTACAAAATATAATATTTTGGCTCATGCTCTCATCAGAGAATTAAAAAAAAAATAATAAAAAACAGAAACCATGAAAAGGTTGACCAACTCAGCTCTGAAATTCAAATACCTTTTCTGCAACATTACTGCAGCAACGTCTATTCACTCATGTTCACCATCAAAAATGTTTCACCCGATATGCATTATCAGACATAAAAATACACTGATTTTCATCTTCACTTTTAGCTTGAAAGTTCACTGCACTGGCTGTTGAAAGATATAAACAAAATGTTTACTTTTTTTTTTCCTTTCTATTTCCTAATGCTTCAGAATTAGGCAAAAAGCTGAACAATTATTTTCTAGTCTTAATCTGGGCAAATAATCTGCTAAATTACCATCTGCGCATGGAATGTATACTGCAAATTGTACCTACCAACATCTGAAAATGATTGGATATCATAGGTGAGGTCAACTTTCGCTCCAGGCTCTGTTCCAGAAAAGTTGAACACAAGACCTATGAACCACTTGCACATGTACTGGCCTTCACTGCAAAAAGGACACAAGAAGATTCATAAATTACAGAAAATGAAGCACACCTTTTATTAAAAAAAAAATATTTTTGTACATTCTTACAGACTCATATATTTCCTTCCTTCCTTGTCTTCTCAATCTCTGTCAGGGGCACAGGCCATCAATAAGGGCTCTCCATTTATTTCTATCCTGGGCTGTTTCTTCTATCCATCTACAGGTGTGATCAATCTTTCTGATCTCTGCTTCAGGACTTCTTCACCAGGTGTTTCTAGGTCTTCCTTGTTTCTTCTTCCCCTGGGGATTCCAGGTGAGACCTAGTCTGGTTGTGTTTGTGGTAGGCTTTCTAAGTGCTTGTCCTATTCAAATTTCAATATTATTTCTTTCACTGTGGGTTGGTTCATTTTCATTCATTTATTTGCAGCTAGTTAATTGTTAAATGCAATGTTTTAGCTTTATTAATATACATAAAGTGTTATTTGGATGGCTGGCTGATGGCTGTGTGTGAATGCAAAATCAAACTCTTTGAAGCCAACAGTGTGATCAAGATCTCAATATACACATGACAGGGGAGTATATCTGAACTCCTAGAATGCTTTCATCACCACAGACAACACAATAATCCAGTATGAAGAAAGATCTTTTTCAGTAACACTACAGGAATACCTGATGAGGACTTGGCCATTTTTAACTAACTGGGCCTAATAATTACATCCCCAATCAGCCCTCATTGTGGTTGTAAAAGGTGTCATATGCTAATATATTTTATTACCTGATAACTCAGATCATCTTCAAAAACATAGTGGATGATGATGACAGATGTTATCTTTCAGAACTACTCAACTACTTTGTGAATTAAAATTATACTAAGTGGTTAAGAAAAGGAAAAGGTTATCATTTATAAGATGATGAGAAAGTACATTAGAAACCAAACAAACAGAAACATCAGGAGAAAAGTCACATTAAAAAATCAATCTACATTTTTCTTCCAGATGTAACTATACTCTCACTACAAATTTCAGGAAAGATAGTGAATTAGTAAGGGAAACAAAAATTATACAAACGAGGGTCATACCGAATGTCATGAGCAAATTTTTTTTAAGAATCAGAATTTATAAATAGAGAAAATATAAATGTATCACTTGAATCTGCATTCTTTTCTTCACTTTTCAACATAATCTCATTTCTCTGCACAAATTTTTCCCATTGCTCTGCAAGCTTGAAAATATCCTTCCGGTAAATTCCGTTCCAGCTGACCAACGTCACAGATGCACTGCTTTCTGAGAGTTCTCTCCTGTGGGACCCAGCGGGCACAAACTTTTTTATAGCCTAGAGTTAAATCATTTCCTGTACTGCATTGTGCCATATTCCAAGATTTACAGCGATTTCAGATAGTTTGACACATCTGTCTTCTTTAATGATGTCGTCAACCCTTTCCATGCTGCGTTCAGTGGAGGCAGTTCGAGGGCAACAGCTGCGAGGCATATCTTGGATGCTCGTGTTTCCATCTTTGAAATGTTTCACCCACCTCCTAACACTGCTAGCACCCATACACACATTTCCATAAGCAGTTGAAGTCTTTGGTGATAACGAGGAACTCAATAACAGCACGTTGACGAAACAAAACTTCATCACCTGCCATTTTGTTTATGCCCCCATGGTCACGTGACACATGATGGTGACACCATGTGGCCTCTACATGAAGTGAAAAGGATGCAAGTTAAGGTGATACATTTATATTTTCTCTATCTATAAATTCTGATTTTAAAAAAAATTTTGCTCACGACTTTTGGTATGACATTCATATAAAAATTACTGCATCTTTTAAAAAAGACATAATTCCATAAAATGAATGTTATGAAATAATTGCTCACTTTTTTTATCTTTCACTATGACAGACAGCAGACAAAAAAAAAAAAAGCACTAAAACCCAACATTTTGGAAAAAATGTCTTTATTAGGGACAACAGAGAAGACAAAACAGATTAAAGAAAAAATATTCTGAGCATGTAAAGAAGAAATGAAAGTATCGCACACAGTCACTACACTTGATATTTCACTTAACGAGACAAGATAAGTAGTTATAAAATGATGCCATACCTTTCACTTATAGGGCCATATGACGTAGGCATGATGTGTGCTAATTTGATGATAGGATTCCTCTCCAGATTCCCAACAAGCAAACGAATCTTTGACTCCACGTATCCTTTCCTTTAAAAAAAAAAAAAAACCACAACAGAGGATTACAGTGTTCTGGAAATGTATTTTGATATAAATAATACGAAAATATGTTTTGGAATTACAAGATGCCCTCCTGAAATTTGCCAAAATCTCAAAAGTTTTTTTGCATCCAGTTTGCTGAATCTACAGGCAAAATATTTAATGATCCTCATTAACAGGAGTTTTAAACCAAGGGTAAATTGAACAACTGCTATTGAGAAAAATAAATGTGTTTTTAGACTACAATTTTCCTTCAAATGTTCTGTTTCTAGCTGCCTGTATGCAAGTTAAAGCCAAGCTACTGACATCTTCTGAAGTCAAACTCTCTTGGCTAGTAGGACTGGTGATGATAATGATTTTGACAGACTGGCAAAGGATGTGGGGGGGGGGGGGGGGGGGGGAAGAAGATATTGTTTAGGTGTTTATAGTTGTGAAACAAATGTTAAGAATATCTGTTCTAATGTAATCAAATAAATGAAATAAATTTCTTCTTCTTCCTTTTTTTTTCAGATATCAATCTCGGATTTAATCATAAATTGTTGTCATTTCCAGAGATATGATGCTTCTAAACAATTTTTTGTCACCAAGTACCTTTTGTAACACTGACTAAAGACCACTATTTAAAAATAAACAACAACAAAAAATTAATTAAGAATTTCCCTTCCTCTTCTGTCTCACAGGAACTTGTGTACCTTGCAGTCTCTCATCACAGAGAGCTGGTACATGATCTTTGCCACTTCAGATAATTATGCCATCACCTTTGCTTCCAGAAAATTCCACACAAAGAACCTACATTAATTTTTAAAAAAAAAAAAAAATTCAAAGCTCTTGCCCCTATATGCAATTTAGATTCTCCAAATATAGCTCTGGCTCCTATACATATTTCAGAATCTGGAGATGATTTCAGACCCAAAACTCACCACTCCATATAATGGTCTTTGTCTTCTGCACTTGCTTTCAAAACTATATAGTGTCTGTAAATAAACAGAAAATAAAATCTATCATAATGAGGTAACACATTCATATGACACTGGCAACAGCTGTAGGCATTGCTTGAACTACACTATAGAAAGTACCCTCTATTTTAACAAATTCTAGTTATTTTTCTTCTGCTTGCTAACTTTCAGTTGGAAAGTAGTCACATTCACAAGTAAATGATTTTTGTGTGAATGATTTTTCCCTCTTAATACACTGACAGTCACATTAACAGTCTCACCACCTGATGTGCCTTGCCTTGCAGGTTTGAAATTTTCTTTGAAGAGACAGTCAGCCTAAACATCGATGCCAGAGACCAATTTTCACAGCTGGGCTGATCTAAGCATGAGAAGGTTTGTCTTCAAACCTCCTTGTTCTTTTTCACTTTCAGAAGTCAGCTCCGTTATCACCCGTAACAGGCTCAAACTATCAATAACCCTTTCCTATGATACATCAATAATTTCGTATACAAATGATTCGTTTCTAAAATAAAATCTTAATCAGATATGGGGGGGGGGGGGGGGGGGGGGGGGGAGGAGGAGGAGAGAGAGATATAATGATTAATTCAGATCAGTTAGTTTTTTAAACTATCTTTAAAAATTTCATTTCAAACAAAATACAAGAGGCATTCATTCATTCATTTGCATGTCCCTTGCGGAACTTTGCCTCCCAAACAGCACTACTGTAGGCCTCTCAGTTGTGAGCAAGATGGCCTGCTGCTGTTGCATCCATTTCCAGATCGTCAACGATGTCTTGCAGCCATCTTCGTCTTGGTCTTCCTCTTTTTCTTTTTCCCATTATGTATCCTTCCAATACGGTCTTCTCTAAATTATCATGACGTTTAATGTGTCCAAAATATTTCAGTTTTCTCTCTTTAATCCTCTTCACTAGCCAGCCTTCTTCAATATTAAGCTCTTGTAGTATAGATATATTTATTCTTTTTTGTGTCCACGATATTTGGAGAACTCTTCTGTAGCATTTACATTCAAAGGCATTTATGTGTTTCTCAGCTGTTTTGTTAAGTGTCCAGGTCTCACAGGCATATGTTGCTATGGGAAAGATGCATGCCCTTAAAAATCTTATTTTTGTGGTTCTGTCTGCTCCTCTCCACAGATTCTTTATTTGTTTTACTTTCTGAAGAGCGATAGATGTCCTCCTTTTAATTTCCCTCATTGTATCTCCATTATTAGTTAGTAGCGATCCAAGATATTCAAAACTCTCCACTTCTTCCAGTTTTTCCTCACTGATACATATTTCAGTTGCCTTGTTTGTTTTGTCAGTTGTCATCAATTTAGTTTTCTTTGCATTAAGATAGAGGTTCTGCTCTTCGCTGTTCTTGCGGACTGACATAATTAGTTTTTCCATTCCTTTTTGTGTTGTGGACAGCAATACTGTGTCATCAGCATATCTAATCTCTGGTATTTCATAACCTCCAACTGTTATGGCATCGTAACATTCTTTGTCTACATCTTCTCTAACATTCCTCAAGAGGCATTAGAAAAAATAAATAAATAAAACCTAAATTACATAAAAAACAGCAAGAAAACATATCAATTGAATGCTTTCTTTTGTATGTCTCCTAGGCAAGTGTAACAGCAAATATTTATTATATATCATTCACTCGCACAATGTATCCAAGAGAAGTAACTGCAGATACAGATTGTAAACAATAATGAAGACTTACTTGTACTTGTGGAAAAAATCTGAACATTCAAACAGCCGGCTCCAGTCTTCCCTCCCTTCATAAATGAGTGTCACAACACTCAAACCTATATAAATCATGGAAGAAAAGAATGTGTAGCTAATACATATGTTAATGGTTTATGGGTCATATAGAAAATTACATTTCTCTATGAATCAAGGGCAGTGGTTGCAAGTCACAACTGAATGCTAGATCACAAGCAACACAACATTGGGGTCATCTCCCTAACTACATGAAGGAAATCCTGATGCCAAAGGCCGAACATGTACAGGATGCCCCAAGTGTAATGAAGCCACTCCTCAGGACCAGCAACAGAGCTAGGTCGTTTTTTTTAAAATAGTTTTTTATGGAGAACTACGGAGTGGTAAAACGATGTTTCAGGTTTAATCAGTTATGGTTTAATCACCTTAAGTCACCAAAAAGGATGGAAGAAGAAATGAAAATAGTTTCACTTAAAACTACAACACTGTTTTACACTAGAGGTGAATTTTTCAGACAAACTTGCAGCATTAGTTGATCCACATCCACAAGGAACACACACACACAAACAAACAAAAATTAGTTGTGTGATGAAAATCTTCAAAAATTATAAGTTAATCACAAAATAACATGTAAAACATTAATAGTACTAATTTGTATCAGCTACTATTCTGTGACCTGTACAAGATTTAAGATCATTGATTTTATGTAAGAAATGAACTGGAAAAAAATGGCTTTATATCAGAATTTCACAACAAGAGATCTGCTGCATCAATTTCTTCACCTGTTATGATGTGGAGTATGATCCCACATTTACAAAACTTAGTTACACATGGGTTTACTTTGTGATATGTAGAATAATCCAGCAAGCAGCCAGACTCCCCTCTCCTCCCCACCCCACCCCCCAATTTCAGAGGCAGTTTATTCCCAACACGAATGTTTTTGGTACCTGTTTTATTTCCTTACAATTTTACTGATCAGAATGAGTCACTAGTAGGTGTCAAACTTATAACTTTCAGAGGAGATGATGTCACTATCTACCATGCCACCAACACCCTCAAATCTAAATGCTTATGACATTTAGTTTACAGTTTAACCATCCTCGTATATATTTTTAAAGATCTAATATAAAAAATCAGAGACCAGCTTACAAAGTATATTGTGCAAACTAATCTTCTTGTGCATGACACCAGTCAGATCACTGAATTCCTGCAGAGATTAGGGAGCATACAGGTGCCAGGATTAGAATACAAACCTTCAAGAAATTCTTCAATGATGATAGTACGTGTGGACTGGGTTACGTTGTACGTAGAGTTCTGCTGGGGGTAGGCAGGGGTGATGATTGGCATGAGATGAAAACGGTCAGCGGTGTTTACCTGTAACAAATGTAAATTCATGAATTATATTTAGTTTGAATATTTCATGAATAATATATATTATATTTAGTTATCACAGTATTAACTTTTAAAAGCCAAAAGAACGATGGCATCACTCTTCTGGTTGACTCAGTGTGCCAACATGATCATCAATTTAGATTTTTGTATATTTTCTTTTCATGAGCAAGTTCTAAAGACTTCAATTGAAGGGAAGTCATTCAAATATTTCTAATGTTGTTTGAATGGGGACAGCCTGTTTTTTCCTCTGCGATCATTTTTTTGCTTAAATTTGTGCATAAAGTCGACAATAGTGATTATCTGATTGTTTTTGTAAACAAACTGTCCAACAATGTCAAATAAACTGACCAATTTATTAAAAAAAAAAAAAAAAGAAAGTTTATCATCAGAAAAAGCTAGGAAACTGCTTGCTAGATTTGAAGGGTATTTGATAAGTTCTCTGATAAGATACAGCGGACTATTTGTGGACAACTTTTTTGGGTTATTTCTCAATATAGTCCCCTTGCAAGTTTATGCACTTAGTCCAGCGATCCTGGAGCATACGAATCCCTTCTTTGTAAAAGTCAGCATCTTGTGCCAGTAGAAATGTCTACAGCATGAATGACGTCATCATCTGAAGCAAATTTGCGACCACTGAGCTCCTTTTTGAGTTTGGTAAACAGGTAATAGTCCGAAGGGGCCAAATCTGGGGGAAAAAGGAGGATGTTCAAGAAGCTGGAAGCTGCATTCATGAATGGCAGCCATTGCCCCGCCAACTTGTAAACTGGAGCACTGTCTTGCTGAAAGATGACTCCTCTCGTCAATTTCCCTCGACGCTTTTCCTTCAATTGACCCACAGTTGCTTCACAAGATTAGCATAATAGGCCCTGGTGACCGCTCTGCCCTTTTAAAGATAGTCTACCAATAGCACACCTGAATTCCAAAAGATGGAAGCCATCACTTTGCCTGCAGACAGAACCACCCTTGCTTTCTTTGGAGGTGGAAATCCATGATGTTTCCACTGCTTTGACTGTTCTCTGGTTGAAAATGACGAACCCAAGTCTCATCCATAGAAACAAATTGCTGAAGAAACTTTTCAGGATCTGCAGAAAAATGGCCAAGACTGTCCCTTGACATGTTGAGACACTGTCATTTGTGATCAGCTCCAAGAAGTTTTGGGACTCATCGACCAGAGACCTTTGTCATTTGAAGATCATTGCGAATAATGGCATGAACTGGGAAATGCCCAACTTAGTGCAATGTACTGCTCAGTCAGTCATCGATCATCTATAGCTCCCGTCATATTGCTCATAGACTCATCGTCACCCCGTGCATCATTAAAGTCATTTCAACTGTAAAGTTGCTGCTTCTGTATTACTATTTCCACTGAGAGAGAATGAACCTGGGAGCAAGTAAGTCTGTGAAGTGAGTAACAAAACAGACACAAAACAACGTAGAATAGTAATGTAAGAAATAACATTATTCCAGTGGATAATAACACAGAGATGAATAGCAATACATCTACAGTTTACATTTTACACTTAGAAGAGCAGAAGAATGAATCACCACCCGAGTATCCTGCTTTACCTCCATTATCATGTCATGGATTCTGCCAGTGGTTTCATCGGTGATTACCATTCTTGGATTTCCTGGATGGGGATCATCTTCCAAACTCTCCCAAGTTTGAATCGAGCTGCACATTTCTTCACTGTGCCGTA